>MU598598.1:1962896-1982750 GCA_024362625.1 Silurus asotus | reverse complement strand
ATGCACTTTTACTGAGGGAGCTGCTATAATGGAAATATTCATGGACACATTCTGATCAACCAGAATCGAGAACAGCTCTAATCAGAACTGAGAAGTTCTCAACATGGTCGAAAAAAAAAAAAAGAAAAACAGCCACAATAGTGGTAAAGACTTCTAAACTTTATAATAAATAATATCACTGGATGAACGTGTGTTCTCACTGAATTGTTTACCTTTCTCTTCTTGAAGGCTTGGCGAGACAGGTAACCCCTGCAGGCAGCCTGGAACAACGTGATGTTTCGTTTGGTTTGCTCATCTCTCTGCTCCTCTAGTTTAGCCAAAGTACCCGCTCTGAAAAACACCTAATACACACAAACACACAGAGTGCATCATTACACTGTAAACTCTCCATTAGCCAACCTGTATTCACTATAACTGAAAATTGATGCAATCCTACTGCAACACTAAACATGGGCATTTTCTTTTGTTCTTAACAGTGTTTAATGTTATTTTCCAGCTCCGTTTGTGAAACTATCAGGATACAATATGTGTTTCATGAAAATCCCGCACTGAATAACCCTGACATATCCAGCACACATTTTTTCCCTAAAACTACGTTTTATATATATATATATATATATATATAAAATATAACAATTTAAACTATTACAAATGATTATACAAGTATTTTTCCCATTAGAGAATAAGATGTAACTCATCTATCTATCTATCTATCTATCTATCTATCTATCTATCTATCTATCTATCTATCTATCTATCTATCTATCTATCTATCTATAACTGTTTTTTTGTTTGGGGTTTTTGGGGGGGGCTGGGTTGCATACAAATGTATGATTCTACATTGGAATCCTATTTCTGAATGTGTAAATTATTTAAATATACTTTTAAAATGTTTAAATCTAATTTCCTTTTATTTCCACTTGTTTTATTTAGGGTTACAAAGAAACTTGACATATGTCATAAAGCAACACCTACAGATAGTTTCAATACAGTTCACAGTGTGTAAAGCAATAAACAAAGAATATTTAGATAGCTATACACCTTTTCTGACACCTTCATCCAGAAAGATCTACTGAGCAGGGTCTTGCTCAAGGGCCCAATAGGGTGGTTTGGTGTTGCCGGGATTTTAACCTTCTGATCCAAAACCCAATGCCTTAACCACTGATCTGTATTTATATGGTAGCAAATGATAAATATAAAAGTTAAGATTACATACAATTCAATATGTAGTCCCCATTGGCTTCACTCTTCTGGGCAGATGTTCCACTAGATTTTGGAGTGTGCTTGTGGAGATTTGTGCTTATTCAGATACGATGTTGTGATTCAAGTTTTTTGGTGAGTGCTGATGTAGGTGAGGGGTTCAGTCAGAGTCAGAGTTCAATCAGGCCACTCAAGACCCATATCTTCATTCAGCTGGTTTTGTGCACTGGGACATTGTCATGCTGGAACAGGTTTGGCTCTCTTAGTTCAAGTGAAGGGAAAATTAAATGCTACTTCATCCAAAGACGTCCAATACCATGGTATGGTTTTAGCTTTGTGTTAACAGCTTGGAGAAAAAAGAAATGCGGCAAAAAAAATCCAAACAAAATTTGGTGCAGTTTGAACATTTTAATACCCAAAATTAAAACGGATGCATCTTATAAAATCTCCAAATAAATTTCTTTAAAAAAATGGCCAAACTCGTCATTTCCACCTTTCGAGCCGAGCCCTAAATGTAAATCGAGTGTGATTACCGACTAATACGTTCGACTTAATTGCTGCATGCTCTGTCAGAATTTCTATAATGAGTTCATCTTCATGTAGTGGCGCAGCGGTGGTGATGCGCTGACTAGGGGGGGGGAGTGTAAGAAATCAAAGCACTCACAGGATGCAGAGTCCTAAATCTGGTTTCGATAGCGCTTCCCACCCACTGAGCTCTGCTGTCCAAACAACCGGCCTGTGTTTTAGCACACTGAGCCAGAGGCAAAAATATGCCTTTAATCCTGTTTGCTTTGCAAACATCTCCTTTAAGCTATACAACTCTGTCTATATCACTTACGCATCCATTTCTTTGGTCATGCGCTAAACAGATGTCCAAATTAGGTGAATTGTAATGAGAATGGGAACATTTGAATAATGTGTTTTTTTTCAAATAAAACATGTGTATACACTTGCATTGTTTAGTGGATAAGAAGACAGAGAAGGATTAACAATGCTGACAGGATCAGAAGTGAGAACACGAAGGTGAGAATGTGAGAGTTGGGAAGTATTACAGAAATAACTGATAGTTCTGGGGGCATGAACCTTTTAGGCAGCACTGTCCTAACTTGTTCCAACAGGCTATTATGTAATAGAGTTCACCTCTCTCCTTCTTTCTCTCTCTCTCTCTCTCTCTCTCTCTCTCTCTCTCTCACTTACACATACACACATGCACTCAAACCTGTACTTTTCCACACAAACCTGAGGAATGCCAGTGATTTAGTGAACCTTTTGCCTCCAGGGACTATAGAACGTGATAAGATGTACAGAACAAAAAGCTGTCATATGAAGACATTACTGCCTGTTCAAACAAGTCCCTCTAACACACACACACACACACACACACACACACACACCGTTGAAAATGAGACGTTGAGTAACTCTCAGCACGTATTTATTCTGACTTTCTGTAATTGTTGCACCAGGATATAGAGAATGATAGAAAAAAAAAAAAAAAACAGAGGTCGTTATTGGATGAAATATTTATTAGGCTTCTAGTGTAGAGGGATAACTACAAATATTACAACCTTGCAATAAATCACACGAGAAGGTCCACACATTATGAAGCATCCATCATTCTAGAAAAGACTGCCAGCTCTTTTCCTAAAGCAAGGGGTCAGTGGGTCATCTGGATGAATAATGCACTCGGACCTCCCTCTCTCATGGGACAAATTCCACCATCCCTGGAGTGAAACAAGAGACTGAGAGAAAGACACCGGTCGTCCTTTTTGTTCCACAACGTCAAATAGCCGACATTGACCGCCATGGCACGAAAAAAAAAAAAACCCACACACACTATGGACACTCGTGTGTTGTATGATCTTCAGTGATGGGTAGTTTTATCATTGTGGCTTGTAATGCTCCATGCTCTCTGTATTAATCAGAGCTGATTTTTTTTCACCGTGAAGGAGCTTCTGTGTGACTTCCTGCCTGGTCTCTCTCTGTGCTTCTTCATCTGTCAATATTTCTAATCAGGCTGATGAATGAGTCTTCAGCTGATGACCTTGTGCTGGTGTCATGGTAGTGTATGACTCTGTCCAGACCATGGAGACTATAGAGTCCACAGTCTGTATGAACTTCAATGCAGCTGATTTGTACTTGTATTGAATTTTAAAACCAGAGACATTTGGGGGGATTTTAGAATAGTCAGAGTCGACGCCTAAATAAGAGGAGTCCGATTTAAATACCAATCTGACAGTCGATTCTTCGCAGAGATGTTTTTAAATGAGGATCGTGCCATTTTGGTTATATGGGGGTGCTCACTGTCAGATTTCACATAGAAATACCGTTTTTTTCCCAATAAGTTAATATGGAGCGTATTGTAATAACATTGTAAATAAAATTGTGAAAATAAAGGAGCTTTTAATAAATATTTTTAATGTGCATTAATAATTCTAACATCCAATGTGGCCGATTTAAGTTTAAATTTCCTTCATCAGCAGAGATTTAAATAAGAAACAATATCTGGAATGTTCTGTATAGGTATATTCTGTTCTAATTTACTTCTGTAAATAAAGTTTTGATGATTTATTCTTCGATATTGCGTTCAAACAAGCAGTTTAGCCGATAACATTCGAAATTGCTTTTCTGCAGATATTTGTAATTTTTTTAGTTTTATTAAAAATGTTTTCATACATTTTCTTCATTGCTTTTCAAATCCCCCCCCACACACACACAAATAAACACACACACATATGATTCGACTATCAGTCAACTATAGGTAAGAATTGAATTTTGATTCGACTGTATAAATGCTTACTCGAGGGCCCCTACATGCCAAAGTGGCTTTAAAGGACAGAAATAAGAAAAGCTTATTTATTTATTTATTTATTTATTGGTGAACGCTCATACAGGAGAAAACATGATAATCAACATGGTTGCTTCTGCTGATTGAAAGATGCTCTGGACAGATAAGTAGAAAATTAAAAGAGTTTAAACAGTGAGATAAAGAATTGATGAAAAAGGTGGGTCTTTGCTATAAACGTTATTCTGGGAGTGAAATCTGTAAGTAAGTAAGTAAGTTTATTATAATGCCTAAACATGCTGATCACCTGTTGCAGGGTAAAAATTATCTGAGCTGCAAAGACTTCCTGAGCTCTCATTAAGTCAGTTTGTACTTTAGTCAGAAAACCTACAAACCTAAAGCGACAGAAAAATGCGTTTCTAAAGCTAAAAAAAATAAATAAATTAAGATTTAGAAGATTATTAGATTTAAAAATGCAGAGGCCAATTCTTAGCATACCTGACATCAAATGACAATTATAAGAAATGGATGATGAAAGCTGCACAGATGATCGGGGGTGAGGCAAATTGGTTCGAATCAAGGACAACCTTTTTCAACTGGGGAAAAGGGTACGCAGCGTAGAGTTGTTGTATTAATCGAATAAGTATTTTAAAGTACATCGATATTGTATGTAATCTGATAAGGGCACTATCCTGGCAGGCCATAAGTGAATCAGGAAACTTGTGGAACTTCTGTTACATTTAAACTTCATTAACATGGCACCATTTACTGATCATGAGCTCTGTAGTTTCCTTGGACTTTCACCCCTTTCCTATCAACTTGGGAGAAGCTGGAGATGTTTCAGGGAACCAGCAAAGCTAAATCAGAACATAATCAGATTTAAGATTTTATGGGTAAGAAATTGAAAAGTTTCTTTTCATGCTGTTTTATCCATCCATCCATCCATCCATCCATCCATCCATCCATCCATCCACCCACCCATCCATCCATCCATCTATCTATCTATCTATCTATCTATCGATCTATCTATCTATCTATCTATCTATCTATCTATCTATCTATCTATCTATCTATCTATCTATCTATCTATCCTCATAAGCTAATGATTTTCAGTACTAATGGTGGTAATTAAAAAAATCTGCTTGTCAAATGTGAAAATTTCATCATCATCATCCTCATCATCATCATCTACATCATTCCCTACAATCCTGCAACATTTAGGGCTCATCTTTATATTATATTATATAATATTATAATTATATTACTTAAAAAACAAATAGAAAAGTTTTGAACAACAGTAGAATCAAACACCTCTACATATTTTATTTTAAAGCAATTCTTTATATTTCTAATTAACGCATATTTTGGCAGGAGAAGAAGATTTTGCTGTTCAAATGTAGAGCTTGGAGAAAGCTTAGCATTAACCCTAAAATCAGAATTAGGAATAGTGCCAAGACAATTTCTTGCAATTTGCACTCACCAGCAAAATGGTTAATTGTTTTCATTAAAATTTGAATTGCTAATTGTTTCGGCAAAACCTATTAAAAATTCTCTGAACACATCAAATGTGTTGGTTTAAGATCTACACTCTCATAATGTTTTCTTTCCCCTCGAACTGCAATGCTTTAGTGTGTTACAGTATACAGCATAATGATACATGCTACATATCTACCTCAATTCCTATTTCTGCTTGTACTTTTTTCAACATTTACTTTACCCTGCACTTTGGTTTTGAGTTTATTGTTAATTACTCAGCATTACCCTTCCAAATAACCACAACGTTGTGTGGCTATAAAAGATACCGGCATTTTGTAATTGTGGTCATAAAAAAAAAAAATTCTCCTAGAAAATAACAACACATCTTACACCAGCGTTTCTTGGTCCCAGACCCACAGCACTTTAACCAGTTTAATTTGAGAGACTTTAAGTCTAGAAAACAAATCTGCATTCTGGAGCTCTGGGATTATACTGTTAGAAATAGTCCGTTTGAGTTTCTGGAGTATTTCCCGGCCTACTTTCAACACAGCATGAGGTCTAGTCCCCCTGCTGTGAAGGTCACCGCTCTGATCTAAACCTCTGTGTAAGAGCATGTGCGCAGTCAGCAGGACAACCCCGGTTCTGCATAATCAGCATTTCAAAGCAGCGCCGTCAATTATCAGAGCACTTAATGCTTTCGCACATGCTTTTCATTTCTCAGGGCCATTTTGGGTCAACACGAAGAAGGTCTGCTCATGACATCACCGTTCTCTGAAGGAGGGGTTCCTAGAGCTGTGTGATCTTTGTAGGAGGGATTTGTGGACATTTTTTCCCCCTGGCAGCGTACCTAGGAGGGATCGGTTATGATCTGGAAGACATTTCTTCATTTATGTGGAGTGCTCCATCACTGTGACTTGTAAAATTTCTGCAGACACCTTGAATTATTACATCTATTCATTTTTTTTTTTCCACAATGGTCCCAGATCTCAACCTTGCAGTGCACCCCTTACTAAAACCTCCTCAGTGATGCCTCTCAGCTCATTTGGAGATAAGGATGAGCCACTAGGTAATTTCCAGCTTATTACCACACACTTTTCAGGCCACCGGTGGAGCTATTCCAAGAGAAATTGCATGGGATCTATTATTCAGCTGGTCTGTGCATTCTGGACGTCGGCTATTAGATACGGCTGTTGTGCGAATGTCAGACGAAGAATCGCTCCTCGTTTGCTGCTTGTACTGTACTCCATGCCCGCTGTAAAGTAATGCAGCACTTTGACTAATTTATTTGAAATATGCGTTCAATATGGCCACGTTTGTCACCCAGCCATTTACTGTAGCACAGCACTGAAGTGATGTGTGAGCGAATCCTTTTATGCCGTGATATTAAAACAGTAGATCACTGTAGCTTGTAGGCAAGGGACACAAGAATGGCTCAAACCAAATTTATTAATATGCATGCAATGGCTTTTCAAATCACAAAGATCAAACTGGGAATTGTGGATTTTACGGTGAGGTCACATTGTTGGGAATGTTTTTTTTTTTATTTTCATTTTTCGCTCAAGAGCAACACAAAGAAATGACTGTTTTTGATTAAATATTACAAGCAATAGGAGCTCAGTGGTTGTATACTACACATGTGCATAGTCCAGAGCTTGTCAACTGCTGGTCCTTGTGCAGACCAAGCAAATATTTCAGTGGACTGAAACAAAAAAGTGGGAAAAAATGTACTATAGTAGAGTTAAGCGAGTATAATATAGTATAGTCAGGAACCTGTTCAGCTTCTGTAGAAGATTCCCTGTAGTGGTTTATACAATCACACGTGTTTAAACCTGTTCCAGCATGACAATTCCCCTGTGCACAAAGCCACCTCCATGTAGATATGTTTTACATGTGCTATAAGTAAAAGATCTCCTGTTATAGAGCTCTGAACTCAACAGCTTCAGGATGAATTGGAACACTGACTGCACCCCAGGCCTCCTCACAACACCTACATCAGTACATCTATCTATCTATCTATCTATCTATCTATCTATCTATCTATCTATCTATCTATCTATCTATCTATCTATCCACACATTCATTTATCCATCCATCCATCCATACATCTTTCCATTGATCCATCTATCTATCCATCCACCTGACCAAAATCCACCCACCCACCAATCCATCCATCCATCCATCCATCCATCCATCCATCCACGAATCCATCCATCCATCCATCTACCAATCCATCCAACTACCAATCCATCCATCCATCCATCTATCCATCCATCCATCCATCCATCCATCCATCCATCCATCCATCCATCCATCCAACTACCAATCCATCCATCCATCCATCTACCAATCCATCCAACTACCAATCCATCCATCGATTAACCATCCATCCACCCACCTACCCACCTACAGTATCCATGCATCCATCCATCCATCCATCTACAGTATCCATCCATCCATCTACAGCTGTTCAGCTTCTGTAGAAGATTCCCTGTAGTGGTTTATACAATCACACGTGTTTAAACCTGTTCCAGCATGACAATTCCCCTGTGCACAAAGCCACCTCCATGTAGATATGTTTTACATGTGCTATAAGTAAAAGATCTCCTGTTATAGAGCTCTGAACTCAACAGCTTCAGGATGAATTGGAACCCTGACTGCACCCCAGGCCTCCTCACAACACCTACATCAGTACATCTATCTATCTATCTATCTATCTATCTATCTATCTATCTATCTATCTATCTATCTATCTATCTATCTATCTATCTATCTATCTATCTATCTATCCACATTCATTTATCCATCCATCCATACATACATCTTTCCATTGATCCATCTATCTATCCATCCACCTGACCAACCCACCCACCCACCCATCCATCCATCCATCCATCCATCCATCCATCCATCCATCCATCCATGAATCCATCTACCAATCCATCCAACTACCAATCCATCCATCCATCCATTCATCTATCCATCCATCCATCCATCCACCAATCCATCCATCCATCCATCCATCCATCCATCCATCCATCTACCAATCCATCCAACTACCAATCCATCCATCCATCCATCCATTCATGCATCTATCCATCCATCCATCCATCCATCTACCAATCCATCCATCCATCCATCTACCAATCCATCCAACTACCAATCCATCCATCCATCCATCCATCCATCCATCCATCTACCAATCCATCCATCCATCCATCCATCCATTCCTCCATCTCTTCATCCATCCATCCATCCATCCATCCATCCATCCATCCATCCATCCATCCATCCATCCATCCATCCATCTATCCATCCATCCATACTACATGGATTTATTTTTAAATCCCTGACATAAAGTGTCCTTGTTTCCAGTTCCTAACTTCAATAAACCCACAGATAAAAACTGCATGACCTCTCTAGGATTCCTGTTAATGTTTCCCGGCACTCTATATAAAACTTTAGGAAAGCTTCAAATATGTTTTTACTCGATCGCTCATTTTTTCTTACTTTTTTGTTTTACCACTCGACATGTGACAGGGTTCGTAATGAAGACGTTTCAAATCTCCCTGAAAGCATGTGCACTCCAGGCATTGTTAAATAGACGCCTTGTAAATAATTAATTCCCTCAACTGCATTGGCTACATATAGTATACGCCGCTGTCAAACACACTGAGGAAGAGATGAAAGAGAATTTCACTCGACCTGCACACGTTCGTCCTGCTGAACGCATCGCACTCGATGAGCTTATTTGATCTGAAAACACGGAAAGGCTTTTGACATTTTGATGATGATCAAAGTGCTTGTTGACTCATCTTTGTAGCAGTTCATCATTCAGGATCATGAAACAATGATTTTTATTTTTTTCCTCGTTCACTGTATTTGCAGTCGGGCTCATGGAGGAAACACAAAGTTATGGGTTTTTTTGGTTGTCACTGATATGTAAATCATGTGAAAAAAGCACAGTAGGCACCACACAACTATTAATAGCTAAAGTGTTTGGGTTATCAATGGGAAATAGAAACTTTCCCTGCTATGATGAAAATGTTTGCCAACTTTATAATTTTTTCCAAATTCTTGCCATAAGTCTAAGCACTTAGCAGAGAACGATTTCATTAAGGACCATCCCCTACTGAGTTTCACAAGACTCATTTATTTGTCCTAGATAGCAAGGAAATGGGGCCAAGGGCAAGGATTCTTTTTACAATGTGATAAGATTTTCACAAATAATTCTGGATTTTTGATTCACTTTCTAATTAGCTTCATATCCATGGACATAGCGGAATCATTCCCATTGATTCAGAATAGATTATATTGTACATTCATATTATTGAAATATTTAAATTATATTTTTTGTCCCCCTTTTTTTACGTTAAAAACATGGAAAAATCTTAAAAAAAGAATTTCTGTCACAAAATGAAAACATAGACAGCTGGAAATAAAGGGAATTCAGTTTTTAATAAGCAAACAAATTTAAATTAAGAGACAGAACAAAAGGAAAAAAACAGCAAAAAAAAAGATTTAGGCAATCTCCAAAAAACAAAAACACAAAACATGGCTTGAACTGTAGACTTGAAAAAAAAAAAAGACAAAAAGACAATCGCAATATTATTAAGCTTAATATTATAAGGTGTAGAAAGATAAGAAGTAAGCCTAACTTTGCAAATTTGTGAATGAACCAGAGTCTCTATATATTGTTTGTGTATGTATGTGTGTAAGTGTGTGTTTGTGTGTGTGTGTGTGTGTGTGTGTGTGTGTGTGTGTGTGTGTGTGAGAGAGTCTAATTGAGCACAGGTGTGCTGGGTGAATGAGAGGGTTTCTGTAACGAAAAGAAGTAGAGTCTATGAAGGCAGTGTTTGCTGGGAACTATATTTGGTTAAACGTAAGGTCATTTTGAATTTAATTGCTACAAGAGGTCTTAAAGAAGTTGGGAAAAGACCATGTTTACCACAGTGTAGCATCATGTGTTCTGTCCGTATACATCTTGGAACTGAGGAGACCAGTTGCTAAAGTTTTGGGAGAGGAATGTTGTCCCATAATTGTCTGATAAAGGAGTCTAGCTACTCAACAGTTCTGGGTGTCCTTTGTTGTGTTTTTCATTCCATGGTGTGCAAATGGTGAAAGGTCTAGACTACATGTAGACTAGTGTAGCACCCGGACTCTTCTACTACAAAGTCATGTATTGTAAAGATGCAGTATGCAGTAAGCATTGTCTTGTTTAAAAAAGGCCTTCTCTTAAAAAGACGTTTTCTAGATGGAACCAGTTGCTCTAGAACCTTTATATAACGTCCAGCATTGATAAAGCATTTTTACAAATGTCCAAGCTGCCCATTCCACAGGCTCTAATGCACTCTCATGCTAATAGAGATGCGGCTTTTTGAACTAAGTGCTGATAACAAGCCAGATGATCCCGCTCCTCTTTAGTCCGGAGTATGTGGTGTTCATGATTTCCAAAAGGAAATAAAAATTTCAATTTGTCTGACCACAGAAGAGTTTTCAACTTTGCCTCCATACATTTTGGCCCAGAGAGGATGGTGGCATTTATGGATCATGTTCATGTATGCCTACTTATTAGCAAGATAGATAATAAGCTTGCATTTGTGGTGAAGCTCTGTCCATCTTTAGTTCTGAGCAACTCTGCTTCTCTAAGACTATTTAAACACACATCTTAAAGACCTGTTGTCGAATAACCCCATTAGTAGCAAAATGTTTCTCCAACTGTTTAATTTCGAACACTTACTTTTTCCAGATTTTTTAAGATGTGTTACAGCCATCAAACTTAAATGTACCTCACTATGTTCTATTGTGAAATCTATAAAAAAAAAAAAATAGGTTTATGAAATTGTATTTATTCACAATTTACACAGAGTCCCAACCTTTTTGGAATTGGGATTGTAGATCAATAAAAATAGAAAAATAGATTGTTAAAAAATATTTTTTTGTTGCTGCATAAAAGCTCATATTATGCGAATAGAATAAAAAAATTTAAGCTTTGGGATGATTACAATATTTAAATATTGACTATGTGGACAAGGGTATTGGGACACCTGACTTTTCAGCCATTTGTTTTTTCTTCAACTCTAAAAAAATCACGTTTTTAAAATGTTGGAGGCACACAATGAAATAGAATGACTATGGGTGCAGTAGCAAAACATTTTCCCTTCAATTGAACTAACAGACACAAACCTGTTTCAGCATGACAATGCCATTGTACAGTTTTGTATATATGATTTAGCTTTAATAATCTTACATATAATTTACTGTCATCATTAGAATAATAGCCTAATTTGACTATATATGAGACTTGCTAAGATTTAATTAAATTAATTAATTGTTAGGCTTCTTGTTTTTTAGTTGATACGGTTTCCATTCAATCTTTTTAAGCCAATAGACCAGTCAAATAAGTTAAAATAAAGATAAGACTTTATCAATAAATATAATCCCTTTAATAATAGCATGTTTCCTCCACTGGATTAGTTTGGTATAAAGTAAACAAATCCTATTCGGATTAGTAAACCTTCTCTTTTCAGTTTTCAGGAATGCCATGCACAGCTTGGGGGGCTTTATGTTCCTTTCGTCTTCGTGAAATTGCATCTCGTGTTCGAGCTACAATGACTTCGAGATCACATTCTCACAAACACATAATGTTAGCCCTTGAATGACGCCCTTGTTATGGCTCTATCGTTCTGAAATGGATTCCGAACGCGAGCGTGTAAATTACATTCAGATAAACCTGCTTGAAAATTCGTCTTGTTCTGTCAAGATAAAAAAAAAAATATACAAAAAATAAAAAATGACACAGCGTAGAATAAGAACATTTATTCTGAATAAGTATCTTTTTCGTCTGAAGCGTGTGGACCACCTTTGGAGTGTTGCGCTATCAACAGATGATGTATGGCTAAAGTTGGTATTTACCATCTAAATTACTTCTCCACAATGCCCAGATGATGACAGTGATTAATCCGCTAAAGAGCTAAATCTTCCTCCTTCTGTACGGTGCCACATTTTCCAGGCACACATCTCCCACTTAAAGGCAACATTTGTATTCGACGTGAGCTTTTTCTTTCCCCCCGCCTATTTTGCGTTATTACCTCGGGGAGATGGGCCGCCTAGTCCGCGAGGCGCCAGCAGAATTTGCAGCAATAGCAAGTGTAAGTGTGTGTGTGTGTGTGTGTGTGTGTGTATGTAGGCCTGGGTTTCAGGATCATCCATTTCTCCCCTTATCTTTTTATCATTAGGCAATTTAATAAATGTGAGGTGTGCTCGGTAATGTTAGATCATCCATCAGAAGCAGCTGACCCAGGGTCAGTACACAGGGCACCATCAAAGCACAATTCCCACTTTCCTATATCAGAAAGGAGGCTGGACTTTACCTGTCTTCCATTCCTGCTCATTTTCGCCTCTTCTTCATCACGCAGCCCGAGACATTTTCAAAGTGACTCTTTAAATACTCCTGGGCTTTGAAAAGTTTTACAAAGGCACCGAGGTCACCGAGCCGAGGACTCAGCATGTCTCTTACAATAGCACAGTGGGGATTTTTTTCCTATTAGCCGCGCTGACGGTGATAGAACATTGTTTAAAAAAAATGTCTAGCACCCGTTTGGTGTATTCTGGATTTCGGGTGCACAGATGGAGGATTACAGACTTGCCTCAGACGTGGATTCACGCCAACCGAAACGTGAAAGGCACCCAAACACGCTGCAATTTAGTGCCTAATTGTGAAGTATTTTGGCACTCTGTGGTTTAGTTGTTATTAGCTGCTGTAAGCTTCACTGTTTCTAAGGAATCAGTGATGATATAAAGGGGATCTGTAGTGTGTGTGTGTGTGTGTGTGTGTGTGTGTGTGTGTGTGTGTGTGTTTGTGTGCATGTCTGCACACGCGTTATGATTGTCCAGGGATTGGAACAAGGCAGCAAAATCAAAGAGACATTGTGTGTTACATTGTCAGGCTCAAGCACTCCCATTATGTGAGGCATAAACTCAGGCCGGAACAAGGCCAGGATGAAAGACAACACTATTTCAGACAGAAAGAGAGATAGAGAGAGCGAGAGAGAAAGAGGGGGAAAACAGAAAAGAAAGCCATATTTCAAATATGAGCCATGTGTGTGGCATTTCGTTCTTTTTCATTCATCTTCTCTCAGTGCATCTTATATTTCTCCATCGTCCCGATTCGTCAAAAAAAACAGCTGTCTTCAGCTAGCATCTCTAACGGCGGGTCATTACCAGTGAGTAGCGATTTCAAATCCAGGCCAAAAATCAACCCATATTTATAAACAGACCAAATCATTTGTGTGTGGCTTCAGGCCTCGTGTAAAACGGCAATAAAAAAAGGAAACCTTTTTTTTTTATTATGATGATACAGAGGCTCGGTTTCGTGATCCCGCTGCACAGATGTGCATAACTTCAGCGTGCCGTATTTCCCAGTCAGGGAAATGACTAAGATCTCATACAGTATGCAAAACCTGATGCTTCTTCTAACAGCAGCTGTTTGTGAGATTAAAAGTAAGGAAACTATTTTTATCGTTTTTTTTTTTTTTACTAACAGCAGCTGTTTGTGAGATTAAAAGTAAGGAAACTATTTTTATCGTTTTTTTTTTTTTACCCTTAAGCAAATACGAGTGTGCACGATCAACCTTTGCCATCTGCTCACCGCAATCACGCAACTATTATTTATATAATAGCGGCGGCAGTTTTTTACCGGGGCAGGCCTTTTCTTTAGCAAGCAATTAGACAAGCTATGGCAATACAAGACGCTTAATGATGTTTGCATCTGCAAAGCGGTACTTTTACGAGTTTTAATTAATCAAATTTGGAAGGTAAATAGTTTACCACCTTTGTGAAGGTAAACAAGGAAACTCCGCTCGAAAAGAAGTGTCTGTGGGAACATGAGAAATGGCGCTCTGGGAGCACAAAAACAGAGCATACCTTGTGGTTTTGGCTGTGGCTTAATTGTGTGGGAATTCACCTGAGAAATGTCACAGCCTGTCAGCACGAGTGTGACTCTGAGGGCTTGTGTATGCCTGTGTTTTTAATGAGCCGACACGTTTCTTTTACCCAGCAGGAAAGAGGCCAATCAAATCTGCCATAAATTCCTGTTTGTCACAGGTTGATTTACAGGTGAGTTCTAAAACTGTGTGTGTGTGTGAGCGTTGTGCGTGTGTGTGTGTTTTACTCTGGGTGTTTGCGTGTTGTCTGTCTGCATGTGCGTGGTAATATGAGGTAATGCTGTGAGGAAATTTGCCTCAAACACTATCACAATTTGCCTCTGAGCTCAATATGCAATTACTCTCCTCACAATCCCTTTTTTCAGCCGATCTTTGATTACTCCCGCAAACCCCCACAAAATCCTGCGTTCTGATGATTTACAGTTCCCTACGTTTATCCTACACATGGCCATGTGCACCACATCCAAGAGCTGTTAATTGCTTAATTATGGAGATAAGGTGAATGACATGAGCTGAACTGTCAATGATAAATAGCGGTTTAGCGGTTTTGTGGGTGTGTTTTTTGCGCTTCTTGATCAAGGTTGCGTTTGCACGTATCAGCCATTGTACTTTAATAGCTGCGAATCTTTCTTTTTTATTTACATTTATTTTTCATCTTTTTATCTTTTGTCTCTCCCCATTAACATTCAAAAGGAAGGATAAACATGAATAGAGATTTATTGCATGTCTTCTCCCCCCCACCAACACTTCATGAATTATGGAGAAGCATGGTGGTGGTAGTAAATTAAACAACGTTTGGTAGCATCGGTGTAAAACAGAGAGAGAGATATGGAAAGGACAGAGGAGGATGTGATGCTCATGTGATGCTCATTTATATTCAGAAAGAATTCGAAGAACATATGAAATGTTTCAAATGTGATCATCCTCTGTTTTACTCTTAATCCAATGAGCCAATCAAAGGACCTTATAAGGTGTTCTGACAGACAGTGTGGGGATGTTCATTTAAACCCAGGACCATCTACACTCCGGCTGAGTACTTGTGCCTGGTACCTTTGAAAGAATATGTGTTCTGCTATGATATCCTTAGCTATTTAAAACAGTGAAACAAGCTATTTATCCTGGTCAAAAAGCTTCGAGTCTAGCTCTGTATACAAAAAAGTAATCTATTTATCTACATTTACACACTATCACCTTCAAAATAGTCCCCTAGTACAGCAATACAGGGCTCCCAGCGTTCCTGCCACTTCTGGAGTTTGTCCCAGAAGTCTTTTTTTTGAAGAATGTCAAGAACCTTCTGCTATTCATGCTGGATCACAGCAATCGTGTCTAAACGGAGACCATTAAACTAGATCTTCATCTTTGGGAAGAGGGCGAAGTCCACAAGAGCCAAATCTGGCAAGTAGGGTGGGTTCGGAAGTGAGATCATGTGGATTGTTCTCCGATGATCATCATGCACAGGTTGGTAAATGGTTTTGACATTTTCGTGGGTTAAGCTCGTTGAAGGTCTTCCTGATCTATCGTCATCTCCCATTGATGTTCTTTCTCTCTTGAAGCACGCTTGCCGCTCAAAACACCCCGAACGACTCGTTACAGCATCGCCAGATGTCAAACATATGTCATGTCAAACGTTTCTGTAGCAAATTTGCACAAAGAATTTTATGTTTGTTCTTTGTTCTAACTTGCTGTCCGTGATGAAATTCCGAATTATGGTCAGAACAGAATAGCCTGTCTATTGCATTTGCCTCAAATCTTCACCAAGTCTTTCACAGCTTGGGCTAATTTAAGCTAGTCAAAGTGATGAAACACACATAGACATAAATTGAGCAGAACATCCTTCACACCCTCAGAAAGCCAAGCTCAGGACTGAACCCAGAGACAACACTTCCTTTCTAAACAAAGTTTCCTTCAAGAATAGTTCTTGGAAACATCTCAGAATGGAAAAAAAAAAACCCAAGGAAGTTTTGCCTGTCGGACAAACCTCTACAGGAGTTCTCCATTTAACGTTTCACATTTAACAGTGTAAATCATCTGAGCAAAGAAAAGTTCCTTGGCTTTCCACCAGACTTAACAGGAATATTCTCAGACACTAATGAAGACTGCGCTGCCACATGGAAGAGATGTTCTCTCGGATAATAGCTGGCTTCCTCAGGGGGTTCCACTTAGAGCCCTCGCTGACAGGGAACACTCTGACACTTGTAGCGATCGGCATCAAATATTTAAGGGCTCCTTTCTTCAAAGGAACAAGCCAAAGAACACTTCGTTCACACTTGTAAGTGACATGTCTTTCGTGTCGCTTGTAGTCTCTTGTGGGTGTGGAGCGAATGCTACTTCTCTCACTTGTGGGCGTGCACCACCCGTCCAGACATTTTCCTTCTGATGAAGAAGGCTAGCATAAAGACTGTATGAACTTTATCAGATGATTTGCTAAAGTATACTTTAGCTATATACATTATTCATACCTAATTTGTGCTAATTGATCATTTCATGTGTGTTACACAACAGGATTTGTATTCATTTTGTTTACAGATTAGCGCAAGATAATTGTAGCTTGGAACACTTACGTGAGACTCCATACAGTTTACCTGTATATACAATATACCTAGAAAATAGCTTCTTTTATCCACTGTTTATACAATTAAACTACATTATGCACTACTCAGTTTAAATTATCTAAAGAATCTATATTTGTATACAATTATATACATATACAATTGTCCATAAACAATCTATATACAATTAAACTACGCTACGCACTACGCAGTGTGAAAGTGTGAAAAGCAGATTAGCTACTTGCTAGCAGTTTTAGATTTAGTTTCCAGCTTGATTTTTTCTTTGTAATGCCCTTATACACAGTGCATGAGATTTCAAGCAGTGAAGCATTACACAGGAACTAATATGATATGAACAATAGTGAAAAAAAAAGCACTTCATGCACCACATCTGAACAAAATCAGTTGATGCACTGATTTTACGGTTGAGATGACACGATTTTTATTTTCAATCCCATGACATGGTTTGTTGTGTAGCCAATTTATGTTATTATTAATATCATTGTTATTGTGGCATAATTTGTCACTAATGCCAATTTTTTTGCACCTGCACCACAAAACAATAAAAAAAATCTCCAAAAAAAAAAAAAAAAATTGAAAAAAAAAAAAAAAAAAATTCTATAGAGCTTTAAACAATTGCCACAAAGCAGGTTTGCTGAAATATATACATCTTAAATATCAATTCTGAAATGCTTATCCCTAATGCGTAAGCCAGAAGTGACTGTGGCGAAGAAAACTCCCCGAGACTACATGACGAAAAAATCTTGAGAGAAACCAAACTCAAAAGGGAACCCATCCTCATTGTGTGACACAAGAGTGCTAATTAAAAAAATTCTGACTAAAAATGTGTTATAAGCTTGATTATAGATGATGAACCATGCTTCCTGCACTGTCAATAAATATACATAGGATATAAAAGAATACACAAACTAATAGCAAACTATTAAAAATATACAACTTTTGTCAAATATTTTTCCCGGGAGATCATATTGCAGTGATTTCATTACACCAGTCAGTGCTCTGCAGTATATCTAGCTCCACCTATACATTCTGGCTTGGTTCTCTCAGTCCCGTTGGGAGTACAATTGGAAAAGTAACTAAATCAGCAGCGGAAATAATGGAACTAATGACAAAGTGAAGGATCACAGGATATGTTACTGTATTATGTCAAGATCAATATTAGTTAGTTGTTCATTCTCACCCCCCCCCACATTCCTATTTAAAAAAATTCTATTTTGTACTTGCTAAACTCAACCCACACACACAGCAGACGTTGCTATATATCTTTTCCTTAAATCAGACATAAGTGCAGAGGAGAACGCTTGCCGCTTGTTGATTTATTACTCTATGGCAGTATGATGGCAGTTGGGGATAACATGGCCTGTAATAAATGACAGAAAGACCAGCTAACAGCTGCTAGCACTCCACCCATTAGCCTGAAAAATGAAAACTATCCTTCCCTTTTTTGTCCCATTTTTTTTTACCCCTCCACCCACACCATGTATATGTTCTGCACAGTGGACATTAGCTTCTCTCTGTGCTTTCCTTCACTGATCATGTCCTCTCTGCTTACATTCTGACAGCTTGGATTTTAAAGAATTTAAAGTCCACGTGTAGCTTAAGAGCTCTACAGACGTGAGGTTTTCATCTGGTGGTCCTCATGCAAATGAGGAGTCTGTGACTAGGGGCATGGAATAAAAGATTAAATGGCTTGGATAAGGTAGAAAAAGGGTAAATGCACTCGAATGTGACAGAAAGATGTTTTTAAAATAATTGCTTTTATATGAAATTCACATTTGTGGCCAACACTAAAAATACTACTACTACTAAAAATATAATTATGTCACATTATAATAATATCAATTATGTAATAATATAAATTGTATATCACATAAGGTAAGGTCATTATGTTATCATATAATCTGGTAATATTTTGGCACTTTTACTGGCGGGTGATTATGTCGAAAATGTTAGTTGTTTGTATTAATTTTAATATTATTATTATTGTTGTTGTTGTTGTGACAATTCTCCTGCAACTTTTAAATGCATACTAAGAATGTCAATTTTCTCACATTTTCCCCTGAGTTTGTCTTAATAATTTATTCTAACACTCTCAAACCCAACATAAAATTATCCATAAATATTTCAAGACCCATGCCAAACCATGTCATAAGTTGTCTTGACACTTCCAATCCAGTGATATAAGAGTATGGTGTTACACAGTACATGTAATTGCCAGTCATAATTGTAGCTATACTGCTTGATGACTTGATAGATTCTTTGATCATATTTCTACTACCTGAAATGTAGTGAGCGTTTAAGACATGTTTGGGAAAACGTTTTCCACCTTGGTAACAGAAAACATCAACGGTCTGGTGTTCTCTTGCACCTCGAGGGCACATGTGAAGATTTGATAAAAATGTAATCAGAGTTCAAAATCGGTGCTTCAAATACACTGTAACCATGTCGCGATGTTACCTCGACGACAAGTATAACTAAAATAGTTGATAGAAATGCTGTCAGTATCACAACTAAAGATGAACAAAGGAATGATGCAGAAAGGGATCATTTCTAGACAACAATGTGTGAAAAAAAAGTGTTTATACACTTAAGTTTTCACACTGACTGTTGAGGAAATTGAAGTTTTACCCCACCTGATGTTGATAAATAACAATGGTGACATTTTGCAATGCAGGTGCTTAGTCATGTTGCCAAAAATTGAGTCATCAGTGTACCAGTGAGTAGTGAGTCAGGGTCCTTACTAGTGCCCAAACTCGTATACAGTACATACTGATACAACCTAGGGAGCTGTATATATATATATATATATAGTGTTGTGTTATATACTAAAAAATAGAGTGTGTGTGTGTGTGTGTGTGTGTGTGTGTGTGTGTGTATATATATA
>MU598598.1:1933046-1958046 GCA_024362625.1 Silurus asotus | reverse complement strand
AAAAAATTATAAACAAGCAAAACCATTAAAAAGCAAACAATTTAACATCAAATATTTTTTTTTTAAATGTCAGAAAAATATAATAAAAAATGTATTTCAAAATATCAATATAGAAAAGTTGATAATATAGAAACTACACAAATTTAAACGTAATACTGTATAGTGACAAACATTAAATTGTTTTCTGTAACGTTCTTGCTGTTGTTGTTGAATAAGTAATGCTTGAGAATCTAAAACGTTCTTGTACTGAATCAATAATGCAGAAGTCATAAAATAAACATTTCTAACAAAATTTGTCACGGGAAATTAGCGCGCCTAAGACTTTTGCATGGAACTGAGTGTGTGTGTGTGTGTGTGTGTGTGTGTGTGTGTGTGTGTGTGTGTGTGTGTGTGTGTGTGTGTCTAAACTAAATTAAAACTTTAAAACTAACCAGGAAATAACTTTAGTTTGGGAACTGAAGTGAAAATAACGAGATATTTGATTACGATTACAGCACACTCTGCACAAATCTTTTGGTATTTAGTCAGAAGATGGAATCCTGAAATATTGTTCTATTACATCAACTTGGAGCAAATTTGAATTTCACAGCTTTGTCCATTTCAGCCGCATGCTTTCAGAAAGAGATCCTTGTTCTACTGCAATATTTCCATAAAAATTTCAATTAACTGTATGTCATAATTTAAAATGTTTTTTAAGTAAAAATGTAAGGAAATTTCAATAATTAGATGGATGTGTTGAGTGAAATCTCCCCAACATAACATCTTTCTCAATTACTACCTGAGGAAAGAACACAAAGATTACAAACTAATCTTCAACTAATGACTCTGATAACAGATGATAACATATCACTTAATTGATTCTTGGATTTGATATTAACTCATTTGAAATGAGCTTTTAACAAAATAATACCAAAATGTGGTTGAATTCTCAAACCTGATTGGTCTGGATGTGAGGATTCATGATATTCATAGCATACTTGATTCTGATTGGTTGAATTCACAGGTAGATTTGAGATAATCACCATTCTAAATGAAATAGTTGCCTAATAAACAATTGTAACCATAGACACAGACTGAGAAAGCTGATGTCCCACACACTGTTTATTAAAATTCATTCCAATAGTTTAATCAATTGTCACACCTAGCCATGGCTTATCACTTACATATTGTAATTATGTGTTGTTTGTGTAATGGCTTCCGGCTGTACGTAAACAGTAGCTCACAGTTTTTCATCAGCCATTGCTTTTCCATGTTTCTTGTCAAATTATTGCTTCGTTTTCACATTTATGGTTAACCGCTGCGGCCCGGGTTCGATCCCCGGTCAGGAAACCAACCCCAGCCACTCCTAGTGCCGGTCCCAAGCCCGGATAAGTCAAGTCAAGTCAAGTTTATTTGTATAGTGCTTTTCACAACAGACATTGTCTCAAAGCAGCTTTACACAAATCAACAGTGATGGTGAATGGTGCGAATTTGTCCCTGATGAGCAGCCGTGGTGACTGTGGCAAGGAAAAACTCCCTTAGATGTTATGAGGAAGAAACCTTGAGAGGAACCAGACTCAAAAGGGGAACCCATCCTCATCTGGGTGACATCAAGAGTTTGATCAATAAATGGATAAATGGGGAGGGTTGCATTAGGAAAGGCATCCAGCGTAAAAACGTGACAAATCAAACATGCAGATGATCCGCTGTGGAGACTCCTAACGGGAGAAGCCGAAAAAAAGTTTTACTGTATACATGTATTTACTGTAGCACCCCACTGATTGTTTTATGTTTGACATTGATGAATGCCTTTGCTCTTTGTTCAGGTTATGGATCTTGTTGCATCGTCTGGATTATTTTGTGTGTTGTTTCTTAGCCTATGTTGTGTATGTTTTTGCTGTAAATAAATAAAGATCTCTTCTACCTATTCTTCTATAATTTAGTACATAACAGTTGCTCTGTGACTCACGTGTATTCTGATTCTTTTTTGTTTTAATCAGTTTATTAGTACACTTAGATTTAATCATCCGCTACAGAAGTCCTCATGCACGAGCTGCTACTTTAAAAATAGTAATAGTACAATTAATATAGTTCTGTGGCATAAACCTGACAATAAGCAATATGAGGAACTTATCTTTGGATGTTTTGTTTTCTTAAGTTTTAGATATAAAGTGGTAAAAGGTGCAGTATGATGTTTATTAATAAATGACTCATTGTAACTGTTGTAATCGTTGGCAAATGATTGTGGTATAAGTGGAATAACACTCTTCAGACCGTTCGGTTTCGCCGAAATAATACGCTTCAGGGGGATTATTTTGCTCTAACCTGCAGGCTATTCCTTCCCGATGTGATAGATAGTAACTTTTCAGAATGATTTGCAGAATCAAATAAGTTAAATATAGTGATATATCCAAAAAGAAAATGTATTGGAATAAGTAGAAATTGGATTAAAATGTCAAAGTACTGCCTTTTAATAGCTATTTAATTAGTAACTTGAAATAATGAGTTATTAACTTTAAAGATAAAATTCAATAATATGTCAAAATAATAATTTTGCACCTTGTCAGAAGAGATCTTTTTTTCCCCTTCCTCTCTCTCTCTCTCTCTGTCTCTCTCTCTGAAGCTTTATCAAACCTTATTATGGTCTATTGAATAATTTGGGCAAATTTGTTTTTTCTTTTTCCTTTTATTGATTAAAGGTCACTTTATGATGGCGAATTGTCTGTGATAACATTCTGAAGAGTTGCTCTTTGAAAGCTGACCCTGAAACAAGCTTTCTGCTTTCATCTCTCACTCTCCTTATCCCTCGTTCTGTCTGCGTCTGTGGCTCTTTCACTGTCTGGACCATTACCGTGATCCGGCTTTGGTCATTTGGTAATGATGGCCTTCTCAAAAACAGAACCTGGGCCTTTTTTGTTTTTTTTGTTTAAAGTCGATCAGCTTGGGCCTGTGCTTGGCCCATATGCACATTCTCTGACTGTCAGGACAGAGAAGACAGAATGAGTCGGCCATTCGTGACGTTTTTAATGATTGCGCTGCCAGTGTCTGGCTTTAAAGAGGAGCAGAGTGCTGTCCTGACTGCAATCCAACATATCTGAGATGAATTGTGTGATTTGCATGAATATGTATGGTTTACTGCCCCAATGCTGTTTGAAAGGTAATTGCATTATAAGACTATAGGAAAATGAGTGTAAAAGAAGTGTGTGTGTGTGTGTGTGTGTGTGTGTGTGTGTGTGTGTGTGTGTGTGTGTGTGTGTGTGTGGTGTGTGTGTGTGTGATGGTGCTGTCTATAGCAGCTCATACATATTGAGATGAGTGAGAATCTCATGGTAGTCACAAACGTGATGCTGAGCTTATACAGAAAAAATATGATAAATCCCAATCAGGAGAGTTCAGCGAGGACGTTCACTCTGAACACGCTTCGTGTAATATTCATTTAAGTTTTACTTTTCCATAGTCTATAGTTTCTCAGCTGTTACTTACAGCCACTCCTTGCCAATTCCACAACAAGGGTGCAATTTGGATCTTGTAAATCTAACTTGAATCTTTCTCTCTTTTAATTTGAATTTTAATTATTTAAATGTGCTAACACTTCTTAGGAAACTTTATTTTATTTGCTGGTTTGAAACAATCCACAACAGCCTCCAAGTACTTACCAAAGCATACAAATACATTATGCTCGCCCAAAACGTCACATTTCGGCAACAGTGTCTATCAAGTTCACATTCACCTGATTACTAATCATCATTATCATTATTACATAATTATCATCAATGAATAATTAATCATCTCAACTATAATCAAACCTCAACATCACCTCTAACAAACCTAATTTAAGCTAGTTTGGGTCAACTCAAACCAGGTCATCGCAAATCAGCTAAAATCAAATCTGCTAAAGTTAACATAAACCAGGTTAACTTAAGCAAACTCACATCAAATAAGTCAAATTCATGCTATTTCACCTTAAAAACAACTCAACTCAGCTCAACTCAAAGCAACGCAAATTGCCCCACGTCAAATAAATGTGAAGCAACTCTGTTCAACTCAAGTCAATTAAAGTACACAACCTGATACAAACTAATGAAGACCAGCTAAGTTTAAGCCAGTTTAACTTAAGCCAAATTAATTTAACTTTAATCACATCAAATCAAGAAAACCAGAACACAGTTAATCTAGTTTATTTAAACTAGATTAATTATGCCTGCTCAAACCAACTCAGATTAACTTAAAACAACTTAAATCAATTGGGCTCAAATTGGGTATAAAATGTATTCAAATTCACAAAATCTTCACAAATTCCCACAGAACTTGTAAAGTTGCAAAGGTTTTAATTGCATTGAATCAAATTTAGACTGGTTTTAGCTATAAAATGCTATTTGGAATAAATGCTTAAATAACTTAATAGACCCTGCATG
Organism: Silurus asotus; assembly: GCA_024362625.1. NCBI lineage: Eukaryota > Metazoa > Chordata > Actinopteri > Siluriformes > Siluridae > Silurus > Silurus asotus. Next base: position 1,953,652 of record MU598598.1, on the reverse strand, counting down.
TTTCTTGACTGCGATTTTGGATCTGGTCTTATAGTTGGTTTTCAATAAAAACGTCTATATTTGCATCTTCCTCAGATCAGCTGCTGTGACAGCTACATGTTGCTTGAAAATAGCATTAGCAAATATACTATATCTGGGTAGACATGCAGCCATGCTAATGATATGATGTCAAGCTGAAATCAGTGTAACAGATATCGTCGAATCTTTAAATTGAATCTGGTATAAGGAATTAAGAGTTATATGTTAAAATGATGAGTAAAATATATCCAAAAAGTAAGTCTTTGTGTTTTGTATACCGTATGTATATTGGAGAATTTATCCTTACTATTTACAATAGAGTGAATTCATTATCAAAACAAAAAGAATGCTTACTACCATTAATGAGGAGCTAATGGTAATAAACTGAAGTGAAATTCATAATTCATAAGCCTTTTTGCTTTTTCTCTTGAATTGAATATAAAAAGAAGTGCAACTCTTTATGCTAACAGCAGAGACTCTGACTGACGAAGTACCAAGCTTTTAGCTATACCTAACTTCCTGGTTGTAGCAGGGACCAAGGGCACTTTGCCCACCCTCCTTCCACAGATATTGATGAGATTTAATCCAAAGCGTTTACTATCGAAGCAATGAACACATGAATGTTATAAACTATTAATAAACACCTTATGACCAACAAGCAGAGATGGGAGGGAATGAAGTACAAATAATTGGTTACTGAACTTAATTAGATTTTTCTGGTATCAGTACTTTACTTCACTATTTATCTTTTGTACAACTTTTTACTTTCACTCATTACATTTTTACACAAGCTCGTTACTTTAGTTTTAATCTATTTGGTGACATGATCAATATATTTTCACCGTTTTCAGCTTGTCAACATATTTCCTGTCATTGCACAGCTTTTTCAATTTACCACAACAAGCAAGACAGAAGGCAACAAGAGGTCTGGGGTTAACGTGGATGAGACTGAGGGAGTCAGTGACGTAAACATGACTGAGATCAGAGACATTACTGATCATCATCATCTTTTCTCTGCTTGTGTTCTATATGGGAGATGTTCAGCCTGGATACATTTATTAGATAACAACATTTCTTTTGTATTGAAATATTGAGTGAAGGATGTGTGTACTTTTGCCATCTCTGCAAATGAGATCTGTGAATTAAACAGCAGTTTAATATACCTTGAGCTTCTATAGTCCTGTGTTTATTGTTCTTTGTGGGACAAATCAATTGTTATTGTTGTTTTTGATTTTGGAGCATATTATAGGCACTTAGTATTTTTTTTTAATAAACAAAGTCACAATTGACAATTGTATTTAATACTGCATTAGACGCATTTACATTTTTAGTATCTTTTGACAAGCTTCATTAGTGTTTACTGTATAAAATCGGAATGCAATATTTCCCTTTTGAAAATAATGCCTGATTTTTGAGAAAATGGGGGAAATGAGCTCCTGAAGTCCATTAGTTTGAGATCTAGAAGTGCTTAACTTAAAAATAGGTCGTTCTTTGTTCAGCAGAAAAGCGAGTTTTGCTTGGTAGTTATCTCAATGATCAATACAGCTCATCCTACTGCCGAACAGAGGAACACAGATAGATAATGAGAGGGATTCTGCAGTTGCAGATCCTCCTCACTGTAATAAATGTGGTCAATAGAACGCAGCAGGATGCAGCACCGTGAAGTGGAGAGGTAAATAACGAGCAGGGGAACTGTCTATTCCTGACCCATATGCTGTTTACCCCATTCTGTCTGCCTAGTTTACACACTATCTATGGTTCCCATCCACGTTGATAAAGGGCCTCGCTGCCTAATCCACTTTCGGAGGCCGGCGAGCGCATTACGCTGTTCCGTTCGTCAAATCCAAACTCAATTTTTGCAAAGGTTAATGGCCAAGTGTGCAGGAGCAGGGAAAAAATGCAAAGGCAGATGCTTTAAGACGAGCTCTTCACCAATAGCAAACAAGGGCTAACATTTGGTTTGTGTGCTTTAAGAATGCAGTATGCAAGTGACCTTTGTCAGAGCACTGTCTGATTAAATAGGCAGAAAGAAGATGGCCAGACACTGTGATTGAGCCCGAGGGAGGACTAACTCTTAGCTCAATCACAAACTTTTCCGAAACTCCCCAAGGCTCCAATTGAATTGATGCCAAGCAGTAAATACCAAGATGGATGGCAAGTACACACACACACGTAAAGTGTTTACCTTTATGGTCTAAGACTAAGGGTAGGTCTCCAGTGATATGGATATGTTATCACAATTTTCAGTTGTCAGTAATCCTAATCAGTTAATTAAATACTTTGTAATTATAAATGTAAAACAGACTACCTTAACTAAACTCAACTCAAACTAATTCAACTTCAGCCAATTCAAATACAAAAAAAAAACAGTTTACCAGACTGCAAACTAACTTTATTCTTAAAACAACCTCACATTAACTCAATTAACCCAATTGAAACCAAGCTGATTTCAGTCAGCTCAATTTAACTCAAACCAGGTTATCTAGATTAAACTAAACTTAAACCAGCCAATCTTAATGCAAATCAGCTTACCTAGTTACAGTAAACTCAAGCCTTTTCAGCGCAAAGCCGCTCACTCAACTCAAACCAGGTCATCTCCAACCAGTTAAACTTAAACAAGCTAAACACAAGCAAGCTCACAAACCAGCTATATTGAATTAATTTTCACCTCAAACTTACTTAGCTTAACTCAAACCAACTCAAACCAAACCAGCTCAAATTAATGTGAAGCTACTCTGTTCAACTCAAATCAAATAAATGACACTCAAATTGAGGCAAATCAATGCAGACCAGGTGAGTCTAAGCCAGTTCAACTCAAGCCAAATTAATTAAACTCAAATCAGATCAACTTATAAAAAAAAGGGTGGCGGTATCTCAGTGGGTAAGATGTTAGACTTTAGAGTTGTGAGCTCCAATCTTAGCACCACCAAGATGCCTTTGCTTGAGTCCTTGAGCAAGGCCCTTAACCATTAACTGCTCTGTTGCCTAAATGAGATCTGACAAATGCCAGACACTTTTATCCAACTTACAATGATCTCATTAATAAAAAAATAACTCAGATCAACTCAAAACAACTGCACTAGATTGGCTCAAATTGGGTCTAAAAGCTTATTGCATTAAATTGAGGATGGAAGTTACGGTTATAAAAACTGGAAGTAGCTAATATTTGTAATTCATTCAAATAAAATAGAATGATTACATAGGAGCTTTTTCTGTTTCTAAATCTAGAGGCTTTGCATAGGGTTATGTTGGGAAAGAGAGCTGTCTGGGTGAACCTCAGTTGACCTAATCAGCTGGGTTGAGTCAAAGTACCGGAATTATGCAATTGTTGGAGGTTGGAAATACTGCGTTGCTTCCCAGATCCAGTATCTATTAGACGTTATGAAGTTGTTCCAGGATGATCCTAAGCCTGCTTGCCTTTTAAAGAGCAGCTATTCATCTCCTACAAACCAGAAAACATCAAATGCAATATTGCCATTAGGGAATCAGATAATCAGTCTTATATTAAGCAAGGTTCAAACTGTTCCACTCGCAAATTTATTAACACAGCTAATATAATCACAGGCCCCAAAGGATCAGTTTACATCACTCATTAGTTATATTGTTTTTCCTATTACAGGCAAAGTCAACTGATCATTTGATCAAGGCACCTTCGTATTACCAGAACGAAGGTATTATTCGTTCCACTGTTGAGACACTTTAACAGCAATTGACCTAGCATTAATGACATCTCTCTTTGCATTGCTTGTTGTCATGGGAACCATGAAGTGAGGTAGCTTATGGTTTTCTGCACTCTTTGCACTTTTAACCTCCATGAATTACATTGTTTGGACAACCATTACACCATCAGGCTTTTTTCTTTTTTTTTTAAATAGCAACTATTTAAAGCCTTAAAGGCATTTTGAGAGCTAATTTGAATTTAGTACAGAAATGCCAATATTTCCAGTAGAGGTTTAGCATGTACGGCGATGAAGGACAGACCTGAAAATGAAACTTTACCGCATTCTTCAATTTACACAGCTGAGAGATCATTTCACTGAAGGGGAAATGACATGGTATAATCAATGTTTTTGTTAACTCTGTTATTTTTGTTTACCTTTGACCTGTGAATTCATGACCCTCATTCTGGTGAGCTAATAGAAAATGAGAAAGTAGGGTTGTGGTGTCAGTAAAAATAAGCGGCTTGTTCAGGATTATGGTTTGAACTACATTTCTCATCACTGATTAGCACAAATATATACAATTCACTTTTACAGCACTCACGGTTGTCTTTCATGCTTGTTGTTGGATTCGCTCATGCTCAGGTTTATGGTTATGTTTTGTGCTATTTGGTGTTGCTTCATGAGCTTCGTTTCTTTGTTTTATATCTTTTCACTGTAATTTAATTAATCTGCATTTGCATCCTCTTCTCCTCGTGTTATGCAACACTTATTTTTACACAGCACTCACACAGTTGATGTTACTTACCTTACTTTTTCTAATGGCTTCTTTCTTGGAACACATCTCAAAAGAAATCTGCTAGGCGACAAAAAATGACCGCTACACCCTCTCCAGATTCATGTCATACCTATATCTAGTTCTCCCTCAAGCTACCTTTTTTGATTGTTTTCCTGCATTGTGATAGTAACATCTGTCAGTGCTACTGTAGCAGGTGAATTCCACACAGTGTCATTCAATCAGTAGATCAAAAGAAATGGTTGGATTCATTTTGAAAAAAATTATATCACTTATACACCAATTTGAGGATTTAGTCCAAAACGTGAGTGGGAAAAGGTACCATTGTTAACCATGCTGAAAATGTTATTTATTTTTTCTTTATATATTCTTTATATATTTTATATATATATGTATATTAACTATATAGTAAAACTGACTTTAGAATGAACATTACTATTAATCTTACATTCCAGTACTCATGTTAGTTCTCACTCTCCAGTGTTCTGTATTGTTTTAAAAACTATGATCACACTCCTGATGTCAGCCAAATGAGGATGGGTTCCCCTTTTGAGTCTGGTTCCTCTCAAGGTTTCTTCCTCATAACATCTAAGGGAGTTTTTTGCTTATCAGGGACAAGTTCACACCATTCACCTTAACTGTTGATTTGTGTAAAGCTGCTTTGAGACAATGTCTGTTGTGAAAAGCGCTATAGAAATAAACTTGACTTCACTTGGCTATATATACATTTTATCTTTGAGTAGAATGCTATATTCATTCGTATTGTATTCTTCAATGCACTTTTACTGTCCTTTTTCTGTCCTTACCTCTGGATGGAGTTCTCTTCAATTGGAGACAAAGATCCATTATGTTATTGAACAACTCAAAAACTTTGAGGAAAGATTTGTGTTGTAATTATTATCAACATTCTACTACAATGGCTAAGGACCACAGCTTGCATTTAATCACTAATAATTGCAATGAATTGACGTTCGGTGCCACCCAGATGAGGGTTCCCTTATGAGTTTTCAAGATTTCATGCATCTCAGAAAGCCACTGGCTCATTCATAAGGGAACAAACTAATACATACTTTTATAACCGCTTTAAGATCATGTCCATTGTTAAATCCATACAAATAAAAATAAATTAAACTGAATCGATTTCCATTGACTTTCATTTACACTTTCATCCAGAAAAAAACACACTGTATAATAATAATACGCTATAAACAATGAAGCTATTTCACTGATCTTCTTATTTCTTATGTAACTCTCTCACATGAGGTATATAGCATTTTAAAGACTCTTCACTGTAATGAATACAAATCATCAGGACTTGTGCATGCTGCATAAATATTTCCATTGTTTTGGCCCTGTGTCACAAGATGGTTAGGGTTGAACTATATCAGCTGAGATTTCCAAGTAATGTTTACTTTGTTCATTGTTAAGCATGAGGGCTTCACCAGAAGGTCACTGCTTGTTATGGTAAGTAGGATTTCACTCCCATGAACGTAAAAACATGTTGCGTGACTGCATTAAATCATTGCACTATAACTGCTTGAGTGTGACATGCAATATTTATTGCACTTATGGACACTCTGTTTGGACTGTTAACTATTGCACACACTCAACTTGTGTGACTGAAATCTGTACAACCCGGACTCAACACACAATCACTTCACACATCCATGCCCATAATATAAAATATAATATATAATATACAGCATGTTTACTGGCGGCGCTATTTTGTGTTTGAAGTTGTCCTACACTGTCTTGTATTGTCTTTCACTGTCTTGTGTTGTCTCTCTTGCACTGTTTGCACCAGGTTGCACACTTTATGTGGGGAGGACACTTACGAGTCCTTAGCCCTGTGTTTTCTGTTATGTAGCTTTATGTTGTTTTATGTAGAACCAGGGTTCAGGAGGAACGTTGTTTCATTTCACTGTGTACTGCGTCAGATATAAACGGTTGAAATGACTATAAAAACCTATTGACTTGACTATTGTTATAGAAGCTATATGGTATATATTATATAAGCTATAAGTGATACTTATATTTTAACCTTCAATAAGATAGTATTATCTCACCGCTGCGGCCCGGGTTCGAACCCCGGTCAGGGAACCAACCTCAGCCAGTAGGGTTGCACAAGCCAGTGCACTCTTAGTGCCGGTCCCAAGCCTGGATAAATGGGGAGGGTTGCGTTAGGAAGGGCGTCCAGCCTAATAACATGTGGATAATGAATACAGATGATCCGCTGTGGTAAACCCCTTATGGGAGAAGCCAAAAAAAGTTTATTAGGATGATATTTATGATGGTCCAGTCATGGTATACATTATAATTGCATTTCCACTCCAGTTGTTCTATGTTTATTGTATTTAATTGATATATGTATTATCATTGCCTAGATACAAAGAGAGCACAATAAACAGTCCCTCAATTAATTTTTGACTAGTTGGATGTTCATATTATGATGATTTCGAAGATCTGCCCATGTATACACTATGTTACATAACCTTAATTTTACAATAGCATAAATAAATTAAAACTAGCAAAATGCATTTCACATATTGCACAGCTATTATTCCAGAGGTCAACCGGGGTCAATAGTGTTGTTATTTGTTAATCTGGTACAGAAGCACAGAAATGCAAGGTGTGAGATTTTATTATTGGAGTGACTTGTGGTTATTTTGACTATCTCATTATCTTGATGACATGTTAAGTTATTAATACGATTTGCCGAATGCTTGCGACTTAGTTGCTTATTATTACAACTCACTAAATCATTCTTGGGACTTGTTGAATTCCTATTATGACTCTGTACTTCATTTATATGCACTTATTAACTTCCCATTCAGATGCATTAACTCTATACTGTAACTTGGTAAGTTGTAATTATGACTGTAACTCTTATGGTTACTTACTAACTTGCTATTAAAACTCACTAGCTGGGTATGACAATTTATTCACATGCTATTGTTGCCCACTTACTCATTACAACATGGCAAGTTATTACTTGGTAACTTATTATAATGACTTACAAACATTACATTACTTCAACTTATCCAATTGTTATTGTGACCTACTAACCAGTTACGACATGGTTCATGGCAAATTGATATTACAGCTTGGTAACACTTTATTACGAGTTACTAACTCATACCAACCCCTGACTGATTGATCATTTCATGCATTTCATAGTGGATCAGTGCTTTCTTTATATTTTATATTTTGGAAAGTTCATGCTGTGATTTAGCGTTTTTCTATTGGACACTCATCTTCACATGATACGAATTCACAGCTCAGTGTTCATCATACTTGATCTTTGAAACGCAGCGACATGAGAAACCACTGCTCACGTGCGTTAAATGGGATTTAGTGGCGCGAAAAGTACAGCTTTCATTATTTAAACTAATATTTGTTATTAGCACTTGTTTTTTTTTTTGTGATATAGTAACTTTTTAGAATTTGTTTTTAATTTGATCAAATGTAAAATAATTGTATTTAATAACTAGTAACTACATTGTAATAAGTATTTTGAAATAACAATTGACTAAGTCGAAATAGCTTAATGAGAGGTGTTTTGTTGTTTTTTGTTGATCAATTTTATTTACATATTCTTAATAAAAAACTACACTGATCCTGTGTTAATGTCTTCCTCCAGCTATACTTTGCACAGAGACACTGTGATGTCTCATGTATCATCCTGGGATCCTGAAGACTCAATATTTTTCTTCCGTGATCGCAACACGGTTGAGTGTATGTAGATGAGATGGCAATAAAAATTGGCAGGTCTATTTAAATGATTTAAAGAAATAGATTAGGTGAAAATGCAAATGTAGCAAACGAACAACAAGTTCTGTAATTTTTATATTCTTTCATTTGCCATTCATTTTCCTGTATTGTATTATATCATTGACAGTTATTATGTCCGTTATTGACTTAATTTTCATTATTCATTAAAATAAATACATAATTTTGTGTGTAACATATAATATATGAATTAGTTTTGCATTTCATGGTTTATGATGAACAGTGAACATGATGTTCTCCATGCATTTAGCATTTTTCGTACAATAAACATACATTAATACACACATATACACTCACTTTGAAATGATTAAATATTTACTTTTCAGACATTATGCAAATCAACACGATATTTTATCTACTATCAGCCTGCTGTATCTCATGAGCGTCTGACTCGGAGGATAATAACACCTTGCAGAGCATCCGGACCAAATTTATGACCTTTTGAAAATCGTATGTAAATCACACATAAGGTTGTGCCCACTGAACCGTCCCACCAAGGTGGAGACGATATTGAATCCGCGCTTTGCTCGAGTCCGTTAATGAAGTGAACCGAAAGCGCGCCGACTTTGTCGAACACTTCCGTAATGAGAAATTAACAATCGCGGCAGACAGGGCAGGGCCGCTCTGAAATGTTAAACCGTATTTAATACAAGCGGAGTTTTCCTTATCGTGAATTAAAAGAAAGAGAAGCTTTGTTCTGTCAGACCTAATTTATTCACAGAGAGTGCTCGGAGAATGCTTCAATTTTTTTCTCCCACGTGTTAGTCTGGCTGCTTCATTTGGACTGAATAATGCCTCCTACGATAGAAAGGAGAAAAAAAAAATAGTGGGGCCGTGGAATTTCATTTGCAAGCTTGTACTCGCAGCGAGCGCATTATTATTGGTCATTTCAGATTCCTCTGCCTTTCCGAAGCCCATCAGTTACTACACAAGGAACGTGAGATTGACTGAAAAGGAATGAAAGGAGATTTTCTTGGATGAGAAACGCCAAGAGGTGACAAAAGACACCTGATACGAGGCTGTATATGTGTCACGGAGCTGAACTATTCTGCAATGTGGCTGTTAATTGCCACAACCCTGGGCCTTAGGCCTGTATGGCAGCAATTGTAAAATACTGCAGGGCAGCTCATAAATGCCTTTCTTCAACTAAACATTCCTATTGATCCCACTCTTCCTCTGGCCCATCTGCTACAGTAACAGATAATCAATGCCTGGATAAATATATGAAGGCTGGTGGGAGTTGTGTATGTAAGGGAGGAGTTGGAACAAGAGCAGCGTCAGTATTTATAGTGATGTTCCTGTTTTTATGTGATCAGGAGCCCATGCTGGTGAATATGCCATAACACATTGTGCTCAATTGCTCTCCTGGCAGCTTTAAAATTATTGACAATAGAAGGCCTGCTCATTTTTTTCCCCTTCTTTTTTTTTTTTTTATAACTCTGCTTGATGATGTTTCTAGCCTTGGCCACCCTCCAGGCGTTTCCTCTAGATTTTTTGCTTGTCCTTGCCGAAGTGCTTTACTACCCAGAGAACAAACAAAAGGTGACAAATTACACCGGCTCTTAAACCGCTATTATCCTCCACTTACGAGGCCAGTAAAGCATCCACCTGAGATGACCGTACCGTTCATCTGCACCCGAAACCGCGAGCCGAGCTGACGTTAATAAATTGCGCTCACTGTTGCAACGTCTCATACAGCGCAATATGAATTGCAGCTACGCCAGCGGCACAAACCCGGTCATTAAACGACGTTTACTGGATTGGAACGGGTCATCGGATTATCAGACGTTAAAACGTAACGTCATTATCATTTTTGAAAAGGAAACACCAGCTCTGGTTTATCGTCATATGTTTCTCAGAGCGCCTGGAAAAGTTTCTGAGTGTTATATAAGGAAAAGAATTTACAATCTGGCCTGAACTTCACCTCTGTTTTGAAATCGAATGCACGTGTTATACATAAGGTTAAAGTATGAATACAAATGAAGACGCTTACAAAATTGACTCAGGATGATATATGCTTGCTTTTTTTTTTTCCGAAAACATTTACAGTGTGTGTGTGTGTGTGTGTGTGTGTGTGTGTGTGTGTGTGTGTGTGTGTGTGTGTGTGAAGGATAAATTGTTTACTGAAAATGTAAACCATGACAAATTGTAAAACGTGAAACATAATAATAATGTAAACTCAGACCGAACAATGCAGCTTGGCTTAAAGAAAAGAGAGAGAATATGTTGCATTTATGTGTTTGTGTGTGTGTGTGTGTGTGTGTGTGTGTGTGTGTGTGTGTGTGTGTGCATGCTTATGGATGATTTGATTTGTGTGCATGTTTGTGTATCTTTACTTCTCCTCGTGCAGACTGTATATATACGTGTGTATGCGGAAAACAAATCGTTCTCTTTTTTCCTTCTGCTTCTGCTCCTAGAGATCACCTACAGGGTGAATATGAGTTCACATTACTTTAGTTCCGCCGGTGACATTTTCTTCACCACACAAACAAATTTGCTGATGGCAAGTTGAAATGTTCAACCTTTACACCCCCCTGATTTTCCACCTGTACTGAAAACCAAAGATAAATGACCTAATGTATTTTTTCCTCCTTATTATAAACAATAATACATGGGATTGTTTAGGATTTCCTCCCTGTCTTCACACTGAGCAACTGAAGACAGATTTTCAGAGTTAGACATGGATGCCGGAGCGTGCAGTCGCCGGCCCGGTGTCAAGTGTGTAAGCCGCAAATGACGTCTGAAGGTTTCCTAAAAGGCAGACCGAGTGTGTTTCTCATTCTGTCTGCTAATAGGAATTTTCAATTGAGTGGTACACTTACACACACACACACACACACACACACACACACAAACTCTGATAGAAGGAGTTTTTTGGTACTTCTTTTAACAAAAATATATTTCCAGATTAGACAGAAATCAGAAATACACACTGACACACTTATGTTTGTATATGTGATATTTAAAATGACTTGGACTTCAGGAGACCTGAAATAATACAAAGCTTACAAACCTACACAATAAATTTATCTCCTCATGGAAACCAGCTAAAGGTCCTCACAAGGTCAAAATGCTTTGCATCATTATGAGGACATTTGTTCCTCTTTTAAAAGATAGGAAAAATAGCACCCACACACACCTGATAGTCAGAGGAACAGACAAAAATAATACATTAATGAATAATAATAATAATAATAATAATAATAATAATAATAATAATAATAATAATGACCTATAAATCCACCATCATTGTCTTACATTTCTTTATATTTTACAGGCAATATTGATTTGAGCAAACAAGGAAAAATCCAAACAATTTCTTCTTACAAAAACATCTAAGAGAGACAGAGAGGACCTACTGAAAAAGAACAAATAAAAGCCTCAGCTTTTCTCTCATGGATCTGGATTTATGGCTCATTCTGCATAAAAAAAATATATCGAAATGTTTGTGAGACTTTCTTCTGTTCCTGTACATCACGCTCTACATCTGAAATGCTCTTGGTCTGTCTCTTGCATGCACATCCTGTTTCATATACAGCTACATATTTTCAACGACGCTCAAGTCAGTGGGTTTTGAGGTTTTGAGTTTTGAGTAGTTCATGGTGGGTTTTGAGGAATGTTTTATCATTGTGAAGAGCCAATCTCTTTTCAGCTTCCATTTCTTGACTGACTTTCTGTTTCCAAAATATGTTTTTTTTTACTGGAACTTGTTCTTCCTCTTACATGAACATTGCTTCCTGTGCCACTGACTGTCACATGAGCCCAAAACAGAACTGATCCGCCCCTATGATTGACAGCATGCAAGGTGTTCTTCTGCTCATGACATGCGACTCTATTTGTTCTCCACATATGTTCTCTATTTTTTAAACTTTTTAGTCCATATAGCTTATTTTTCAAATGTTATTTTATTATTATTATTATTATTATTATTATTATTGTTGTTGTTGTTGTTGTATAAATCCAGTACTATAGACTTACATTTCTTTAACCATAATGACCTGAGCAAGAAAAAATTAATCCAAATATTTTTTTCTTATAAAAAATTCTAAGTGCCAGAGAACCTATGAGGAAAGTAAAATGAAAGCTATTGTTTTGTTGGCTTTGCTTTTCTCGTATAAAGCTGGATTTATGGCACAACAGTTCTATTTTTCAACTTCTTTAGTACCTAGAACTTATTTTCTCAAAGGTTTTTTGGGCTAATATAGACATTCTTTTTTTTTTTTTTTTTGTAATAAGGTCACCGGTCAAAATTTTGTTTCTTCTGTCTCTTCCATGCTGAACAAACGTTTGTGCGAGCAAACACTGCAGGGTAGAACTGCACACCACCACATCGGTGTCAGCTTCTCCTTTCTGCAGGTCCTTGTTTGCAGATCATGTGTGGGTTTCAGACAGTGGAAATTGTGAGCTAGATATTCTTTGATATCTTTTTATAGCTTTCCTTTGGATTGTGGACCTCAGGTTAGCTTCATTTTCAGATCCTCACTTATCTGCTTAAAGGAGATTGCTGCTCAAGCACCAGCTTTGAAGAGTGTACGAATTTATTACACTCTGGAATTGTTTTTCTATTGACACTTCTCTAACCTGAGTAAGAATGACTAATGAGTCAATTAAAGCCTAATGAGTTAATTAAGTTCAGAGACTTTACAACTAGTGGAGTGCTCAAACTTTTGCACATACCACATTTTCCGGTGATTTTTTCCCCCGAAAATAAAACTGCATTTCCATGTTATTTATGAAGAATTGCCTGCTTTGTTGAAATGTTGTATTTACCCTGTTTTACTTCAGAAAACCAATAGAAACTGTTTTTTTTTTTTTTTTGCAGGTGTTCCAAAAATTTTATAACCAAAAAGTTGGTTATAAAAAATTTGCCAAAAGAAATAAATGTTCTTTAACTTCTAATAGATACCTGTAATTGTACCTGTTCAAATAATGAGCCTGTTATTTGAATAGGTTCATTAAATGAGTTATAATGTTGGTTATTAAACATTATAACTTTAAATAATGTAATTTTAATTACATTTACATTTACATTTGCGGCATTTAGCAGACGCCTTTATCCAGAGCGACGTACAAATCCATGCTTTGAGTCTCTAGTAATGAATAAACCTACACTGGTACTCCAGATTACAAATTAAATATAAATATAACCCTAAATTTTCTACAAACTTGGAAAGTGCTAATTTAAGCGTTTCAGGAAGAGGTAGGTCGTCAGCCGTTGCTTGAAGATAGTCAGGGACTCTGCTGTATGGACATCTAGTGGAAGTTCATTCCACCACTTTGGTGCCAGAACAGAGAAGAGCCTTGAAGTGTACTTACCTCTCATTCTGAGAGAAGGTGGTACCAGTCGAGCAGTGTTGGAAGATCTCAGACAGCGTGGTGCAGTGCGAGATGTGATGAGGTCACTGAGGTAAGAGGTCACTGAGGTAATTTTATCATATAATGATAGATATTTTTGTTTTATGCAATGTTTTATATTTATCTCTGGAGTTTTCAGAGGTGTTGATTGCATGTTGGCTGCTTTTCATTCACTCTTCAGTGCAACTCCTCCTAAACCATCTCAACTGAATTTAGATCAGGTTATTTGACGCAACACTCCATCACTCTCCTTCTTGAACAAATAGCTCTTACATAACCTAAAAGTGTGTTTGGAGTCATTGTCCAAATTATGCTTCCACTAAGTGCAAACCAGATGGAATGGCACATAGCTGCAAAATGCTGTGGTGAACATGCTTGTTGAGTGTGCAGTCAAATTTGACTAAATCACCAGCAGAGTCACCAGCAAAGCACCTCCACACCATCACACCTTCTCCTCCATGCCTCACAGTGGGAACCATCTGTTCACCCTCTGTATGTCTAACAATGATACAGTGATTAGAACCAAAATCCTCACATTTGGACTAATCAGACCAAAGGACAGTTTTTTATTGATCTAATGTCTATTGATTGTGTCTCTCAGCTCAAGCAAAGTAATGGTTTATTTGACGCAATTCAACCAAGGGCTTACTCACGCAGACTTCTCTAAACAGTTTATGTTAAAATATACCTACCAATAAAACTCTAAGGATCATTTATGTAAATGGGTTTTTTTGAGGCTGGAAATTCTAAAACGTCTTCTGCAGCAGAGGTAGCTTTTGGTATTCTTTCCTTAATTGGGCCTCATGAAAGCCAGTTTCGTCAAAGTGTCTGATAATTTTAGAGACTGCACTTGGGGATACATTTTAAGTTCTTGTGATTTTTTTACATTTCTTAAAGTAATTATGGACTGACTTTTTTAATTTTTTACTTACCTTTTACTTTTCTTGGATTTATACAGTACTTGTAATAGCAATAATGGGCTATTGCCTCAAGAAAGCAAGAAATGTCACAAATTAACTCTTGACAAGGTAAACCTGTAAACTGGAAAAAAAAAAATAAATTCAGGTGACTACCTTGTGAATCTGATTAAAGAATACCATGAAAGTTTACCAAGCTGTCATAACAGCTATATGTAGCTTCTTTGGACAATCTAAAATCTAAAACTTATTCCAAACACTTTTTTGTTTTTCTACATAATTTCATGCTGTACGTGTTTTTTCATAGTTTGGATGTATTCAGAAGTAATATGCAATGTTATAAGTAATAACAGTGAAGAAAAAACACTGAAGTGGAAGATGTGTCCAAACTTTTTACAGATACTGTATATTACCGTCTGGGGATCCATGGAATTGCAGAGCAACACAGGAATTCTGAAGATGGATTTGGACTGTACATAGGGTCAACTGTCTGCTACAATGGCTCAGGACCACAAGTTGTATTTAATTGCCTAAAGCTGAACACCTCAACAACCATGAACTGTAATGAATGGACATTCGGTGTCACCCAGATGAGTATGGGTTCCCTCTTAAATCTGGTTCCTCTCAAGGTTCCTTATTAATGAATTCTCAGGGAGTTTTTCTTTGTCACAGTTGCCACTGGCTCGCTCATTAGGGGATACATTTACAATTATAAGAAACAAACGAATACATTCTTTACTACCGCTTTATCTTTGTAAAGCTGCTTTGAGACAATGTCTATTGTTGAAAGCACAGTACAATAAAAAAAGTTATAAATGCTGGAACATGTTTAGGTATCTTAGTGCAAACGAATGGAAAATGTCATTTTTACTTTTACTTTAATTTTACTTTTGGCCATATAATGAATATGATATAATACGTATATGACACATATGGGCTTGTAATTCTGCACTAAAAGCGTAATAAACTCTGCAAAACACACACACACACACACACACATCTACACAAACAGTGTAATAATGATGACAGCTCTGTAGGACAGAGTGGTTGTGAAGTGATGTAATTGGGTCATGCGAAGTTAAAAGGCCTCATTTTACTCGAAATGCCAGAAATGAATGAAAGACGAAACAGAGCCTGTTATTTTTCCCCTCCTTACCCAACACCAGTAATCCATTTTTTAAGGCCATCCGTCTGCTTGACAGTGCACTTTAGACGTGTGTAATTGGGTGTAAATGTGGTTGGTTTGGGGATTGGAGCGCTGAATGCACCATTAGCGTGGCCAGCCATGAGCCTTTGCGCATAGACAATTTGCTCCCAATGGGACATTGATTTCCATTCAGCAGGAATTGATGCTGAAACAAATCATAAAGCGCATAAACATGCGGGGACACGCACGGGCACCGGGGACAAAAACACGTCCTGCCAAATGAGCCTTTCTGAGCTCCCACACAGGTATGATAACATATGTCACATGCATGTGGTCTACAAACTGTAAATTTTTTTCAAAACAAATAATTAATGAATAAAAATAAAAGAAAAAAGCTGTAACATTATTGGCATTTATCTGTATAGATCATGTAAACAGCTCTACAGCTGGTACAGTAGCTGAATACCGTAAGCCCTTGAGGATACAAATATATATTTCCTGTATAGCGTGGTATGAAATTTTAATGGAAGCGTGTCATGTTTTCAGTTCTGCATGCAAAGCAACTTGCCCTAGGCCAGTTTCCAGCCCTCCTTTCTCGCTCATTTCACATGCTAATCCACACACCTAATATTATTTCCCTTTCGCTTTTCTGCCGCCATTCCACAATTTTTTACACACGTTACTATTATGTCTACGGCAGAACGACACGGCTATCAACACGCATTAACACTGATCCATGAATTTCCTGATCGAGTGAAGCTACAAACACACTCCCACTGCAGGAAGTCAAGGGTGAATCAGCACAAACGCTTTCATTATACGAATTATCCGAAGGTTGGAGGTGACCATTATGGTCACTGTGATAGATCTCTGTCATTACAAATGCATTCAATTTAATTTAAACTTTTTTTTTTTTTTTGCTGAGACACATTTTCTGACTATGAAAGCATGATTGATTAGGACAAATCTGCAAGCTCAGTAGCTTACTCAAAAGTAGCTCATACTGTACATTCAAAAATATGTGTGTGTATATATATATATATATGGCTTGAGATATTTTAATAAAAGGTTTTTTTTTTTTTTGCATCATTACACATTATGTAACAGAAAATTATTGACACATTTAGGTAGGACATCAAGGATGATTTAGGAGCAAACAACAAACTTGAATTAAAATTGCATTTGCTTTTATTTTTCACATGGGAAAGCTGAGAGTACAGTTGTTTGCATTTCCTGTAAAGGAGAGCAAGGAAATGTCTAACTGCTCTTGAAAGAATTTCTGGTTTTAACCAAACATTCATTCATTCATTCATCCATTCATTTATTTATTCATTCATTCATTTACTCATTCATTCATTCATTCATTCATTCATTCATTCATCCATACACCCATTCATTCAATTATTCATTCATGCATTCATTAATTTACTCCTTTATTCATTTAATCATCCTTTTATTCATAATTCAATAATTAATTTATTCGTTTATTCATTCATTCATATAGTCATTAATTCATCCATTTATTCATTCAATTATTAATTTATCCATTTATTCATTCATTCATGCAACCATTTATTCATTTATATATTCATTCATTCATTCATTCATTCATCCATCCATTCGTTCATTTATTCATTCATTCATTCAACCAGTTATTCATTTATTTGTTCGTTCATTCATTCATCTATTCATTCATTCATTCATTCATTCATTCATTCATCCATTTATTCATTTATTCATTTATTCAGCTCATCATCCTGGTCTAAAATGCACTTGTTCATTCCATGGGATTTATTCTTGCCTATCCACCTACTAGCATGGTTTTGGCAAGCTAGAAAGAAACCGAAGAAACCAAAAGAAACGCACACAGACAAGAGTAATACAAGCTCAGAAATAAACTCAGGAACCTGAAGGTGTGAGGTGACATTTCTTGTAAACCCACTGCATCTGTAGCAAACTTACCAGGGATAACTATTTTGACAGGGCTTTTTTTTTTGCTGTGAAGTTGTAGAAGTTTTGCAGTACTCACCTGGAATAGAAACCTTCATTAATGTTACTATATAATGAACACATGAGAGTCTATGCATGATGGAAACCTAAACTCCATAAATAGAATAAATAGAAGCGAAAGAAAAATATTACAAACAGAATTGAATATAACAACCATGTATAAATGCATACTTTTAAAATGTCCTGGTTTAGTAGGTATACGCACTAGTACTCGTATTAGTACTCGTATTCTTTTAACAGCGTAAATAAATAAACTAATAAACTAGCAAACTAGGAAATAAATAAATACAAATCTAGTTTACCAGCTTGCATAAGCTTCAGTTTGTTGCACAGTCCTGTGTTTTCTTTCCAGGAATTTCCAAATATCTAAATAAATATGGCTGCTAACATAAAATAATGATGGATGGCAAACGAGTTAAATTGCTTTATACAGACTAAATAAGAAAAATATATTCCTGAACAATTTTAAGTCTAAACATTTTAGCTGAAAATGACTAATGGCTGGTTTATGTTTTTTCAGAATATTTAGCTGTAAGGTGAAGTCATATGGCAGTTGATCTTGCTCAGTTTTTGTTAGTGTTTCCACGTACTTACGTGTCCTTGAAACTAAATAGACTGTCTTTTTATTGCAGGGTTTTTCATTCTCTTTCCCTCATAAATGGTACCTTTTGCTGGGGCATTCTTTACCTGATGTTTTCTGGATTTTGCTGATGGAGGCTTTTATATATGGTTACATTTTTATGTTCATATTAATTTTTTGGGATGCCCTTATACAGACTGATTTACAATGATCATATTTATACAAATAAGGAGTTTAGGTTTAAGGGCCTTGCTCAAGGACTCAGCAGTGGCAGATTTGTGGTGCTGGGATTTGAGAACTCCAACATCTAAACCATTGAGATACTACCAGATCAGATGTTGTTATTAGGGTTTCTTACTGCTGGTAATTGATTCTACAAGGTACTCTAACAATCATATCTCATTTTATTTTATTAGATATTCATGCATGCTTATTACAGAAACAGTAACAAATAAAAATCAGCCAATGTGTAGCGGGTTATTACATAATTACATAAAAAAACACAATAATAATGATAATAATTATTGTGATTATAATAACATTTTCATGACTATGAAAATTGTAGAGTCACACTGAAGGCATCAAGGGCTATTTGACCAAGAAGGAGAGTGATGGGGTGCTGCACCAGATGACCTGGCCTACACAGTCACCGGACCTGAACCCAATCGAGATGGTTTAGGGGTGAGCTGGACCGCAGAGTGAAGTCAAAAGGGCCAACAAGTGCCAAGCATCTCTCGGGGAACCCTCTTAAAGACTGTTGGAAGACCATTTCAGGTGACTACCTCTTGAAGCTCATCAAGAGAATGCCAAGAGTGTGCAAAGCAGTAATCAAAGCAAAAGGTGGCTACTTTGAAGAACCTAGAATATGACATTTTTCAGTTGTTTCACACTTTTTTGTTATGTATATAATTCCATATATAAATCCGCATGTGTTAAGTCATAGTTTTGATGCCTTCAGTGTGAAGCTACAATTTTCATAGCCATGAAAATAAAGAAAACAAAAATAAAGAAAGTAGTTATAATAGTAGTATTAACAGTAGTAGTAGTAGTAGTAGTAGTAGTAGTAGTAGTAGTAGTTATAATAGTAGCAGTAGTTATGGTAGTATTAACAGTACTATAAGTAGTTATATTAGTAGTAGTAGTAGTAGTAGTAGTAGTAGTGTTATTCTTGTTGTTGTTGTTCCTCATGGATGTATGCCAGAAAGTGTCATGGGTGAACACAATTGATAAGACATTCCAGTAAATTTAGAAAAGACACAGTCACATTCCTACACATTTATCCACACTCTTCCTCCTTATATGCTGTCACCCATATCTCCAAAAGCAAAACAGGAACTAAATGACGTTGGAGATGGTAAGTGTAAGAGTGAGGTGTTGAACAACATCAGAGACTAGAGTCTAGAGATAAACCACCTGACAGAGATAAATGGTAAATAATCAGTTAAAGAGTTTCTTCTTTAGTAATTTAATAGACCATAGCATTGATACGTTCGACCAAGCAGGAAATTGTGAAAAGACAGTCAGAGAGTTGTACGGTGAACTTAATAATAACAAGCAGCATGTGTGTATATATATCTGTTAGAGGTTTTCTGTTAAAGGAATACACCAGTTTTTTTTATTTTTTTTATCTACAACATCTGTAGCATATGTTTAATTACTACAAATAGGAATTTCAACACGTTTACTAGCAACTCAATTACAAGAGCAGTCTGACGCCAGGTGTTGAAGTCTGTGGATTAACATCAAATATACACAGATTTACTACAGCATGGTTACTTTCTCGAATCTAATTGGACAGAAGATCAGGCGGCAGTGCTCTATACAGCATTTCTGGAAACTATAATGAGGCCCTTGTTTAAATACAATATTGTTGCTATAGTAATTCCTCATTCACAGGCTTGAACAGTAGACGATCCAAATATTCGTACAATTTTGCAATGCAAAAGAAAAATTTCCAAACTTACTGCTAAAAAACATCAGGTTATATTCAGTATATTGAGTGGATCATTTATGGTACATTGATGGCATTTTTGGTAGGAACTTTGGAGCTACTTACTAGTTGTTAGGAAAACAGCTAAGCAATTAAAGGTTTAGGGCCTTGTTTAAGAAACCAGCAGTGCAAGTCTGGTGGTACTGGGATTTGAACCCATGTCCTTCTGATCAGAAGTACAAAATCTTATCCACCGAGCTACCAAGTCTTATCATGAATATTATGATTCATAAAATGTCTAGTTATGTAAGTTGACTTTGTGAACCCATTCCAGCTAACTATAGATAGATAGATAGATAGATAGATAGATAGATAGATAGATAGATAGATAGATATATAGATAGA
>MU598598.1:1898097-1932991 GCA_024362625.1 Silurus asotus | reverse complement strand
AGATAGATAGATAGATAGATAGATAGATAGATAGATAGATAGATAGATAGATAGATAGATAGATAGATAGATAGATAGATAGATAGATAGGACTAGGCAAAATATTAATTATCTGTGTCATTGGAAGGTCCCTACAAGGATAGTAAGTCAACTCTGTGTGTGTGTGTGTGTGTGTGTGTGTGTGTGTGTGTGTGTGTGTATGTGTTTCCTCTCTGCCTCTGAAGGCATTAATAGGATCATGAGGTTTTGCTCATGGCTTCCTGAGCCATGTCGCTGTGTGTGTAATCATCCAGGCCAAATCCTGCTGCCTTTGACCCATAAGCCACTGAGTGCCACATCGGTCACTGATCCTGGCCCTCACACATGCTCCTACACACACTGTGTCATTGGAAGCTCCCTACAAGGATAGTAAGTCAACTCTGTGTGTGTGTGTGTGTGTGTGTGTGTGTGTGTGTGTGTGTGTGTGTGTGTGTGTGTGTGTGTTTCCTCTCTGCCTCTGAAGGCATTAATAGGATCGTGAGGTTTTGCTCATGGCTTCCTGAGCCATGTCGCTGTGTGTGTAATCATCCAGGCCAAATCCTGCTGCCTTTGACCCATAAGCCACTGAGTGCCACATCGGTCACTGATCCTGGCCCTCACACATGCTCCTACACACACCATGCTCTACGCTTATCAACCTCCCCTACACACCTACACCCACACTTACCACTCCCCGAATAACAATATCCATATTACAAACTACAAGCTTTATTTTCTCCTCTACCAGCACTCATACTGACATTTTTACAACAACCAACATTTTTATGATAAGATCTGAAGCTTTGTAGTTGTAAAGTGGTAGAGGTTTTGCCCAAAGCTTTTTGAAGTCGGGTAACCAAAATGAAAGAAAGATATCATGGCATATCATTACTAGATTAGGGTTTTGTTTTGTTTTTCGCCCGGTGTATACGCTGTTTTCATCCGCATGCTTCGACTGCACTCTGATTTCCGTGTGATGCACGCTGCATGCTTTGTTGCTCAGGAGATTTTGGTGGTGTGATAAAGGAAACAGATACTAAAATCATTTCCTGTTAACACATTTAGATGTCGCATTGTTTAGTGTCTTGGCAACGCTGCCATGGCAACGCGGAGTCGTTTTTTTTTTTTTTTCAAATTATTTTTGTGTGTGCGTGTTTTTTTTCTGCATATCCAGGGCCGGTGTGTGTTCATATGCTTATTATGCACGAATAATGCCGTTTGTGCCAACAATAACGCGATATTCATTACAGCTGGTTATTTTGGAGTGTCATTATCCACTGGCCTGTGACTGCAAACAGTGGATCGGGGTGGTGTGTGTTTTGCAAGCTCCATGAAAGAGAGTAAACATGGCTCTCCTCCCTTTTTTAATCAGACCGAACCATAGAACAGATAGAGAGGAGGGAAAATAGGGAGAATGAACACGAGGAAGGAGCGAGAAAGAACGATGAGTCAGTCTCAAGGGATCAGGCCCTTATGAGCACTAACACACGTGATTCAAGATTATAAAGTAGACAGATCTTTTCAGGGTGCTCAGATTTGGCGTAGCAATGACAAACCGATTCATTAAAATGAGAGCTGAGAATATTAGGTGTCCCTGTTAAGACAGACCCACTTTAAACTGCTTTGGTTCATCATTTGGCCAACTTTTGTCACCTAATTATGGCTGAATATTTTAGTTATAATGATTATTTGGCAAAAAAAAAGTGGCAAAATTGAATTTGGGCAAAGAAAATTTAGCATTCCACTTATTTTTCAAATGAACAAGCCAGAAAAGACATGACATGAACAGCATTTGATTTTGATTCCCTTATCCAGAGCGAGTGACTATTACCTCATTATTGAGCAGTTGAGAGTCAAGGGCCCTGCTCAAGGGCCCTGTGGTAGTACCTCGGTTATGCTAGGATTTGAATTTCTCACAATCTTCTGATCAGAAGTCCAACAGCTTAACCACTGAATATTTCCCCAAACCAATCAACCAAGGTGAAGAAAACAAAGAAACCTGGCAACCCAAAATCAATAAGTAGAAATGCAGTTTGTTACAATGAAGTTTGCAAGCACCAGGACAGTGTCTATGATAACAGCAGCAGTTTCTAGGTATCTGGATGAAAATGTGGTTGTGGTTTCTGTCTTGATGCTCTATATTTGCTTCTGCTGCTTCCTTCCACCCTCCTCAAAGTCTCTCTCAGAGTCTGTCTTAAGAAATAAGAGAGATGGGACAGAGGTCAGAGGTCAGACAGCCTTGCTAGCTTTGGCACGTGCAGGAAGTATTCAAAGGAAGAGGCTCACACGTGGGCGCAGAGATAACCAGCTCTCACGGAACACACACACACATATCACACACCACACACAGCACACACTGAAGAGTCCAGTGACAGACATGTGACCCAGAGAATTTTTTCTTCAGGTTTATATTGTGGTTTTGTGGCCGGCTGGTAGAAGCACTTAGCCTGTTATAGCCAATCCTTTCTGTTTCCATGTATGATGTAAAAGTGGAAAGAAATGTTTAATGCTTAATTGTTTAAAATAATAGTTTTTCCATGTTTTCTAACATTTTGAGTGTGTCAAATGAACAAGCAGGGAAAAAAAATAACTATTTATTTACATAGTAAAATTCTCAAAATAATTCTCCTCATGGAATACTCAAACTACTTTTTCTTCATCTTTGACATCTGATAGATTTTCTTAGATCGGAAATGCTGACTAATCTGACTCAGCACATTACTGCAAAGCTCTTGAAATATGACTAACCCAACACACCTTAGAACCTGAGGTAAATAGGTTACACTGAATGACAGGAAGTGGGTAATCTCTGCACTTCAATTCTTTGTTTAAACGTTCATGCTTTTCTCATTTAAAAATAAACAATTCCCAACATATAGATTGAATTTCTTCCTTATTTACATTCCAAATAAATCCGTTATGATTTCTGTCACCTTCACCAAGCTGTGTTCCAGCATTCACAAAAATCTCGGCCATCGTCTTTCTTCTTGATCCAGAAGCCCAAACATGGACACGTGTCTGATCACTGAACAAGGTTTAAAAAATACTCCTTCAAAGATAACCACAAAAGAAAGAAGAAAACAAGCTGTTAAGTGAGTAATCATCCAAGCATGACGTCATCACGGTTCTCAAAGGATCCGATAGTGTATCAGATGTCCATACATGTAAGGAACACAGCAGAGATCTAATCAAGGCTGGCCAGTGGAACAGGAAGCCGATCAGTCACGAGCAGGTGCAACTTCCTCTGGTGGGTTTGTGGAAAAGGGGGATGGTTGTCACTCTGGAAAGCAGATGGTGGATGTTTGGCCCTTGATTTCAGGGCCCAGCTGAGACAGGATGCAGGAGGAGGGAGTATGGGAAACATAGTAGAAGAAGAGGAAGGATGTGGCTTGGACCTTTTAATGGCAAAGAGGATGGAGTTGATCCTTACACAGACACACACACACGTACACACACACACACACACACACATACACAGGGTTTTATTGTCCAAGAGAAATGACCAGCATGGACCACAGCATGAGGTCATTACAGGGTAGTCAACAGCACTATTACTATTTTTTTAGCTGGTCAATAATTGGAGATTATAATATGGTTAATAATTAGTTTTCTAATTAATATTTGGAAATAATTTCTTCAAATTTTCCACATCACTCTCCCAAAAAAATAAATACAAGAAATAACATGGCAACACTTAGAAAGATCTTAAAAAAAAGCAGCACCATGGGGAGTTTCACCGGTTTATACAGTAATAGGTTTTGCCATCACAGATTGAAACAAGTGAAACATGATTGTGGTAAGATTTGTTTGAGGACAAAGATAGAAACTCTAACCTCACCACTGACCTTAAAAATAACCTTCAAAACCTTACGTTACAAATCACATTGACGATCAAATTGTTATAAATTTGTGTAAGAAAAAACAATGGTGTGTATCATAAAACAAACATGGCTATAGGTTCTCTAAAATGCATGGGAACACATTTTTTTGCCTTTTCCTCTTGACAGAAGTGGTATACATTTTTTTTTTTAGAGTCAGGTCACTGTCATGGCCACTCAAACATGACAATTGTGTTGTTTTTTTAATCATTTTGTCACAGTTTTGAACGTATGCTAAGCGTCATTGTTCTTCCAGACCCGAAGTTAACTTCCAAGTAAGGATGGTGTTCCTCAGATTAGAATCCTCACCCTTGTTTCCACTATACACAGCAATTTTGGTTTCATTTGCCAGAGATTACTTCTCCAAATGCCTAGTGATCACATGCAAACATGCAAACTGGCTCTTCTATGCCAATTTTAGATGGGCTACCTCCTTGCACAACAATCTCTAATTGTCTGATAGACTCTCCTACTGGTGAATATATGAACGTTCCAAGTTTCCTTTGTTGTTTTAAGACCTATATTTCTTTATATAACGGAGCAGTTGAGGGTTAAAGGCCTTGCTTAGAGGCATAACAATGGCAGCTTGGTGGTGCTGAGATTTAAACTCACATCCCCCTCAACCACTAAGCGACCACTTCCCACAGCATTCATCTTTGGTATGTTCTTTTCCCGAATGATATAGGGACTGTGCGGTCCCAAGACATGCATGTATTTGCATACAGCTGTTCATGCAGATGTTCAGGGTATCTTCAGTTGTTTGGAAATTGCTTCTAAGGATTCCGAACCAGAACTTGGATTTTTTCCATGTCACCAAAAGCAAAGTAGCACTGGCACGTTAATACTGCCAGAGTTCTTCTCATTAAATTCTAGTTATGACAATTGGCAAGTTGAAGCTTTTTCGTTACATTTCTGGTATCTTCCTGATTTTTTTAAAAAACAGTCGACTGTATGTATGAACTTTGATGCACTGGAAGCCTGTTTAGCCAAATATTCATACACGATGCCTAAGATTTTAAGATGTCACATCATGTTGTTGATGAGTTGCATCGATTCCATACACATGCTTTTCAACTTTCAACAAAATTGTAAAACAAATCCAACAAAAAAAAAAAAAAAATGGATACCAAGAAGTCTAGCCAAATAATTAATTAGGATAAAAGTAATTTTACCATATAAAAGGCAATATTGTGTGTTTTGGGATGACTAATTTTCCGCAATGGCTGACTTGCATTATTGGACAATTTAGTTAATGCTATTAGCTCTTTTTCCACTTAGTCATTAATTTGTAATTTTTTTGTATGTCACAAATATAAATCAGTACTGTGAATAGCTTGCCTGGTTTTAATAGGCTTTCAGTGAATGGGGTCTAATTTCAAAATCAGTGACTTTAATACACGCACTATAATTAAGAAATCTTCCAGTTCCTGTCATCATCGATGTGCTGGCTCCATGGCATCATATAATTATTTACTGATATCCCTTTCGGTTCATTCAAGGCCAATCATGCTAACTGTCTCTCTTTATCTGTGCGATTTATAAATAGTGGGAATGTTACGTTAGCCCTGCTGAGATTATGGTTAATGTATTTTCCCTGTTGTTGTTAACGAGAACATCCTGCAGCCATATGGTGGTGCGCTTCAAATGTAAGATGACACAGCAGTTTCCTGATTATTGACTGCCAACAGGAAACTGGGAGCGCGGCTAACAGTAAGTACCAGGCGCTGCTGCCTGACTGATGCACTACTAATGGCCTCTGACAATTAGCCATTTCAGTAAAGTCTAACAGCAAGGAATCAGTTTGAGTTTCATCTCAGGGAAGAGAGAAGTCTATACACACACACACACACACACACACACACACACACACAAATTTTTTTTTTTAAATAGTTCATCATAGAGAAATTTTTTAAATAAGTAAATAAATACAATTATAATTTTTGTTGTTTTTGTTGATTATGTTAATATTATTATTGTTATTTAAAGAAACTGTTTCAGGACATTTCAACCAATCCATCACATAGGAAGTGTGTGTGTGTGTGTGTGTGTGTGTGTGTGTGTGTGTGTGTGTGTGTGTGTGTGTGTGTGTGTGTGTGTGTGTGTGTGTGATTGTCCCTACAGTTTGTTAATACAGGATATTATATTGTATAATTATATTATATAAATTATTTTATATCTAATCTATCTATCTATCTATCTATCTATCTATCTATCTATCTATCTATCTATCTGTCTTGTTTGTAAGATAGGTGCTAATTATTTTTCTATAATTTTCTATATTTTATTTTTATGTATTTATTTGTTTTTAAATATTTCATTATTATAGTATTTTTTTAAAGCAGTTCATTAAACATCGTCTGAAGCAGCCAAACCCAAATCTTTAATGAAAAACAACAAGGCCTGAACAATCAATTACAACTAATGTAATAGTGTAAAGAGTGTGTGTGTGTGTGTGTGTGTGTGTGTGTGTGTGTGTGTGTGTGTGTGTGTGTGTGTGTGTGTGTGTCTGTGGTACAGTAGGTGATGCACTGCAGTGGCTAAGCTGCTTTGTTGGAAGATTTAGCACACAAATAATAGTGCAAAATAGTTCTTAGGTCAATAAATAGTTGTTAATTTGTCATTTTTAAACAAAAAAGACAAAAAATTTGCTGTTTTGTATATCGTAGCATATTTTAAAGGAAATGATGTAAACACTATAAAATGCTGGATATAGACTATACATTTAGAATAAATTATGAACATGAAAAGTCCTACATGAAATTGTATAAAAGTTTTAAAGCTCCCTATGATAAACAGTTATGGTATTTAATCATTATGGTACACTTCTCCCTAAAAAATGTGTCGTTGTATTAAAATGTATGTTCTGTTGTGAAATGTGTTGGATTTTAAATAATGGAAATCACACCTTATACCTGGAAAAAACTGTACCTGACTAACCAATCATAGAAATTTACACATCATTATCTCGAGCTGAAATCATCAGATGAGTCTTCACTTCCTGCTTCACGGTGAACCGGCATGCGTTCTGCTAGAGACCAGTGGAGAGAGTAATATCTATGTGTGTGTGTGTGTGTGTGTGTGTCAGACGAGGGAGAAAGGGCTAGAGCAGGAAGGGCTGATGACATTATGTGTACCTGGCTCACTTGCACAAACAATAACTCATGTGATGAGGCTGGGGGAGAGGGCACGCAAAGGTAAAGCATGTCTCGCCTTTATTGGCGCAGCTTCTACCCTGTGACAAACATCATTGGCTGAGCCGGCTTGATGGCACGCTGCCGATCGCCAGAGGAAATAAAAAACAGCTTTGAATATTTGGCCTGCCTTCGAAATTGCCGCTGTTGTGCAATGATTAATTCTGTCAAATGCTGCACCGTGTGGAGAAAGCGTAGCCGCATTTACAATCACTGGCTGACAGATTCCAGAAAACAAGTCACCCAGTTTTGGTTATTACATCTGTTTTTTTGATCTACTATGATGTTTCGGGCTTTTCTTTTCCCTTCACGTCCGATATAAATTTAC
Organism: Silurus asotus; assembly: GCA_024362625.1. Classification (NCBI taxonomy): domain Eukaryota; kingdom Metazoa; phylum Chordata; class Actinopteri; order Siluriformes; family Siluridae; genus Silurus; species Silurus asotus. The sequence continues at coordinate 1,925,576 of MU598598.1, read as the reverse complement.
TCCCAACAAGACCGAGTGTCTCAGTCCACAAATCTAGCAAATCTATACCTTGTATGCTGTAAATCAATGAATTACTGCAAGAGTTATAGCCTTACAGAGGGTTCGATAGTAAACAAATTCTTTTGACTCTCACCGGCTTGTGACTTGACGTCAGAACAGCCGCATTAACGTTAGCCAGAGTCCTTGGCCTCTGCCAAATTCATTCTCCATCGTGTAAACTTAGAGGCCTGAAAGAGAAGGAGATGTGACAGCTTCTCCTTCTCTCACTCTTTAAAGGAGCACAAAATTCAGTAAAGTGATGGCTAGGGGTTTATATGATGCAGGGTTTTTACAAGGTTTTGCAAGCTTTACATGGAATTGGATGGCAGTGAAAATCTTTAGGTTCTGAATAGAAACAAAAAAAAAGAATCTTGAGAGACGTAAGCTTTATAGGTGAAGCTGGCTTTTAATTCAATTCATTTTTATTTGTATAGCACTTTTAACAATAAACATTGTCTCAAAGCAGCTTTATAATGATAATGTGGTGATAAAAAATTTATATGTTTTGAATTTAAATAAATTGTCCCTGATGAGCGAGCAGGTGGTGACTGTGGCAAGGAAAAACTCCCCGAGATGGCATAAGGAAGAAACCTTGAGAGAAACCAGACTCAAGAGGGAACCCGTCCTCAACTGGGTGGCACCAAATGTCTATTCATTGCAGATAAACGATAATGAGATGTGCAGTGATGGTGATCAGAAGCAAACTGTAGTCCTGAGTCAGTGTAGGAGACTGTTGACATTAACTACAGTCCAATCCATACCTTAAAGCTCCCGTTCTTACTCCGGAATTTTATGGAACCACCCAAGGCGTTGATGAGAAACCGCCCCAAGCTGCATGGAGTGGCCTCCAAACGAAGAGGACACTATTCAGAGGCAGGCCTGGATGAAGTGGGAAGATGCATGGAGGGGAGAGGGGCAGGAACAGTGGTCACTAGAACCTCAGGAGCAAGTTTAACTCAACCCGGAGAGAGAGAGAGAGAGAGAGAGAGAGAGAGAGAGAGAGAGAGAGAGAGAGAGAGAGAGAAGAAGTGACAGGAAGAGAAAGATATGAATTATTATGCGTCCTTATTGTTGTATGAAGGTTAAGTACAGTGTATTGTGGACAACTTCATACTTTCACTCATTCATTTTTTCACACTGTTTTATATCTGTTTTTTCTCCCTCTTACATTTTCAAAACAGGTTTGTTACTTTAGCATTAATCTAATGGTGAAATGTCAATATTTTTTCTTCTCACTGTCATTGCATGACTTTTTCAATCTACCACTTGTGTATAATTTCCTGAATCTCACACACTACAGACGTAGGCTAGTTTACGAAGCTCACAATGAGCACAGCAGAAGGCAATAAGAGGTCTGGGGTTAACGTGGATGAGACAGAGAGAGACAGTGATGTAAACATTCCTGATCACCTGATCACTGCTTTTCTCTGCTTGTTTTCTATATGGTGGATGTTCAGCCTGGATACATTCATTAGATAACAAAATTAGAAATTATTGTGTATTAATATATTAATATCATGTAAGGTTCAGTTACCAGCGTGACACTAAAGCAGCAATAATGATTACTTTTTACTTAAGTACATGTCAGAGCCCAAACTTTAACTTGAGTGAACTCAGAGTGTAGTCAATACTACAACTTTTCCAGAATCTATTAAAACACAAGTATTTGTACTTCTACTAGAGTGAAGGATGTGTGTACTTCTGCCAACTATAGTGACAAGAGTTTTTGGACACCTAACCATAAGATTTGCACATGCTTCTTGAACATCCTATTCCACTCTTCTGGGAAGATGTTCCACCAGATTTTTGTGCTGTACAGATTGTGCTCATTCAGTCGCAAGGGTGTTGGTAAAGTCAGGTACTGATGTAGGTGAGATGAGGAGGCCTGGGGTGCAGTCAGCGTTCACATTTATCCCAAAGATGTTAAATAGGTTTGAGGTCAGTGCTGTATGGCAGAACAATCAAGATCCTCCACTCTAACATATGTAATCTGTATCTTCATAGACAGAATGGGAGGTGGTAGCTCAGTGGTTAAGGCATTGGGCTTTGGATCAGAAGATCACAGGTTCAAATCCCACCACCACCAAGCCTCCACTGCTGGGCCCTTGAGCAACAGCCCTAAAACCCTACCCTGCTCAGCTGTAAGTTGCTCTGGATAAGGGCGTCTGCCAAATAGCGCAAATGTAAATGGAATGTATTGTCATGCTGAAACAAATTTAGGTCTCCAAGCTTAAGTAAAAGAGAGAATTTAAAGCATCTAAAAGACATTATATATATATAGTTGTGTGCCTTACAATTTGTGGTAACCATCTAGTGAAGATCCACATATAGCTGGAAAAGTCAGGCGTCCCAATACTTTTGATACATCAAAAAAAAAAACTCAACATATAACAAAGCGTTATTTTCAAACTAACTGGATTTTCAGGTATACCATTTCCGCTCCTACGTACGATTTACAAATGCATTTGTTCTTCTTGATAAATGAAACCCGATGCTCCGATGTGTCATATACAGGGAGGGGAAAAAAATCATATTGCCAAACTTCATAGGTGTTAGTCAGAATTGTTACGACCCCACCACACTTCATCACACACTGCAGAGTAAAACGGATTCCCATATAGCACACCAAACAGAAAACAGATATCCCATGTGTCCAATTTTACCCGTCCTCCCTAAAGTGAAGAGCGCATTTTCCGAGCGATATGAACCGCAGCGCGAGTGATGCATGACGTCGAGCTGGCCATTAGACACGTCAGCACAGCAGGTGTATGGCTTTCTGTGGTTTACATTTTACCTTATCTTTATGTTAGTAGGAGTGAAAATTCGAATTCCAGAGAGACGGGCCTGGGGACGGATGAGCTGCTGGATCTGTATTTCAGGTCCTCAGATGGCAGTTTCCCCATTCAGCCTTCACGTGGTAGAAAAATGAGGAAAAGGAGATGAGTATGTTCATGCGCTGACCTACAGCAGTGGAAACGTTTTATTCTTTCACTCGAGCGTACAGGGGTGTGCATGGAATCTTTTTTATTCGTTTGAACCCCCATTCCAAAGGGTATAAGGTTTCTCTAGAAATCTCTCGAACACCCCGAGGGAACATGTTTGTTTACCATTAGTACAAAAACTGCTTGATGTCTGTTCTTCAGAACTAATATTTCTTTTGTTTTTTACGCACAACAAATATGGTTTTCATTATTTCTAAAACATGTCCCCATGTCCTCCGATTCCTAAAAGAGGAACATCTTAAAAAAGAGCTCACCTGCATGGTTTTCTTCTTGGGAAACATGCGGCACTAACATCACCTCTTTGGAAATATTTCGCAGTCAAAGTTCTCCTCGCTGACGTACGATCACCACAACAGCTGCCGGGGCATGTGCCGAAGGAATGTTCTTGTCGATATTTCATTTGCTGATTGTGCAACATTGTCTAATTCAATACAGGTTTATACTGCACTTCTCCTTAAATACGTCTTTTTCTTTAAAAATGACGAAACCAGAATCCTGCTTTTCAGCAGGATTCCCTTTTGCTCATAAAGGATGATTTATTTTTTTTAAATAATAACAAAACACACAAACTTGTTCCGAATAGAAAATATGACACATTTTCATCATATTCTGTTCAGCGTAAGTATTCGAGACCCGTGACTGACAAATTGTCAAATATCTCTGCATGAAAAAAGGCAAAAAAACACAAAATTCGAGTAAAGGAATAATCATTTGCTGATCCTCCCTGCCGAGTGCTGCGAGGCTCGTCTGCTGGAGCGTTTCCAGCAGAAGCTGTTAGCGTCGTTTCAGCAGAAGCTCTTCACATGGCCCAGACAGCTGGAGGAGAGGACGGTAAATTGATGTGGTGTGCTGCTAGTGCTGTTCGGGCCCTGAGAGGCGCTGTTATGTGTAGAAGCTCTGTTTCCTCTTGTTTACCTCAAGCTGCTCGCATAATGTGGAAAACAACCCTGAACAAACATGACTCTCAGCTGATGTGCGGTCTGACGGAGAGCATGTGCAGATGATCCTTATTATTGCTAGAAAACTCAAGCCTGAGACACCCACACTCTGTTGTGCCCTTCATCCAAAGATGCATCATTGCTGAAAAACCACTGCTCAGAACAAACATTTCTTACATGGACATATTCCCAGTTCGGTTATGTGCTCGTAGCAAGGATTTATTCTTGAAAAGAACGCATCAGTATTCAGAATTCAGATGTTACACACTAAAGCGCTATTTATAATTGTGTCTCAGTTACATTTACATTTATGGCATCGGCAGATGATCTTCTCGAGAGAGACAATTATCTTATTAGAACTAAACTGTTGAGGGTTAAAGACCTTGCTCAAGAACCCAGTAGTCGCAGTATGGAGGTGCTGGGATCTGAACTTATGGCCTTCCAATTAACATATTAACCACTAAGCTACCACTTCCTACCAGAGCATCCTACCAGAGTAAGCTCCAGGTTTTCTGCACAGCATTTCAGCAAATTGTCCCACATTCTGCAACAGCAGATGATGTACAGTGTCAGAAATATCATGGATATTACACTACATTTTCTACATCACCAATAATTACTGCTTGTATATATCTCACTTTTGTGTTTCCATAGTCGTTGTTCTCGTCTCCATGATCGGGTTGAATTGTTTGGCACTTAGTTTTTCTCCTTTTTGTATTTGGGAACAAAATTTGCATAGATTCACTGAGGCTAAACAAGATATGTAAAAAATGCTAAAAAATCCACAGTGCTAGCAGCTACCCAGGTAATGCTAGCACTATGGATTTTTTCAGTGTTTCAAAATTTCCAGCTTCAAAATTTTCTCTTAAAGACGAAAATCGTGACAATTCCGCATATTGGGGAAACAAATAAATAAGGAACGGACGGAATAAAGACGTTTGCTAAAGTATGCTGAAATAATCAGAACAGTTAAGTAGAACTTTAGAAAAATAAATAAGAAATGTAAAACACACACACTTAAATACACATCTGTATTACCCAAAATGGGTCTAACAAATGTAAACTATTAAATGATTTAATTTATTTAATATTACTTTATCAATTTAATTTGTGCCAATTGAATTGATTACTCAATTTAATCAATATAATAAAAAGTGTATTGCATTTCCTCTCCCTATATCCATACCGAAACTGAACCGAACCATGACTTAAAAACCGAGGTATGTACCAATCGTTTCTTTTACAATTACCGTTACAGCCCTTTTATTTAGATAAATATAAAAATGGTCGGCCTGTCAGGGCCGTAATTATGTCCCACACTGGTAGTGGCTAAGATATTGGACTATTTATCAGAAGGTCAATAGGTCAATTTCCAGAACCACCAATGCTCTTAACCATCAACTGCTCAGTTGTAAGCTTTATGTATAAAAGCACTATATGGACAAGTACTGGGACACCTGGCCTTTCCTTCCATATGTGGTTCTTCTTTAACCTGTTACCACAAAGCTGGAGATACACAGTGATATTTGGATACACATGCCATACTTATGACCAGCTATCCGTAAACTTTTTCAAATTTATTGTACATTTTAAAATAGTACAGAACTGTAAATAATTCTCACAATGGTAGTGGTAGCTTAGGGATTAGAATGTTGGACTACCAATCAGAAGGTCATGAGTTCAAACCCCAACACCGCCAAGCTCCTACTGCTTTAAACAATGTTCTTAACCCTCAACTGCTCAGGTCTATACATGATATATAGAACTTAGATATGTAATACTGATATGTATCCAGAACCTTTGCAATTCGTTCTGGATAAAGGTACCTGCCAAATGCCATTAATGTCCCATAAAAATTCTAGATCCCTGAGGGAACAAGATGCTGCGGGAACATGTCCACGCTCTGAATCACGTGTGTAATCTGTCCAACAGGTAGACACAACGTCAACGGCGGGTTGCCGTCACAACCAGTAAGCTATAAAAAGCACATTCAGATGGTGCTAGCTACTGCAATAGAAGGAAGCACTGCAGGGATGCACGGAGTGTGGCCTGGAAATGCAGCATCTCATTCCCTCAGAGAACAAGGGTTACATACATAACCGAGAGACATTTCCTTTCAGGAACTCAAGCTGAGTCAACAACGCTTTGGGAACGAGTGTTCTATACTGCCAGACTAACCAGTCGCTGCCTAGTGTGGATGGGCACAGTTGATCAAAGTACAGAGAAGCTAGGAGTGGCCCTAAGGTCAATGCTGTAGAACCGGACAAATGTCAGTGGGGTAGACCAGCCCGCAGCACTGCAGATGTCTTGGAGAAACGTTCCAGAGGACTGAATTGAGTGAGCTCTGACACAAAAAATTGTGGGGAATCCAGAGGACTCATAAGAAGATTAGATAGCATCCACAATCCACCTGTTGAGGCTCTGTAAACTTCCTTTATATCTGCTCCACCACACCTGGGTGGAGCCTCCATTCCTGGGGTTTGCCCCTTCACTTGAAACGCATCTGCTCCCTGGTTTAGGCACCCTTGAATATATGCTGCCTTAATGGAGAGCAGCTTCCTTTGGGCCCACAGGAGGATCTGGCAGGCCAGATTTGGTGTCTATATGGATAAGCACATGGTGGCTTCTCAGGTCTGGTAGGAAGTGCGGGCCATGAGACAGAAACCTGGGTTCTCTCCACACATCTAAGGCTTGTAGTGTTCGCCGAATGGGATAAACTTCTGTCCCTGAACCACTGGAGGGGTCCGGAAAAAAGAGACAGTGACTTGGGTAGCAGAAACACTCGTCCAGCTTGTTTTCGATGGATGACAGCATGGGTCAGCACCTCCAAAAGCTCCTCGAACAGGATGGGTGTAAGAGAGAGCTGTGAGGATGGCGTTAGCATGCATTCCCTCCCCCTCCTTAAAGATGTAATCGGGGCCAGAGCCACGATGAGTGAGAGCGCCCTTCTTGCAAAACGTTCTGCTGGAGCGAAGGGTCTGCATAGACATGCGGCCACAATGAGAGCAGTCGGCTTCCTCAAGAGCCGACTGAGCATGCTCCAATTCCAGTCAAGCTACACACAAACTGTGAACACTTGCTTTGTGACAGATTACACTCGTGATTCAGAGAGTGGAAGTATTCCCAAAGCGTTGATGATGTAGTTCGAGTTCCTGAAAGGGAACTTACTACTTGTACTACTTGGCCTATTTTTATCCGCTAGTTATCATAATCCAAATATGTCGTACTGAAATTCAGATTTTGGGCTCTAACATCCAAAAAAACAAACACTGGATAGATTTTAAGATCATGGAAAAACTTTAAAGGGTTGTGACCAAACATGCTATTTCATGCTCAGGTTATGTTATTACAGTAAAATAATGAAGTAAGCTGGTTATCAGTAGGCTGTCGTCTCTAATATTTAGCGATAGGCTATTAAATGAGTTGTTATGATAGTAAGGAATGTTTCTAAGTATAAAGGTGGGGCTGTAAAAAAATAAAGTCTTGTAAAAAAGCACATTATAAATGTCATTGGAATTATATAAACTATGTGTTGATTTCACATCTATATCTTGCAAGAAAAATCATTTGCAGCTTTATCTTAAACATTTTTTGGTAACCTTAAGATAGAAACGTTATTGAAATCGTTCAGCTTAATAGCCATCCTGATTAATGACAGGATCGAGATTCCATCTATCATCGCAAGCCTGCTACTGAATGCCATTTGAGGAAAATATAATATACATAAATATAACACTATTGACACTCATTGATTTATAATTTTATCCTTTTAAAGTTAATGAAGGACATTGAAGGAGATGTTAACTGCAGACCATGAGCAAATTTTTCTTAGTTTTTAACAGTTTCAATAACCCCCACTCTTCTGGAAAGATGTTTCACTAGAGTGTGCTTGAGGGTGATTTGTGCTCATTCAGCCACAAGGGTGTTAGTAAATTCAGGTAGTGATGTAAGTGAGGTGAGGAGGCCTGGAGTGCAGTCAGCGGTCACATTCCCAAAGGTGTTCTGTTGGTGTTTAATCTTAAGGTGTATAGCAGGTACACCTATATGCAGGTCTATAGCATCAGATCACACAAGATCTCCAATCCAACCATAAACCATATCTTCATGGTGCTGGCTTTCTGCAAGGTGGCATTGTCATGCTGAAACATGTTTGAATCTCCAAGTGAAGAGAAATTGAACACTACTGCATCTAAAGACATATTATGCAATTATGTGTTCCAGCTTTATGGTAACAGTTTGGAAAATAACCACATATGGATGGAAAAGTCAGATGTCCTGAAACCTTTTGTCTATAGATTAGGTTAGGCTTTTAGTATGTTTACTCAATATTTTATATTCATTTTTATAATACGTTTTCTACTTTTATTGTAAATTCTATACTATTTAATTACATATTGTAAATTCTATTGTATTCATCTATTCTATTTTCTTTCTTCGATGTAATAATCTATTTTTTTTTATTCAATTCAGCTTAAACATTTGATATTGTTCCAAAGAAGCTCACATTTAAAAATATTTTATCGCATGTCGTACTGTTTATGGTAAGTATAAGTAACACTTTAAGAAGAATTTGATGTCAATAGGATGTGTTGGATAAAGTGCATTTTTTATGCTGTGAGAATAGAAGCCATGTTGCTAATATAGACCAAGTCATTAACGTTAGTGATGCGTCATCGAAATTCTAGACTCTAGTCTACTAATAAATCAACATTTTTCTACATGATGATCATTTAATGACTAATACTAGTCAAAAGACTAATTGTTTTTTTTTAAAAGCCAAATTTGCATCGTGCAATTCTCTGCGATTATTATTAATATTAATATTATTATTATTACTTGTTACACTATACAAGATGATCCCAGTCAGAATTATGGAACAGACTACACAAAAACATGGGTCCTTCAGGCCAGTTTAAAGAATGAAGTCTATATCCTGGCATACTGAGAGTGCGGCAGAGCAGCACAGGCTTGTAGCTGTTCAACTAGAGCTCCTAAATATAGTTTTATGTTGTCATAATAATAAATAAACTCACAATAATAAACAAACACAGCATTTGCATGCTAATTACCCAGCTATACACCTGGAAGCTGTAATTCAATCTGCATTTCTTTCCATGTTTTTTTTTCCCCTATCGCTTGTCGTCTTATCCTGATATAATTGATGAGATGTTTTAGAGACATTCTGTCTCTATTGCCAACAAATCGATCTTTGTCCTAAAATCCCAGCATATTTTTGTGCGCCTCTCTGGTTGTAGCTGTAGCTTTGTGTAATCATTCATTTATCCTCCTATAGGTGGATTGTGGTGGTGCTTATAGTCATCGACTCTTTTTGGTCGCAGCTGCACTATTTAGGCTGCCAGTAAGTCCACCACATTCCATGAAGGAGAGCAAGGTTGTAGATTTACTTTGTTACTGTACTTAGGTACAATTTTTAAGTATCTGTATATCTTTAAAAGAATTAAATTGTGTTTAATGAGAAGCTTTGGTTGTGGTAAGAGTGCGTATGGAGTGGGGATGTGCAAGAATAGATTAAAGATTAAAGCAGCTACGATACGATTCACCCCATTACAATGCAGTGCGATCTGATTTCAAATTTATTACAAATAAATGAAAACAATATTATGCTGTGCAAAATATTATGTTACAGATATTTTTATTTCTTTGGTTCAGACAGACAGCCAACAATTTACTTAAGTGCCTTCTGACTTCTAACGGACAGCCCTTTTACAAACAGGCCATTGCAGTGCAAAAAAAAAGGGGAAAAATGAAAAAAAGATTAAATAAAACTAGATATTTTTCCTGTTCAGTCTCCAGCAAGATGCAGTCTACCTCTTCCCAGGGATGGGCAGTATTTATGATGCATGTATCTCAAATATAAAATAGTATTTTGTCATTTGTATTGGATAAGGTTGTATTAAAATACTTTAGTGTTTTGTTTTTGTGGGTTTAAAATACTCAGTATTTTGCCCAAATTTGTTGATCAGAATTAAAAATGTATACATATGGAAAAAAGGTGGTGAGGGTAAAAAACTACAGGCTGCTAGCTCTCGAATAGGTGTCCAATGATAGATAAATAAATATTCGATTGCTGAATATTGTACCCTAACTGAGGTAGCATAAATGACTGCTTGACACATACCGTATTTTTCAGACTATAAGCCGACACTTTTTTCAACGAAGCGGCTAATTTATGGATTTTTCCAGGTTTCACAAACTTCAAGCCAAAAAACTGAGCGACATAACATTAGACTAATGAAATTTCCGAACGGAAACAAAAAAAATGCACTTTACTTGTGTTCTGAGCTGCACGGCATCAGGAGAAAAAAACATAGTTGTAAAAGGAAGGAGGAAGACAGTAAACAATGACTTTCTTGGTAGGCTACTGTTTAGATACAAGCCGTTGTAGCGTGTTGAGTCTGGGCGAAGGGAGAGCTCGCTAACTCCAGTTACAACAGAAATCATATACACACAGACAGGTTTCCAAAACTTGTGCTTTTTTATTTTTTTTGGCAACAGCATTACGGGTTATATTATATTTTGCATATTGCATTTAGTGTCTTTCGTTAACTGGTTGTATGTTTCAGATTTATTGCGTGACTCTGCCTTAGAAAAGCTGTTGCTATCAAACATTGTTTACTGAATCAGCTGAGTCAATGTGATAATGAAGGAATACAACAGATCAAATAGGCCAATTTATAGATGGTTTGCGATGAAATTTCATGTTCTCTATTAAAAGAGTTGATTTGTATTTTAAAATAAAAAATACGCTAGTTTATATTGATACATGGTGTGGTGCTGTACTTTGCAATTTATTTTAATACACTTAAAAAGGTATTTGGTATTTAATTTTAAAATACATATTGATGTATCTTTGTCCAGCTCTACCTCTGCCATGTTAATCTGTATTCTATGTGACTCTCCGGGCACACCTCAGTCGCTGTAGTGTTATGATACGTCATATTCAGGTAGCAGCAGCGGAGAGAATTGAAAGAAATCAATCTACATATTAAATATTGCTCACAAATTATTGGTCACTTTCTAAATAATAGAAGTATAGTGCATGTACTAATAATTAATATAAATAAAGATTTTTTTAATCAATGCAAATGTCACCTTGTATACACTGCATCAAATGGTTAACTTTTATGATGTGAATCTGTGAATCGTACCATCAATATTGTGGAGTAATAGTTCTCTCACAGTGTGTTTGTAACTATAAAAATCTTTCTTTTTTAATGTTTTTTTTTTTTATTTTTAAGAATTTAACGTTGAATTGGTTCAACTATTAAAATAAAGCTCTTTTAATTTTGAGCGAGAAATCTTACTACAGCAGAAATGTAAAAATTATTTTTCTATTACTTTCACTGGAGTCATATTTGATTAGAGGATTTGTACTTTCACTCAAGTACTGGAACGGTCTACTTCATCCATCACTGATCATATCATATGTCATGAGACCACCATCTCAACTCCTGAAGATCATCCTTTATGATTTTTGATTGTGCCTGTGACAGCAAAACCGGGCCAAATATCAACCCAATGTGCAGCCGGATTAACTCCCCTAACATTTTTTTCCCAAATAGAGCTCCTGATGTAAAGGAAAAGAGGAAATTCTCAATGCCTTAAAGAGAGTGATATTACCCCTGTGCTTATAATATATTTTTTCTGCTCTCTCTCACTCTGAAGTCAAGTTTTATCTGGATTCTCTGAAGCTGCAGCCATTCGCCCAGATCGGCCTGGTTACACATCGCAGCTGAAGCAGCAACAGTTGGCTCGCGTCCGACTCCGGCCGAGGAGATTTAATAAATAAGATCATTCATGCTGTAATAATTCACTTCGGCTATCTTGTGAGACATCATGTGTGTAGCCTGGTTCCTAATATTCTCCTCCTGCAGCACAAAGAGGATGCCCTTTTAAATAGGACACAGTAAACAAATCAGAAACATGAAAAATGTATTTATTTTATTTAAGGAAATTATATTTATTTAATACCTTGTCCATTTTGAAACACATTTCCAACTATAATTAAAATATAAAGTAATTAACCCTTCGCATTTACAGTTTTTATTAACGTTGCCATTACAGTTTTAGAACACAGTGAATTCACAAATCTAATTGGTTTTATTTTATTTATATTTTCAGCCATAATAGTAGTTTTGGCCAGAAGGCAAATAATAGGATGGTATGGGAATGTGTGGGATATTAATGCTCATGTTCTAATACACTATAGTTTCTATAGTAACAGGTCATTTAATTAGAGCTCTTAAACCAGCAGGTCATGACCCAGTACCAGGCCATGGAAGAGTTGATGTGTTTGGTGTGTTGCTGGGGGGAGGGTGGGGTTGAGGTTTTGTACATACATATATACATACATACATACATACATACATACACACATACACACATACACACACACCACCAGCTAAAATGTAAGTCAACATGAATCTGGATAGACCTGAAACCTGTTTTCTGTCAACACTGTCATTTTCTAAATTTTGCCAAAATTTCTGATCCACATCAAACTTCTAAAAATGCTCACATACCCCCATACTGCATAAAAACCTACAACGCTTCGGCCTGCGTCATTTTATAAGAAGTTTATTTACTTGCTCTTTGAATTGCGAGTGAACATTCTGTCCCCTGGAAAAAAATATATAAATGAAGGTCGTACAAAGAGACATCAATCTTTAACAACACTATCTAAATGGATATCAGCACAATAATTAAAGTACAATGTGGTTCACCATTTTGGTTTTGGGTCACATGACTGCTTCAGATGTCTAAAAAAAAAGCACCTCAGATACATATGTAGTCTTATGCTTCAGCTTAAAACTCACAAATAATTGTTATACATTCTATTATGCAGATAATTATCAACAAGAAAGCTGTGTTATAAAGCTTACAAAATATAGGACATAATAAAGACAAATGTAAACGTAAATAAACTATGCAAAAACTATTAAATTAAATAAACAAATGAAATGTAAAGTACATTTTACATTTAATTACATTTTAGACATTTAAAGAGTATTACATTTAATACACTTAATACATTGAATTTATATTATAGTACAATAAGATATTGTAAAGTAAAGTTATGTTGAATTGAATTAAATTAAATTTTATCCTTTTTCTCCTCTGTAACTGAGAATAGAGGAAAGTAATGCATGCTGTTTAAATACCGTAATTTCCGGACTATTAAGCGCACCCTTTATATAAGCCACACCCACTGAATTTGACAATTTATTTTGAACATAAATAAGCCGTAAATGTCTACATTGAAACTAATGAACTTTACACAGGCTTTAATGAAAGACAGTGTCTGTAACACGGCTTGTATCTAAACAGTAGCCTACCAAGAAAGTAAATGTTCACTGTCTTCCTCCTTCCTTTCACAACTATTTCTCTCTGGAGTTTTTCTTTTGGCATCGTCATGCGTTTAAAAATCATTATCGGTGGAAGTTTTTCTCCCGATGCTGTGCAGATTAGAACACAGGAGAGGTGCATTTTTTTGTTTCTGTTTGGAAATTTCGTTGGTCTAATGTTATGGGGTTCAGTTTTTTGGCTTGAAGTTTGTGAAACCGGGAAAAACCCAGGAAAAATCCATAAATTAGCCGCTTCGTTGTTTAAGAAGTGGGGTTCAAAGTGTGGGAAAAAAGTAGCGGCTTATAGTCCAGAGAATACAGTATATAATACTGTTGCCAATTTGCTGTGGTACTAGAGGAATAATACACATTACAAACTACTTCAGAATGATTCAGAATAAAGCTCTGAGTTACTCTGAGTTACGGTCTTTTTCAGGCCTTTCCCTTAACCCTCTGTGCTCCAGATGCTAATGTACATGTGACAAGTATAAAGCACCTTTAAATTTATACCAGTAACCTCCATCACAAAATATTTTCTAACACATTGTTCCACGTGTATTATTTCTTACTTTTACAATTACAAAACTACGCATTCGCAATGGAAATAAACGAAAAACATAGTTTGAGCGTGAGGAGATTTATGGAGAGTCTGGATCTGCCAACAGGTCCCAGGAGTTTAGCGGGTTAAGCTAATATCATTAAACTAATGCTATAAGAGCGAGAAACGAAATCACGAAACCATATTCTGGAGGTTGAAGCGATCCGAATGTTTTTCGCATCGCTAGAGAAAACCGAGCCGTTCCTACGGTAAGTGGTGATCACATTAACGTGCACTGCTCAACCTTCATGACGCTGAAACAGACTCCGGTCGGATTAAATATCCAGGATGGCATCCATTACTCAAAAACCTGACAGCGAAGATCGCGATCAGTGCGGTACATATGAAAATCATACGCAGCGGGCCGATCTACATACGGTCAGACCGCTACTCTGTGATTCTGTGATTAATAATAGTTCCCATGCTTTTACCGTTGGAGGAATCCCCATGGCGATGCAATATAATGCGAAGGCGTTATCTGGAAATAAGGGAGCATGCTATATGAGATGAGAAAGCTGAGATTTGAGCGAGAAAGAGGCAGAGGATAAGATGATATGGAGGCCTGGAGAGCTGCGATCCTCGGCCCATGGGAGGAATAAGGACCGAGATGAATATGGATTTCCGTTAAAGAGCCGGCAGCCCTCTGTCCAGGTGATTTGTTCTAAAATATCTGCCACAGCATCTTTCGTCTCAAAATCCCTCTCTGTGCTTCCTGGACTAAAGTCATTTACAAAGCATGCCTTTTTTTCTTCTTTTCTTTCTTTTTTTTTTTTTACAAAGCATTCCTTTTTTTTTTTTTTTCTTTCTTTTTTTTTTTTTTTTTTGTCGAGTACCAGATGATGCTGGGAATTAAAATTCAGTTGAATGAAGTGGCAACTGGCAATCACCTCATCACTCCTCTCTTCCTGTCACTCGCTGATGTTTTATCACGGTGGTAAAAAAAAGAAAAAAAAAAAGAAGAAGCACGAAGCAAAAAAAAAAAAAGTGTATCAGTGAAGCAGATAAGAGTGGGAGAAAAAGCAAGGAGACTGCTAGAACATCAGTCATGACCCGGCGCTAATGATCTCCCATCAAAGCACGGATATGATCCGAGCTTATGAACATGTACGGTGGCTGCCTGCAGCAAGAATCACCGATGAGACGATAACGAATATTGCGTACAAAACAGCACAGGTCTCTCTCTTACTCTTTGTGTCACTCCTCTGAGGACTCGATGCGCACCTGACACTCGCATATCACACCGCTCCTGAATATAGTCCTGAGCTGTATTTTTTCAGCAAAGAGTCACAGGCATGTAAAGAAGCAATGGCAGCTCTGGTATTCGTGATCTCGAATGCCAGGAATAGCAAATAATCCTCCAAACATGCAAACTAGAATAACTCTGAGCTCATCATCATGGAAAGATGGTAGCACCGCTGCGAACAAAAAGTCTGTGAAGTCTTCTGAATGCAAAAATACGATTCATCTGAAAAGAAAGGGAAAGGAGAAAGAGGAGGAGGAGGAGGGGAGGAGGGAAAAAGAAAAAAAATATCCTTGGGAGTCCAATTTAGATATCACCATTTGACCAAGACTCATTTTCTCCAATTTGTCATTTTAATTGGACTCTATTCCCTGGATGTGAAAGCGTCTTGTGAGAGTAAACACTGCAGATTGGCACGGCGCAGCTGGCAAGACGACGATAGACGACATCTTTGAACGCCATGTTCAGATACGGAGCAGTGAAACTTGTTCAGCTTTAGGGGGAAACGCTGAGGTTAAAAGTTTATCGCTGACAGCCGAAAAAAGCCCCGTTCTGGTGCTCACATGTCCATGAACAATAGCAAAAGATGAACATGAACAATCCAACTGATCTGTATCGAGGTCCCTCAGAGGACAGTCAGCTTTACTTTCAATAGAGCCTATAGTGTAGACACATTGAGGAAAATAACATGACATGGACATGTTTTAAATCGATACATTTTCCATTTGAGGGACAGGTGACACTTTGTTTGACACATCCAGACGTTCAGTGGAATCACTGAAAATCACACTTATTCAGAATGTTGTGTCTGGGTTGCTGGTGCTTATTTTTAGCACTATAAAACAAAAGATATTGACTTGTTGTGTATGCGCTTCATGCTGGCACAACGCTCCAGAAAGCTGTAATTATAGAACGTGCTTTTTGAATTTCGCTTCCTGCAAAAAAAAAACACTCCTCACATCTGGCTGGCGGTAGGACGTGTTTTAATAGTCAGATTCATTAGCATCTTAGCATCTTTTCAGAATCAGGAACATGCAGCTATGACGAAACTGAGAACAATACAGTAACAAGCATAGCAGTCACATTCTACATGCAGTCACATTCTACACGCAGTCACTGTACAGTTAAACATACAGCACAAAGTGAAAATAAAGACGCTAAGCAGCTTGAATTTCTTTAATGTGTCATCTGAGGACAAAAGCCCTTAAGCACAACTCACAGTCCAAACATTCGGCAATGACATGTAGTTTTTATGTCATTTTAAATAATTATGTCATCATTAAATAATTGTATATGTATTGATTATTATTGAACAAATTAATAGTAGATAAGGCAAAATAACCTCTATAGGTTCAGAGGGGAAATTGATAAAATAAAACAAGTATACAATGAAGATACAAGTATACAATGGATATAAAATAAGATTGTAAAAAAAAAATATATATTTAAAAATAACTATTACATATACATATTGAAAAAGTAAAAATAGAATAAAAAATAAGGAAGGAAAAATTAAAAAGCGGAAAAATAATGCAAATGTATGCACGGCACAAATGCTGTATAATGATAATAATACAAAAAATATTTATAATCATTTTATTATATGTACAATATACTTGTACATATAGTATAATATACTAATATTTTTTTATAAAAACAGTTTCCAGTATTTGTAATTAAAATTATTTTTTCTGTATATAAAAAAAGAACACATTTTTAAAGCACCTTGCCCCACCCAATTAAAAATTATTTATAAATATAATAAAAACAAAATCTCAATATTAATGCTATCTCGGAAAAGTGGCAAACTGATCATGGAGCTCGTGTCAAGTGTATATCATATAACACTGTCCCCCAGCATTTTTTTGCTGAATCAGCTGTCTCTCATATATATATATATATATATCTTGTGCATATCTTGGATTTGAACTCACACCCTTCCAATGATGAATAGAATTAAATTTAAAATATAAAACATTAAAACAGTAAACAGATGTGAAAAACAATGAACAGTATCAGATTTTATATTTATTTAAATAATTAATATTATCTGGCTGTGTAATGGTGTCTTGTAGCAAATGCACTCAAAATATGTTCCTCTGAAAGTTAGACATAATTCCATTACCTGTTCAGATACCGAGCAGGTCTTGGCTGATCGACTACATTTGTGTGAATTGTGTTTTTTTTGGAATACTACCTCAGGGATTTAACCCCTAGGCTAGAACACACCCTCTACCCCCACTTTTGGTCCCTTCATGTAGTGTCAGTAAATGTATCTGTGTGGTAGTAATGCATACCCCCGACATGCTTAGACACACACTTTGAACACTGACACATACCTGGCTATGATTATACAGTAGATCTGTGACGCACGGCCCTCCTGCTAGTCAAGGCCCCTCCAAGACACGCTCCTGGTGTTAGGGCTACCTGGTCACACAGTGCATGTGTGTGTGTGTGTGTGGGTGGGTGTGTTAGAAAGATAAGACATGCCTATTTGGTTTTGTTAAGTGTCGGTTTGTGTGTTTACAGTCAAGAATGACAGCGAGGTCTCCCAGGCATGAGAAAAATGCAGAGGCCTCAGTCTCTCTCTCTCTCTTAATCTGTCTCACCATCTCGACGTCTCTCTCACTCGCATTTCTCTGTCCATTGATGGCGCAAAGAAAACAGCGCAGTGTAAACACCTCGGCTACGGCACGTTGAGCGAGAAGACAAATCTGTCATAGGTGATCTATCTAAAGCTCATTCTTCCCATTCATGATCTTTTGCCGTATTCACAGCTGTTTGCTCTAGAAAGCAGCTCTGTAATGCTATAAACTCTTGGCATGTCGTGGCAAAGGCTTAATTCGCTCCTGGACATAGATAGCTCATTTGTTGCATCACATTGCCTAAGCTGCTTCTCTGCTGCCTGACCAGGTAATACAAAAATAATATTTGTTGACTAAGGTACTGCTCGAAAAAACTGGCCCAAGAACATCTCCACACCTTCAGCCTCATTATAAATGTCAGGATTAGTATTGGATTTAATTCAGAAGCATCTCTAAAAATGACGGTTCAATACTTTAAATGATAAACAGATTATGGCATTCACGCTTCTTAAAGTCTATGATAAACCATTAGCAGCATTACCTTTGCTCATTATTTTCTAATCCTTGGTTATTTTTGTTATTCGGTTTGTTTAAACTAAAGACTTAGTGACTTAATAGGAGCTAGGAGACAAAACCTGCTCCAGCATGACACTGCCCTTGTGCACAAAGCCAGCTCCATGAAGATATGCTTTCCATGTTCTATTGAAGAATGATCAGAATGTGAACGCTGACTGCACCCCGAAACCCCCTCACCTCTGAAGGAATCCCACACAAATCTCTACAAGCACACTCAGAAATCTAGTGGAACATCTTTCCAGAAGAGTGGAGGGAATTATAACAGCAAATCGGGACTAAATGTGGAATACTGTATATATTGAAAAAAGCTCATAGCAATCTTATGCTTAGGTGTCCACAAACTTTTGCCCCATGTATTGTACAGTATATCTGAATTGTTTAATCCTGAACAGAACTCTCACAGTACATTTGTAACTTTTTTCTCCATTAGGGTGAAAAAACTGAAAGTTTGCACTTGCAGTGAGTGGAAGGTAAATGTGTCGTAATTAAACCGTACTTCTCAGCAGAACAAACGCTTTTAATGCAACTCTGACAGCTTGTCAGTGCGTTCCTTGCATTCTTTTGTTATAGGTGAGAAAGCATTTTCTCGGAATAGGGACCGCTAAGAATAGTGTGTTTTGACTCTATTTTTAGCTCTACTTTTCCTTTTTCATGCTCATTATTAGAATACAGCATACTATGCTATGTGTTTTTCTTTTCCAGTTTGTTGTCAATTCACTAGCAAATCTATCAGTGTTTAAAATTATATTTTTCCCCACAGTAAACAATTCATTCAGTTGTATTTCTCCTACATTAAACAGTATTGGGAGTAATTCAAATGGATGCAGAATGAATATGAATCCATACACCTCTCAATTAAACAAAATAAGAATACATTTTCAAACAATAACAGCTAGCGGGTTAATCAGCTAATCATACGTGACTACATTAGCTCCCAAGTGTCACGTTTAGATACATTTCAATGTTTAGATATATTTCAAACAACCATATTTACATTGTTATGTTCTCAGTGACCTGCCAACATGCAACTGCGATTAATTTGTTTGTCATGACATTAGCCAGATTAGAGGGCTAGCCAGTTTAGCATGCAGGTTTCACGGCGATAGGCTTTGTACTGTTTCCCGCTAAAAGCGCTGGAACTTGAGAATGAGTACAGTTATCAGATTGATCAGGTTATTATACATATCATAAAACTAGAATTTGACATTTTCTGAAGAAATGTGATGTGATGCTTTGTTGTCTGTGCAAAGCGTGTAATGAGACACTCCTTTGTGTCTCTACAGTCTTTTTCACTCTATTTTCCGGAGCGGACGGGATCAGTGACGTCACGTAACAACATTAATACATTACACTTACATATCAAATAACTCTCTCCATTGTACTGAGCATTTTGACTTCACATGTCTATGCTGTTGGAGTTTAGAAATTTCTATTTAATTCAGTTTATTTTTATTTGAATAACACTTTTAATAATGGACATTGTCCTAAAGCAGATTTACATAGATAACATGATAATACAGATAAAGATTTTGCATTTGTCACTGGTTAATGACCATGTGATGTCATGCAGTTACAATAGGATGTGGAAGCTCAGTGTTTAAGGCTTTGGGTTCCTGATCGGGAGGTCAGGGGTTCAAGCTCCAGCACTGCCAACTGCCACTGTTGAGTCCCTGAGCAAGGCCCTTAACACTAAAACTTACTTTCGGCTTCTCCTGTTAGGAGTTCCCACAGCGGATCCTCTGCATGTTTGATTTGGCACATGTTTTTACGCTGGATGCCCTTCCTAATGCAACCCTCCCCGTTTATCCAGGCTGAGAGTGGCTGGGGTGGTTCACTGACCGGTGAAAGCGAGAGCGCTGCATCATAACCACTAGACCACCAGGGAAACTGTTAAATTGTATAAAAAATGAAAATGTAAGTCACTCTGGATAACAGTGGCAAATGCCGTGAATGTTAATGTGAATTTGATACTTATAGTGCGACATGAAATAGTATTTGAAATGGAAATTGAAATTCGAAAAAAGCTTTAGAAAGAGTAGTAATCAAAATGGTATAATCACAACAAATACAATTAGTATTTCAATCAGAAATTGTATAGCAATTAGTATCGCAATCAATTAATTAGTATAGTAAACATCATCAGCATGAGATTGGCAATAAATTAAATATAGTAATCAGCATATGAGAATGAATGAGTGCACTAATCAGAATAAGTATATTAATAAAGAATCAGTATCATTGTGATGATCAGTATCACTCAATGTCCTACCTCTGGATGGAGTTCTCTTCAACTGGAGACACTCTGTGCAGTTGAGGATGGTTCCACATGAACATCCTAAAGTTCCATGAAGTTACTGAGCAGCTCAAGTACTTTGAGGATGGAGTTGGACTGTAATTAATATCGACAATAGCTTAGGATCGGATGATCCCGTTTTGCATGAACAGTTTTACATTTAAGCATCCATGACTGAACAGTACACCTTCACAAGATAGAACTATTATTAATAAACATTCTGTGGCACTCAGATGAGGATGGGATCCTTTTTAATTCAGTTCCACTAAAGATTATTTCAAAACATTTTAGGAAGTTGTTCATTGCCACAGTCACCACTGGCATCGCTTATTAGGGATAAACATATACCGATCAGGCATAACATTATGACCACCTGCCTAATATTGTGTTGGTTCTTTTTTTGCTATCAAAACATCCCTAATATCAACAGCATTAACTCGTTCAGCAATTGAGCTACAGGAGGATCGCATCACACAGACCAGCCTTTGCTCCCCACATGCATCAATAAACCTCGGACACCCATGACCCTGTCACAGGGTTCACCACTGTTCCTTCCTTGGACCACTTTAGATAGATACTGGCCTTTGCAGACCAGGACCATCCCACAAGAGAAGCAGGTTGGAGATTCTCTGACCCAGTCGTCTAGATATCACAACTTGGCCCTAGTAAAACTCATTCAAATCCTTACACCCGCCCATATTTCCTGCTTCTCACACGTCATTTTGAAGACAAAATGTTTACTTGCTGCTTAATATTTCCCACCCACTAACAGGTGCCATGATGAAGAGATAATCAGTCTTATTCACTTCACTGGTCATAATGTTATAATGTCAGAATTGTATTCCTGGTTGGTGGAACAGACTTAGTCATTAAACTTATACATTTCAACTTTATAAATGCTTTATCTATGTAATGCTACTTAGGGACAATGTCCATTGTTTAGATATATATATACACAAATTAATGTAAATTGCATTGAAGTATAGTAATCAATATTATAATAAATATATGAATCAGTATCTAGTATCTATTGTTATTGCCATTACACTGGCATTGTGTAGAACAGAGTTTTTGAATGGAATTGATGCAGGTGGTAATTTGGCACTGGTCACTGGATTACAGGTCAGCCCTGTGGTCTCTTACTGTGTCTGCATTTACGCTGCCATTCACAAGATCACAAGTGGTTTTGTGCACGTGTTTAATATTTAAACCCAACCCCCCACATTTTGCAGATTACGATTGAGTGCCTTTGAATTTTTTCGGCAAAAACACAGTGTTAGAGTACAGATCCTAGCAATCACCAGGATGAATGCATGGACTCCAGTAGTAATAATTTCAAAAGAGATAAGAACATAAATGTTTAATTCATTTGGCTGTAGGGCAAGATCACCTTCACGTGACTGTAATGCAGACAGAGTCTCCGGTTTGCTTCAGATCGACCACGGCGTATCTGCAATGCCTTTACCAAGACAGGCAGCATGGACATGCATCCATTTTGTACGTGTAAGAATGCACACACTTCGGCCGGGTCCCAGGGCAGCACTTAACACGCAAACACACTTCACATTTCTCTCCGAAGTGAGCCACTTGTTTTCTGACTGGCCTGTAGAGAGCCAGCATGAGGAGGAAGAGGAGGAGGGGGATCTCGCAGGCAAACACTAAAGGTTACTCTACTCATTCCACATTAAATATCAAGGACAGCGGTAATTACAGCACCCTGTTGTCAGGTTTCAACTGCACGGTGGGCTATGGCATTTATCTAACCTTGGGAATGGCTGAAAATGTCCAGTTTGGGGGTCATTTGGAATGAGTGTAGTGGTGCAGTACTGTGGTTAATTACTTTACATTCACGAAGCCACTGTAATTGGGTTGGGAATATACCTCTCTAAAAAATCTGGGTTGTCAGAAATGTTGTGGAGTGTAATCTTGCTTCCGAAGGCTTGAGTTGACTGAGCGTTTATAAGCAACCCAGCAGAAATGAGGAGTGAAACAGACAGAGAGAATAACAGAGAGAGAGGTAGGGAATTTGCCAAGCTGTGGTCTGTAATTACTACCATTCCATTGCACAACTGTGTGAGTGCTAAGCAAGGCGACTCACTGCTCTTTTGCGGGTGTGAATTGTTGTCGCGCCACTGTGGGTGGCACTGAGTGCTCAAATATAGGGCCCCTTTTGTGCCAGTTAAGGAATGTGGCCTACCCGTGTTTGGATGAGCCGGGGGCATTGTTAAAAGCGGGGGATTTATCGGGATGGCAATGCCAAGAATGTTTCAGCTGTTCTGACCCAGGCCGAAATCCTTTCCTGCATTGAACATGTACGGCGTCACTAGTTGATAACATGAGTGGATGAAAGGTTTCCCAAAATGCTCCCTCCAAAGTCTACCAACCCACAGTTCACACCTCCATTCAGAAATTCCCAGAGATCTGTGTGCCGCAACTCGTCATGGACCGCTAATTAAGTTGGTCAAGAGCTGTCACGCCTAAGCTAAAAGAGTCTGCCATGGCCTTCATTTCATTTACTGCTCAACCCAGCACTACTGCCTTATATAACACTCTCTATTCCCATAATTCCATAGTGAAAAAGAAGTTTACTATGGCCTACACAGCTCAGTAAAAGATTCGTGTGACAGTTGCATGTGGATGACAGATTTAGGAGTGTAAGACAAGCGCAAGAAGGTCACTGTTATAGTAAGAGAGAATGTCAAGGAAGAAATATTTTTAGAGGTTACATTTATCAAACAAATGACCTACTTGTTACAATATTCTTCAGAGAAACTCAGCACATTCATGCAGGTTTATTTCTTACCTTAGAATGTCTGGGGCCTGCAGAACACCATTCCGGAAGCCATGACATTTAACTTGAGCACACAGCCCGAATACTCTTCTGATATTTTCAGTAACCCTGAAGTCATCCCGGTTCGACTGCAGAGATTTCCAACCAGCATGTGATCACAATTAAAACCCACCTGGGTAACTTGCTGTCAGCCATGATTTGTGGTGTTGTCGAGCTTGTTGTTGTTTTCCAGCCGAACTTCCGGACCTTGTGGGGAAATAGAGTTTGGTGTTCACTGTGCCTTCTGTCTCTCTTTTCTTTAATCCCCCGAGGAAGTCTGTCGAGTCGGTATCCATTAGTGGGCAAATGACTGAGGTGAGCAGGGACGAAAGTGTGTGGACATACTCTGCTTTCATGTGGCCTGTGTGGTATGAACCGCAGGCCTGGATGCTCCCATGGGTATAGGCGACCATCTTCAACTCTCTGCCCTCTGCCTGGGATGTGCACGTTCTATAGATAAGTTGTGTTTCTGCAAAGAAAGAAAGAAATTAAGTATACAGTATTTACACTCTGAAGGGAATTGAGGTGAGACAATGGCAAATTGTACTTTCTCATAAAGCTACCATTATCATTTTCTTATTCCCTTTTTATGTTTTTCATATAAAGGTACTCCCTGATTTGGACAATGTACATGTTTTCCAATGACCCCATTGGAATTATCAAAGTCGAGACCTGGTCTAGCCTACCCAGGAGTCTTATTTTTAATAATTTAACAAATTTACAGTACATTATGTAGCAAAACAGAGCAATTTACAGTACTCAACTGTTTAAATGTACAGTAACATACTGTCGGCGATTCACTAGTGGACTTATGCTACTGCATTTTCCTGCCTCGCCAAACTTTTCATATTTTTATTGCATCGTCTTTTATCGTATTTTTATAGTATCGTATTGTAGTTGTATTTCTATCGTCTTTGTAAGATTAAAAAAAATCAAGCCATCGTAATTCTGGGACATTTTAATTTGCTACTTAATAATAAGCACCACGTTTGTTTTTTGCTTTACATTTCCAGCATTAGGCAGACAACCCTATCCAAAACAATGTACAGTTATCGCATTTATACAACAGAGCAGTTGTCCAGGGGCCCACTGGTGTCAGCTTGGTGGTGCTGGGATTTGAACTCACAGCCATATGCTGTCCAATATCCTTACCACTGAGGCACCACATCCCATTTTGGTAATTTTTTTCGAACGAATTTGCCCAATCACACGCCTTCATGTTTTTATTGGCTAACCAAACCGGTGTGTAAATTCACATATCAAGCACATCGAGCTAAAGACATAATGAAATGAACCCTTAACTAATATTTCTGTAAGCCAACTTTTATAATCATTTGGAGGATCTGCTACTACTGCTAAAACATAGCTGTTGGCACCTGTGATATCATCCATATTTAAGATTTGCACAAAATCCCTTGGATATAAGCAATTTTTCATGTCAAAACAACAAAGCCTTATTTAGTTTGAGGCATGTGTACTCATGTAGTAGAGAAGGTTTTTGAATAAATCCCTGTATTGGGCTTTTTTGTTTTGTCCTCTGGAGTGGATTTAACATGGCAGCTTAATAAGTCTGTGAACAGGATTGACAATCAAAAGAAACCACAGTTTATAATCATACCGGATTGATTTACGTCATATTATCCAATTACAGTAATAGGCTGCTAAACCAAACGTTTATTCAAATATATCCCCTTTCTCCCATATTTATATCTACATCCATCAATTCACTCTCCTTTTACATTTTAACTATTACCTCATAGTACTTATTGGCAGTCTGTTTCACCAACACATCATAACACCTTGTCAAATGCCAAATATCACTCAGGGACATGTTGTCCTTTGGTGTGGCTTTGTAAATACTTTAGAGCTATCCAGAAGTCCTGGCCAGACCCTGAAAGACAAAAAAATAACATAAACTGGAAATGAAATATGTGCTACGCAATATATTTTCATGGTAATGTAGAAAAGGATTTTATAAATCGAGCTCACCTTTATCCGTCAAAAATGTTTCAAACTACCCCTACCCTCCACAACCCCCTCCCTCTACTTCCAGCCGAGTTTTGATTGCAGCATCATTCATTTCCTGAAGAATGTGAGGCAGAGGGCTCTCTCGCTACTTCAGGCCAGGTCACAAGATCTGAGTGAGTCATTTTCAGCTGAGCAAAGGTGCTTACTCACTACACACACACACACACACACTCAGAATGTGGATAAGCACAGGGGCAAATACTACACAAATACCCTCACTTCTTCTTGTTTAAGGTATCCAACAACATATAGAAGGATTTTTTTTCTATCTTAATGCAATATTGTAATCCCATAGCTGTTCTAAGGATATAGTTTAAGAATGAATTCCTGAATTGCACATGATTCATTACATTTTCCAGTCTAATCCGAGAGGGAAATGTTACGAAACTCAACTGAAAATATCAAAATCCGTTTATACGCACTGTCGGAAACAATATAAACTCGACACATCTTTAAGGAATAACCAATAAGAGTGCAGCTTGGAATAATAAAAAGCACATACTGTAAATGCAAAAAAATTACAGTCTGATATATCTTAAAGCAATGGATCTGGCTATTTATTTTTCAGTCCTGCTTTCTGTCGCTGTATTCCTGGTCTGAATATTAGCTTGTGACCCTAGCTGGAACATTGCTGCTCCACTTTGCCCCTTTTTCTTACAAGGCAACTCATTAGCAGAGGTGCCAATATTGCTAACAAGAAAATCCTAGCATGCACAGAGAGAAAAATAAACAGTAGTTTACCCCATTTGTGGATATTTCTTTCTAGACGTATGTCAAGAAACCGTGAGGCAGAAGTTTAATGAGATCACTGCTTATTAATTAGTGGTGCTCCGTTATTTTTATTTCGATTATTATTCTTATTCATGGACAAACTAACCACAATCTTATGCGTTTTCTATTGGCTTATGATAAAAACAAGGCGTGTAAAAACTTTATGGTCAAAGTTCACATCGAAAACTTGAGAGACTGTGAAATTGAATCCCAGTGATGCCACAGCCAAGAGTGGCCAAAAAGTTGGCTCATTATCCTGTCAATTAGAGTGACACTAGCCAACTGGGTATCTGTAAGTTCATGTATGCAGAAGAGGGCTGATAGCATTTTCTGTCAAGTGTGTTACCCTGCCTTGTGACAAACCATGAGCAGAAGCTTGGTAGATGTAGAAGGCTGGCTCCACGTGTCTTGGAGGAAGCATGTGGATGGTAGCTGTTGTGTAATAGAGAAGAGAAAGATCAAAGGAGGGAAATGGGAAAAGACCAAATGGTGAAAATAAAGGATTATATGTGTTTGTCTATTTTTAGAACAAAACATTTTTATAATATTTTTTATATATTATTTCATAATAACAAGCAAACATGATATCAGTGGTGAAGAGTAACGAAGTAAATATAATTCGTTACTGTACTTCGTTTCACATATCTACACTTCACCGAATACTTTTCATTCAACTACATTTTGTGAAATCATTTTATGAAAACATAACTGGTCAAACACACAGCAAGTCACCAATCAGGGTCGAGCGCATGCTCTGTTTTAAAGTTGTTTTGATTGGCGCTTGGTGGAATCTACTTATCACCTACATACAGCATCGGTTCAACAGCAAGCAGAACATTTAGACTTTTAGACTCAAACTTATTTGTGTGATTTATTTCTTTTTTTAAGTAGTTGAAAAGAAGGTTTTGGGCTCATGATAATTTTAATGGATATCAATCAGTGTTTGACTCATTGATATCATGAATAGCTTAAAGATTATAGATAGAGAAGGGTACGATTTCGAGTCTTCAAATAAACTGAGTTGATTAAGCAAAGAGTCTTGGGATAAAAATGATCATAGAAACATTATAGCCATAATAGTTTTTAGTACTTTGGATACTTAAGAACATTTGAAGGCAAATACTTTTGTATTTTACTCAAGTGAAATGTTAAAGGCACACTTTTACTTTTTATATTTTACTTAGTGTATCTCTTTATATATATATATATATATA
>MU598598.1:1846355-1894401 GCA_024362625.1 Silurus asotus | reverse complement strand
CTTATATATATATATATATATATATATATATATATATATATATATACACACACAAACACGCACACACACACACACACATATATATAAAACAGAATTTATTTAAATGGCACAAATATTATGCATTTCTGTTTGACCATTTTCATTAAATAAATGAATATAAAAGAGTCAAAATTACAACATTTAACCCAACACACATGTATTCACGACCTCCTTTTTTTACTCAGACATATATATATTTATATATCCGGCATTAAAAACTGTCCGTGTGAAAACATAGCAGACAGAAATTCCGTTTGGTGTCTTGATGATTTACGTAATTTAAAAACACCAGTTATTATGTTATTATGTATTTTGTCTTCATGCTCTGTGTTGAATTTGATTTGACTAATAATGAACATACATTCGGGTAAAGCATTCATATTTGTTCAAGCCCATGCTGAATAGAGTATTAAAAACTGGAAAAGTACTAATTTAAGATACAAATGTGCGATTAAATTGAAATAAATCAGGAGTTAATTAATGTCAATCATGCGATTAATCATGATTAAATAATTGATGCATGTGTGTGTGCGTCTCTCATTCAAATTTGGAGACAGATGCTTTTTGGAAATCTAACAGACCCGGCTGACTGTTATTTTAAGATTAGATATTAAACACTTTTTAAATATGAGTGGAGCCTGATCCTAGGTGTAATGCACTGCTAGTCACAATTACTCAAAGCAAAGATCTGCTGATTAACACACCTTGTGATGCAAACGTAGAGCTTTACCTTTAGCACCGGATGAACCCTTTCTGTTTATTGTGTAACCATGACAAAGGGTCTCTCAAGGTAAAGATAGAGGTTTGTTTGAGGCTCGTCCTGAAATTGGTTAAATGACTGTTGTTACAAATCCAACTGCCTCTGAAAATCTCATTCTAATTCAGTTTCACTTCAGGGAAACAGGAGAAATGTTGCTATGGTGACTGAATTATTAATTTGCCCGGTTTCCTACTTCCAAAAATGACACGAAGGCAGTACATTAGCGAGATAAAATGAATGCGTGTCATTGTGTTAGATTTATAGAATCAGATAATAGGCTAATAAAGGTCATGGGCTAATGAGGCAGAAGGAGCGTGATTGGATGTGACAACTCTGTTTATGTGTCTGCTTCCAATGAGTTCTGTCACGGGTTGTTTGCCTTTGCTTACAAGGCCCTTAACTACATTTTATCCATGTCATTAGGTGTCATTTTATAAAATAGTGACTAAATAGTGGTTTAGAAAGAAATGGAGATGGGGAGGAACATAATGCAGTCATGACTGGGTATAAATGGGATGGGCTGGAAGGGTTAAATCTTCTTTTTCAAGAATAATTATAATAAGCAATGAATTAATTACTCGAAATAATTAAGCAGAAAAGCAAATAAATGTATCCTAGCTATCCATATAATAGCTTGCTGTTAGAAAAATGAATTTATTTATATATATTTACTTACTTATTTTTATATTTTAAAAAGAAAAACAATCATATAAAACTGATTTCTTTCTAGCTCAGTGTGTACATCATAATGTTGAGTGCTAAGTCCTGTTACTGCACCAAGCGAAACAATACGTGGATTGGACATCTGCTGAATCTCATTAAACAGCGATGTTACATCCATAACGTCAAAGACAACGACTGAGAAATTGAAACTGAAAAACACACGACGGAAAATGAGGTGAAGCTCTTATCTGTTCTTAATCAAATTTAGAGGTCTAGAAAATGTTCAAGCTTAAACAATTAATGTTAGCTGCTATCTGCAAATAGTGAGTTTTATGTTTGTGTTTAACTAATTGAATAATATAAATATGAATTAATGTCTTTGCATTTCACACCTAGGCCTTCAGTGGTGTCCTACCTGAATCAGTCCACCTCTCAATACCATGGCATTAGACACCAAAGACACCACGGCTTCAGAAACCATCAATTTACTAACGCAAGAAACCTAATAAACCCAATTCAACAAGTCTCCTTTCACTGCAGCCACAGCTTCACCACCTACGTACATCATTTTTTAGCTGAGCATCAATGTTATAAAATGATCTGCATTTTTGTGCATTTTTGCATTCTGGTTTTCCTGTGGATTTGAAATAACAGGCAAACAGTGTGTTTTTGTGCAAATTCTACGAGAAATAAATAGTTCATGAAAAACAACTGTTAACAACTGCTTTGAACTGTTTCGGCTGACCTTTTCTCACCATGTCCAGCTTTTTTTGAAAAGTCCTTCTTGAAAATGGTTTCGTCAAAAAAGTTTTAAAATAAAGAAACTAGACTTTTGGGTATAATATAATACAAATTCATGGACAAAAATGAATTGAAGAGCAGAGAAGGCACCTTCCTGACAGACCTCCACAAACAAGTGAACGGGTAAATAATTTTGATTTCGGTGCTGTTCATTTGTTAGCAATGTTAATGTGAAGCCTGTTTTTATAAAACATCCAACAAATGGTTGCGAGCTGTACATTTCGGCTGGTACATACCAATAAGAGACAACAGTAGAACGTTTACCAGGCTCAACGCGACTGACAACAAGCAGCACAATCAGCTTTTTGCTTCCTATTGTAAGCATAGAAGGGTAAGAATCACACTATTCATGGATCAAACCCAGAACAGGTGAATATAATTAGCGACAGACTAATGATGTCCATAGTTAAGGACAAAAACCAAAGCTATAGGTACATGGTAAAATATCATCACATTAAAACCTGGGACCTAAACAAATTCTGGAGGAATGAACATCACTTCTAATCTGTCCTTCAATGTTCTGAGTGTACATATAAACTCATTTCTTGCCTACAATGAGTTTTTAAAAAAGCCATTTTTAATCTTCTGGACCATGTTCATAGTGTAAACACTCATAGATGAAAAAAAAAAAAAAAAGGTGTCATTCCTGAAATAGTTCTGTTAAGGCGAATATCATGCAGAGCGCCATATGCTGTTTCTTTCCTCTCAGGTCTGCTTCCTTTATCACAAAGCATAGTGTGTTGGAGGAAAAAGTGAGACCTTTTTCAGGCTAGAGCGATTTGTGGGTGGGAAAAAAAAACAGAGAAGCTGATTCTACAGCGCAGACGAGATGTGGAGCTTCTGGGCTTTGGCCTGTTTCTCTACCGGTTAGCTTCTGTGTGGGATCTGAGTGCTGATTTGTACTCAAAATAAGGATCTTACCCCGAAATACATAAAGTGACGCCTGTACTTTGTGCACTTAAACAGATAAATACAGTAAACTGATGCTCACTTCAACAGTGTTTTACTGTTAACACTATCTTCCCAAAAGTTGTCTTTTTTCATCGTGAACATTTAGCGCTGGTCTGGAACTGAAACACTGGAAGAAATGGGAGTTTTTGTATTCAAAAATTCTTTTTTTTGGTTTGACAAGAACCTTTGGTTGTATAACTTTCTTTTTCTGCTCCAACCAGTGGATTGTTGATGTATTATTAGGGGTGTAATAGTACATGGTTTGGTACACGTGTACCAAATGAAATCCTTTTTACATGTAGAACATTGTACAAATCTGAGTTCTTCTTTAAGAACGTATTAAGTGGCAGATGGCAAGTTTCTTTAGTCCCTGCCTCACACTTTGAGCATTTTTAAAATTATAATTATACTTGAAAACATACACATCAATGCCATGGGGTATATAAAAAGAAACGAGAGTTAGCGCAGTGTCACTGTGGCTACCCGCTCTGTACCAGAAATAAGATTTGTTTTGAAAACTCTTATCCAGTAAGTGGCTAGTGGCTAATGCTGAACATACACATGCTGAACTACATATTCTTTAGTGTTTTATGTCCAGATTCAAGAAATTCTCTTAAAAGAAGAAAACACTGACAATTCCGCATATCGAGGGAGTGAATGAACTAAGGATGAAAGGAATGTTAAAGTATGCTGAAATAAGTAGAACATTTAAATAGATCAAGTCTTTAAAAAAATATAAATTACAAATGTAAACAATTTAATTACATTTTTCTTATTAAATTTTTTTATCAATTTAATTTGTGCCAATTGTGTAATTGATAACTAAATGTAGATAGATAGATAGATAGATAGATAGATAGATAGATAGATAGATAGATAGTGTTTTCATAATACCCCATAATTATCCTACATGAGCCTTATTGTCTATTGCATCATCACTAAACACTTTTTAAGAAGAAAAAAATAAAATACTGCTGTTTAACTTTTGTCCCTCTTTTTATTTTTTGTATGTGGTTGAACAAATTCAAGATTAAAAGATGTGTCACAGTCCAGTGTACTGACTGGTAATTCGATTGTGTAAACAAACTTGAAATCTGAATTGCCTGAGAAAATAAAGGATGGTCATGTGTTAATGGGTGCTGTTTAGAGTTTAAATTGTTTTGAGCAGTTGCAGTTTAATTTATTGTTGTGTAATTTGCTAGATTTATAGTTGTGCCAGTAATTTCGGTAGGTGGTAGCTTATTGGTTAAGATGTTGGACTTATGATGAGAATCTTGTGAGTTCAGATCTTCATGCCCGAGCAAAGTCCTTAACCCTCAACTGGTCAGCTGTATAAATAAGATCAATGGGAGTCGGTCTGGATATGGGAGTCTGTCAAACGCGTCAAGTTGATCAAGTGCAGTCTTCATTTTGAATAAAATTATTTAAAGAAATGATAGGTATGTTGTTGATGACAATGGTATTACTTTACATCACGATGCTAACACTATCACTAGAAATGTCCATCTATAGACACATCCAATAGCAAGAATTAGAAAACCACCTGACCTCTAATCACTTTACTTCATTAAAAAGCAGAAAAAAAGGGAAATTAAATATACCATTTATTAATATATACACACAATTTGCACACATTAGAGAGTATAATGAGGTTGCAACTGCTTAACCAAACATCATGCACATTCTCACTGACAGTGGATAAGTAAAGATTTGAAACAAACAAAAAAAGTTTGTGTGAAACTATGTCTGCTGAGGCATGGGATTCCTGTTCCTGGCTGACAACAGAGGAACCCGATGTGATCTTCACCAGCTGTAAACAATCTGCCTCCAGGTTCACCATGCTATACCTTCTGAGATACTGTTCAGCTCACTATGTTTGTATAGAACACCTATTTCAGTTACTGTAGCTTTCCTGAGAGCTCAAAAAGAGTATGGTTTGAGCTTGCTGTAGATCTCCAACAGAACATACCTGGATGTTTTTTGGTCCAGCCAGTGTAAATTCACTGTAAATTAAAATTGTACCATTCAAAATGTGTACCATTTAGTGCAAATTGAATGAGAAGTGGGAGCTAGCAGTTAATATGTTGGGTAAGAAGGTTGTGATTTCAAATCCCAGGAGCACCAAGATGCCACTGCTGGGCCTTTAAGCAAGGCCCTTAAACCTCCATGTGCTCAGTTGCTTAAATTAGATAGTTATCTAGATAATGTAAGTTCTACAAGTACTGCACAATTACAGGCATTAAAGAAGAAACAAACATTTAAGATGTTGAGGTTTACTTTGGAAGTGACTACGATGGACAAGATTAGAAATGAGTTTATTACATTAACAGCGCATGTAGGACGTTTTGGAGACAAGGTGAGGGAGGCGAGATTGAGATGGTTTGGACATGTGCAGAGGAAGGACATGGGGTATGACATGGGTAGGAGAATGCTGAGGATGGAGCCACCAGGAAGGAGGAACGGGGAAGGCCAAGAAGGAGGTTCATAGATGTGGTGAGGGAAGACATGCAGGTAGTTGGATGTTAAACAGGCAGATGTAGAGGACAGAGGGGTATGGAGACGGATGATCCGCTGTGGCGACCCCTGATAGGAGCAGCCAAAAGAAGAAGAAGAAGAAACAAAAATGTATCAAATCATCAACAAATCAAATTAGGCTAAATGATTAATCCAGTGATGAAGAACGTATAGCTGATGAAGCCAAGCTCAAGAGCTTTAACATGCACCGAACCTCAGGAAACTGAAGCACTACACCCAGGCCACAGAACAAAAACAAGGAATATATTCTTTCAATTTAAAGCCAATTGTTTTTCCAATGGAATGTAGTTATATGGGTTTAATTCCAATACAGCAGGTTTCAGTGCAAATATGTAGAGCTGCTTTGGTGAAACAACTCATTTCGAGGTGCATCCTGATAAACAGAATCCACCCTGGATGGTACAAAAAAAATCATCATACTGACCCAGTCCTTCATTCAGGGATTATGCATTTGTTTACACCACAGTTTAAAAATACCCCCCTAATTGACAGGGTGGGAGGAAAAGGGTTAGTTCCCACAGAGTGCCGCTGAAAATAATAAAATGCTTCAAATTCCTGGTCCTGGAATAAAACGCAGCACCCTTAAGCTCATCAAATCGCAGTGGGGGAAAAAACAAAACAGCAGCTTGCCACTAAACAGTCTGCGCTGCATGAAGCAATGACCATTCAGCTGTCCTCTAGATTTTCCACTACATTTAAGATCTACTACTAGCATCACTTTCTTTTTTTTTCTTACGAATGACCCCCTACCGTCAGACACACATACGATCTGTACGCTTTATTCAGCATCAAAGCCTCTTATCGCCTTCCTTTTTAAAGAAATAACCAGGATTCAGTGCCGATTGTGTGTGTGTTTGGAGTGTAAGTGTTTGTGATCATACTTTGCCAGACAAATCTCTTAAGGGACTTAAACTGTGCTGTTTCTTTGCTGGAGTCTATGCACGTGTGTGTGTGTGTGTGTGTGTGTGTGTGTGTGTGTGTGTGTTTTTCATCAAACAGGCCGTTTTGCGATGCCATGAAAGCGATAGAGGATTTCTTTTTAACCTACCACTTTACACACACTCTCGCTGAACCATTCTGTCACCATTCTTTGTTTTTTTGAGGCTTATTTTTTAAAAACAATGACTCTGAATCCAATAACATGCTAAACACATGGTTTCTATCAGTAACCTTATCTCAGCTAAGGCCTCGTTTCAATAACCGCTGAGCGAATCCGTTGGCAGGCTGCAGGTCACGATCGGTTATGCGACGCTTCGACACCACCGCTGAAATGATCCTTATTTATGATATGTTGCATTAGAATGAATATCGACCCCCCCCCTTCTCCCCCTCCTCCCCCTTCTCTTTCACTGAGAAAGATTGATGTCACTCTATTGATTTCCAATCAACTCATTTATTTAAATTTTGCTTTAAGCTTGTGCAATGGTCCGAGGCTTTCATAAATAGCCGTGCGTCTTTTTTATTATTATTTTTTTTTTTTTGTATGCAGCAAAATGAATTGTTTGTTTAAGGATTATTTTGTGAAATATAAAGGATTTTGCACTTTTTATTTCCAGTGGTACAGTACATAAGAAGTCATTGTGCACTATGGGTCTGGTGAGAGTCTTTGATAATCACTGCACTGTGATTACAGTGAAGCTTTGGGAAAAACACACACACACACACACACACACACACACACAAACACACACACACTGTATAGCTAAACTCATATCTGTTCATTAGAATTTTACAGGGGGGAAAAAAAACAGTGATGATATCAATGTTACTTCAGGGACAATGAAAGTATAATTAACTTTTTTTTTTTTTCGGCACTTGTCCAGATTCAATTAAACACAGCCATTTTTGCATGGGTCCTCACTCCAGCAAATTTAATTGGCAATGCTTGGCCTGCTGTGTCTCTGAGCTGTTTTAAGGCTAATCAGTATATTTGCATATAGGCCCCAGTTTTTGCCCATTTCCTGACCCCACGCAAAGACTCGAGAAAACCTCTTCCTGCAGAAGAACAGCCCGTAATTGTTTGGGCACACATCAACGGATGAGTACTTGCAGGATAAATGGGCTCCCATGCAGTCCTATCACTTAAGGAGGATAAGGAGGGAAGAAAAAAAAAGGCTACAACAACTTACTGATTGCTCTGACAGTGATGCATTAAAATGGGCCCTGCGAATAATTGCTCTTTCCTGTGGCTACTGTGTGGCGAGGGATGCATAATGGTGATAAAGTTTGGGCTGTGGGTGAGAGAGATAAAGACGCTAAGAGTTGTCCATGGCTCAGCTCTTCAGACGAATCTTGTCGGTTCGTGTCCGTCTGGATAAGCCGTTAGCTCGGCACAAAGTGAGAGAAATGGAAAAATAAATTGTGAAGTTTTGTTTAAAGGAGCTCATGACATTCCTATAATTTTAAATAAACTACCATGATATTGGTGGTTGACCACTAAACTTGGCCATTCACATCATTAGAAGGTTTTAGGATATGCTATGGAAACATCTATTTATATCAAAACCAGTGGACAGTAACAAGAAGTAAATGTAATTCGTTACCGTACTTAAGTATCTATTTCTCGTATGTGTATTTTACTGATGTATTTCCATTCAACTCTCATTCTACATTTCAAAGTCAAATATGTGACTTTTTATTAGATTTGCGAAAACAGTCTTTATTTTAATTCATGAGGATGTAAATTTTAACATGCAGCAATCCACCAATCAGTGTAAAGCACACGCTCCGTTTTTAACCTAGTTTTGATTGGCGCTTGGTGGTTTCTACTTATCACTAACATACAGTTCAGCATCAGTTTAACAGCAAGCAGAACATTTTGAAAGAAATAAATGATGGAGAAACTCCTGACTCGAACTCGTCACAACACCTGTGGCTTTTTTTTTGTAGTCGGTTTTGGGCTCATAATAATTGTAATAGATATCATTCATTGTTTAAATAATTAATATCATTATATTAATAGATCGGTGAGTCTTTTCACATAAACTGAGTTGATAAAGCAAAAATTGCTGACAAAAATTATAATAGGAACATTATAGCTATAATAAATCATAATACTTTGGATGCTTAAGTACATTTCAAGGGCAAATACTTTTACTTTCACTGAAATAATATTTTAGAGTGTATCTCTACTTTAACTCAAGTAAGGTTTGTGTACTTCATCCACCACTGATCAAAACCAATATGGTTTCTGAGATAGTTGTTCTATAAAAAAAAAAAAAAACACTTGTTTGGGTGATCATCAGGACAGTGGAAGTTTGAATACAAATGTCACTAAAGCTGTGGGCTGGAAGTAAAGAGCAAAAGTTGGTAATGGTCATGTTTTCTGCGTAGGTGGAATGGCATCCTCCCTCCCTCGATTGTCAGTCCCAGAGTAATGTATGGTGGAGGAGGGTAGATAGTGATTTTCTCAGAAAATGAAACCTGAGCGGCAGTTTGGAGGTGATTTGCTAACCTCCTCTCAGAATAAGCATGTGTTAGCCTTCATGCTCCATGGATGTTAGCTATCATATTATTTATTGGTGTGTGGGAATTGGGACCAAGTTGTATAGAAAATACTAAATAAAACAAGCAAGCGCAAGGTAAAGACTGGCATGAATAGCAGAAAGAAAACCATGTGTATTTTCATTTCACACTCTGTGTTCTGGATCCACTCTGTCCCTGACCAAAATAAAACAGTTCCTGTAGATGGAAAAGTGAATGAACATGAGGTAGATGAAATGTGATCTGAGCCAGGAGATCAGAACTTTTATGTGGCGCAGTTAGGAAACAGCAAGTCTTCTGGGACTCCGTTTTGGCTGAAGTCAAGCTGTTTAAAGTGCTGTTGTGTGCATATTCCAAATGCTGACCTTAACTGACCACAGATTAGGTCATTGTGTTTGAGTCAGAAGAGACGTGGCGGCACTTGGCCCGTCCTCTGGAAATGCTCTATCTTGAGCTAAACAGATTATATGTTTTCTGTGTGGAAAGTTTGAAAACTCGGTTGTTTAGAAACTGTGTTTCTTTTACATTAAACTCCATGCTGGAGCAGCTGAAACCCAGTGGCTTCACCAGAAAAACCCAGAAATGGCCAAGCTTTTGGTTTCAAGGGTATTTTCCCTGCCCATTACTCATGAGCACCTGCTTAGCGAGGTTGAACGTGGTACTTAAGCCAAAGCTTCTTGAAAAACATGAAGAGAGCCAGAGCCTGGCATTTTACCCTTTTCCTTACACAAGCTGGCTATGCAAAGATCTGAGGAATGATCAATTTCCTTACTTGGCCCTCACCAAGGACAGTTAATCTTTAAATGGGTCCAGGACTCTCAGAGTACCTCAACTAAAATAGAATAAATACAATTCTCAAAATATGATATAATAAAGAGTTTGAAGACACAGAAATAAATGTTTTTGTGGTTTATTTGTGGTTGCCAAAAAAAACTTAAAAATAGTGGGTTTATCAGAAAAAAAGAAATTTTGCTGAATGAGAAGCAACATAGCATTCATTCCATAGTGAAACAGTAAAACCAAAGCAGTTCTTAGCCATTTCACTTAAATTCTATTAGCTTACACTTCTAAGAATTGTGGATTTCTTTTGGGGTTAAAGTTCATCCAAATGAACTCTATTAAAAATAAAATTTAAAGAGGATGTGAAATTAACTGCTACCAGAAACAGAACACATTTTTAAGTATCACGTCCATATCAGGTGAATAGGCTTTTTTACCCAATAGATCTTGGTAGATCTTAGATGTTTTTTTTATCTACATTTTCTCACCGAGTGAGAAGAAATAGATACTTTGTCTAAAAACACTTTCTAAACTATGCTCCAACTACATCAAAGTAAGACGTACAACACAATAAAATTAACTCTTGGTGTTCGGAAACTGGGGTCAGAGCACAGTGTCAGCCAGTATACAGCACCCCATGAGAACTAAGGGTTAATGGCCTTGCTCAGGGGCCCCAAGAGTGGCATCTTGGCGATACCCGAGGACCGAACTCCTGAACGTCGAATCAGTACCTCAGAGCCTTTACCACTGAACTACCACCTCCCCTGCAGCTGAATACACTTCATGGAAAAAGCTCATTCAGTAGTAGCAGGGCCATTTTTGCTGTCTTAAGCCCTCAAACCCTCAGGATTCCAAGGTTTTGCTTCTCCATTCTGTTGTCCTTTAAGTATCTTTAATATTACCTCAGAAATCAGTCCCCTTACACATGTAAACAGTTCCTTAGCACCTACTGTTTTGCAAGAGCAGAAGTTTTACTTAATCTATTAGAAACTCCCAGTCCTGATCGGCTGGATGCTGTTGGTCCACATCAATCATTTTTTTCCCATATTGCAGAGCAAGACGTCCCTCAGACACTAATATTTTATGGACAGCCGATGGAATGCGAGAAGAAATATTACAACTACAAAAAATCGTGACTCAAGTCATTAACCCCATCTTTTGAATGTCTCTTGTAAGACTTTCATAATAATGAGGTCACATGACATTGTCTGCAGTTCTAACTAGAGGGCACATTCAACACAGGGCATAGTGTCAGAGGTCACGTCGGAGGCCTGCCGTGATTCTGTCTAGTCTCAGTCACTGACAGCATGAATACTCTCGCCATTTCGGATTGGTGAATATAAAGCGAGCCATTAAGATGCTCGGATTCCTGTCCACAAAATTGGGTCCAGTTTCCTCCAAAACAGAATGAAGGGGAAAAATGACATCTTGGCAGGCTGAAAGGGACATACGAGATTAAGGATCTGTCTTCAATAATGCCCTTTCAGTTTCAGTGGAGGCAAGATGGAGAGACTGTCCGACATGTCTGCCCTTTGACACGATTTGGAACAGTTGCAGCACTTCCATAGAGACAGGCAGCCACTGAAAAAAATCTCTGAAATGGCTTTGAAGGCTGTGAAGCTCCAAAGACATCACCATATGACTGAATCAGATGCTGCAACCTAGAAATATGCCCTCAGCTGAGAGCCACAATGGGGATTCAGTTCTCCAGAGGATAGCACCCGACTACACAGCAACAGCATACAATGGACTTCTGTTCTCAAACTGTTGTTTGTCACTTCTCTGTTTAACTCAGTAACAGGCTGCTGTGTAAATGAACTTCCTACGCTTTATGCAATGCGACGTGTTTCTTCATATAGAATTTTGCAACTATTTTTGCGCCATGGAGTCAGCTCTTACATTCATAGACTAGATTAAAAAAAATGTGAAGACATGTGACAATGTTCCACAATGCAAAACTCTGTAGGTAAAAAGTTCAATAAATTTATGCCGGGTTTTATCCGTAACCAAAAAAAAAAAAAACTGTTGCGTTTTCACTAGAAACAAATCTGGTTTTTTGGAAAAGTTCTATGACTAAGCGAGGAAGAGTGAAAACTTTCTGTTCTGCTATCTGCTCAATGACAGTCCTCAAAAACAGGATGTAAAAAATGACTTCCTTTGATTGCCATGGACTAGTCACACAGCCTGTCAGCCAATTTGCAGTTCTTCCAGTGGTCCAGGCTGATAAGACAACACAGGCATGTGTAGGCCTACCTTGTGCTGAATAGGTAGGCTGCTGCTCACTAACTTCAAAGTCCACAATGCTCTGACATACACGTTGTTAATTACAGAAAAAATGACAAAAATGTGCACATTTCTTTTCTAAATAGAGTGTAGATAACTTTGTGACAGGAAACATTGTCAGTGCTTACAAGGCTAATGCCAAGAAACCCAAATAAATTCCACATTTTGTCTTTCTTACAGCTGAACACCCAGTTCTGTGGAACAGGAACATTTCCAGCTTTCCAAATGTTTTTATCCCAATGTTTCAAAGTGTGTTTTCAAACTGAATAGTATAAAACCTGACAGGGTAGCAGAGAAGGCCGTCACCAAGAGGACAACCCTAACAGCGCTTGAATATTGACCCAATCTCTTGAAACGTTCTCAAGAATATTTTGCATGTGAAGCAGCACACGTTTTCTAAAAGTTGGTTATTATTTATTTATTTATTTATTTATTATTATTTAGGGCGTTTCAAAGTCAGACCGCGTAGTGTAGTGTTTTGCATAGAACATGATAAATGTTCCCACAGAAAACCATGCAACCCCTAAGGGTGCTGGATTGACTTGTTGTCTCAAGGGTTTCTCAAAGGTTCTTTGGATCGACAGTTTATAGCTTTCTTGTTATTTAGTACAATTTAATGCCAAAATGTACAATGTAGGTTTTTTACATTGTACTCAGGAAGGGTTCTCCACTATGAACAATGCCAAGAAGTGCTACACTGACTTACTTTTTGAAAGTTTTCATCAATGAATGAACTGTTCTAGTTTTTAAAATGTATTTATTTTGTATTATTTTTACTTAGAACACTTGAAAAGCGAACTCTATATTGTACAGATTTACCTACAGAACATTTTCTCATTGAAAACTAATAACTTCTAGCTGACCCATTCTCACAACTACTTCTCAAATGCTCTCTTAAGGGCATCACTTCAAGTTTTCTCAACATGATTTAGAGCTTTGAAGACAAACTTAATAATCTCAAAACATAAGGTTCCCCATTTCTCCTACACCTGTACTGCACAAGTGTCCTAAATATGCATTACTTCAACAAGATATAATAAGTTGTGGACGCATGTGGTGCATTTATTCAAGGGCTAACTAGTTTAAAAAATGTTTGTATCTCATCATCTGTTCATTATCTCCTTTTAGTACAGAACCTTTAGCACTTATACTGCTCTGTCCTTAGTCTCAGCTGCAGCTCACTCTGCAGCTCGCCTTTACAAACATCACCCACAACCCAAAATACACATCATGATTGGTCCGCTTCCTGCATTTGGGTTGATTCAGTGTGAAATCTTTCTGCGAGTGTACCTGGAACCGGACCCAGATCACCTCACAGAGTCTTACTTATAGTGATCGCTGTGTTCCTACCTGCCCGATTGAAACCATGCTGAGTAGAAAAAGTACGCTTGGGGTTCTGCACGTGTCTGATGAATAAAATTTCTAAATAGTATTTCAGCCCTGAACTCCTTTTAGACAAAGTTATTATTTTTGTGGTTATTATTAAACTGAAATCGAATGAAACGTGCAAACTCGGAGTCAGAGAGTGCTCTGAAGTATGTTAAAAATGTAATGGCTAATAATCCAAAAGTCCATAAGAGCCATATCTTGTGGTGTGTGTGTGTGTGTGTGTGTGTGTGTGTGTGTGTGTGTTGGGGGGGGTGTTTGGGTCGTAGCTACTCATTGACCCTATCTCAATCTAGATGGGAAGTACAAAGCCATTCGAAATTTTGTTATACTGAAACCAGAAACCAGTTTTGAGCGAAACCAGCTTCTTAACAAAGCTGTTATGTGCATATTCCGAATGCTGACCTTAAATAACCACAGTTTTAGTCACCACGGGTTGAGTCAGAGGCGATGTGGCAGAACTCGGCTGAAGTGCTTCTGAAACTTCGCTTTTCTATCTAAAGTTAAAGAGACGATCCGGTTTAAATGTGACGTGCCTATATATTTATTGTTTTGGTCTTTAAAACTGTCCAGAATGCCTTGTATAGAAAGGGGCACTTGATTAGTAGTTTACATAGGAGTCCATTTTTATTTATTTATTATTTTTAACTGGATGTTCTAAATGCTATGGAAACTAAATAAATCATAATAAATAAATAAATCGCGTTTGTGTTATTTCAATTATTTCCTGACAAGAAAGTCAAAAAGAAAGAAGGGGGTAAAAAAAAAAAAAAAAAAAAGGAACAGCAAAGTGGCACTGCGCTCCCTGTGGTGAAACACGGGCTTGTGGTAAAGCCGAGCGCTTGTTGCGCGTTTTCATATATATAAAGGGCTAAAAATAGCCAGCCAATCAGCGACGACGCTGAGGCACTCGAACGCGCCAATCAGCGCCGCGGGACTATGAATTGATTTCGTGGCGACGCCGCGATTGGCCCGAGGTGATATCATTATGCGCGCGGAGTGCGATTGGCGGCGCGCGCGTGATGAGGGGCGGGGCATAGCGGTGGTTTGAGGCGGGGGGGGGAGGCGGGACGTGGTGGTGGGTTGGGGCAAAAGAAAAAAAAGCCTCGCGCCGTCACGGGCTGTTCACGTGGGCGGAGCTCGAGCGAGCACGCAGCGAGGTTTGAATAAGGGAAGTTTTTTGACAGAGAGCGCCGACGCTCTTCTTCTTCCTCGCAGCCGCACGCATCCGCCGCACTGCTCTCCGTCTTCACGCGTCCAATGTGAGAGATCTCAGGCGCTGTGCACGGACGAGACTCAGCCTCAGGGTCTCCTGCGATCTCTTCAGATCGTCTCCCTTCGTTTATTTTCACTTTCTTTTTTTCCTCCGTGTGTGTCTTCTTCAAGCGCTCGGGATTTTTTTCTCTTTGGCCATGGATGTTCTGCCCATGTGCAGCATTTTCCAGGAGCTGCAGATCGTCCACGACACCGGCTATTTCTCAGCCTTGCCGTCGCTGGAGGAATACTGGCAACAGGTGAGGGAGCGAGTGCACGCGTTTTCTCAATGATTTTACTTTTATTTTTTCCTCTCACTGTTATTATTACGTTTTAGATTCCCCCCCACCTCCCAAAAAAAATAAAAGAAAAAAGTGATCCGAACAAAACCTCTTACTTGCGTGCGTGCGCGCGCGCGCGTGTGTGTGAGTGCGCGCGAGAGAGAGCGCGCGCCTGTCCTCCTGCTTGCTTGCTTGCTTGCTTGCTTGCTTGCATGCACGCGATCCCTCAACGCTGATCAGAATAACACGAGAAATACACGCAAACACTCCCACGTGTGTTTTTGGGGTGAATTGCACGAATTGAACTCGAGTCGGAATCGTTGCATCCTTGCTCGTGCACTGCGCACGAGCTGATCCCGGAGCAGCAAAGGGGCGCGAGCTGTCAAAAAAAAAAAAAAAAACACACAGCTCATTATTATTGTCTTCATCATCATCATTATTATTATTATAACCAGGGAGGTTGATGAGCATGGTTTTTATTTGCTTTTAAACGAGGATGGAAATGCAGAATGGTGTGTGTGTGTGTGTGTGTGTGTGCGCGCGTGCGTGTTTTCCGAGCTCAAGCAATGCCACAAATAACGCATACAGCACCAGTTAGTAGTGAAGTGAGGACGCGCGCGCGCCTTCTGCAAATGATCTTTAGTTGGAAATAAGAACGATGATGAGGGAAAATAAGCCTAAAATTAAACTGTGTGTGTGTGTGTGTGTGTGTGTAACGGCTTAGCAGCTGCATACTTTCGCACTAAACAGTGCTCATGCCAAAACACACGCACACGCGCGCGCGCGCGCACGGTTGTTATATCCTCAATAGGTGGCGTACTACTTTGACTATAGGGCGGAAGTATGCGGTTTTTTGGTACGCAGCCAACGGTTCAGTCTGTGCATGATAGAAAGAAAAAAAAAAAAAGGACCACTACCAGTGTGGCACATTTCTTGGTAAGATGCCAGACCCAAAACCAAAGGTTTAACCTGCTCCTGGAGATGATTTGTGTTTACAGTGATGTGTGTCCTGTTTTTTTTTTACAAAAACATTACCTTCTGGTTTGTTTTTATATCTAAGATTATCAACAAGGTAAA
This sequence comes from Silurus asotus, assembly GCA_024362625.1. NCBI lineage: Eukaryota > Metazoa > Chordata > Actinopteri > Siluriformes > Siluridae > Silurus > Silurus asotus. Next base: position 1,878,108 of record MU598598.1, on the reverse strand, counting down.
TATCTACACAACCTTTGTATCATAGCCCAGATTTCGTGCGAAGAACCATCGAGGAACCCAGTGTAGATGTTCTCTGCGGTTTGTTTGTTGCTGAACGAGCATTAGCATCATCGAAGTGAAAAGTTTCGGATTGTCCCTGTGTCAGATCGGCGGTCTGCGTTAAAAATCGATAGCCGGTAGTGTAAAAGCAGAGGATATCCATGGCGTGTCAGCTCGAATGAGGAAACTCTGCAGAAGCAGAGATGGAGGAAGTGCTGCGGCTTCCTTAAAAGGACTCTAAAACCAGCGTATGAGTCACTGTGCCTCTGTTACCACAGAGTAAATGTTAGTCTTTCAGAACGAGGCCTGACGATTGTACACTTTAGCAAAGCTAAATTTGGGCAACAATCAAGCCATGAGTCCCATAATTGGATTTAGGTGTAGCGTTTGAAATGGGCAGGAAGATCTTGAAGTGGCGTTGAGGAACAGTTTGTCATGCAGTGCCAAGTTGGTTTATTCATCTCAGTCATGTATTAAAGTGCTTGGAAGTGAACGTTCTAAACCACCAGATTGTGAATTTGTTCTGACCCTGAGTTTGTGTCTCCTAACGTCAGACATGTCTGGAGCTGGAGCGCTACCTGCAGAGCGAGCCGTACGTCTCGGCATCCGAGCTCAAGTTCGACCCGCAGGAGGACCTGTGGAGCAAACTGATCTTGGCGTGCGGCGACGGCGAAAAAGCCGAAATGGACTCGAACTCGCCCGCCGATCTCGTTCACGTCAAGGAGGAGGACGCTCAGGACGGCCTGATGTCGGAGACCCGCAGCGTGAACTCCGACGCCAGCAGCGAGGTGTCGGACAGCTCAGAGGAGCTCTCGCCGACGCACATCTTCGGCTCAAACCCTCTCGGCTCGGGACACCTGGCCTCGTCCATCATCGCTACGCCGCCGTCGTCCCCGGAGGCGCTGCAGGAACCGGGAATCCCTCAGCTGTGGGGGTCCATAAACACTGAACTGCATGTAGCTGGTAAACCCAGGCACGGTGGAACGCCCAAGGGCTCGGATAAACTGCCTTTGCCTGGAGGTGATGCGTCTCCGGACGGCAGGAGGAGGGTCCACAGGTGCCACTTCAACGGGTGCCGCAAAGTTTACACGAAAAGTTCACACTTAAAAGCACATCAACGGACTCACACAGGTAAGACGCTTCGTTTTTTCACGTTGGTGTGTTTGGGTCTGGGGAATGGATCGTGTCACCGACGTTGGGTATTTTCCAGTTTATCAAGAATTAAAGAAGGGGGGAATTCCAAACAGGCTCATGTTTTGGTTTTCTTAATAATTTTCCAGACAAAATGCCCCTGTGGTGTTTTCATAATAACGACCAAACCTTTGCAATTTTATGGAAGTAACGCGAGCTTGCACGCTGGACGTCATCAGGATGAGACCGAAACTTCACGTCCGAGTGACATTTATCAGTTCCACTTTAGTAGTTGTGCAATGATGTTGTGAGTTCACTCAGCCATTTCCCCCTCCAGCTGAAAGAGCATTGACTCTCTTGGCATATTTGTCTCACATGACTGCGTGGCTAAACGGTGACCTAATCTGTTTGGAATGTGGCTATGCCCTAGGGAGGGCGGGCAGGAGGGAGGCAAGAGAAGAGGGGGGTTAGAGGGGGGGGCAGAGGCCTAGAGGGAGGAAAGAAACCTGTTTTACCAAAACACAGTTTCGTCATGGGAAAGAGCCAGACGTTTGAATGGGAGAAGCGGGTGGCCAGAGCTTTCCTTTTCACTCTCTTTAAAAAAAAAAAAAAAAAAAAGACCTTGTCCGAAGTGAAACCAATCCTGTTTGCTGATCATCAGGAAGCGACAAAAAATATTTACACAGTCATGATGCAATCCGACCCGAACCTCCATGCGTGGGAGTGTAAACGCTAGAACCAAACATGACGACATCAGCTCTTTTTCTTCTATTCTTCACGCCGTTTTCCTGCTGGCTTTTTCCCTGAAGGTGTTTCTGTATTTTTATTCTCGTCTGCAGGTGAGAAGCCGTACAGGTGTTCGTGGGAAGGCTGTGAGTGGCGCTTTGCACGCAGCGATGAGCTTACCCGGCACTTCAGGAAGCACACGGGTGCAAAGCCATTTAAATGCAGTCACTGTGACAGGTACGCTCTCTCTCTCACCCCATCTCTCTCTTTCTTTCTTTCCTTCTTTCTTTCTTTCTCTCTCTCTCGGTGACAGTTATCGTGTCCCGTTCGCCTCTTTCCACAGAAGCCTGCCTGCGCTTTTGATGTGCGCCGACACGAAATACAATAGATTTCGCAATCCGGCGTTCTCCATTGATTCCTTTTTATCTGTTCATCGATGGCAGTCGTCACATTACGCTCGGATTTCATCACTTAATTGCCTAATCGGATTAAGTGCTTCAAAGAGCAATGACAACAGTGTCGTATTTCCCGAATATTGATATTGACTGGGTTTTATGAGCGAATGCGCCGAGCGTTTGAACAGTTACAAACGGCGTCTCGGCTCTTTTAGCGGCGCTGCTCTCGTTTTTTTTTTTTTTTTACAATCGTTAGCCGTTTTTGATGGGACATTCCGGACAAATGTTAATCGTCATTTTTCTCATGAGAAATTCGATTTCATTTGTAAACATTTTTATATTTTTTTTTGTATAAATTTTTTAGTTATTATCGCACAAAAAGTCGGTTCCTGTATATTGAATATAATTATTATAGGGATGTCCTCGAAAGTCCTCCAGATGTAAATTTGTTTTGAATTTTAAACCTTATGTGGGTGTGGCCTAATTGCATATAATCCCCATGACAGTTTCTCGCACTCTGCTACCTCACTTTGGTTCCGAATTAATTGTTATTTTATTTATTTATTATTATTATTGCTTTTTTATTTTATCCACTTATTATTTTGGCTCGTAAAGGCCCATATGATTTTTTTTTTTAAATGTTTATTTATTTATTTTTATTTTTATTTTTATTATTAATTAATGTATTATTTTTAGCTTGTAAAGGCCTATATAAATTTTTTTAAATAAAAAGCTGAAGAACAAAAATGTAACAATAATTTGACGAGGCAGTAACTAAGGATGTTTAAAATTAATTTAATTTCAAATAATTTAATTTTTTTATTATTATTATTAATTAATTTATTATTTTGGCTTGTAGATGTCTATGACCTTTTTAGTTTTCAAACAAAATCGGATTTCTTCCAAAATATAGTAACATTTAAAAAGTTAAATGAACCCTGACCAGGCAGTTACTAAGGATGCTGTGAAAAAGAATAGTCTTCCTATGACCTATAATAGTATTTCTATCCTAAAACCTTTCTTCATATTTGTTCACATATGAAGCTTCCTGCCATCACGAGTGACCCCAATGTTCTTTCTGTTCTTCCAGGTGTTTCTCTAGGTCAGACCACCTGGCCCTGCACATGAAGAGGCACCTCTGAGCAGGTCGTGGCAAGTGTGGATTTGCTCTCGTTGTATCGTGACCAGCCTCCTGGTTGCCCTGCCCTTGTCAGGGGGAGGAGTGTGTGTCCAGCCAAAGCATGCCATTTTGCACCGTACCCTGTGCCTCCGGGATTTCTCCGGGGAGAAAGGCCTACTGAGCGGTTGTGGAAAAAAAAAAAAAAAACACAAAAAAAAAAATTTAAAAAGACAAAAATGCAAACGGAGAGGGATGAAATCATGTCAACAAGAAGAAAAGTGACAAATGAAGGACAAAAAAAAAAAAAAAAAAAAAAAAAACCCACAAACAAACAACAACAAAAAAAAAATGAATGAATGATGGTGTGTGTCATATGGTGCATGTTGTTTTGGGACAGCTCCTGGACAACCAATACACTGGTACTTATTAAAAAGAAAAAAAAAGCCTGTCTGGGGGTGAACATGAGCTGGCGGAGTGTGAGGATGAGTGTATAGTGCGTGAGAAGGAAGGGGGAGTACCAGTGTGTTGCAGCAGACTGAATGGTGTGGGAGAATTTTTTTTTTCCCCCCTCAAAAGCCTGCGATGGGAAGGGGAAGAAAAGGAAAAAAAAAAAAAAAAAAGCGTCTGCTCAGTGTCAGTGTGGAAGCTGGGACTCACCCCAATTTCCCCCAGGCTTTCTGTTCTCAAAGGGATGATGGGACTTTGGTTACATCTAAATGCACCCCTTCCCATCCACCAAACCCACCCCCCCCCTTCCTTGCTAACTCCCCCTTTACTTCCCTCTTTCCTTCCCTTCCTCTTTGCAGTTGGAGGCTCTTCAGAGTCCCTTCATGAATGAAAGTGGCTTTTTTTATTTTTTTTTATTTTTTTTTGGTGTTTGGTGCAGCTACTAAATGTGCAATGTGTTCGGTAGCTTGTTTGTTGACAGGCTACATAAAAAGCTCTTTCGTTGTCCATTGTATAAGCTGTGTGCTTAGAGATAAAACACAAAAAAATTATAACTTCACTATCATAGACAGGTGTTGCATGGTCTTAGGGTTTATACTCTTTATTTTGAAATTTCCTTTTCCTGTTCTTTGTTATCAGGACTGCTAATAGATTCCAATAAAGTGCAGCTAAATACGAATGGTTAAATGTTACAATATATTGTACATAAATGGATTGATAAATCTTCTCTTAAAATCCTGTCACGGATGGGCTTTTTTTTAATTTAAATTTTTTTTTTTTTTGTGAGGAAAACCACTATTGCTTAGCGTTTATTTTTGTTCCCACGTCTTCTTTCATCTCCAACTCATTCTCTCTTCCTTGCATCTCCCTATCATGGTCTCGCTCTCTCGTTCTCTCTTTTTCTCTGTCGTTTCAACCCTTCATTTTTACCTGTTATTAATGCACTGTTGACCTTAATGGTGCCTTATGCAAGTGACCTTGTCCTGTGGAATAGATTGGTCTTTGGGGGTCACACTTGTCTTGTATGAGTGAATCCAGCTTTATTAAGGCTCCATTTCCTATGAAAAAAAATGCACCTTTTTCCTTGTTTGTTTGTTTGTTTGTTTGTTCGTCCCCCCTAAAAAAAAAATCGCCCGCTCGCTCGTTTACGCGGAGAAACACGCTGTTTTTAAACCAATCGAACGCAAGTATGGACGTGGGAGTCGAAACACATTGAAGCACTTACGGACCGTTTTACAACACTGTATGTAAATGAACGCTTTTTCAAAATGACATATTGCAAGCAAAAACAAAATCCTTGGTGAGTGCAGAAATGCTGCTTCTTGTGCAAGAAGGTTTAAAGGGGAAAATTAAGGAAGAGGGGAAAAAAAACAGCTGCTTTGCCATCATTGTTCGACACCGTGGTTCGGAAGCCTGGACTCGTCTCCCCTGCAACCAAGATGTAGAAAGAGAGAGAGAGAGAGAGAGTGGGGGAAAAAAGTAATGATTTATTGTAATTAACAAGCTCTAGCAGGACAGGCCTTGCCTTGTAGCGCATCGGTGTAATGAATTACTAAAGGCTTTGCTGGCACACATTCTGCCACAGACTGCTGACTCCGACAGTTCGCTATTGACCTGTCTGGACGGCGTTGTTTTAGCCTGGCAACAGTATTACAGAAACAGAGAACGGGCATCCAGAAAGATCAAGACGAATCGCTTCTTTTCATCCCGTACAATGTAAATTTACTGACATTGAACTGATGCCTTTTAGTTTAGCCCCCGTTGGCTCTCTCTGTCTCGATCGGATGTCCCGTAAGCATTTTTTTGTCCTCCCTGTGAGATCAAAATCTCTACTAAGGATTACAATCGGTTACAATCAGAACACCTGAATATCACGCATGACGTGCATTCCTGTATTGTTCACACACAGAGAAAGAAAATCCAGACAAAGCTCAACAGACAGTAATACTGTGTATATATCAGGGACTTACTGGAATCGAGCAGCAGAGGCACATGAATTTTAGATCAGATCACTGCAGGAGGATCAGCATGAAGTAGCTCCGCTATAAAATCCAATCAGCGAGGCTTTAGCGGGTGCAGAAGAACAGTACATCCTCTTTTTGGAAAGAATGGCCAGCAGCATTCAAGCGGTAATCGAGCCTTAATCAAGCCTCCCATTTATTTTTGTTTTTGTTTTTATTTTAATTTTTTGCTTGTAACTATAACCGACGCTTTCTATCACACTTTTTTCCTCTCACACCTTCTCCTGTTGTCTATTTCTTGAATCTTTGTACAAAATTGAAAAAAAAAGATAAAAGTTACAAATGAGATACAAAAAAGCATTTTCTAAGATTTTTATTTGTTCCTTCTTTATATAAATTTTATTTGAAATTGTTTTGCAAAATTGTTCTATTTCTGTATGAATGTATTTTTTATTGGAATAATAAGAAATTCTTATCAGACATCATTTGCTTCTTGTTTTGCTTCAATTCTTGGCAGTAGATACGCAAAAGGGCTGAGGTGTACGATTCGGAGATGTTGCGTTGATACAAAGTTTGATCTCTTGCTGCAGTAATATGAAAGCGACTGCGCTTTGCTGTTATTTTGCTTGGTTTTTCATTTTTTTGTTAAACGTAAATAAACATCCGTCTGCCACAAAAGCCAATTCACTGAAGGGGAAAGGACGTGCGACATGAAATGTAGCGCATTTACCTCAGGAAACGCTTACTTTGTGCTGAGGTAAATATTAGACTCCGTGAGCCAATAGAAAAGAAGAAGGCGGGACCGTGGTCACGTGACCTCAACCTCCATTTGATAGTTTTTTTTACAGTTTCACGATACACTTCTGAGGAAAAAATTGCTGTGTCATCCACCACTATATTCATTACTTGGTACATTCCTGTTTATATCCCCTCTGCCTGCTAGAATTTCCTAGCTGGTGTCACTTGAATAGAAACAAGATATGAAAAATAATTCTCAGCACATTTGTTGTTGTTCAGTTATTTCACTATTCTACAAAATTCGACGTGGACGAGGTCTTCCGCATCCTTGCCGAAATGTATTTTCCCACTTTGCTAGCATGTAATGGCAAATTACACCTTTTCACAACCTGGGATCTAAATGAGGAAACCTGACCCAATAACCTCGTTGCCAGAGTTTAGTTAAAAGGAATGTGTTTACAAGACCTGACTCTATCTCTAAACCTTGGAAAAAGAAAAAAGAGTGGTTTCTGCTTCTCCCTACAGTCAACACAGAGACCAGTCACGATCAAAGCCACCCAAATTACCCATCAGCATCAGGGGCTGCCCTTGGCACTTAATTAGCATCATGTATTTACATGGCTGTTAGATGATTATTTGATACAAATAAGATAATGTTCCCCATTGAACGTTAATCAAAAGGGCTTTTGCGGATAATTATTAAAATGTAGGCCGTATGAATTGCATACTAAATGTGTTTTCGTAGAATCAGGGTATTACGGTGAAACCGTAGAATCGCTAATATGTGAAAACGGTAATGATGTTATTCCAGGAGCCATAAACCTGTTTCCTGGTTTTGTGCTAATAAATAGCAATGTCATAGAAACAGATAGCTTTCGACATACACTCTATTATCTGCGAGGTACTGTACTGATATCTCAGGCATTGTTATGCATGACCAGATAGTTGCATAGATACATCACGCCTTTAAAGGTCAAAAAGGGCCTGAATGAATCATTAAACATAAAGAGAATTTCAACTAGACGGAGGTGGTGGTAAGTTTTACGGCTCTGATCGTGTCTCTTGTGCTTGTTACTAATGGTGATAAAAATGAGGATTGCACCAAACTTTCCCAACCTTGCGTATTTTTGCCACAAGTCCACCACGTTCCCATTTTTCTATCCTGGAAATCCTTAAATTCGTGGATTAGCCTTTTGCTGATAAATCATCTTAAAGTTTTAAACCACATGACGTCCTTCTTAACCTAATGCACACGAGATACATTAATAAAGGTAGTTCCCTACCACCTTCTCACCTCAGCGTAACACAGAGCCAAATATGGGATCTGAGCAGACATGGAAATTCGACGTGGGACGTGGGAGACGTGGGAATTCTTGTGCCATCCAGAAAAGAAGCGATGGCCTCTGCATGGCGAACAAAGCAAGCAACTCGCCATGTCTCATCATATTTGGTGCCATGTATTTGCTTGATAAGTGCAAAGGTGGGCCGTGGCATAGAGTATTAAAAAATTAGAGTCAATGTCTTAGCATCAAAGCGTGTCTTTGCCAGAGGGCGATGGTGGGGGGTGGGGGGTGGCGGGTGGTGGGTTATCAGTGTGTTTGAAGTATCAGCCCTTAAGTAGCTCTAAAGAAAGGAGAAGACAGCTGTTTAGGCAACTTGCCGATGTAAAGGAATCAATGCAATGCATGTGTTTGAGTGGTGTCCTGTTAAGGGGGGTTCAAATGGGATTTAAAGAGTTCTCAGCAAACGGAAACGCTGACTAAAACAAGTTCTTAATACAACGTTTCTGCCTCAAGGGATTCATTTGATTATCTCAGGTAATCTTAGTGTGAAGTTTCACATGTTCTCCCTGTGAGGGTTTCCTCCAGGTTCTCTGCTTTCATCCCACCTTCCAACATGCTCATATCTAGATCGGCTGTACAAAGTTCCCTCGGGTGTAAATAAGTGTGTGAATTTGGGTTTATACCCAGGCAGTTTCTGGAACACTTGACTCTATTCCAGAGTTCCTGTGACAGATTCAGGATCAACCATTAACCTAAAAAAGATTAAAGCATTAATGGACGATGAATGAATTAGTGACCTGAACCTTTCATTTGTATAGATTTGATCTTGAAGTTATATCTAAATTTACCAGACAATCGATTTAATTTAATTTTATTTGTATAGCACTTTCAACAATGAACATGATCTCAAAGCTTCACATAGATAAATCAGTAATAAATGATTGTAATATGTGTGTCTCTTCTCATCTGTGGTCACATGGATGTAGGTAGTAAGCCCAGAATAGTGCTGGGGGATACAGGTAGAGAATCTAATGTCACTTACTGCATGGTAAACTAGGATGATGTGGCTTGACCAGTTTACAAGCAGTTTATCAAGAGCTGGTTCCTGCAATAGCAGTATCACACTTACTTGTATCGAAGGACAGAGACCCCAGTGAAGACCCTGGGCCTGTTGGAGCGATTATAGCTCACTTTTGGCTTGGATCTGCCTCCCAGAAGAAACTGGAATCTGTGGCTGGGAGTAAAGAGGAAGTCTGGATTTGACCTTGTCAAGTATTAAAGCACTAAAAGAGTAATTTTCTAAATAGTAACTGATTTATACCTTTTAGTTGAACATGGATTAGCAAATCTGTCTTTACAGTCAGCTACTAAACAGCACTTAAGCGGATGAGCTAAAACTGTATTATGTCCAAACCTCAGTGAAATCAAAGAGGTGTCGGTGCTGATTTATGTATCTGATTTCTGTAACTAGGATGCGAGTTGCGCTGATAATATTACCACACTGTCATCATGCCATAATGCATTCATGACCTAGAACTCGGGATGAGTATCATAATCATCATTACCTTCCATGTTTGTGACTGAGTCCCATCCATTCATTTAAAACAAATATTTTTAAAAGGGTTATCAAGTTTCCAAAGTGGATGCTTCACTCAATTAGCATGCTGCAATTAGTGCTAATGAACACTGAAAAAAAAAAGAAAAAAGAAAAGAAAAACATAATAATAGCAGGGGGAAAAAAAGGATCAGAGCATTTGGCAGAAAAGAGTCTTGGGTGATTAGACACTTCTGAGCCCAGAAATGCAGGCTGAAGCAGTGCACTTTCCTTTTCAACACAGATTAATTTCCATCACAACAAACCAAAAAGGCTTTTATGGCTCGTTTGTGTATGGAGACAAGACTGTCAGAGAGATGTTTTCCCTCGAGCTGCAAGCAAAACACGAACATTACAGAGACGAATCTTTAGCCTTTCCAGCGAAAAAGAGAAAACCTTGATGGCTAAAGTGTCTTTTTTGACCACTTTTATTGTGATATTGTTTAAGCTGACCTTATGATTTAGTCCAGAGCACAAGAATTGGTCATTTGGACCCTTGACCTCCACACTCAAATGTAGTTGTGTGTGATAATTGTGTGGTGACATCTTTTGTCTGTTGAACTGAGTGATGACCTTGTGGGGGCTGGAAGGATTGCGATTTTGCACATTTTTCAACCCGATATAAAACAAAATTTGTACATTTTCTGGAATATCTATGTTGGCTGTATGTGATTTGTAATAAGGATTAAAAAATAAGTCAAAAATACCACTATACGTTCCATCGTATATAAAAAATTCAACATTTAGCAACAATAAAATGATGCATATTTTACTAGTGTATATGATGGACATGAAATGTATTGAAATGACAAAAAATATCAATAAAATATACACTCGAGATATATATGATGGCTATGAAAACAATAAAACAAGATAAAAACGAATAAACCTAATAGCTAACATTATAATTCATGTAAATAAATGAATAAACGAACAAATAAATAAATATAGCTATATATCTATAATGGCAACAATGAAAAGGATGAAAAAAAAAATAAAAGTAAAGTAGCAGTATGTATCTAGTGAGATAATTAATTCTGAACAGCATGAACAACAATAACCACTCATTTAACAAAAGAATAAATAAACTGCACATTCTTTAATTCTTTAAATGTCTGATTGCCACAAGTGAGATATATTAAAGGCAGTACATTCAGGTAAAGATACCTGAACAGGTGTGTAGGTGTGAGAATGTATTATGTACTCAGACAGGTGTGTCACATACTCATAAACCTTGTTAATAAAACAAGCTTTTATCATAAAATGTACACGAGCTCATGGCATTAGCAACGCCGAATGACTCATCGTTGAATGCAGACAACACGACAATGTAAACTGTGACTACAGCAAATCTGGGGCTTTACTTTGAGTCACTGGTGTAGAAGTATACTCCTGACATCTGAGCTGAAAGCACAAATCGTCACTCTCATTACAGCATTCTACAGCCTTCAAAAGGTAAATGGGTATGTTTGTCCCCACTGAGCTAGCACTGATAATCTTGCTCTGATTGTTATGTAACCACTATCGCATCAGCTAATTGGCTAAGACGCAGCAGGGAACTCGCTGCTGGCTCAAACACACTAAACGAAAATGAACATCTTGTCAAAACTGAAGCCGTAGACCCTGTGATCCATTGGGAAGAAAGGATTTGGAAACCATCAGTTTTTCAATACAGGAGCATCACTGCAAGTTTAAAAGCAGGATCTAACACATATCAGGTTGAGTAAATAGAATATATCTAGGTAGATATGATCTACACACACCATTCACTTTATTAGGGCTTATTCAAACAGTTGTCCATTCAGCCAATCATGTGACAGCAAGACAATGGAAAAGACTAACAAGAGACAAAATGGCAAAGGTAGGATTAGATACACAAGTGCTAATTAACTCGACTATGTATCAGCTGCAGACATTTTCAGAGTAAGAGCTGGGATCAGGTGAAATATTTCAATAATGAAATATCAGTGTGTTTAGGATTTGGGGTATTTATGAAACTAATTAATGAAAATTAATGAAAATTAATAAAAAGTGTGAGGACTTTTGTTTTTTGATCTAAGATATCTTTGATTTGCAAGCCTGGACAATATCTGTTCAAGTAAGTCTGTGCACTTGTGATGTCTGAAACAAAAAAAAAAACAAATGCAGCTGTGAAAATAGATCCTGTTTGTTTCTTTTTTCCACAATTTAGAACCGATTGTACGCTCAGTTCCAGGTTTGTCCAAAATGCGCATTATATAACGCAGAGGTTGCACAAAAGTTACCTTATGATGTAAAGTAAATGGGCTTCATTCAGATATCCATCCAGATCTGTGGCTCTTAAAAGCCAGCAGGATTCCCAATCTCCGAGACTGTACCATCAACACCTGCAGAGTGAATGGGCCTCTATTAGTTTGCATGCAGAATTGAAATGCTTTCAGAAATCCTTGCCGCTAACGCAGCTGCATTAATCACCATGACAACTCGAGCCTGTATCTCGGCTCGTCCCGGCCTGGCGAGAGAGCGGAGAACGAAAGGGAATCTTAATCATTTGTATTCTAATTTCACTCTTTTTCTGAACAATCTTTCTTTTTTACCTTTTACACTACCCTCAAATTTGTTTGGATGGTCTGGAATAATTTACGTCTTTTGCCGTAGTCATTCCATTAACCTTCCCTTTGCTCTTCTCTATATCTGTCAAATCTTTGTTTTTAACAGCTCAGGCGATGATTTAGAAACCACTTTTAATCCTTGTAATGGCAGACAGTGATGCATTTCGGCTTCGGGAGAGAAAATAATCTTGTCGAGGAGAGAAGTAGGCGCTTCGTACTTGCTTCGGCACTTATGGGTAACGGCGTGTGTTTTTTGTTTTTTTCACTCGGCTGCTTTTCAGTTAATCCCTGACCCCGGAGATGAGGAGCAGCGGGAGTCGGGAAAATAGTGGACGAAGATATTAATAAAAGTTCCTTTACTTTTTAGCACCTTGAACACCTACAGGCAACGAGAGAAGTCATCTGTGGTCACGTGGGCCAGCTGACTAATATGCTTTCATAATAAAAAAATCATGTCAAAAAGCAGTAAACCAAACAGGCACAGATTGAGAACGCTACAGAAGGTGTTGATTCCTTTACCACCGAAGCAGCTCTGACGCCATTTTTAGCTGTAGGAAAAAAAAAAAAAAAGTATATTAATGCATGATTTGAATATGTTTTCTGTAGGAACAATTCAAACAGGTATTTGTATGGCGTGAACATCAAAAATGGTTGTTTTGCAATCAAAAAATGTAATTATCATCAATCTTTTTGTAAACAAACTGTGAATTTGATTAATTTTTTTAAAATTTTCGTTGTCTCAAAGCAGCTTTAGCTAAAGAGGTCAATAAGGAGAGTATAAGTTTGGTGTAGTTCTGGGTGGCATTGAAAGTCCATTGATTACAGTTACATTATTGTGAAGTGATGTGTGCAGTGATGGGCGCAAAAATGTTCATGCATTCCTTGGTCCTCAACCAGTTGTAGCAGATTGTTCAATTCAAATCCATTCAAGTTCTTCAGTAACTTCATGGATCTTTAGGCTGTTTATGTGGAACCATCCTCCAGTTGCATTGAGTATCTCCAATTGATGAGAACCGCAGCAGTTACGTCATGGAGAAGTGTGAATTTAACATTCACGGCTTCGACTAGTTCTGAAACCACGATGGTGGTCTGAAACGAAGGTTGCTTATGTAATTGTGGTTTTATGACGGTGCAGAGGATCATCAAGACACCTCGGGTCATCCATTAAAAAGGACCAAAGTGATGTAATGGAGGTCACATGGTAAAGATATTCGCTAGAAAACAGGAACGCTAATATTTCTGAGAAAAACAATTATTGTAGAACCAGGGCTATACTTTTTATTTTATATGGCCAAGTTATTTTTTAATGGCATGGCCTAGAAAAAAAGAATAAAATTTTGCAGTGTGTGTGCGCGCGTGTGTGTGTGTGTGTGTGTGTGTGTGTGTGTGTGTGTAAAAAAATGCTAGTTTGCCAAAGCTTTGCTGCAATGTTGACGCAAAAGATGTTGATGACCATTCCTTCTTCACCATTTACCTTCAAGCTCCCTCGCTCTCATACACACACATAAAAATCACACTAAATTTAAAACAGTATTTTTTAAGGGCAACCACAACCCGTTTTTATGACTGAAATTACAAGTTCAGAAAAAGCAGAGATCGCACCTCCTAAAGTAGGTTCACCCTAAGCCTCTCTGACATGAACAGCCCATGGATGACGTCTGAGAAGAAACAGAACATACTCTTCCCATTTCTACCTGCCATGCTATCTTATGCTAAGATTACATCAGAGTGCCACTCAAAGGTGCTTTATTAACTGCATTTATAGTTTGCCGTCGCTCCGGAGGCCCCGGGTCAAAGGAGGCAGTCGTAAAAAAAACGACTCCACGAGGTCTCCTCCGTCATGCTAATGTTTAATCTTTCATAAACAGCACTTAACCATGTTAAGCAAGGGTTGACATCGGAGCTAATTGCATCAGCTTTTTTCTTTTCCCTTTCTCCTTCTTCCTTTTTTTTTCTTTTACTGGGAACCAAACAACCTTTTAGGACTTGAGAAAATGTGCCAGGAAAAGCGAGAGAGCTATTTGTAGCTAGCGTTTAGGGAATATCACCCTTAAATAAACCAGCTGGAGATGGAATGGAATTGGAAGAGTACCATGTTTACATCCAGAGCCTTTGCGTAATTAATGTCAAATGCCTGCTCGTAAGCAGCGGCACATAGACAATAAGTGGAAACAAATGTAAAGGGAATCTCTTGTTTGCCTTCGGTCAGCGGTAAGCCTGTAATTTGACAGTTAAAAAAAACAGACATAAAAAACAGCTTTTGTTTCTCAGAAGTGAACGACTTGGACCGAGTGGACTTTAAGACCCAGCGACACTGCAATCACGTTTAAAGGCGGCCATATTGGGTCAAAATGATACCGAACCTGTCAGCTCGTGATTCGGCACTGTGACTGACTCGACTCCAGGAAGATGAGTTCACAGGGAGAAAAGTGCCAGATCAAATCAGCGCAGGTAAAACAGCGACAATCCTCGCTTTTCTGCATTTTAATCACGCCAAAAGGTCACGTGAGGTTACTCAGGCGTGTCAGGATACCCGTGATTAAACCTGCCTCTCTGAGCCGAGGATAATTTATGGTGCGTGCAGGATGCACTGACCCCTGTCTCATTTTACACCTTTTGCATGCCCTGCAACAGATTATGTGCAAAATGGCCACGTAATTTACAGGCACATTATTGGAAGGACACACAAAATGAAATCTTTGTGTCATGTTTCATAAGAGCATCGATATGCTGAGAAGCCCGACAGGCCTGAGGCAGTGTGTTAGCACTAACACATGTTAATTAAATCCCACTCTTACTCTGTTCTCCAAAATCTAAGGGGAACTGCAGGGCTGGAGCATAAATAAATTAACCAGCCAGCATCCAGGCAAGAATTGTTGTTTTATTATATATGTTTATTAAGCGTAAAAAAATATTGAGTTATTTATTCATCTTTCTTTCTTTTTTTTTTTTTCTGAAGATCCAGGAGTGTAAAAGTTTTTATGCAAAAGAAAGACAAAAAAAAGCTTACACACCGTAACATTTTGTATATGTTAATATTAAAAAATAAATAAATAAAAGTAAAAAGTTTAAAAAGTGTGCATTTAGTTTTCTCTCTAGTATTTGGTAATATTCTGATGTATTGGTTTTTGCCGAACTCTTTTGGGGTTTAAATGCATTATAAGCAAATGCCTTACTATTGTCTTGGTATAGATGTTTTTGGTAGTTAAACAATAAAAAAATATAATAATAAAATTTTAAAATGTAAATAAAATAAATAAATAAATAAATAAATAAATATATATTTATTTATTTATTTATTTATTTATTTTATTTACATTTTAAAATTTTATTATTATATTTTTTTATTGTTTAACTGTATTGATTTTATGATTTATAGATTTTTCCGGGGGGGTTTTTTGTTTGTTTGTTTGTTTTTTGGTTAGTTGTTTGCTAGCTTATCTATGTATTTAGTTCTAAAGAAACAATGACTAAAGCAAAATTATACCCAAAATTATATACCCAAAACTGTTAAAATAATCTTCCAAACACAAACCTTGAAATTACAGCCAATTGCAAATTTCTTAAATGATTCCTATTGGCACGAACTAACCAATGAAAAATAATTCCAAGCATCACCGAGAACAGCAAAATACAGTTGTATACATTGATTCTGTCTGGGTGTCAAATTTAAACCCAAATGCGGTCCGGAACCGTCGCCATTTTACAGAGAAACACAGCTGGTAATAATACCATTCGTGACATTCCTCACCAAACTAAATGGGAAGCAGCTTGACTTTGGGGATCAAACCCTAAAATGACCCCGGGGTGACTTTCCCAGGCGAAACTGCCGAGACCATACAGTAAAGCTTTCTTATGATGTCTTGAGCAGATCGCCATTAAACAGCATGTGAATGCGGTCGTGAATGCTTTACATTCTTTACTCTTTCCACTGGCTGCTAACAAGTACACAACGCATTATCCTTAAACACTGCTTAAGTGCTGGTTAATTTATGTGGCTTGTACTGACACCAACATTCCAGACAGTGAGAGAGAGAGAGAAAGAGCGAGTATATGAGACAGGAAAAGAGAGAGAGAGAGAAAGCGAGACAGAGAGAGAGAAAGAGATAAAGAGAGAGGGAGACTGAGTACAAAAACTTATTTTCCCACTCATTGCCTCTTTAATTCAGGCACTTCTTTTTGTTGCTCCAAAAAAACCCAGGACCCCATCACTGTCACTCAGCCTCCCTCCCTTCCCACTGCGCCCCTGAACCCGCGCCCTCCCTCCCGGCCCTGAGTCTGGCTCTGGGCTTCGTTCTCATACTTAAACACTTCCTATTTGCATACAGTATCCTTCTTTCCCCTCTCACTGGGTTTGTGTGCTGAGGGATACAAAGGAAAGAGAGAAGAACAGAGTTAGTGATAGAGAGAGAAACAGAGAGATAGAGTGAGACGGTGAGGGAGAGAGTGTGAGATAGAGCGAGGGGGCCTAAGATGTGGAGGAGCAGAGAAAGAAGGAGATAAAAAGACAGAGAGCGAAATAGAGAGAAAAGAGACAGTAAAGTAGGAGATACAGAGGCACTGGGAAGAGAGAGAGAGAGAGAGAGAGAGAGAGAGAGAGAGAGGAGGGCAATGCACTGGAAAGTGTGCACCCTCACATTTTTATTTTTATATGACTTTTATTTTGTTTCATTTCAATCCATTTTATTAGAACAATTGAAACCCTTATCTTTTTTAATACTTTATTTCCTACACTGGTAAATTTTTTTGTATTTGTAAAAATGTATATATATTTTTACTTTTCTACAATGTATGAATAAATGTTTGTAGACACCCAAGCATAAGATTCGTATGTGTTTTTTGAACATCCCAATCCACATTTAGTCTCTATTTGCTGTTAAAATTCCGGCTGCTCTTCTAGGATGATGTTCCTCTAGATTTTGGAGCTTGTTGAGATTTGTGTGAGATTCATTTAGCCACAAGGGTGTTAGTAAAGTCGGGTACTGATGTAGGTGTATTCATCTCAAAGTTGTTCAAAAGGATTGAGGTCAGAGCTCTATAGCAGGCCAATAAAGATCCACTCCAACCCATGTACACCATATATTCATGGAGTTGTCTTTGTGCACAGGAGCATTATGATGCTGGAACAGGTTTGTATGTGCCCCCAACATTGTGGTAACAGTTTGTGGAAGAACCACATACAGCTGGAAAAGATGCTTTGGCTATGTTGTATGTAAACAATTATGCCAAAAAAAAACTTACTTTAAAATTAAATATAAGATTATATTCTTGGAGCTTGACTTTGTGCACAGGGGCATTGTCATGCTGGAACAGGTTTGGGTTCCCTAGTTCAAGTGAAAATAAAATGTAATTCTACTGCATCCAAAGACATCTGACACCTGGGGTGCAGTCAGCATGCCAAGTCATCCCAAAGTTGTTTAGTAGGTTTGAGGTCAGAGGTCTATAGCAGTAGATCTTCCACTCCAACCAATGTAAAGCATATCTTCATAGAGCTGGATTTGGCTACAAGGGCAATTTCTTGCTGGAACAGGTTTGGGTCTTCTGGTTCAAGTGAAGGCATAATTTCATGCTACAGCAACCAAAGACAATTTTGTGGTAACCGTTGAGAACCACATATGGCTGAAAAAGTCAGGTGTCCCCATACTGTTGTCCATATAGTTTATTTACAGTGAAGCAAATGGGAAAAGAGTTATGCAGGAGTTAATATTAAACTCAATGACCCATCAGCATAGCGAGTCTTCCAGGCATAAAAAGCCATCTTTCATATCTGAGAGCCAGACTTCTCTGAAAGTGTTATGCATGAGTGTTTTTAGTACAGTGACTAAGCACGATGAGTCTGAAGAGGGAAGTAGAAAAGCTTGTCTGTGCCTGAATTATACAGGGAAATTCTGGGAATGACCCTGGTATCTGATTACGCTAGATAGAGTCACACAGAAACAGAAACGAAGCACCCAAGCTGGTAAATGACATAATGTTTTTTTTTTCTCTCCTGACGCTCTTAGCACCTACGTAAGAAACATTTGCCTGAGAGCGGTATTAACCCTTTAAAGTCTAAAACAGATTATTTGCAATGAGAATAATGAAATTGCGGTATGTGGTGTATTCAATTTAAGTGTCAATATGCAATTATTGATCCTATATCACTCAAGGTCCTAAATCCATTTCCATTTACAATATGTTATTTGGTAGATGATGTAACCAGAGTGACATAATAAATACATTCTTATCAATAAATACATCCTGATACTGGTTCATTAAGAAACTAATCTGGAATACAATCAATCTAAGTAATCCATTTTTTTAAGAAATGAGAAGTGTCTTGAAGCCCTCATACCCTGAGTGATCGAGGGACCAGTCGAGCAGTGCTAGTGGATTGAAAAATCATGTTGCAGTGCAGGGTCAGATAAAAGCTATGAGGTACAGGGGTGCTGGTCTGCTTTTAGCTTTGTAGACAAGCATCAGTGTCTTTAATTTGTAACAGGCAGCCATGGGCAGATGCTCTAGATTGTCCCAGGTTTTTTGATCCCGGATGTAAGCAGCCATTTTATCCACCTCACTATATTCCTTCTAATACAGCTACAAACCTATTTACTAAAAAATTGTAAAATGTAAATAAAAAGTGAATGCAATGCTTTGAAAAGCTCAAAAACCCATATTTTACTCATAATAGAACATCAAATGTTTAAACTAAGGAAATGTACCATGTACCACTGCTGAACGATATATATACATGTTAGAGCAACAAATGTTTCCATCAAGAAATTGTCTTTTGAGCAAGACAATGCTAACTGCATACTGCATTCATTGCAATAGCACGACTTTGTAGTAGAAGAGTTCGGGTGCTGAACTGGACTGCCTGAAGTCTAGACCTTTCACCATTTAAAAACATTTGTTGAATCATGAAGCCAAAAATTACAACAAAGGACACCCAGAACTGAGTCAATAGAATCCTGTATCAGACATATATGGGACAACATTCCTCTCCCAAAACTTCAGCAACTGGTCACCAGTTCCCAGATGTATATGAACAGAAGACATGCTACTACACAGTGGTAAACATGGTCTTGTCTCATTAAAATCAAAGTGACATTTTGATTAAAATGATATCTATTCTCATTTTAAGCATGTTATATTAGTTTTACTGGAACAAGAATATGGTCTTAGCAAATTTGCAAATCATTGTATTCTGTTTGTATTTACATTTACACACAGTGTCCTAACTTTTTTGGAATTGGGGTTGTAGATTAAATTACCTTCATTGGTGACAGTTTATTTATGACTTTATCAACAAAATTCAGCACATGCTCAAGTTGATGAAATATAACTGGATACATAATTAAGGAATTGCTTACTAAAAGTAACCTCAACTTAATATTTTGAAGATATTATATCAAAAAACATTCACAACCAAAAGTAGGTAAATTAAATGGTGCAACAAATTCGCAAACAATACATACAAAGAAATACTTGAAGTGATGCGATCAGGATTTGATCCAGAGTAAAAGTGCTTATTAGTCATTCTGGCAAAAGTTCAAAGCTTCAGATTTTGCACATGAAATAGAAACTCTTAAATGTGCTAAAATTATGAAAGTGAAATAACAACTTGATCCACAAAACGCACTGATTATGACTTAAGTTTGTCCAAATTAGCCGAGGAAAAATGATAAAGCATTAGCAAACACCTATGAACAACAGATTTCTTGCTAATCTCTCAAATGACTATTTTAGCTGAATGCTAATAATATGCTGTGATTTAATTCATTTCATTCTTTGTCTCATTTATTGGTTTGCTTGCAATGAGATCAAATTACAACATAGTGCTTTCAAAGCAACTTTTAACCCTCATGTATCTTTGTAATATAAGCATAGACATATTTCATTTAATATGTTAATTATTTGACCTGCAATATAACACAAGGGTTTTTGTCACAAATACATTCCTTAGCAAAGCAAGTAAGCTGAGAAAGGTGTACAGATTGTGCAGGGCAGCCCAAGGAAGTCGACACAATAAAATCCTGCAAGAGCATGGCTGGGAAAACTGGGGTTAACTGGGTTAATAGACCAGTAAGGAGCACACGTTCGTCCGCAGAGCTCAGCGTGGCTCAGAGTGTCTCGGCAGGTGCCACGCATTGCTCCATAGTACAGGAAGTGGCCTCACTCAGAGCTCTGTGTTTGACAGAAGCAAGTGAGAGCAGAGCAGGGCATGGGGTGTACTTTGGGTCGGCTGCAAAAATATGTCAAGTAGTCTGAAAAGGAGTGCAGTAAAGCGCTCGGAGCATCAAAATGATGAAAGAGCTTAAGCTGGATGCATGGGGTTTGGGGGGGGGGGGACATAAAAAAAAAATTAAACAAGCTCACTTCATTCAAAGTCTTTCAAGGGATTAATTTCAATGCCTGAAAAATGCTGAGGATGAATGTGCTGCTATGAATAAGGGTTACATTTGCAAAATTAAGGAGGTAGCACTCTTAAAAAAAGTAATTGCCCTGTGAATCATGCAGCGAGCACTTTTTTATCTTAAAAAAAAAAATCCTCTTAGGCTGATAGATGTCCTTCCAGTAGATGTGAACAGTGAGAAAGCTTTTCTATACATTATGACCTCATTAGTCATGGATGCTGGATTACACCCACTCACACTAACCCCGATCCAATGAGAAAACTGCTCACTGTGGCTATGTGTGCATGTTTCCTGTCAGGTTTTGTTGTGGTTGCTCACACTGTGAGTCACAGACAGTGGTGCCAGCCTGCTTAGCATAAAGTCTATAGAGCCCAAACCCCCTCCTACAATCAGCAAACCCACCCCCCCAACTCCCCCACCACCCCTTTTTTCTCCAGTCTACATGGACCAGTCCAGGGCCTAATGAAGTCTATGAGATAGTGTATGCTCGTCATGCCCCGCTGCTCCCCTCATCGGCAGAGTGAGAACACGCACTTTCCCTGCATGCCAATTAAGTACTTCCTCGTGCGCAGCCACAATTTCCCACCACCAGAAACCACTCGAACCCTCCCGCTGGAAACAAGCCACGCACCTTTCAGATCATTTCGATCTCTGCATCCTGCGTGTGCATGTTCAAACAAATATTGCCAAGCACCGTGATGGTGTACGATCAAATTGTGTGGAAATAACAGGACCACTAGGTTGCTTGTTTTGTTGTGGTCTGGCTGTTAGACTGTGTTTTTAAGAAAATGATGGCTGTGGACATAAAAATAAATCCAAAAAAACAAATCATTTTGTTAAATTATCAAAAGAGTCAAAAAGATCAGATCCTCTTTCTCTCTTTTTCTCTCTCTTTCCCTCTCTCTGGTTCTCTCTCTCTCGTCTGACAGGAATAGTGCAGGATAAAGGGCACTTTCATCTGCATTAATATGCCGCTCATGCATGGAGAGAATATTATTCCCTTTTATTTGTGTCAAAGCAGTGGGAGGAACCTGAATGTCTCAGAGCAGCAGCAGCTCTGAGTTTGGCAGCAGCGCCGTAGCCATCGCCGTCCCTGCATATCTTTACACCGGCGTCTTTCTTGGCTGCGACAGATCTCATAGATTCATCCTTCAAAAGTGCCCTGAGTTAGCACTTTCTCATCTTTCTCATTTATAATGCACTCTTTGCAATAACGGTGCTTTCCTTTTCTATTATACAAATCAAAAGTAGCGCTCGTACGTCTTTAATAATAGACGACTTGCCTTCTGGTTGTCCGCATGGTCAGAAAAGTTTCCCGCAATCAATATTTGAAGCTGAACACTTGTCCGTGTGCTGTGTTTCGGGTTCAATGTGTTAGCACTGCGGAAGGGTTAAATAAATACAAACACTGGAGAAGCAAAAATAGGAACATGTGTTTGTCTTCTGTAAGCTGAACGAGAAGAAGAAAGAGCGCAGATTGACAAATAGTCTGTCTTCTTTGCTACACAAATCAAATATTTATAGAAATCTGCTGAATTACAATTGGCAGACTTTTGGCGGATAAACAAAACAAGATAGCACAGATATGCCCAAAAAAGCTGAGGGCAAGAGAAAAGCAGAGAGAAAAAAAAAAGAGCGAAGGATAGACGAAGGACCAGTGCCAAACGTCAGCCCACAGCCCCCTCCTGGAGTCTGGCAGAGGCCACTGCTTGGACAGCTCTTTCATTCTTCTCTGCTTTATCCCAGAGCTCGTGCAATTAAGGCCCTGATAAACAGCCTCACAAAACCAGCGCTTTAAATAAAGGGGAACAGTACAGCCACTCATAAGCAAATTATGTTTTGGAACTTCGTGTGGAAGACCAGGCAGAGAAATGACTAATAAGCGGTGGAATTGAAGCATTGAGCTCCCCACTGCAATTTGCCACTGTAGATCTCCTGGAGAGTTACAGCTTTGTTTAGTCTTGTTTGACAGCATTCAGTTTGGTAAATTGGATATTCAAGACAAGTTGGAGATTGGATTGGACTGGATTGGATTAAAAGCTCCCTTGTTGAATTTCACCAGAAATGGCTAAATGCTAGAAGTGACTGGATCCAGAGACCGACTCCTGCACAAACACATTAGCTGACAGGTCCTGTCAAAGCCCATATGAATCTGGAGTCAGGACAGATTCACCCATGACTCCACCTGCTCTCAGAGATGGATTGATTTTGACATGAAGGGCAAATGCAGATCCTAGAACATTTG
Source organism: Silurus asotus (assembly GCA_024362625.1). Taxonomy (NCBI): domain Eukaryota; kingdom Metazoa; phylum Chordata; class Actinopteri; order Siluriformes; family Siluridae; genus Silurus; species Silurus asotus. Next base: position 1,855,442 of record MU598598.1, on the reverse strand, counting down.
CTCTTGGAAGATTGACGCAAAAAAAGTCTTGATATGAAGCAAGCATATTAAATTGACATTGCATACCCTTAAAGTTGCTTGATAACCTTGGTCCAATCAGGAATTAGTGCTCAAAGAACAGTTCAACTGGAAAGTCATAGTAGATGTGAACTAGATAAGAATTGCAACTGCAAACCTAACACTGTTGATATGTTCCCTGATTTTTCCACTGCTAAAAATCAGGCTTGGTCAGAAAACTCAAGTATAATCGGTCTGGGGGAAGACCTTTACAATTTTTTTATGTTCTGGTATATAGGATGCAACTTATTTTTACACAGGCAGCTGGGAATTTGAGTGAATCTGTAAGTATTAATGGTGAATAGTGCAGGAATTCTCCAGCTACTGCTAATGGAGTTTATAACTTTAAGATGCAGGCCATCTTATTTACACCGGGAATTCACCACTGCTTTCATTGTTGGAGTGTACATTACCCCCAGTGTTAATGCTAAGAAGGCACTGTGTGAACTCTATGGAGCTATTAGCGAACGGCAGAATGCTCACCCCAATGGACTGTTCATTATCGCCGGAGAAGTCAACCATGCAAATCTCAAATCAGTGCTCCCTAAATTTCATCAGCATGTGGACTTTCCAATGAAAGGGGCAAACAATCTAGAGCTTGTTTGCACAAGCATCCCCAGTGAGTAACATGCAGAGCCCTGCCCTCACCTTGGCTACTCAGACCTCATCGCTTTTATGCTAATTCCAGCATACATACTGCTTGTCAGATGCTCTAAACCGGTTTTAAAACAGGTGAAGCAGGTGAAAGCAGGAGCTTGCTCTTTAGGGCTGTTTTGAGTGTATTGTACTGCAACCAACGGCAATTCAATCAACTTGGAGGAGCACACATCATCAGTGACAAGCTACATTGGCAAGTGCATTAATGACATGACCATCTCCAAGACCATCAGTACATGCACCAACCAGAAGCCTCGGATAACCTCAAAGATGTGTGCACTGCTAAAGTCTAGAGACTTCGCCTTCAAGTTCCCTCAGGGCTGTGTGCTCAGTCCACTGCTGTTTACATTGCTGACTCAGAACTGTATAGCAATGCACAGCTCGAACCACATCATCAAGTTCGCCGATGACACGACCGTGATGGGATTCATCAGCAAAATGAATGAGGTGTCAGCATACAGAGAGGAGGTGCACCAGTTAACAGGGCCAACAACCTGACATGTTGACAAAACCAAAGGGATGGTTGTTGACTTTAGGCAGTGGAGAGCGGTCAGGGATAGCAATGCCTTCTCTGATGGCCTAAACATTATCAGAAGCACTGACCTACATTTACAACCTAAATTCTAATATTTGTTCCATGAAATTTGATTAAATTATTCCCAACAGTTTATTCTCTTTATTTCACATAGCATTTCTCTTGGCTGCACTGCTTCCAGTACGTGTATGTTGATGTTAGATTTTTTGTCCAATCAGATTTCAGCCTCTAAGTGCTGCCATGTCAATCTAATCCTCCCACGGCCTTCAATGTGAGGACTGCTGGCCTTTTTAATCTTAGTCTCTATTATCAGTGGGTCTGTTTCTTTTACCAATCAGATTTCATAGTCACCTTACAGGGCAGCTAGCTGGCCCAGAATAGCGTCAGCATTTTTCCATCCTCTGATTGGTTGATCAGAGGGAAACTGTTACAGCCAAGTTCGACTGGCAAAACACGTGTGTAGCTCTGCACACATTAATACATCTGAGTTAGACTTTTTATGCCTACGGAGGAGGAGAAATTGATTTGTTTTGGACATATTTAAAAATACATTTTGAAGAAAAGCTAGACATCATGAGGAGGTCGGCCAACCCTGGAGCTAGCTAGCGTGTCTCAGCCCGGGAAAGGGTTTGTTTGCTACTTCCAGACCAGTGAATACGAATGGTACCACTGGATTACAGCCTCTGAGGTGCAGTGCAAATTATAAGTCTGCATCTCTGGTGAGAAGGTTGTATTTTATTTACATTTTCAATGTTTTTGCCATGTTATTAAACAAACATTACTTTTAACCTGCTCCAGATGATGTAAGTGTTTTGGGGCTTGCTTTAGTAAAATGGTATTTATTCTCCATATGTGAAATGCCTTTCTTTCTCTAATGGCACACGTTGTTATATTGCATTTTTGTATTGTATTGATGGTTTCTATAATTGTGATGTGATAGTGGTGGTATTAAGAGGTGGATTAAATCAGGTAGGTCCTCACTGAAGGCCTAGGTACCAAATGCACCTCCATTTATGTTGTGTGATATAGCTCTATGTTGTTTTATATAGCACCAGGTTTTTTTGAGAAAAGTCAAATTTCACTGTTTACTGCGTCAGCCTTATGTGGTTGAAATGACAATAATAGCTTCTTGACTTGACTTGACTCGACTTGACTGTTTGGGCATGATTCCCATTTATCTGTCTGGGCTTTCTCCAAGTCATAGGGTTTCCTATAATCTTCCACAAAGTCTTCCAAAAATCTCAGAAATGCTAGGTATACATTTATTTATCTATTTATTTATTTTTCATGTTTACACCTGGAAGTCGTCTTTTTAAAGCTTGTAAAGTACCTCCTGCAATTCACGCTGGATCTCCAAAAACCGGTAACCTTCAAGCTGGACCTTCATCTCGGGAACAGGGTAAAGTCCACAGGAGCCAAATCTGGCAAGTAGGGTGGGTGCAAATGTGAGATCATTTGTATTGTTCTCCAACGATCATCATATACATGTTGTTGAATGGTTTCAACATTTTTGGAGGTTGAATTTGTTTGAGCTTTTTCTGATCTCTCGTCGTCTTTCAGTGATGTTCTTCCACTCTTGATGCGCGTGTGTCACTCAAAACACATCGAATCACTTGTAGTAGCATCGGCGTAAACTTGCAGAATCATGCCAAACATCTCTGGGTTTTGTCCAACTTCACACAGAATTTCACGCTTGCTCTTTGTTCTAACTTGCAGAACCATGATGAAATCGCAGATGTGGTAATGCACATGGTCAAAATAGAACCAGTTTGCACCATTATTCTTGAAACTTAAGATACCACCTCGTATGTAGTTATACCTAAATGCTAAGAAGCTGGGAAAGTGGTAGCTCAATGTTTAAGCCATTGAGAATTGAAAACCGAATCGGAAGTTCATGAGTTCAAATCCCACCACCAAGCTGCCACTTTACACAAGACCCTTAACACGTAACTGCTCACTTGTTAGTCGCTCTAGATAAGGTTGTCTGCTTAATGTTAATTTGGAAAATATCTAAAATAAAGATAGTTGATTAGCTTTGCATGAGTTTTTCAGCTGGGTAGACTAAGAAGAAAAAAAAAGTTCTAATTTGTCACATACACTTCACAATGCAATTTTCTTTTCACATATGCCAGCTTGTTAAGAAGCTGGGGTGAGACCATGTCACAGTGCCTATGAGGCAGAAAGGGCTAGGGGACCAACAGTGGCAGTTTGGCAGTGCTAAGACTTAAAATCTGGACATTCTGTTCAGTAACCGACAGCTTTAATTAGGGAACCATCACTGCCCTTTACTGCAAGTAATAGAACTCTCATTATTATTAATAATTTAATATTTAAAAAACAAATTATTTTTCCAAATAAAGATCATACCTTTTAAAACAAATGTATCACCTAAACCTGATCAGCACATGCTTGTCCACCTGACCAGGATTAATCTGAAAGATCAGACCATGTCAATAGTCATGTCCGAAGATCCATCTTGAATCTGAGCAGGTCAAGTTTGTAGGTAGTGTTTAACCAAACTGTGTCCATTGTCCATGTATACATTCATTGGTTTCTTCAAGATAAACTGGCAACTCAAAATTGGTACTTAGTGAAAGTGTGTGTTTGCACATGGGTCATTCTATTGGACTGTATCTCAGTCGAGGTGTGTGCTGGCCACACACCAAGTGTTCCTGGGATAAGCTCCAGTTCCTCTACACTCTGACCAGGATGAAGCACTTACCAAAGCCAGAAATTAAGTAAGTAGGAGGCTGAATTTATAAACCAGAACATAATAAAGCTTTGTCAGATGACTAGGCTATTATATGCAAACCCCCATGCAGATTTTCAGATAGTATTTTGCCAACACCAGCACTACAAAAAGCATTATGACAGTATAAGGCTATAACAGAAAGATAATAGTGTTTGCATATGGCGTTTGTAGATTGAATAGTGATAATGGTCTGATTGAAATGCTCTATGTGACCAGGGAAAAATAACTGCTGTGAAAAATAAAGAACTGAAGACAGTGGAGACAGTGGCACCAGGCCAGAAACTCCAAGCTCAAGGACTCTCCACTCAGCCCAAAAATAAGCCGAATTAGTCAGACTGGCAGGCGTTCCTGACACCCACTGAGAGTGTGAATATGACTTCAGTTAGGTGCGAAAAGAAAAGCACTGGAAGGAACTGAGAGAAAGTTACAAGCAAAAGTTCTTTATTCCTCTCTTAGAAAATAAATGTACCCGATAATGACTGGAGAAAAAAAAAAATGGAAAAAAAAAAAAAAAAAAAAACGCCTTTACATGTATTTATTTATTAGATTTTTTTTTTATATCCTCTTCCGTAGAGATGGAGAGCTTCGGGTGGCTTTAATGACAGTAGGCCTCATTGATGTGAATGCTTTTGTCCATGCTTTGAGTGCTCTTACTTTGCCTAATGCTCTTTACTCTCTGAGAGCTTTTCGCTGATGGCTTTGGAATTGATTAATAAGAGTTTTATCCGTTCTTCACTGAAAATCACAGTCAAAAACTCTGACGCAATTCAAACGGGGCAGTAACTGTATTGTTTTGATTTGTTGACATTTATCCTCTATAGAACTAGGCGGTTATTTTTTATTCACAGAAAAATTACTTCGATTTAACACCATGTTACATACAGTATTATTTCCAGACTGATGCTTTTACTTTATAGTAAAGTACAGTACACTATATTGGCAAAAGCTTGCAGACACCTGGTCATAAGTATGGTATGTTCTTTTTGAGCATTACATTCCACATTTAGTCCCAACTTGCTTGCTCTTCTGGGAAGATGTTCCACTACATTTTGGAATGTGCTTGTGGACATTTGTGTTAATAAGCCACAAAAGTGTTAATAAAGTCAAGTACTGATGTAAGTGAGGAGGCCTGAGGTGCAATCAGTGTTCAAATTCATCCCAAAGGTGTTCAGTAGGGGTGAGGTCAGAGCTCTTTAGCAGGCCACTTAATATCTTCCCCTCCAAAGCATGTAAACCAGATCTCCATGGAGCTCACATGGAACAGGTTTGGGTTTTCAAGTTCAAATGAACACAAATTATATTATAGATAAGGTCAAGTGTCCTAAAACCTTTGTCCATATAGTGTATATTTGAAATAACACAAATACTGACTAAACTGACATATTTCTCTTTGACAGCATCCATCCTGTCTCTGAAGACTTCTTGACAACGCATTTTTCAATTTTAGATCTCAGCTGCTTAATACCAAATACAGCCCATTTGAGGAGGGTGGAAAGGGTCGAGAGTGCCATTTGACATTCTTAGCCACGTCAGATTAAGACAAGGACACTTGTGCATCAAATGCCTAGCATGATCACCACTCATGTCTGGAATGAGAGGACTTAAAACCAATGCACTCTTGTGAGAAACTTTATGGCTTCCCAGAAAACAAATAAAGAGTTGATGCAAAACCATTTCCCCCATTCACGTAACATTAGCCTAGAGCCATCATAGGAAAGTGTGTGCACGTTATTGGAGCTCAGTGCTTTTTAGAGGACAGTTTTGCGTGCATTTGGCTTTTGAAGTTGGGGTGGGCGTGAGGACACACGATCCATTTTGTTCCTGGGAAACTGCAATCACGGTTTTAAAGAGACCCAAGACACGCCCTGGTGTTGCCATTGTGTAAAATTACTTGTTTTTATCTGAACATGAAAATGAAGCTGATTGACAATTTCACAGGGTGCACCATAATAAAAGAGGTTTGGGCATTACCTCATACATCAGGGGTAATCTTGATACCCTGAGACCCCAACAACCCAAATTCTGCATTCAAACAAGGATAGGGCTTTTACTTCTTTACCACGGTTATGTGATCACCTTCCTTTTTCTTCATCCTGGGAACCTGGTAAAGTAATTACATCAGTGTGAATCGGTCTCCCCGGCCTCATAGCTGGTCTGTGGGAACGGCAGTGCAGGAAGGAAGCGACTTCAGGTGTGTTTAGGATTTGAACAATAGAAGAATAGCAAAATGATCTCGACCGATGCATGCATGTGTTAAGATAAGTTTTTCCATAATGTTAATTTTTTCATGTAGAATTCATTTTTCATCCTCCACAACCTACTACCAATCCAGAAGGTATGCATGTGTTGACAAATTTATAACTAATACATTTTCTAAAGGTTTGTCGGTTCTCTGTTTTCATTTTGCAGCCAGGACCATGAAATGATTGTGTAGGTTCAACATGGGGCCCCTTTACTTTCTGAAGCAATTCATCCCTGATGTGCCTCTTGACATGCTGTTTCAAACATGGAAGGCAGATTATGCTTTTCATTAGCTAAGACACCCTTACAAGACCTATTGTCAGGGTCCCAGTAGGGATTCAGCAGAGACTTCACACAGCTGTCTACCATGTTTTCATGCTCTGGGTGTTGTAATCCCATTACCATCGTGGTGGGGATCCCAAGTGACATCTACATTAAAGTGCTCTGTTTGTAGAGAACCTACGTGTGAAGATTAGGCTCTGGTCAAAACACATCATGTTCAATGACTGAGGAAGTATGTGACTGTGTCTGTGTGTATGTGTGCTAAAAATACTTGAGGAAACACAATTGGATTATTTACACTACTAGTGTCTATAGTGGTGCCTTCATGTGCTAGTGGAATCATTGGAAATTTGAGTTCTTTGACCTAAAAGTTGCACATCAGCATCTTTTAAAGTCGTCATTCCAAGAAGTTTGGGATCATTTCCTGTTCTTATTATTAGTGGTCATTTTTTTATTTCCAACAGCTCATACACACTGCCATGCTTTTTTTAGCTACTGATCACAATATGTACATGATTATAGTGGGAGAATCTGTTTGGGTACATACATTCACTTATTATAAAGTTGCGTTAAGTAAGGTTAGAGTTATGGAAATTAAGCAAAATCTGATTACATTAACTGTCTAAATGTACCTATAATTCTAAATATTAAAAAATACCATCCTGATAATGTAATGACAGAACATAGTCGACTATTTGGAAAAACACACATTGAAATACAACAAATTACTTATAATATTGCATGCTAAACAGCTTGCTAGTTGCAGTCTTAACCGGTTGGGTTTGGCATAACATACTAGAGGTAAACTGTGAGTATTGTATTAATTTAACATAAACCAATCAGGCATCACGTTAGGACCACCTGCTTAAAATTGACTGATTTGTCTGAAATTGCGATACACTCTTTATTCTAACATCTTCTATCAGAGCCAGCATTAGACATCAGCAGTTGAGCTACTCATCTATTGGATCGGATCACATGGGCCAGCCTTCACTGCCCACGTGCATCAGTGAGACTTGGCTGCCCATGACCCTGTTGCCACTTCACCACTGTTCATTTTTTGGAGCACTTTTGATAGATACTGACCACTGCAGACCAGGAACATCCCACAAGAACTGCAGTTTTGGAGAGGCTCTGACCCAGTCATCTAGACATCACAATTTGTCAAACTCTCTCAAATCGTTACACTCACCCATTTTTCCTGCTTTTAACACGTCAACTTTGAGTACAAAATGTTCACTTGCTGTCTAACATATATTCCACCTACTAACAGGTGCCATGATGGAGAGATAATAAGTTCACTTCAGCATTCATAATCCTATAATGTCATAATGTTGATCGATGTATGGGTAAAGTTTGCACACTTGACCATCACATCCATATGCTGTTGAAAGTCCCATTCAAGATTTATTTCTCTTTTTGCTGTTGCAATAATCTTCTTTCTTCTACAGCTTTCCAAATTCCATTCAGCTTTAAGAGCATTAGTTCCAGGTCACAAAAAAGGTGTTCAAATGGGGTGAAGGTCAGGGCTTTGTGTAGGACATTCGAGTTCTCCCACTTCAGATTTGGCATACTATGTCTTTATGGGTCTTGCTTTGTGTGAAGGGACCCTGAGGGGATCGTGGTGGAACATGTTTCAGCCTTTTAGTTGCACTGAAGAGAAAATGTAACACTACAGAATACAAAGACATCTTGTACAATCGTGTGCTTTTAAGTTTGTGGCAATGGATTGATAAAGAACAACATATCGGCGTGATGGCATACTTTTAGCTTTTTACAGTAATTGAGAAATAAAAATGTAACAAACTTCAACTATTCAACTAGAGATAAGAATGCAAGGGTAACAAAACACGTCTGTAGGAGTTGCAGTACACATTTAACATTGTAATATATGGTGTTTTTAAAATAAAAATTGTGTAAAATAAAATTTTGGTCCTGCTAACAGTGCTGATAGAATTCACAGGATATTGAATCACATGGATAGATGTGGATCTGTTTTTTTTTGTGTGTTGTTATAGCTTTAATAGACAACCATTTTTGAATCTACTTTGAATCACTTAATGTTTTCATTTTATGTTATTTCTACCATCCATTCGAGCCTAATGGAAATGCTGACAAAATAGAAATGCTGCATTTATAAGACAGGAAAAAAAAATAAGCTGCCTAGTATTGACTAAAACAGAATGTAAAGTCCTTCAAGGTAATATACTGTACATTTCCATGGTAAATCTGCAGCATGTCAGCGTTCAGCTGCTTATTTCCATAACTGCGTCTCCCTATGGAATAAGTATCTCAGTATTTTGTAAATACAGCGATTTACAGATAACCCCGGTCGACATTTCTTTTCTGCATAATTGTTATGACATTTCAGTCGAGGCGAGCCTCGAGAGATGCTCAAGGCCAATGGAGTGAAAGAAAAGCGCTGCCTTCCTCTGCTCCATTTATTCTCTCCTACTCAGTTCAGGTGAAAATTACTCAGCAAAGAGCCCGGCCCTGATTCCTTCTTCCACGGCTCAGCACACCTCCACTCTTTTACACTTCAGACTTCTGAGCCATTTGAGCA
>MU598598.1:1717651-1846280 GCA_024362625.1 Silurus asotus | reverse complement strand
AGTTAATAATGTGATGCATCAGTTTAAAAAAATTGCAAAGTTACAATTTGTATCGTATTGCATCGTTTTAAACATATTGGCATTGGTAAAAAGCGATTTATATATAATTATTAGTAAAGGTGCTATACTTTCATTATTTAGAAAGTGACCAATAATTTGCTAGCAATATTTGATATGTAGATTCATTTTGTTTCGCTAAACTCTTTCTCGAAGCACGGTCTCTCAACACCACTGCTGCTAAGTGAATATGATGTATCGCGAGACTATGGAGACCAAAGCTTGTCCTGAGAGTCACATAGAATACAGATTAACATGGCAGAGGTAGAGCTGCATCTTCCTGGAGACACAGAACAGGAAAAGATGTCTAGTTTTATTTCATCTTTTTTTTTTACTATCTTTGTTTTTTCACTACAAAAGCCTGTTTGTAAAAGCATTTGAAGTTAGAAAGCATTTAAGTAAATTTATGATTTGCTGTCTGTCTGCAACATAGAAATAAAAGTGAAATTTCTGTAACATACCGTATTGAATTGCATAGCAAAATAAAACTTTCCATTGCATCGTATTGCATTGAATCACATTGTGTTGAATCGAATCGTAATCGGATCGCACGGCATCGTAACTGGGGGGGAATCGTATCGAATCGCATCGGTAGCTGCTTCATATGTATCTTTAATGTATCGTATCGTTGGCTATGCATCGAGATCTGAATCGCATTGACCTCAGTTATGGAGATGAACATCCCTATATATATAGATGTGGCGACCCACGATGTCGGCTGGTTTATTTCCAAACCTGTTACGGGTTGTGTTTGCGTTTCTCCAAGAAAAACGATAGCGAAGATCAGATATTCCGTCTGGCCATCCCAGTCTCCTTCACCATTGCTCTCTCTTGTGTGTGCTCTGCTGCATGCTTATATTTTTTGATGGATTTCGGGCATTCTTCGAATGTGATATCTCATCCCATTTTGATTTATATTATGCAGATAAAAATGGTAAACGTATCCGTTTTATGGTTGACGGAGGACCTATGCTTGCCTGAAATGGATCAGTCTAATGCTATTAAATGCAATGTGATTACCGACTAGACCTTCACCACGATTGGATATCAGGTCTCCTGTGGTGTAGCTGTGGATTTGCAGAAAACAATTGCAAGTGGCCAGACCAATTATTTTTCAACCGTGACATTCAGAGAGTGTGGGTGTGCTTGTGTGTGCGTACCTTCTCCTTCTCCTTGGGGGCATTACAGCAAAATCTGATCCTGTAACCCTTTATTTGTGTACTTGCACAATCCTTCTAGACAGCTGGTATCCAACTGTGTAGTTCGCGGATAACTCTGATACTGACATGCTTCTTCGGAAAAAGACAGGGGAAAGCCTCTGTTATTATGCCTCGAAAGTCAAATGTAGAAAAATAAAAGAAAAAATGCTTCCCTTGCAATTATTTTGTTCAGAATTATAATAGCCAGCTGATCACTTTCTATTAGGAGTGACAAAAAGACAAAAAGGGCACAGACGTGCAAGATGCAGCATCATTCATAAAGCCCGAGATGCGTCTCATTGTATATCTGGAGCTGGCTCAGTCTCATCTGCATGCCTACACACACATGGCCATGTGCTAATGCACACGGGCTGCTTAATAGCACGTGAAATTTGCTTACACGGAGCAATAAAGAAATCAAACCTTTACCCCCTGACACAAAATGATTTTTCAGCAGTATATTATAAAAAAAAAAGAGGAAGGGGACGAACATGAATTGGATAGTTAAGCAAAATGGCTTTACACATTACATAGCGATTAGTTCACTCATTGACCAAGTGCTAATAAATCTCCACCTGGGAGATTCATCCATCTTTCAGCAAGACCGTTGAAGCTTGACACACACACACACACACGCTGCACATACCTCATGACTTCACATCACTGGATATAGATCTCGCTTCTAGTTCATGTGACGTGGCATGACATACCTGTCTGGATATTCAACATCAATCACCATCATCGCTCTTTAGTCGATGTTGTATAGACGTTACATTGATTAACGTTGATGGAAAATGGCGTAGACATTTCAAGTTGCTACCTAAATAGAATTATCTCCTTTCCTTTTTCTTTTTTTTTTTCAGAGGAAAGTCATTAGGTTCAAATATGTTTGATTGATAGTGAACTGGGTCTGACTTTTCCTTTTAAAGATTTGATGCCAATTTATTTCAGCCTTGTGGGATTTGACAGCACAATGACAGCGGCATTGGGTCACGCAAGACTGATCGCAGGTCTGATGGAAGTAGTGTATCACTTATCAATAGTATAGGCTGTTTTTTTTTAAATGCAGTCACGTTACAATTAAAGTGTGTGTATATATATATATATATATATATATATATGTTAGTGCTGTCAAAATGTACTAGTTAATACATTTATTCTAACGGCACAAATTGTATAAATTTTTTGTTTGACCATTTTAAATATATAATGATAAAATATAAATACATATTATAGATACAAATATAGGTATACACAAATATAGGTAAACATATGAACAGGCAAAATTAAAGCCTTCAACGCAACATACATTTATTCACGATGTCCGTATCCTCATCTGGGTGCCACCGAATTGTTGAGGTGTTCAGTAATGAGTGCTTGAATGCAGGACTGTTAATGCAGATTGTGTAGACTGCTGATGTTAACTGCTGTGTGAATCCTTTCTCATAATTCTTCAGTAACTTTATGGATCTTTAGGCTGTTGATATCGAGGTTCCCTGGTGGCCTAGTGGTTAGGATGCGGCGCTCTCAACGCTGCGGCCCGGGTTTGATCCCCGGTCAGGGAACCGATCCCAGCCGTTAGGTGTTAGCCTTAGTGTTATCCGAGGGTTGCGTTAGGAAGGGCATCCAGCGTAAAAACATGTGCCAAATCAAACATGTGGATGATCCGCTGTGGCGCCCCCTAATGGAAGAAGCCGAAAGAAAGTATAGGCTGTTTATATGAAATCATCCATCCAGAGGTTTGTTGTGAGGATGAATCTGAATCTGTTTACAAATGTTAGTTTGTTCTCTGACCCTATAGTGTATAAGAACAATTATTATAGGAGCAGCTGTATTAAACAATATCCTCAGTGTAATCATCTGCTTGCTATTACTCTGTGCAAATGACACATATGATACACAGATGTATTATTTTGCACATTTATCACACTGATTTTTTTCATTACATGGGTAATAATGTAGCCTAAGAAAGCACTAGAGCTGGAAATGTAATTAGTATCCTATGCACGCTGGTTAATTAAGGTGCATAATTAAACAGTGATGAACAGCGATGTTCCAACATTTTTGCTTTAATGCATTCGAAATGATGACTAGTCGACTCTATTTTTCGAATTCCAGGTCGCCTGGTAAAAATTAGGAGTCATGCAGCAGGAAACCATGAAGCCCATATCAACTCTTGAGGCGAAGTGTCATTTCTGCAAAGGGTGAGATAAATAATTAAACAAGCATGCAAGCGAAATGATGAACAAGTGTGTAAGAGGAACCAAGCAAGATTTTGGTGCGAATGAGCCGGGAGCCCATTGTGCAGTGTGGAGTTGCGCGTTGATAGGTTTCAACCCCGAGGCTGTTCTCAGCTATGGTTCCTTGAGAACTTGTCGCCCTTGGCTAGCATGCACTAGCTTGACTAGTGCATGTCTACTGGAGAGAACGAGGCACTGCTGAGAACCACTCGCATGACATTTCTCACCCGCTGTCCTCTTTATCTCTCATGCATTTACTGTAAACCCATGCAATAATCGCACAAGCACACAAGTAATCTGTGCACTACACTACTGCCTTCACTCCCACGTGCATGTTATCGTAGTGGAAGCAAGAAACTGGGGAAGTTAAGAGCAGGAGCATGGAAAAAAAAAAAAAAAGAACGAGTCTTTCTTCCCCCTCGAGGGATCAGGTGCCTTCATCCAAGAGTGGAAGATGAGTTCTAGCAGGCACGCTCGACTGCAGGCATTTGATCAAACGCAGACGATGCTGAGAGTACGGCGCATGGCAGAAGAGGGATTTTAATGAGCGCCGTTTCAAAGCTAGCTGTGGGCTTGCTCTCGATCTGCTCGGGTTGTAGGAAAAAGTTCAGTGTCAGTCGAACTCCTGGCGCCATTGTCATTCTGAGTACAGAGGGCTGTTGTCACGCAACGACAAAGACGCATTGTGGCAAGAGTCTTTGCTCTTGTTTGACCAAGCAAACACAGCGAAGTGAATTCCTCTTTGGTGTTAATCTGTGCATCAACTTCGAAGAGCTTATCCAGAAGAGGCTCAGGATGGAAAAAAGCCTCATGACAGTGCAGTGACAGTAACACTTCTCCCGGCACACATTCCATCTCCGGCTTCTTTAGGACACAGCTCTGCACAAACACCGACCGACTTATTCGACATTCGATTCATGCATACAAACACTGAGCCCTAGCAACACCTCTTTCCCACAGACGGAACGAGTGAGTAATTGAGTGTGTTTGCTTCAGAAAAGGTTTAGAACCTAACGGATTTGAGTGACTCAAAGGGCAACCTGTTTACCTGCTTTCTCTCTCTCGCTCTCTCACCATCTCTCTCTCTCACTGCCTACTGAACGAGTCACTGCTTGTGCTTCTGCACATACCTATTTTTTCCCTCCACTCCTTTTCCTTGACTTCTGCACTCTCTGGCTTGCAACCTAAAAGAAACTTTGTGCTCATCTGCGTGGCTGAGAAGCCAACCAATCCATCCCTAAAAACACAAATCCATTTGGGCAAATTGTTTTTCACAGATTTTACGCTGACACAAATCCCTGCTGGTGGGTAAATTCTGAGCGAACAATAAGCGCTGCTATCAATGTTTTAACTGGTGCTGGGAGCACCCACTGGCTCGCTTCCAAAACACCTCATTCACATGGAATTTGACAACACACCCATGTTATTCAGCTGTCTTATTTCTTTTTTTTTATTTTTTATTTTTTGGGCCGAACACCATGTTCTCTTCCGTGATTGGCGCAGTTGCAGTAGGCTGGCGTCCGCAGGGGATTTGGAGCGTGAATTGGCATTGCCAGTCAGGTCTTGTCAGAACACGTGTGAGTGTTGTTGTTACAGTTTTTATAAAGATCGAGTAGGAGGATAACCTTAGGGGTGTTTGAGGTGAACAACTGCAGTTACAGTTATATTCATTGTAACTCATGAGTCTAGAAAGGCATTTCACATGCAAGGAACTCGGAAAATGTTTTACGTGCCATACTGATAAGTACGTGGACTGTACTCTAGACGGCCACTCGTTACAAATCTCTGCATAAGTCATCGTTATCTGTACCATGTTCTTCTCTCTTGACGTCAATAAGGAAGTAAACTCACTTCCTCTGCTGACCATATACAGGTCTAAGATGCTTCCAGATAACATTTGGACTGGATAACCCATGAGCATGGTGCAGAGAAGGTATACGACTCATTCCAGACATTCCTCTTATCCACTATCTCATGTCCCAGTTTCGTCCCTGTTGCTATGGATACGGAGCATACACTCTTAAAGGTGCGGCATGTCTACTGTGGATGTGTGTGTTTGTGTGCGATGTCTGTGCCATGGACCCATGGGATTAAACTTAAAAAAAAGACGCTCACTTGCCATGATGCAGCGAGCGCTTTTGTGATCCATCGCACTCAGTTTGCTCTCAATTAAGGGCATGAATGGGACTGAAGGACACTTTGAGGCAACGAGTAGGTAACATGGAAACAAACAGAACAACTTAATGATGCTTTAGAAAAGAAAACAAGTGACAAATTGCTCTATTACTGTAACTATTTTGACAATAAATACACTGATCTAATAAAGAAAAAACACTTTTCTAGGTCTGCTTTCAGGACCCGCTACAGTTTAGTATTCACAGCATCTCTCAATACCATCCCAGATTTCCAGGCACATTTTTTATGGCAAATTTTATTGATTTATTGCATTTGTAATGCGTGTACATTGTGGACTACAAGTAACATTTCAGACTTTTTGGAAATCTATATATTTATTTATTTATTTATTTATTTATTTATCAGGGCTGTCAGTTGATTTAAATATTTAATCGTGATTAATCGCACGATTGTTAACTCTAATCAACATGGGCACGAATATGAACGCTTTATGCAAATGTATGTTTATTATCAGTAAAACCAAACTCAACACCGAGCATAAGACCAAATATTCTTAAAAATGTCCATCTTTATGCAAAAAGTAATTAGTGTTTTAAATGACGTAAATCATTCCAGAGGTGTGTTTCTTTGCCCATGCACTGATTTCCATTACAGAATTGTACCGGTTTTAAATGCAGTGCAGCCTGAGGGCTTAAAGACCCAATATTAATGATTGCTCTTGTTTCTGTGCACAGAGATTTCTCCAGATTCTCAAAATCTTATAAAGATATTATGTACTGTTCATGATGAGGTATTTAAAATCTTTGCAATCTTATGTTGAGGGACATTTTATTAAAATTGTATGACAATTTATAGACATTTAGACAATTTATATATTTTTAACAGATTGGCCTAATTTTGAAATGCTCTAGCTCTCTAAGATACACTATTCATGCTCAAACATGTTACTGATCTGTTGCCAGTAAACCTAATTAATTGTGAAATGCTCCTCTAGCGGTTTCATTTTAATTACAATTACTTTCCCAGCCTTTAGTTTCTCCATCCTAATGTTTTTTGAGACTTGTTGCAGCCATTACATTTAAAATGACCCTATTTTCCCTTAAAATGATATATATTGTTAGTTTAGACATTTAATGCTTTCTATGTTCTATTGTGAATAAAATTTGGGTTTATGAGATTTGCAAATCATTGTTTTTTTTATTTACATTTGTATTTAGACTTGTACAGCTTAACCCTTAATTTCAACTTTTTGATAAGAAGCTTTTGACATTGTATCTAAACCAACATCCAAAAAAAATTTCTTCACAAAAAATCATAGTGTAAAGCAGCATATATGCAGAATAACACATCTTCAGTTGCCATTTGATCCCGGACAGGGACACATTTGTCTAATAGATCTAAAACGAACACCAAAATGACAAACACAAAGATTTATGTGTATGTACGTATAGTGATGATATATGAAGAAATGATTGCTTAACCCTGGGATCTCATCCAAAGCATCAGGTCACGTTGCGGTTCGTAGCCGTAGGGCGGTGGATTCGGGGGAGCAGTACAGTGCGTACCACATTGTGGCACCATTTTATTACACATCAGCACAAGGGTGTTATAATAAAACAAAGAGAAATTTAATTGCAAATGCTATAAAATGAGAAATTACAGATCGTAAACTAACAGCCTGGTCAGCAGCCACGATAGATGGCTACATTTTCCTGTCCACATTGTGTTTCTCTACCACCTTAGAGACTGTTTTTAGAAAAGCTTTGTATTTATTGACCCAAATGCTTTTTTTTTTTTTTTTTCAGGACAAGCAGCCAAAAAAATCATGCTTTCCCAAAGATCTTTAAAGGTACAAGTAAGCAGGACATATCAATCCTCTTAATGTAAAATACTATCAAGAAGAAAGAAAATGAGTTGAAATGTATACATTATTCAAAAAGGCATCTAATAAGTCAGCAGTTTTGACAACCAAACTTGAACCGAGAAGGGTCTTGCTGCAAGTCTTCCTTGTATCTTGATGGATGGTGTTGGAGTTAAGCCGAGTTTAAAACTTGAGAAAGCATGATATAGGATGTGGTGAGAATGTGATGCCTTCAGGTAGTAGGTAGAGGTTTGTTTTTAGCTTTGCATGCAAGCATCAGTCTTTTAAATCTTGATCAATAATTTAGATGTTGTTGATGCTGATAAATATTAGATTATGTAGGATAATGTAGGAGGGGAAGATGTATATGATAGATATTGTTGGCTGTATCAACAAGGACTTGAGTCTGATCTTCATTTGTTTATTTGAATTGGATTAATCTTCTATTTTGACCTGGTTGGACTTACTAATAAATAAGGCACAGGTCTTCATTTAACGTTAGAATAATGTTTTTTTTGCATATACAACATTTGGTCAAAAAGTAATTCTTTCTTCTGGAAAATATAGCTTATTTTTTGCCTACAATACATTTACAAATAAATAGAAATATACTGTAATTTTTGGAATCAGCAGTCTTGCATTTATTCTGTCTTGATTTGAACTTGACTTGACCCTGATACATCTATTAGGACCTGACTAAATCTTGGCTAACTTCGAACCTACAGTCCTAGTTTTCTACAAGTCTGACAGAAAGAAAGAAAGTTAAAGCTTCATGGGTTGAAACATGTCCCTCTTTCTCCAGTCTGATTTCTGTTTAGTAATTGAATTACTTTTTTTTCAAAATCTCGGTCCTGTATTAAGTAACATATTACAAAGTTGCACTAATGTAACTTTGAATAGAATGTTTTCCTTCATCCCTTTTTATGCCTTCTGTAGTGTTGTGCAAGCTTAGATTTTATCTCCAGTTCAACTTGAGCAAATACGATCTTGGATAAGAAGCCGTATCCCAAAAAGGCGGACACCACATTGCACAGCAACAATTACACCTAAAGCACGACCCTCATGGTAAATAAAATTTTTTTTACACAACTCCAGATAAAGCCATGCGGCTCTGAGATGTGCGATATTCAAGGCCTATTTCACAGCTCTTTATTTGATCCTCTCTTATCCGTGCTGCTGTATGCAGAGTCGGCTGTAAGCACTTAACTTGGCTTTGGAATACTTACACCAGGTTTCTCTTGGAGCTTAAAGATTACACACAGCCTGTAGTTTCTCACTTGTCTTTCACATAACACTGAAAGTGGTAGGTTATATTGGTTTTTACCCGTAAATGTGGTTACAGCCCTATTTTAAGCCATCCAGCTTACACAGGCATGCTAATTACATGACGGTGCAGCTCAAACACCCTTTCACTTGCATGAGGTTTAGGACATAAAGGTGTAATACAGTCAGTTAGACCGTTTTAATGATAGTCTACACGTGTTTGTGCTACATAACCTTTTCAAGAATCCAGCAACCTTTATAGGATTTCCATCAGAGCTCTTTTTTTAGCTCCTATGCTGTAGCTTAGCTTAGCTGTAGCTCAAAAATAGGTCCTTTTTATAGTGGGTGGCATACGGAATATTAAAATTAATGTCAGAACTTTGAGATCATTGGAGTCTCACTTCCCTCTATCATGGACATTTAAACCACACGCTCAAAGCAAATTGCATTGTGGAAGACCCCACACACCCGTCACACACACTCCTCACCCCTCTACCACAGGAAAGATGTTCAGAGGAATTCGAGCCTCACATCCAAACTGTGTACCAGTTGTTTCCCTCAAACTATCAGGTTCCTCAACACACAGAACTGAACTGGAACTAAAACTCGCATGCACACACACACACACACACACTCACACACTCACTCACTCACTCACTCACTCACTCACTAATTGTGTTATTAAACTGCTAAACCTGAACTCAAAACACACACTAGATACTCATTTCAATTCACACACATCCATGTCTTCACCAATTTTATATTATTATTTTATTATAACTATATGGTTTGCACATCTACTCGATTGCTGCTGTTGCTGTTTTGCACAACATTTTGTTCACACTCTTCATTTTAGTTCAGTTTTTGCACATTGTACTGAATAACACATTATATAGTAGGTTTACTTATGGCACTGTTTTGTGTTTTGTGTATTTGTCTTACCCTGTCTTGTATTGTCTGCCTGCACTGTCCTTTTGTCTGCACTGTTTGTACACGATGCACTTTATGTGGTGAGGACACTTACTTTAATCCTCAGCTCTGTGTTCTGTTATGTAGCTCTATGTTGTGTGATGTAGCTCTATGTTCCTTTATGTATCACCAGGGTTCTGGAGAAATGTCATCTCATTTCACTGTGAACTGCGTCAGCTATATATGTTGAAATGACAATAAAAGCTTCTTGACTTGACAATCGCATCAATTAATGATTTTTAACAGCACAATAAGCCGGCAAAGGGTGTACCAAGCATGACAGCATGACTGGCTTTTTTCAGTGCTTTCGGTGTACGCTTCTGGTTTATTGTTGTGTGCACTTGTATTTTGTACAGCATACAGTGAAATTTTGTGTGTTCTGTTAAAGCAACAACACAACAGCAGGCACAATAATATTCCAATCAATCAATCAATCAATCAATCAATCAATCCAATTGTATTTAAAGATCGCCGTACAACAACCAAAATGAACACAAAGCGCTTTCTATTAAAAACATCAATAGACAACAAAATATAACAACACAATGTACATAAAATAGCATGCGAATCAGAGGCTACGTGTTAAAAGCTTGTAAGAGTAAATGTGTTTTCAACTGCGATTTAAAAACACTCAGCACAGTGATGCTTCGTTTCACAGCTTTGGTCAAATGACCGGCCTCCAAACTTTTTATATTTGAACTTGGGAGTGACTAGAGAGGTATGTTCAGAGGAGCGACGAGTCCTGGCTGGTTGGTAGACCGTTACTAATTTGGCGAGGTAGGCCGGGGCCAGACCATTGATGGCCTTGAACCTGAACAGCAGGACCTTATACTCCACCCTAAGCCGCACCAGAAGCCATTGAAGCAAGGACAGGGGTGATGTGTGAGCGTTTGGAGGTGTTGGAGAGAAGACATGCTGCGGCATTTTGTACCAATTGAAGCCGATTGAGGAGTGATCGATTAAGTCCAGTGTAGAAAGCATTACACAATGAAGACAAACAACACTTAAACAATAACTTGACAACAATAAAACCAACCACAGCAGTTGACTAGACACAACAGCATTACTACAACAGATATGAACAACTTTATTCCAGTAGACACAAATGAGAACACTACAACATTGGGCATGACAGCATTAAAACAGGCTCATGCAAAAAGATTAAAAACAATAAACCATCATTGCATTAGACATAACAAAAGCAGACACAAACATTATTCAATAGACACAAACAATGTTGCATAAATGAGCATAACAGCGTTACAACAGCAAGCACAAACAACAGCATTAAAACAATAGATCCCATTACATAGCAACAGCCATAGCAGCACTACAACAGCAAAGACAAACTGCTTAATTGCAACAGTAAAGTCAACAACATCACCACAATAGACATATGATTGTCCATAAATGTCAAAATATTGAGATAAATTTTAAGTATTACAGAAATACAGTAAAATCTAAATGTTCTCTTCATATCTTCTGCAGTATTAGAGTGATAGCTCTATCTGTTTCTTTATTATTTTCAACATACCTGTTCTGGCTTTCACAGTTCTTCATCCTCAGCTACATCACTCCTGTTCATAAGTACTTACAACTGTGCAGGGCCATTTTATTTTTATTCTGCTGGCATAATCATCATGATTAATTTGGATCGTACCTGACCAGGCAACTAAGTATGTCTGAGGAAGGTATAATTACACAGTAGTCTTAGTCATAAAAGTCTTTTCATAGTGATTAAGTAGAAATTGTGAGAAAAATGTTGATATATAATGAATTTCAAAGCAACCAAAGATTCATAATCGCTCTTTTTTTGTATCTCAAGCTTTATATCAGATACTTACTCACACCAGTATGAAAGTTCAAACCACTACAGTTTTTCTTTTTGCATCTTGTAGAATCCTATAAATTTTTAATTTAAGGATAAGTGGAAAGAAAATTCTCCATAATTGCTATTCTTGGCTTAGAGAAGTAAACGCTAATGTGGTCTTCTGATGTTGTAGACCAGGGGTCTCCAATCTTTTCCAGAAAGGGCCAGTGGTTTTGCTGGTTTTTATTCCAACCAAGCAAGTCCACAACAAATTCTACCTGTTCAGATCTAATTAGATATCTAACTATCAAGTGTGGCCATTGATTGGTAGGAATGAAAACCTACACCCACACTGGCCCTTTCTGGAAAAGATTGGAGACCCCTGTTGTAGACCATCCACATCAAGGGTGGATTTTCTGTTCATTTAGAGATACTTTTCTGCTCACTATTGTTGTAAAGAGTGGTTATAGTACTATTGTTTCAGATGACTGTATTTGACTGGCAGTAGTAGAACGTAATGTGGTCTTCTGGTGTTTAAAACATCCATCTCAACGTTTTCATTATAGTTGGAAATAGTGGTTACATTCTTCTTGTAAGCTTAAACAAATCAGGCTACTTATGACTGGCACTAACTGGTGTGGTGGTGTTGCACTATTTTGTGAAAAAACTAAACAAAACAAAAAATAACTCCAGACACAGCTGTGGGCGAAATTCCCAAGGAGATTGGTAGTTTCTGAAATGTTTAAACCAGAGCCCATCTGGCTCCAACAGCCATAGCACAATTAAAGAATACAACAAATGACACAGCAGAAACTTCCTGAGTGTTTACACGTTTTATTGTTACGCCATGTGGCAAACAGAGATGTCGAGCAAAAACTAGCTAATAACAAAGGTTAATGGTGGACAATGGTTAATTTCTCTGGCTATCCTGCAGTTGATACGTCTTTATTACACGCACAGCATATCAACATATTCCTTAGAATTGTTGGTCAATCAATAATGAATGACTCTTGTGACTAAGACTTTACTGTAAATAATAATTACCTCAGATATCTAACTGCATTTCAGTGGAAACCTGATGTAGAGAAGGAAGATGATAAAACTCTCTCACACACACACACACACACACACACACACACACACACACACACACACACACAAAGACTATTAAAGAGGAATACTGTAATGATTGCGTAATTATTACTTGAAAACCGTGACTCAAGAGACGCAGTGTTAATGTTTTATTCAGTCAGTTTGATTTTTTTGCTCTGTGTTCCTGTGTGTGTGTGTGTGTGTGTGTGTGTGTGTGTGTGTGTGTGCGCGCGCAAGTTTATGTATTCATTTTAACCCACACGGGATGTTTACAGGCTACGCTCTCCATCTATCATAAAGCGTACAGAACTCTGTCATACACACAGTCTTGTTTTTCATTCTACGCTTTCTGGATTGCACCCTGAAATAACCTTTCTGCCTGTCTGCCTGTCTGAGAAGCCGAGAAATCTATTCTCATCCACACACACACACACACACACACACACACACACACACACACACACACACACACACACACACACACACATATGCACACAGCCAAGTCCTGTTTGTGCAATTGTGTTTCTGTGGGTTTTATACTCCCACAAATCCCTCTATAACACATATAGGTGTTTGTTGCTCATCTGTTTCTTCCTATAGTGTGCAGTCGAGACAGGAGTAATGGAAGGATTGTGTAATGGTTACTGTAAATCAGTGACTCGAGATGGGCAGTGTTTTATCCATCCTGTTTCATTCACATTGCGATATCCGTTCCTATATTCAGCAGCGTTGTAGAGTCTATCAGAGTTTGCAACCAGCTGCATGATCCGGCTTTATAAATAGAGCAGAGCTCTGCGACACACATTGTTAGCATGCTGAAAACTATGTTCAGTTCCTTAAAGCAAAGCCTTTCTCTCTCTCTCTCTCTCTCTGTCTGTCTCTCCCACTCTCTTCCCTGCTCTCTCCCTCGCTCAATTCACTCAGCCAAATCTGATCCATGTATATTTCACGCCTCGGGTAAAATCTTATCCTTTTCATTTTTTTTCTTTCTTTTTTGGAAACAAGTATATATATGTATATATATACACATACATACACATGGCAGCCAAAAGGGTTTTAAGAAATGGGTCAACTTCAGTACAAGTTATGAAATACATATAATCAAACTGAGATGTTCTTATGACTTTTGTATTTTATTGGGAAAATAAATCTCAACTGCAAAATTCTGATCCAAAACCGCACTAATTACACACTTGCACCAGGCAAAAAGTGAGGAGGTCAGGGAAAACCCTTCAAGTTCTAGCATAATGAAGTTGTAGGAAAAGAGAGAAAATTACATGTAAAGGATTCATTCTGATCGTGGGTTCAGGAGCCACAGACATTTTGACATGTGGTGAGAAAACCTAATTTAACTTTGGCAAGTTTTTAGACATCTGACACAGGCAGACTGACTGAATGAAACAGTCAATGAAAGCAAATCCACTGTGATTTATTCCTAACAACTGCTTAAGGTTTGTCTTCTTATTGAGCCAAAATCCAGCCACATCATTCACACATGTTTGTTTGCAGCTGATAGTAACACTGTTGTGGTTTGCAATAATTTACAAGTCTACAGTAACCGTTTCACCAATCAAGTGCCAGTACCTTTAATTTAATACAGTTAGATTCTCATTCAGATATAGATACAGTCTCAAAATGGAAAATGAAGTGATTAAATACACTATATGGCAAAAGTATTTGGACACCTGACCATAAGATTACTATGTGCATTATGAACTTTCAATTCCACATTATTCCCATAATGTGCCATTATAATAACCTCCACTTTTCTGGGAAGATGTTCCACTAGATTTTGAAGTGTGCTTGTGGAGATTTGTGCTCATTCAAAAAACAAACAAAAAAATAAGTAAAGTCGGGTACTGATGTATAGTAGGTGAGGTAAGTTAATTCCAAAGCTATTGTCATACGGGAACACCTTCCGTTCTCCTCGTTCAAGTGAACAGAAATCTTTATGTTTACACACCCAAAGACATCCTATAGAATTGTGTGCCTTTAACTTTGTGGGAACAGTTTAGAGAAGAATTCAATTCAATTTGATTTGTATAGCGCTTTTAACAATAAACATCGTCTCAAAGCAGCTTTACACAGATAATGTGGTGATTAAAAGTGAATATGTTGTTTATAAGTAAATTTGTCCTTGACGAGTGAGCCGGTGGCGACCGTGGCAGGGAAAAACTCCCCGAGATGGCATAAGGAAGAAACCTTGAGAGGAACCAGACTCAAGATGGAATCCATCCTCATCTGGACATTGCACCAAATGTCCATTTATATAGAAGAACCACATATGACCGGAAAAGACAGCTGTCTCAATACATTTGTCCATAAAGTGTACTAATAGCATAAATAACACATCGAGTATGAATTACTAAAGCCACAGCAGTCTATTCTGCTCATAAGTAAATGCCCCTCTACAGATTTGCCCTGATTTTTGGTTTAATGTAGAACATTCAAAAGAATTGTGACAGATATGAGGAAACTTCTCAGATAAGATTTCAGATATACATGGCAGATAAGACAAATCTTCCTGTTCTAGTGTAGTAAATCAATAAAATGCTTAGTATCCATGAAACAATGCGACTTCTTAATGTTTACTACAACAATTTGTTTTTCATGGTCTGATATGTGTGTGTGCTTAACTGATTTATCCTTTTTTTTTTTTTTTTTTTTTTAAGCAATCTTATTTTGTGCACAGGAAAAAAATATATATTAGCTAGCCCAGCTAATGAATCAAGTGCTACATCAACAAGCTAACGTTAGTCACTCGTAACTTTTAGAGCAATAAAACCTGTAGACTGATACTTAAAATGTCTTGCCACAACATGCAGGAAGCCTACACTCAGCACTTTCATTATACATTTCATTTGTTTCGATTTCATCTACAGACAACCGGTTTACATTTTAACGGCCCAGAGACGGAGCACTGATATGTCTTGTACTTTGCTCTGCATAGAATTCAAAGGGGTGCAATATTTAATACCTGAAGAGGAAAAAAAAATGTTTTGCCAATGATGAATTCTCATTCTTTATGCCAGCTAAGCCTTTTCTTCACTGCTGCAATGTCAGCCTACAAGGAAACTTTATATCATCACGATGAATAAAATGAAATAAATAAACGAATAAAGCTGAAACTGGAGGGCATAAATCGATATGTGCTGTGAAATGTGAGCAGGTGAGACCGCCCTCCCCTCGGCAGACCCGTGTATCGTCATGCTGTGGTAAATTGTAGAGGATTTTCCCCCTAGGGACAGGGGACTAAAGGAGAGGCCCGGTCGCTGACACAGACATTATTCAAATGATACTCCTCTTTTTTTTCTCTACTTCTGTCTTCCTTTTTTTTGCCCTCGGATAGTAAAATCTGACATTTAGATGTTGTGTGTGAGAGAGAGAGAGTCAGGTATGGAGAGATGGAGAAGACGAAAAGACGATTTTTTTTTTTCCCACTGCACATTTTAAAAATAAAATAAATAAATATAAAGTGAAGCTGAAAAGATCCTGGTGCTTGAGTTAATCCACAGTGATGACAGTAAATGTCAGGGGCTTTTTGGCAGTCCTGGGTTTGAACTCATAACCTTCACTTCATGTTATAACTTTAATTACTGAGCCACTGTAGCACTTAGACTCAGCTTACTGCTTACATTAACAAGGCTTTTTAATGCGTTTGTCATCTCTGAGACACAAAACTGGCAGTAATGAAAAAATAAAGGGATGCTGCTCTTCATAGAACTTTATAAGTGCACAAACAACTTAATAAACAAAATTACGTTTTTGTGTTGGACTAGTAAAAGTCTGGATTTAAATCCGATTGAGACACTGTGGTATGAGCCTGAAAAATGTTCATGCTTGAAATCCCCCCAATGTGGCACCAAAAAGTTGGCCAAAATTCCTCCAAAGCAATGTGAAAGACTCGAAGGCAGATATTGCAAACGCTCGATTGCAGTTAGTAGGTTTAGGGGCGCATATATATATTTATATAAATATATATTACAGGTTGACTTTAAAATTTTATTACAAACAAATAATTAAGGATAATCTATTGAACCCTGCATTTTATCATATTTGTTTCTGTCAATGTTTTATAAATACATATACACCTAATCATTACACTATTGTTCCTGTCTGTGACCTAATATTCGCCTGTTATGTTGCTTAGAAACCAAAGATTTCTGTTAAAGGACTATGCGCTGTGCAAGAAATGTTTATTACGAATAGTATTAAAAATACATTGAACTGATTATTGAACACTGGTGTGTTATATCATGTTGTTTTGAATGTTTGCCTCATGGCTAATAATGATCTTCTAATCACTGTCATGCTTGGCCTCCTGCAGCTCAATGCTGGAAAAAAAAAAAAAGAATAATTGAATGAAATAAAAGAAAAATGTAAAAATGATAATAAAATAACAATGCAATGTAATTTATATAATAATGCAATTAATTAATAATAATTAAATTGAAGTAATGTATTATATATAATAATTATTTATAGCCATTAAATTATTTATTTTGCTTATTATTATTATTATTATTAATATTATTAGTAAGATGCTGTTGATGCAATGGCACTAACAAACTAGAATATTATTTTTATTAATTAACTAACTTATTTTTTTTCTTTCTTGTTTAAGTTGTTGTTGTTTGCTTGCTTTTACTGCAGATTCAGTTCCATTCATTTTTATTTGTATAGCACATTTAACAATTGATGTTGTTTCAAAGCAGCTTTACAAAGATAAGTTTGTCTCTTATGAGTGAGCCAGTAGCGAATGTGGCACGGTTGAACTTCCTGAGATGGCATAAGGAAGAAACCTTGAGAAGAACCAGACTCAAAAGGGAACCCATCCTCATCTGGGTGGCACCAAATGTCCATTCATTACATCGTAGGTACAACCAACCAGCAAAATCTACTGGTTCAACTAGAACCTTTGACTTTGAACCAGTTTTGATGCCAAAACCTTTAGCATTTTTGCTGTAAAAATCGAAAGAGAGTGAGAAAGAGAGTTAATTTTAGTCTTTCTTTCCTCATGATCCCCATGTGCCCTGGAGGTTTGTTTATGAATGAACTAGTTGATTTGGATGCGGTCGAGCTGCAAGCACTCCAAATCCGACACACAATGAAAAGGTCCTGCCATGTCGCTCTAATTACGTGGAATGTGCTACTATGCGCTTCCTGTCACTGTGTGTGTGTGTGTGTGTGTGTGTGTGTGTGTGTGTGTGTGTGTGTGTGTGTGTGTGTGTGTGTGTGTGTATTTTGGGTGTTTGTCAGTGGCAGAAGCTGACTGAGTGTTCTCTACTGCTTGCATGGCATTAAGTATAACACACTACACTCTTGATTTGTTTGATTTGTTGTTTTTTACTCTCCCTTTAACGTTTACAGGGTAAAATCTCAAATCTGTTTTATATTACGTGAAGGAAAATAGAAAAAGAAACTGATTTTGCGTACAATCTGAAACACCTGACTGCAATCAGATGTTGCTTTTAAAGTCAGCATGGTCAGTGAATGTGAACAATGTGTGTGTGTGTGTGTGTGTGTGTGTGTGTGTGTGTGTGTGTGTGTGAAATTTCAGCTAGGCTTAAGACATCCGTGTAGAAGCCAACCTGCATAGCAGCACCAGTACTAGAATGTATGATATGTATGTGTGTGCATGTGCATGTGCGTGTATGTGTGTGTGTGTGTGTGTGTGTGTGTGTGTGTGTGTGATCACATCCAGCTTACAGAGACGAATGCGTAATGCCCTGTGTAATGCGCTGTGCAAGGCAGTGTACAACGTGCCTGCTGCAACCTTTAGGCGGGTTACCATCTATCGGCATTTCATCACAGGAAGTGGGTGGAGTCTGACTTGTCTGAGCCCGAGATGGCGCAAGGCCAGGTTTACTTTTCTAATCCATCATGAGAGCCACACCTGTAATAAGCACAGTAACAAGTGGTGTAAAGTTCAACCGCACTGGCAGGGCTCCTTGTTTATGATCAAATAATGCTGCATTGTGTTCTATGTACGTTGAGCCTATAAGAATATGGGCTTGAGCAAGAGGTGTAGTATTGCTGGGTGTAGCCTGGAGTTCTCAAACTACCCTACTTAAACAAACAAAACATGTTGTTATTTTTAATAACACAATGAGAGCCTTAAAAAAAAATCAGTGCAGTTTTGATTAGCTGTATAGAAGTATAGAAGTTTGTGGATACCTGACTATCAGATTGGTATTTGCTCTTTTTTTATTATGTATTTGCACGAGATTAAAATAGATACAATAATAATACAAAAAAGACAAAACGTACAATCAGTATTTTTGCAGTAAAAGGCAGAAAACACATATATCCACTGCCTCCACTTAAACAATAAATAAATAAAAAAAACAAAAAAATCGAAAAATTAAAATTACAAATATGCAAATAGAAATGACTACTAATTAATTGTGTGTCAAAACCCAGGAATAAAATATTTACAATAATAAAACAAATATAATACATAAATTGCATGACAGAAAGAAAAACAAAATTCAAGCAATTGCACATTCTGTCCGTTATTTTACGATGGATTTTGCAGTGTGTTTGTGGAGATTTCTGCTCAGTCAGCGTTCCAAAGGATCGCAAAGGTGTTCAATAGAATTGTGGTCAGAGTTCGATAGCAGGCCCCTCAGGATCTTCCACTAGAACCCATGTAAACCATATCTTCATTAAGCTGCCTTTGTGCCATGCTGAAACAAGTTCGAAGTTGAAATAAAGGGGAAATTGAATACTACTGCACCCAAAGACACTGTACACACTGTGTAGTAGTAGTTTGGGAGAAAACCATATATGACTCATTAGTCAGGTGTATGGACTCCATATAATGTAAATAAAGATTTCCTAGGATATATACACAACTAGGTATAACATTATAACATAATGAGTGGTAAAGTGAAGAACACTGATTCTCTCTCCATCATGGCTCCTGTTAGTGTGTGGATGTATTTATTAGGCAGCAAGGGAACATCTTGTCCTCAAAGTTGATGTGTTAGAAGCAGGAAAAATGGTTGAGCGTATGGATTTGAGCGTTTGAAAAATTGTGACGTCTAGACGACTGGGTCAGAGCATCTCCAAAACTGCAGCTCTCGTGGGATGTTCCTGGTCTGCAGTGGTGAGTGTCTATCAAAAGTGCTCCAAGGAAGGAACAGTGGCTCATTGATGCATGTGATCAGCAAAGGCTGGTCCGATCCAACAGACGAGCTCCTGTAGCTCAAATTGCTGCAGAAATTAATGCTTTTATTGCTTGAAGGGTCAGAACTGCAGTTTTGAAAAATGCTCTGACCCAGTCGTCTAGACATCACAAGGTGTTCTAATAGGTTCCCTGATGGTCTAGTGGTTAGGATGCGGCGCTCTCACCGCTGTGGCCTGGGTTCGATCCCCAGTCAGGGAACCAACCCCGGCCATTAGGGTTACACAAGCCTTAGTGCCGGTCCCAAGCCTGGATAAATGGAGAGCGTTGCTTTAGGAAGGGCATCCAGCGTAAAAACATGTGCCAGATCAAACATGCAGATGATCCGCTGTGGCGCCCCCTAATGGGAGAAGCTGAAAGAAAGTTTTTATATAGGTGTTCTAATACTATTTCTCATACTCTGTATTTTCCCTTCTGGATTTTATTTTTTTTTGCTTCACTAAATTATCTTTACTTTATTACTCTATTACCAGCCTCTATTACTTTCATAAAATCATAACATTTGCTTGAACTGAATAAATTGAAGAGTGTGTATGCAGCGAGCGTCCTCTCACTACAGAAAAAAAGATTCCTCTGTAAAAAGATCTGGTTTTCAGGAGAATGAAATATCGTTTTCATAGATCATCACTTTTACTTTTCTGCACTTAAATACATTCAGAATTAAGTACATTTGTACTTTAATTTTAGGTAGAAATCTCATAGTAGTCATATTTAAGCAGAGGATTTGTAATTCATTTCCCTTATACGTGATCATGTCATATCTACAATAACATCTTAAATGGATACAAAGCATTGGTGTCAAGTTTTTCTGTGAAGAGAAGCTTCTTTAACATTGAAGAAAGGATTCTCCAGTGTCCAGCTCTTTATAACCATTATATTAGAATAGAGTTGTAGATTTTCCCTTCCAGAACAAAAGGCTTTGTTCTTTCCCTATACATTGTTAAGCTGTTGTATTATTTAGTATTAACTTCAAGAGAGAAAAAAGCTAAAAACTTGGGGAAGGAAATGACTTTCATAAACTGCTATAAGGTAAAAGATAACAGGAACTCACACGTTTTTTGGACGTTGCACAATTTAAGCGTGACACGCATTTTTATAATAACAAGCATTGTAGGCAAATTGGTATAATATGCAGAAAGTACGATAAAACACTTATACTATAAAAAATAATCAAGTTTAAACCCTAAGTGTTTTCATTGTTATATACTGAATTACATTAATGGCAGAGTGAAGCAGAAGATTGTCTTGCTGTATCACAGCTCCAGGGTCTCTGGTTCCTCCAGGGTCTCCGGTTCAGTCATGAGTTTAGGTTGTGTATATGTTTCCATCTCGGTTTTTTAGTGTGCACTTCTCTAAAAACATACCAGTAGGTGTAGTGGCTATGCAAAATGACCTTGAGGTGTGTATGTGTGCGGTGTGTGAATGTATACATATTGCCCTGTGATACTCTGGCATCCATGTACTCTGTGCACTGTGCACTGTGTTGTGCATTACAACACTACTGAAATGTTAACTCAAATTTATAAAAAAATTCTTTTGGCTTCTCCCATTAGGGGGCGCCACAGCGGATCATCCACATGTTTGATTTGGCACATGTTTTTACGCTGGATGCCCTTCCTAACGGAACCCTCCCTATTTATCCGGGCTTGGGACCAGCACTAAGGCTAGTGCAACCCTGATGGCTGGGGTCGGTTCCCTGATCGGGGATCGAACCCGGGCCACAGTGGTGAGAGCACCGCATCCTAACCACTAGACCATCAGGGAACCTGTTAACTCTAATTTATATGAGTTAACTCTAATTAATATAAGTTCATGTATAAATAGTTTATTTTATATCAGAAGCTTCCCTCTTTACGAACATTCACATGGGCTTGAGTGGCCTGCTATAGAGGTCTGGTTACTAGAGCAGCAAATTGGGACTAAATGTCGAATGTAATGTTCAAAAAGCACCTTTGAATCTTACGGTCAGATGTCCACAACTCTTTGCTAAATAGTGTATCTGTATATGAACACAGTTCTAGTTTATAAAAAACATGCATGCTCCATGTAGATCTGGTGTACATGGGCTTGAGTGGCCTGCTATAGAGTTCTGACCTCAACCCTATCGAACACCTGGAACATGAACACAAATCTCTACAAACACACTACAGAATCTAGTGGATCATTTTTCCAGAAGAGTGAAGGTTATTAGAGCAGCAAATTTGGACTAAATGTCGAATGTAATGTTCAAAAAGCACCTTTGTATCTTACGGTCAGATGTCCACAAACCTTTGCTATATAGTGTATCTGTATACAAACACAGTTCTAGTTTATAAAAACATGCAAAACACTACTTGTATACATTAGATTTATTTTCATACTTATTAAAGCGTTTCTATGTAATACTGTGATGCTATACTATTCCATTAAGGTTAATCGATAGCTATTATATTATAGGCTCATATTCTCTGCCCATAGCCTTATTTATTTATTTATTTATTTATTTATGGTATATTTTGTATGGTGGCATATTCACCCTGCACCTGTTCTTTTTGCCCTAGTAGATGCTTACCTGCATTTGGCAGCTGAGTACCTCTACTGTGCAATAACCATAAAAGTTGTACTTTTTTTTTAATCATGCCTTGCACCTTGTGATTCTGGGATCGACTCGGGATCCACCCTGATCCTGACCAGGATAAAGTGCTTACTGAAAAAGTCATGAATGACAAATAAAGAAAACTCCCATAAAATTCACACCTACTGTATGTAGGTGTTTTTTTCAATGTGTTCACAATGACTCTGTGACTCTCTGAGCCCACACTTGGCTCACCATTTCCTGGTTCTTAGATACAAATAAACGACAGAACGCTGAACTTGTCAGTCTGGTGAATGACCTCAAGTCTCTGTCTGGCTCAGGAAAATCTTTATGTCTGAGTACTAAGGCCTAGTGATGACGAGAAAACAACAGCCGGTGTGGCACAGACTGATGACTTATCCCTCACCAAGATAAAATGTGCACCACACACAGACACACACACACACACACACACACACACACACACACACACACACACATGGCCTGACCCTCTATCTGAACAATGCCTTTGTTTGCTCTGCAATAGAAACTAGTTGTCCGCTGCTGAGTCAATATTTACTGCCTAATGGAATGTGTGCTTTGTTGGCTTCTTAACACCCAACCTCTCTCTCTCTCTCTCTCTCTCTCTTTCTATCTCTCTCACTTTTTCTCTCTCTCTCTTTCTGTCTGTCTCTTTCTGTCTGTCTCTTAAGTTTGTCTCTAATCCCCCTTTCCCCTTTCCAACCCCTCCGTTTCATATAGGTCATTTGCTTCCCTCCTCATTGTCTCTCTCTGTCTGTTCTTTGTCTTTCTTCTTATCTCTGCTCATCACTTTCTCCTCATATGTTGCACAAATAAACACTGGAGATACGGGCCAGAGGAGGGAAGGTCTCTCGCTACCCGTGGTTATGTCATGTGTGAGTGATAGGGAGATTTAAACCTCTTCCATGATCCTTCTCCTGCTTCAGAAGTGTGGAGCAGATACGCTGAGGTCTCCCTCGTGGCGAGGATTTCTGAGCCCTGAGTTCATCGCATTCTCTTGCAGTGACTCCGTTCCAGCGCGGCCCACTCACCAGCCCTCAGCAGATTAGACGAGGAATGTACAACATAGGCAGATACAATGAATGCACTCAGCAACTCATCAGAAGTTTCCTGAAGCCTTCTATCGCTTTGAGGTCAAAATGACCCATTTGTGGTTATTTAGCTCGCCGCCTAATCACCAAGAAACCGGAGGATTGTGAAGGCTGTATTCATGCTAAAATAACCCGTGCATATTTTACATATAAGTCATCTTAAAAAAACACTAGCAGTGGGAAGGCAGAGTGTTTTGGTGTTTAGCATGTTTGCCTCAAACTTGCCTCAAACGGCAATTGGTGGGTTCAAATCGCACAGCTTCAATACACTCAGCTTCCATGTTTTCTTCGTCTGTGCTTTGAGGGTTTCTTCTGGGTACTTTCCTCCACCAGTCCAAATACATTCATAGTAGACTGAATGACATTGTCTCTAATCAATGTAATTGTGACTCCTGATGTGTTTTTCAAAACATGGTGCAACATGGTGTTTGATGAAATATATTGAAAATAGATAGATAGATAGATTTTATTAGATAGAATTAAATAGATTATGAATATACTCTTTAATGTCATAAATTAGTCCCTATTAGTTCATCCCTAATTACATAGCCAGAGGCCACAGCGGCAATCTGAACAAGCTCCCTGATTTTGAATCTCACACCCAGGCTTTCAGTGGTGTCCTACCTGAATCAATCGGCTTTTTAATACCATAATTATGGTGCCATATCTATAGAAACCATCAATAATAAACAGAAATGCTGTATAACAGAGCGCTGTTCACCGAAAAGTATCACATGCAGTGAGAATGAATGCCATTACTAAAGCAAGAAACACAATTAACACAATTCAACAAGTGCCTTCTTACTGTAGCCAAAAAGCTGCACTGCCTACATTCATCATTTTTAGCAGAAACATCAATATGACCCTTCCCTGCTTGTGGGTTTTTGTGCATTTATACATGTATTATGGTTTTCCTGGAGATTTGAAGGCAAATTTTGTGTTTTTGTGCTAATTCTACAGGAAAGAAAACAAACAAAACTATAAATGGTTCAAACAATTTTGAACTGTTTGGGCCAAACTTTCCCCATGATATCCATCTTATCTGGAAAAATCTGACTTCAAAATGGGCTTGTAAGTGTATCTGCAACCAAATCCATTTCTTCTGCTCTTTGAGCTATTGTGAAATAATAACAAAAATAAAATGATCCATTTAAAAGTCCACATTTATATTTTTTAGCTTGTGCAGTTTGCTACGGATGTAATTTGCGAGCTCTGACTAGTGCTCTCTAACCATCCAATCAACAGTCATTAAAATTCTGACATTATTGTACACCTGCTGGATGGCCCCAGTGCTGACAAGTCGCAATCTGATTGGTTAGAACAACAGCTCCAAACAGTATGTACTTTATGCTGCAGGGCACCAGAATTGCTGATTCTGAAGGCTCAACACAGGATTTGACCCTGGCAATGGCTGAAATATGAATGGATATAAACTTTACTATAAACAGACACATTCTGAAAGAGGAATCAGACTCAGGAGGGAAACAATCCTCATCTTGGGTGACACTAAATGTCTTTTTATTGTAAATCTATCAAAG
This sequence comes from Silurus asotus, assembly GCA_024362625.1. Lineage (NCBI taxonomy): Eukaryota > Metazoa > Chordata > Actinopteri > Siluriformes > Siluridae > Silurus > Silurus asotus. The sequence continues at coordinate 1,821,239 of MU598598.1, read as the reverse complement.
GTTAATGTTCTTTATACTTGTCACATGTACATTACAGTATCCCAGCAATGTTAGGAAGTTGCAGAGTTAAGGGCCTTGATCAAGGGCCCACGGGTGTCCCCGATCAGTAATTTAAAGCTAGCATTCACAGCCACAAGCCACTGTAAAAGACTGTTTATATTTATTACAGTCCACTTTCAATGTTCTTGAGTTTAACAGAACCTCCACAGAACCTCACCGATCTTTGGGATGTTAATATGAAGCCATTCTCATTTACAATTAACTGTAATTATAGAATTATTAAAGTTGCAGTTACGAATAAAATGTATCAATACCTTCTGACCAGACAATGTAGAGATTGTAGCCTGTGGTCAAAATCCGGAGTGGAAAGGAAATGCACAACCCGGGTTCCCTCTTTTCTCTGGCTGTATGACATCATTTCCTCATTCCTAAGAGAACCTCTAAAGAAACTTTAAAAAGCTTTAAAAGGAGATACTGTGTCTGTGAGATTTTTTTGGATATGAGGTCATCACATATCCCATCCTGCAAATTAACAATATAATTGCTCTATTCAGGCACTGCTCTCATCCCACTACTAGGCTTTAATTCACAAAAACACACACACAAATGACACACTCTAACACACTCTGTTTTTGTTTTTGAAAGCTGAGTGTGATATCTTCTTTGACTTTGTTTTTGCTTCTCATTTTAAATTTCTTATAAAGTGACAATTTCAGAACTTTTGTCTCTAATTTTACAAACAGAACCTCTATGTATAAAGAGTCAGAAAAACCTAAAATGCTTACACTTCAATTTTTTCAACCTCACCCCAAATAAGCTTCCATTCACAACAGTTAATACTACACATATTAAATTTCTCTCTCTCTCTCTCTCTCTCTCTGTCTCTCTCTCTCTCTCTCTCTCTCTCTCTCTCTCTAAACTACATGCTTTTTTTGAATTCGTTGTACTTCACTAAAGGGTTTCCGATGCCCCTGTGTTTGTGTGTAAGCACAGCATGTACAGGCCCATATTTACACCTATATTTATGTGTCCACACCTATATTTATCTGTCCTTCCTACTTTTTTATTGTCACCTCTTCCTGGAGCTTGAGAAATAGACTCATTTCTGCGGATGCAGTCTCGGGTTTTTCTGAGTGTCGCATTTCTGGTGGTTTTGCCTGGAATGTGTGAAATGTCCCCTGTGTCTGAGCTGTTAGGATATACAATGAGGGCCTGATCTTCCAAATGCGAGAAAAACAAACCACTTAAAGAGACCACTAAAACCGGGCGGCAGACAATCTGGCACTGCAAGAGTTGAAGGTTTTACACAGCTGTAACAGCCTTTGGCAAACACAGACAGGTGAGAAAATTAAAGGGAAAAGGGAACAAAACAAAAAAAAAAATGTGTTAGTGAGAATTCAGGGCCAAAGTGAAGCTCAAGAACAGGGTCAATGTACCTTGAAAGTTATTGTACAAGTCTCAGGAAGTGTACTGTTGTAATAAAGACATTTTTTCCCCCTAAACCTATGATGTGTGTTGGTTCAAGCCATGGACTTTATTTAGTGTCATCACAAACTGATCTACACTTCCTTGCTGAGCCATTTTACACGAGAGGTTGTACCTGGAACACATTGGTCCAATTTGTAAACCTTGCACCAATTCCAAACAGAAAGAAAGAAAGAAAGAAAGAAAGAAAGAAAGAATCAAAAACAACAATAATACTACACCATGAGAACAACAAATTCAAAAAGAGCACCTTTTGTCAATTCGAGGTTCATGTTGTATTTTTCCTTCTAACTTATAACTAAATATAAATTCTATCTGCATTTCTGCAGGTTCCCTGGTGGTCTAGTTGTTAGGATGCGGCGCTTTTTTATCCCCGGTCAGGGAACCGACCCCAGCCACTTTTAGTGCCGGTCCCAAACCTAATGGGAGAAGCTGAAAGAAAGTTTATCTTGATTTCTGCAAAGTCGCTTTGTAAAAGTGGTGTCTATGAATATGATTGACTTGATTTGAAATTAAAATTATTTTGTCTTCGTCACATATACATTTCATCATTCACTGGATCCTTTCTAGTATGAAGTGACTTCCTCATAGTGCTCTTACAATCACTTCCCTGTTTTTAAACATCGGAAACTAAATAAGAAAGCTCAAGACCTTTACCAAATATACATGCTGTTAGTCAGGATACATGCATTTTCAGACAATTCCTTGAGGTTGAAGTTCTCAGCTGAATAGAGACAGTCTCTCACAGGACACGTCCATTGCAAATTACCTTTAAACCAAATAGAAGGTTTAAATACATTTTTGACTACATACTGCAGTATTTATGTAAATGTGGTTGATGTTATGTAAGGAATGGTACATTTCCAAAGAAAAGTCTTTCATCAGCTGCACAAGCAACACCCTATGTTATAAATATATTTCTTAAAATGATGTATTTTTGTGTGTTTTTATGTTCACTTCCTGAATAGGTCCTTGTGCACAATCTAGCCATGTTCAGAAAATGATATTTTTTCTGTTGTAACTTCTCAAGCATTCCAAGACTTTTCTGTTCAACATGGCTGTAAATAGGAGTGATTTGATTTAGCATGGCTTTCTTGGCATGTTTGCTCACAGAACTGCTGCTGAGTGGATTTTTTGTTGCACCATTCCATGTAAACCCCAAAGACACAAAATTCTAAGTCTGAGTGAAAATTCCAGGAGATCAGCAGTTTCTGTCCATCTGGCTTCATGGTCAGATTTAGTCAAATTTCTTCCTAATTCCGATGGGAATATTAAGTGACGAGCTTGATCTATATAAAATGACATTTATAAATGCAAACCCTAAAAAATGATTAGTGTTGAAGAATTGATTTTAGTGTAGTGAATAGGTTTTTACATTTCTAGAAGATAAAATGGTATTCAGAATCTGTTTGCTGCGCCTGCTAGCCTGCTAATTTAGTAAATATGCGAAAAACTATGTTCATTGTTATTGTACAATATTTAAACAAGATTATCTACTGTTCGAAAAAATAATATACCTCATATATAACAGTTTTAACAATAATTAAGACTCAGATACTGAATTTGTATCTCTGTGAGGATTTTTTCTATGTGAGCACTATTCAAATGAAATTTAACTTAGTTGAGCTTTTCTGCTAGCATTTTTTTGAGAAAATCCAAGATAAAAAAACAAAAAAACAAAACATGAGCTAGTTTGCTAGCGCTTCATACAAATTGAGACTCAAATACCAAAGATGTTGCTTTCATGTGAGAAATGTAAACCAGCTTGCTAACAGAGCAATTTGGAATGCTCCGTTTTTATTTAGCTTAAAATATAGCAGATCCATGTTTTCATTTAGAGCTGTCAATCGATTTAAAATATTTGATCACGATTAATTGCATGATTGTGACGAGTTAACTTACCATTATTCGCACCCTAATCACACATTTTAATCCTTTCTAACTGTACCTTAAATCAATACTTTTCAATTTTTAATACTCTAATGAACATGGGCATGAACAAATATGGATGCTTTATGCAAATGTATGTTTAATAATAAAACCAAACTCAGCATGTAGACAAAATATTCTTGGAATGGTTTTAAAGTAATTATGGTCACCAAACAGAACAACTAATGGACCTTTCGCTATGTTTCCACACAGACGATTTTAATTGCCGGATGTGTGAATCATGGCGGATTTTAGTGCTCAATTCGAGACTTGGCACAACAGTAAAAAAAAAGTTTTGCTGTGGTACATTTTTTTATATATTTGAATAAAAGAAGGACATTGTGAATAATGTGTGTTGTGTTGAAGGTTTAAATATCAGATTTTTATTTTTCAATATTTTTTATAGAAATTGTAATAATAAAATTAATAGGTTAAAATGAATCTGCACAATCTTATTAACATGTACGTGTAGCTTTTGATAGCCCTATTTTTTGTTACAATGCAAAAGCTTAAAAATGTACAACTTTTTAATATAATAATAATAATAGATTATTGAAATTGTTTGAAAAATGACACTCAGATTTTATACATAGGCAGCACATGAATGTGGCTCACACACAGTGTTAATTGTTGGCATTTTATTCTGCCATTTAGCTGCAGGTACTCATGCAGATACAGGTGACGAGCTTCAGTTAATGTTCACATCAAGCATCAGAATGGGGTGAAACGTGTAATCTCTGTGACTTTAATTGTGGCATGGTTGTTGGTGCCAGATGTGCTGGTTTTAATATTTCCGAACCTGATGATGGAATTTTCACACACAACAGTCCCGAGGGTTTATACAGAATGAGAAAAACACTCTTTAAGCAACATGCATGTGGGTGAGAGAGGTCAGGAGAAAATTCACAGATTGGTTCAAGATGTTTTAGGACTTCTGATTGAAAAGCCTGAGTTTAAAATCCAAGCACCATAAAGTTACATTTAAGGCATTTGTTAGATGCCCTTATGCAGAGCAAGTTACAATTATCTCAACTGAGCATGTGGGGGTTAAGGGCCTTGCTCAGGGGCCCAGCAGTAACAGCTTGCTTGAACTTGGCTTTAAACTCACAACCTTCCAAACCTACGGCTAAGATCCACTGAGACAACAGTTCCCACCATTGTTGGGCTCTTGACTGTTAACCCTCAACTGTTTAGTCTTACAATTATAGTTATAATGTATATAATATTTACGAAAAATATTCTATCTATCTATCTATCTATCTATCTATCTATCTATCTATCTATCTATCTATCTATCTGTCTATCTGTCTATCTGTCTATCTATCTATCTATCTATCTACACAGAGGAAAATAAACACCAGCTAAGCAATTTTTCAACAACTGCTTTTTTGGTTATTAAACATCACCATATTATTTATATGTTATATGTTGATCTTATGTTTATTATTAGGAAACTACCTCAAATAAAGGTGGTTAATGGTTTTGCTATAACTTCTTGTTCTCACATTATTTAAACTGTCAAATTTTCGGAAGTTTTTTTTTGTTTAAAACAAAAAGAACTTACAGATTTAACCCTAAACATTACACCCTGAAAATGCGTTCCAAAAAAATACCACATACAGTAAACAATGTACATATAAACTATATGGATAAAAGTTTGCGAACAAAACTGGGCATAAGATTCATGTGTTTTACATTTAGTCTCAATTTGCTTTTATAAAAACCTCCACTTTTCTCAGAAAGAAATTCCAATAGATGTTGGTGTGTGCTTATGGAGATTTGTGGGAGAAACACAAAGAGAAAAGAAATCATACCTTATCAAATAAAGCAAGGACCATAAAAGTCAGCAACAAGCATGGGCAATGAACATGATTCAAGGAATGAGCCATTGAGCCACAAGAGCATTAGTAAATTCAGGTACTGATGTAGGTAAATTGAGGAGCCTGGGGTGTGAAGGTGCTCAAATATGGTCCCAAAGGTGTTCAATAGGGTTTCAAAACTCTATAGCAGGAGATCTTCCACTGCAAACAATTTAGAGCATAACTTCATGGAGCTGGATTTGTGCACAGGAGCATTGTCATGCTGGAACAGGTTTGGGTCTCCTAGTCCAATAAAAAGGAAGATGTAATGCTACAGGACTGAAAGTTGTCCGATACTATTTCTTGCCTACTAACAATTTGGAAAAGAAACATACAGTACAGACCAAAAGTTTGGACACACCTTCATTCAAAGAGTCTTCTTTATTTTCATGACTATGAAAATTGTAGCTTTACACTGAAGGCATCAAAACTATGAATTAACAGATGTGGAATTATATATGGAATTATATACATAACAAAAAAGTGTGAAACAACTGAAAAACGTCATATTCTAGGTTCTTCAAAGTAGCCACATTTTGCTTTGATTACTGCTTTGCACACTCTTGGCATTCTCTTGATGAGCTTCAAGAGATAGTCACCTGAAATGGTCTTCCAACAGTCTTGAAGGAGTTCCCCGAGAGATGCTTGGCACTTGTTGGCCCTTTTGCCTTCACTCTGCGGTCCAGCTCACCCCTAAACCATCTCGATTGGGTTCAGGTCCGGTGACTGTGGAGGCCAGGTCATCTGGCCCAGCACCCCATCACTCTCCTTCTTGATCAAATAGCCCTTGATGCCTTCAGTGTGACTCTACAATTTTCATAGTCATGAAAATAAAGAAAACTCTTTGAATGAGAAGGTGTGTCCAAACTTTTGGTCTGTACTGTATTTGGCTACAAAATGACAGGTCCTAATACTTTTGCCATATTAAATGTGTATAGAAAGAATTATCATAGCATTTACAGTTATGGGAAATAGTAAAAGTCATACATGAATATAAAATAGTAAGGTTTATATTAAGGTTTAGAGACGCTGTTAGTGACTTTAAAAGCATTGTGTTATAAATATAAATGATTTATTATGTATACCTTCTGTATATCATCAATTTTCCTTCATTTACATTAACTGACAGATCTTGATACACACTGAGTTTACAATTAAAATCAATATAAATGTAAATATCATGTCAAATTATTGCTTTTTCATCTGCCTGCACGTTAGGGAATAATAATGTAATCTTGTTTAGGAAATCTTCTTTATTCCTATTAGACCAGACAGAAATATAGCTGGTGGCGAAGTCAGATTTTTCACCTCTGCACTAAATTATAAAGATGTCAGAGAATGTGCTGGTCCTGAATTAGTTCCTCTATCACTTCTGCAGAAGAAAGAACCAGGAGACCCCAGACAGGTTAAAACTAAGAGAAAGGCAGAGAGATATGAATGAGAATGATAATATATGAGCTATATAATGGCAGTTTAATATGATCAAATATGCAGACTTATCAAATGTACTGAAATAACATTGTCTCCTTTCAAACGAATTCTCTTTACTTTTAATATGAAAACCCATCATCTTATTAGATATTAATAACTCTATGTTAGCAGAGTGGCCTACGTATGATTGTAGGGAAAAATTGGACTCGTGATACTTCATCTAGCATTCATGCCTTCGTCCTGGAGTCATTTGAAGATAAGGAAGACTCTTTTTTTAGCAACTGGGATAATTAATTATCCGCAGGCCTGGGAATTTTTTTTTCCTTTTTTTTTTTCTTGAAAATAGTTTCACATAGGGTTCACGTAGAATAGTAAATTGCCCGATGAAAATGAAATCAGGCTTATTAAATTATACTGCATTAAATTATTTCCCAGCTGTCCTCAAAAGACTGTTGGAATGAATGAAGCGAAGGACGAGGGGAAGAAAAAGAAAAAAAAGCACAGCCTGATCAATGGCCTTAACTTAGACAGACATCTGCATTAATCTTAATTTATTCTCCGCTTAAAAGAAATAGAAGAGATACCCTCGGATCAAATAAGGAAGACTCCGTTTTGGGAATCCCCTCGTGCACAAACGTAAAATCGTTGATTATGATCATTAGGCTGTGATTTGCTGAGGAAAAATGAAGGTGTTGTGTGTTGGTGTGCAGGATGCATTCAGGGTGTTCAATCATGGGTTAAATGGAGTGTAGAGCGATAAGTAATACCGCAATCTGGTTCCTTTCGCTAAATCTGTACAACGCTGCTACCAAAACACACACACACACACACACACACACACACACACACACACACACACACACACACACACACACACATAGAGCCATTTCACCTCAGGGCTCCCTGTTGGATGAAAAACTGCATGAACGGATGTAGAGGGTTGCCATAGAAACTTAATAAGCCACCAGCTGCAGAGGGATTGGACTAGCGTCGCTATTGAAGCATGATCTGGTTTTTAAAAGTAATAAAATGAAAACCGAACGACACGGACGGAGGTACACGAGAGAAAATAGAACTGTCGGAGTGGCACTGAGGATGATTGAGTCGCATCATGAAATAGGTGAAGCGGATAAGGAAGTCGGGACTGGAATATCTCACCAAGTACAGTCCTCGCTGGCGTTTTCTGTCATCCTGCCTGGGAGGTCAGAGGTCAAATAGCCATCTGCTGGGTCACATCTATTGTTTTGTTCCTGCTGTGGGCCATGGCTCTGTGCTTTTAGTGTCTCCTCTTGGGATTGGCATTGGCTCATGCTTGTTGTCATAGCACAGGTAGCGCTCACATGCTCTCTGCTAGCAAGTGACTATTCGGCCATAAACCTTTCATTAGCATGAGCAGTAAATAGATCCTTGATTATCAGGCTTGGCGTTTTCACTGAGCCCGGTGAATGATGGCTGTGATAGCTGAGAGAATTCATAGCGGCTGCTCAGGGAGCCGATTCATAAAATGTAGCGACAAGGTGGGATTTGTTTTAACTTTAATTTATCCTGCAAACTCGATCTTGTGAGGGGGGAAAAAGCAAGAAAAAATAGTTCACCTCCATCTTATTAATTTTGTTAGCTCCCTGAGTGGTGCTTATGTGTGAAAAAAAACCAGAATATGTGTCTCATGGAAAGTGTGTCTGTTAGTGTTGCACCATTTTTGGATGCTACAGTAGCCGAGTTTTGCATATTTTCCTGAAAGAAACTTTGAAGCAGGAATCTCAGATGATTTCTGCCTAAATCCGGTGTCATCGCTGCGAGAGGAGGATTCCTAGAAGACTGAATAAGTGAAGTCTGCTTTTCATCACCCCTCGCTTTCCTCTCGTCTTTTGCTCTACGCTCCACTTCTCTACATACACACACAACCAGCGGGTTGGTATTTGTGTGGTTTTGTGATGATATCATGCATTTTTACGCACATCTTTAGGTGAAAGAACCTTCTGGCGAAGATGTAAATGTTGTTTCCCCTAGAAACCTTTCAGTTAGGAATTAGCTTTGCATTAGATTAAACGTGGGTAATGTGCAAAACCAAATCTTCTGATGAGCTCATCAAAAACCTGCTCTCCAGGACATCAGCCACAATAGACTAACATTCCTCACAGAATCGATTACATGCCCCTAAAACACTGCGGATTAGATTGGAGACGCGGTATGGCAACAGCTCGTAAAATTAAAAGCTTGCAGGAGGTTAATGTCTGTCCACAAAGATTCATAACTAATTTGCTTTTTGTCTTTATTTATTCATTTATCTTTTTTTTTTTCGTCCAAAGCTGATTAGATTTTATTCATGCTGTCTTTCATGTAATCCAAATGTAGGTCCACCATCATCCATCACTCATAGCATTAATAAAGCAAGCTTCTTTTCTATTGTTACCTTGTTATGTACTGACTCGGTGTCCTGATCATGAGTTCTTTGTAATGCAAATGAGAATGTGGAAAAATGGTGGAAAAGATAGAGAATAGACTGGGATCTTGTGGTACACAATAAAAAGATTGCAGAGGCAGACAGTGTTTACTTTCATCTGACTGGGAATGAGCAGTCAGATGCAATGCTCAAAGAACAAACTTGGTAAAAACCTTCTGCAGGAGTAGGTGGGATTCGTCAAATTTAATGCAGGTGGGTTTGGACAATCTTTCTGCAGGAGTAGGACAGTTGTGATCAAACTTTCTGCACGAGTAGGAGGGTTTTGATCGAACTTTCTGCAGGTGTAAGAGGGTTTTGATCAAACCTTCCTCAGGACTAGGTGGGATGAATTAAACCTTCAGCAGGAGCAGGTAGGATTAGTCAAATTTTCTGCAGAAACCATAAGGATTAGGCAAAACTTCTGCAGGTGTAGGACAGATTGGTCAACTTTCTGCAGGTGTAGGAGGGATTGGTCAAAACTTCTGTAGGAACAGGTGGGATTTGTTAAAAGTTCTTCAATAGTAGGTGGGATTGGTCAAACCTGCTGCAGGAGTAGGAGGGTCTGGTCAAAACCTCTGTAGGAACAGGTAAGATTTTTTGAACTTTCTGCAGGAGTAGGTAGAATGGGTTAGTCAGGTTTGGAAGAAAAACACTCTGCAGAAGAAGGTGGGGTTTGTTAAAACCTTCTGCATGAACCAGAAGGATTAGACAAACTGTCTGCAGGAACAGGTGGGATTAGTCAAACCTTCTGCAGGAGTAGGACGGGTCAGTTTGGTAAAACCTTCTGTAGGATTGGTTGCATTTGTCAAATCTTCTGGAGGAATAGGTGGGTTTGGTCAAACCTGCTGCAAAGTAGGTAGGATTGGTCAAACCTTCTGCAGGCATAAGTGGGATTGGTCAAATCTTCTGAAGGAACAGGTGGGTTTGGTCAAACCTTCTGCAAACATAGGTAGGATTGGTCAAACCTTCTTCATGCATAAGTTGGATTGGTTAAACTTTCAACAGGAGCAGGTGGGATTGGTTTAACTTCTGCAGGAGTAGGTAGGATTGGAGCAGTTTTATGCTGGTAGAGTAGGGCAATTGGACATACTTTCTATGGGAAAAGTAAGGATTGTTCAAATTTTCTGCAGGAGTTAGGTTTGATTGGGCTTACCATCTGTGAAAAATGGGCAAAATTGGTCAAACCTTCTGGTAGCATATTGTCACTAATCAAACTTTCTCTGGAAAAGTATCCAAGATTTCTGAAGTTTGGGCTTGTCAAACATTCTGGTAGAATCGTGGAATGTTAAAATTTTGTGAGAGCGGGTAAATTGGTAAAAAATCTTTTTGCAAGCAGGCAGGTTGGATCAAACGATTAAATGGTTAGTACTGGTACAGAGATAGGAGTATTGGTAAAGATTTTCTGCAGGACTGGCCAGGATTAGTCAACATTGTGGTAGAGTATTGCCATTGGTTGAACTGTCTGCAAAAGTGGTGGAATTTGATAGATCACTTCATTCATGCTAGATATTTTTCTGTTAATCAAAATGTCTGAAAATTTACTGACTGGCAGAGCTTTCTGGAGGAGTGGTAGTAATTGTTAAAGTTTTCTTTCTGGGGAGAGATGGGATTTGTTTAAATGGTCTGTGGGAGTTGTTTGGATTGATAAGATGGGTATGTATATATGCCAAAATAAGGGGGTTGAACAAACGTTATAGACTTGTGATCTTGTATTAAGCTTCTTTTATTAAATGTTAATAAAAATGAAATGAACTCGCTATGTTTTTTTAGCCATTTTTATATTTACTTTTTGAAGTCATTGAAGACACTTTTAGGGTATCAATAAAGATTTTGTGCCGTTTGGAGATGTAACCTATAATTGATACATTTGCACAACCAATTATGTTTTATTTCTCTCTAATGTGGATACCAGAGGAGAAATTCAGACAATAAGAGAAAATTCACACCACATAGAAGATTAATTCTACCTCAGTGGACTGTTATGATTATGTAAAAGAAAAAGTATTTATGGTCAACTAGTAATTATTAAAGGCCCAAGTGTCTACTTTAATATGAGTCATCAAACACCATCATGCAGCGCAGTACGATTAAGAATTCAGGAGTGAACTGAGGCCCATTCGAAACAAGCAGAAATCGCATTTTATTGCCACTGTGCAGAAAGATATAAAACATAATGGGGCATGCTGTCATAGGAAAATAATCAAAGATGAGCTGTTGTGATGTAACGATGTAAGGTGAAGTTACCTGATGATTTCCTGAAGTAAGTTTTTTTTTTTTCATGCATTTGCTGACAAGTACAATATCTTTTTAAAAAATATGAAATATATTGTACTGTCAGGTACATTTAATGGTATGGAACTACAGCAAAATAGCAGCTACTGTACAGTATGTATACTTATCACTACTAGCTTCACCATTCTTTAGTTTTTTTGAAAGCAACATATAATGTGAGCCAGGAACCCGATTTTTTTTTTTTTTTAAGAAAACTTTCTGAAAGGTTTAATCGACAAAACAAGTTTCTTAATTTATAGCATTACCTCTAACTTTTACAAAGCACTGGCACTGGAGAGGGTTCTACAAATGTTTAAAAAAAATCTCATTCAATTTCTGTGATTCCATGTTTTACTTAAAAAAATGTCAAAAAAAAATAGTTTTCTGTATTTTTATTGTTAGGTGTAAATTATGAGTCTATATGAATGGGCAGTTGCAATAGGAAAATGTAATGTAATAAAAACAAGCACATTAATATATTATATTATATTATATTATAATAATGATATAAATCGCAGACAGAACTATTGTCAGACATGCTGATATAAATTTGTCAATATCTTCTGATTTGAGAATTCAGCAGCTAGAATGAAATCCATAGAAACGTTACAAAAAGCGTACCGTCGGTTGAGTCAGGGAAACAAATGTGTTGGTATATACACATATGTCGTGCTTCCAGACTGTGGTGATGTGAGTCAGTCTCAATTGTGTAACAGTGGCAGATTGGCCTGGTATTGTGTGGGCGAGTCTTTATTTGAGTGAGCTTAGGGAATGGAGCAGTCAGCAGGTTTGATTAAATCCCTGCTCTGGGCACAATGAGTTTATGCCAATCGCTATTCAGTTATAGCTATGTTTGTTTGCTTTCTTGTCCTTCACTCAGACATTGCAGCGGGGCCTGTACGTTACAGCCTTTAGAAGTCTTTAATGTCTTACATCCTGCTGTAGCAACTGATATTTTTTTTTTATATAAATTTTGACAAGTGCAGCGTTCGGGGACGAGAGCAAATCGGAGAAGTTATGCTTGGTAAAACGGTACTCGCTGCAGGAAGTGTTCAATGCAAGGCATGTTCTCTGTGGGAATAAGAAAGTTAGGATTCAGTGAGCATGGCTTCGAGGCCGCTCATGTGAGTAAGTGTTTGGCCTTGGCTCAGGGCTCTGCATTGAGGATGTGATACCGGATCCTGGAGCAGAAATTCAGTCAGTAAGAGGAGATTCACACCACATAGAAGATTAATTCCGCTACGGCGGATAGTTATGATGTGGATTAAAGTGACAGAAAGTCAATACGTTCCAAATTCAGGTTTAGTCGGCTTACTCAATTTTCTCTTCTCCGCTAAGGTGTGCAACATATCACAGCTGTTTTCTTCGGCTGCTTTTTTTTGTAACAGGGTCTATAAAAATGTTTCCCAGCAGTGCAATTGAAGTGTGTTAAAATATCTGTTTTGACATGTTTTGTCCAGTTGTTATTTCAGGGTCTCTGCTGTCTGATCAAAATTAAAAGAAAAATACAGCCTGTATGTGACAACTCTTTCTTTCCTGCTCTCATCTCTGTGGGAATCCAGCAAGGGCTTCTCCTCAAACCCACCTGGTCTTGTCTGCATCACCGACTGCTTTGAATCAGCAATGAGGGTCACAGTAAAGTCCACGTTTTCAGCACCGATCCTCTCCTCCTCTTGATTCTATCCTGACCAAGGACTGGTTTCAAACAATAGATATGCTGCTATTGTTGGAGGAATACTTTGGGTTGTTTTAGGCTTTCTTTCTTTTCTATTTTCTCCCTCACTCTTTCTCTCTCTTTGTCTTTTCTTCCTGCGACCACCTGCAGGGTACATGTTGGTAGGTGCTTTTCAACTCCAGTCTCACTGTGGGCGCAGGATGTGCCAAAATGTTTCAAAATGGAAATATCCCGTGTTTTTTATTTATTTATTTATTTATTTTCTTATCTCAGCCAGGAGCTCTTTCTCTCTCTCTCTCTCTCTCTCTCTCTCTCTCTCTCTCTCTCTTTATGTGTCTATGTCTCTCTCGTTTTTCCTCACTCACTTGAGGTGATTCTTAAAAGAAAAAGCCTCTAATAAGCTGCCGGTCCTCAAAATACAAGACGCAATAACACTCCTACGCCAGGCTTCTTTTTTTAAAGATTAATTCAGAGTGAAAAGAAAGGGGGTGATCTGAAATAAACCGATCTGAATAATCTCTCTGCGTGGTGTTTTATTAGTACTGCTGTGTTTTAAACAGCTGAAGCGATTTTTGGGGGAAAAAAAGAATTCGAAGTCGAACATCCCCCCCCGGCCCCCTGGTGTGTTTTACTTAAAAGCAAACAGCTGAATGAATTCACACAGCTGGAGAACAACATCATAAATAATATAATGCATGAATAGCTTGGACTGTTCGAGATTGCTTATCCCTAACCGTAGCGAATAGCAAAGTGTTATCGAAACTACTCACTCGATAGTGAGCTTATGGATCAGGTTGGGATCCGCAGGGCAGCCTGTAGTCCCCTAACCTTTTATCCCACTCAGAAATGAATGCGTTGTTTGTCCGCGGTGAATCCCTTCGCCGCCGTACGAAAGGTCGGCGCAAAAACAAAACCATCATCTTCCATCATCGTATGACTTCACCGCTCCGATAACCCAACCTCACTTCTAATTTAAACTCCTGTTTACCACATTTTCTCTCTTTTTTTGCTTTTCAGACGCCATGGAAACAAGGCTTGCTTCTTTTCTTTTTTTTTTTTTCTCCTATTCATTCAGCTGTACCTTGATTGGCCAAATGCAGATCGCAAAGTCTGGCTTTGTGCGAGCACATCAATCACGCTTTAGCATTAGCGTTCCAAGGGCCAATTAGTAAACCTCAGAGGCACTTAGAGTCACCGAGTGCAGGCCTTCGATTAGAGCATGACCTCGGCGCTGCTCATCTGCATGCACGGCTAAATGTCAAATAACAGATACAGGATCTTTAACATAATTGCACCTTAATGGATATCAAAGTTGGGCTGACGAGGCGTGATGTGTAGACTTGGGCAGAATGTGAGCAAAGATGACAGAAGGCATTCATCAACATCAGAGTGATGGACAAACAGATGGGAAAATCAAAGAGAGAGAGAGAGAGAGTAAGAGAAAAAGAGAGAGTGAGAGAGAGAAAGAGTGTGCAGTAGCTTATATAATATTTCTCCAGCTAAACTTTAATACATTGTGTTATAGAAATCCTATGATTCACTTTAATGTCACTTTTTGTGATTTTATTTTTTATTTTTTTCTCTTCTAAAATGACCAGCCATTTGAGCTGTGTTATGACATATTCAATATTACTACCTGATGGTCATGGGTGGTTCTCTTTATGACACCAAAGAGAGCTGTTTAATGAAGCGATACTAATGACGCAAGGTGACCTATGCTGCTAACAGTGTCTCAGAAGCTACAGGTGTGTATGTGTGTGTGTGTCTATGAGAACAGGTGTCCAGCTCTATTCCCCAATTCAGCCTCTCTTTATTTTCTCTTTAAACTCTATTAAGTCTCACATAATTGTGTGTGTTCTCCATAGTGAATATTTGATATCCTGTTTGCCCTTTGCCGCTGTACAGATCAAGGTAATCAACGGTGCTCCTGTCCGTAGGTAGACGCTGATGTATGCTTAGTGGACAGATGCCCCAATTCCCCACCCACACCAATTACTGTATTAATTATTAATTCATCAGAAAGGTCGTCTTCACTCTGATTGTTCTTTAGGAGCCGAGAAGGACAATGACACTGTGTCCCTTCAAGATCTGTGCATCCAATCATGTCTGAAAGCTTCAATCTTCTATCTAGGGAGAAGTCCAGTATAATTTTAATCCATTCAGGTAATACAAAGGCTTTATGGGGCTATAATATGCACCGATATGCTACAAAATTGCATATAGTATATACATATGTAAGGGTTATTCTACAGCTAGGAGTGAATTACACAATTTAATGCAAGATTTTTAGGTGAAAAAACACCTAATTGGGGAGAATTTTACTTTAATTATGGTCACTTGACAGAAGTTTTTTATTATCTTTTGTTATTTTTATTATATTTTGTTATTTTAAATGCATGAAAAATAAAAGTAAGTATTGTGATACAATGATTTTTATTGAAATAATTTTTTGTGCATGTTTTGCATTTTTTATTTTAGAGAGTTTTTTCACCAGTTCCCCAATCAAATTCATCTCGCACTTCATGCACATCTGTTTAAATCACATTTGTATGTTTGACCGTTCGAAAATACGTGTGCATCAGAATCAAGTATTTTAACATATACTCCTTCTCGAACTCTTAGATCAATGTTCCCATTCTCCTTGTGTGTTCCTCATATGCTTTTGGCATCGATGAGATCTCGATCTTTTAGCTTTGCTGCTCCTAATTTGTAAAATCAACTTTCTAATGATATTCACCCCAGTGACTCCTTCTCTACTTTTCAAATCTTGTTTAAAAATTCACCTTTTTAGCCAGGCATATCAGAGATACTATTAGTGGTGGGCGGTCAGGGCCAGCAAAGTCTTCTCTGCTGGCCTAAACACTATCAGAAGCACTGACCTACATTTGAAACATAAATTCTAATATTTGTTCTATGGAATTGTATTATTTATTCCCAACAGTTTATTCTCTTTATTTTGTAGAGTTTCTCTTGGCTGCACTGCTTCCAGTACGTGTATGTGGATGTTAGATTTTTTTTGTGGAATCAGATTTTAGTCTCTTTGTGCTGCCATGTCCATCTAATCTACCCAGGGCCTTCAAAGTCCGTACTGCTGTACTTTTTACTATAGTCTCCGGTAGCTCTGTTTTTTTAACCAATCAGATTTCATATTCGCCTCACAGGGCAGCTCGCTAACCCAGAATAGCGTCAGCATTTTTCCGTCCTCTGATTGGTTGGTCAGAGGGAAACTGTTACAGCCAAGATCGACTGGCAAAACACATCTGTAGCACACAATAATACATCTGAGTTAGACTTTTTTACGTTTATGTTTACTTAAAAATCCATTTTGAAGAAAAGCTAGACATCATGAGGAGGTCGGCTAACCCTAAAGCTAGCTAGCTTGTCTCAGCCTGGGAAAGGGTTTGTTCTCCACTTCCAGATCAGTGAATACGAGCTGTACCACTGGATTACAGCCTCTGAAGAGCAGTGCACATTATGAGTCTGCATCTCTGGTGAGTATGATGTATTTTAATTACATTTTTATGTTTTTGTCATGTTATTAGACACATATTGATTCTGAACTGCTCCAAATGATGTAGGTGCACAGCTGTGGTTGTAGTGTAGAGGTTTAAAGTCCTAACTGAGTTTCTTGCTTTAGTAAAATGTTTTTTAACCTTCATAAGTGAAATGCCTCTCTCTCTGTAATACCACACATTGTTATATTGCGTTTTTTTTAATGTATTGAAGGTTTCTATAAGTGCGATGTGATAGTAGTGGTATTAAGAGATGGATTAAGTCAGGTAAGTTCTCGGCCCAGGTACCAAATGCACGGCCCGCCACTGGATACTATATATATATGTTTATGTTTAAAGTTTTTATTAATTGTATAGTGTTAAATTATTTTTCAATTGCTATTGTTAATTGTCTTGTGTTTTATGAATAAGATGTATTATTATTACTTTATTGTTATTATTATTACTGACATAATACTTTATGAAAAAACATATATGCAAAAATATGACACAACGTTTTGATAGATTGCTGTGTTAGCAAAGGTATAATTGACATTACAGAGGGGCAAATGCTCATTATGTTCTCTACAATCTGTCAGTCCTGTATTTGTATGCATGCAGAGGGCTCTGACATTTCGGCCATTGGGAATTCAGGGATATTTCACTTGACTCAAAAGATACATAAAAGGACACCTCTTTCACAGTGTTAAAATGTCCAGCCATATACTGTAGATCATACCTCAACATTTTCCAGATTATTCTAGAATAGAAATCATTTAGAAATAGGATGTCAAAGCTATAGAAGTGGGAGCTCACTGGTTAATGCTCCGTATTACTGATCAGAAGGTCAGGGGTTTAAGTCCCACTATTGCCAAGCTGCCACTCTTGTGCC
Organism: Silurus asotus; assembly: GCA_024362625.1. Classification (NCBI taxonomy): domain Eukaryota; kingdom Metazoa; phylum Chordata; class Actinopteri; order Siluriformes; family Siluridae; genus Silurus; species Silurus asotus. Next base: position 1,803,763 of record MU598598.1, on the reverse strand, counting down.
CTTGAGCAAGGCCCTCAACCCTCTGTGGTCCAGGGGTTACTGTATATCATGACTGATCCCTGCTTCCTAATATTGCTGAGATATGCAAAAGCATCCTTAACTTTACTTTCTTAAAGAAGGAAATGACATTTGATGTATTTCATCATTTTGTAGAATTAAAACAGATTTACTAATTAATAAATCAAGTGATCATCTGTATATGTGCGAGAAAATGTGTTCAGTAGGATTGAAACAGGAATACAGCTTGGACAGTTTATTACAGGACACCACACATACACTGGCATGTTTCGGGAGGCAGCAGAATAAAAATTATATTATTTATTTGTTCATATTTTGAATAGAGTATGATTGCGGTAAAGTATTACACGATCCACCCACAGTTCAGAATAAAAAAGAAGAATAAAATGCCTGTGGCGATGATATCCTCCTTTAAACAAAGCCAGAATTGATTCTTGTAGAGACTCAATCATTCGGATTAAGTGTGAAGACAACCTTAAACAGTGGTCCTCTCACTCCCTGTGGAAAGCCTCATAGACATATTACATCTACAGCCACATTTTTGAGGAGCTTTAGTGTAACTTGCTTCTTTCTCAGCCTATATCTTGCTCAATGTTTAGGCCATGGTGTGGTCCCAAGAGCATCTGCTTAATCTAAAGGTGTGGCGGTTTGCGGTCTTTAATACGCCATTCGTGTTGACCTTTAGCTTTGTCACACAGCCGAAAAGGTCATATCTCTATTTTCCTCTTTATGGCTGTAATGAGATTCAGAGTGACCCTCCTGCCTCCAGCCCCTTGTTCCGAGTACAACTACGTGCACAGCTGATGAAGTTACGTCCCCTTTTTTATGGCTCTAGCCTAAGAATATCACGTTTCATTAAAACTAACATAAATCCCCCACTTCATTTGGGTCGGCAGAGTTGAAAACGACCACCTACACGCTCGGTACTTCCTGCCATCAGGTTTGCGTAGGTGAACTGGGGTGAGCGTGCTGCGCTCTCATGGATTTAATTAATGATAATGCATTTATATGGCTATAGTTAAGCACAGAGTGTTAATCTGGCCTGGCAAATTAGGAATTGTTGAGGTTGTTTTCATTTACATGGGATTAGTCGTTGTATTTGCATTAAGCGCATAATTAAATTTGATTACGAATAATTATTCACATAAATTTTCAAATATAAAATGTCTGGGGGAAAGCGATCGAGGAACATCTACATGCTTTTAGCGTTCTTACCGCACCCCACACACACACACACACACACACACACACGTTCACACACACATTCATAAATACACACAATGTTTTGACAATCGTATTCATATTAACATAATTCAATATTTTATTCTCTTTAATCTTTTTTTTTCAGAGGGCTGAAGATATCCTGTAATTCTTTCCCTTAATTCTTGGAGAAGCCCTCAGTTAAACGTGATCAGCTGAGTTATATTAGGATTTTTTCAGAAGTAAATCAAAACCAAGCAGCGTTAATTAGTGCACTCTGGATCCAATCCCACTGACGTGTGTTTTGTAGCCGAACTTTTTATTCTGCAGTGCTTTTCTTAACCATGCTCTAATCCTTTAGGAAGACATGCTCGTACAAAGCTTGTTCCATTTGCGCAGCGCACAGATGGTATGCGAGGTTACTGAAGGTGAAATCCATTGTAAAGTGTAAATAATGAATTGTGTTACTGTACATGCTGCAAAACTGAGTCATACCGACATAAAATGCAATAAATGGAATGGGTTTGTTGGAGAAAGGTTGGTATAGGGCTCATGACATATTCGTGAGATATTCATGGACAAAATCTAGAGATTTTTTTTTTACCTAAAGCAATGGACATTTTCTTAAAGCAGTTTTACAAAGGTAAATACATTTTATTTATAGTACAAGTTTATCCCTAATGAACAATCCAGAGGTGATGGTAGTGAAAAAAATCTCCCATAGTCTTGAATAAGGAACCATGAGAAGAACCTGACTCAAAAGGGAGCGTCCTCATCTGGGTGACATCCAGACATTCGTTATAGTTCCATCATTACTGAGGTGATCAAATATTTACTGATAGACACCAGTGCAAATCTGTTAATGGCAATTTGTAGGAGAACTGGTAATTGCAGTTCAAATTCATCTACATGAAGTAAGTGGAACCATCTGCAGTAAACTCTTTTACCTTTAAGATGTTCATGTGGAGCACTTTTCAGCAGCAGTGAGTGGTTTGCCATCGATGAAAACTCCAGCAGAGCGTCAGGATGGATCAGGAACGTCCAAAAAGCAGAACAGGATTGTTTGTATCTCAGGAGCATGTGTAGCTTGATGGAGAAACAGTGATAATGAAGACTCGATGATGACGCTCTATGTATTAAATTATAAGTTTTATGAGTAATTATACTGTAAGTAATTAAGAATACACACCCATTTCCTTGATAACGCTCATAAACCTTTACTAATTAGAGCAGAAATCCTCTGAATAACTTCTTTATTTTGGGACAACCAGTTTTATTTAATATTTAGAAGAAAAAAAAACGTTTTAAAACATTTATTATTATCACATGTGCATCCCTATTTGGAAGAATATTGCATAAGAATTTTCATAATTGTTTAATGTTAGATTTATATGAGATTTATATTACATTAGATCGATATATTGCAAAAAAATAGATTATTGTATATAATATCTTAATTATACAACAAGCTGCATAAAACCTACACAAGTCACCTCATGGACGTTCATAAAGCTGCCAGCATTTATTTACACAATGCCTTCAAATGAGTTATGAAGGTCTACTGTTTAAATAGTTTTCTTCTTCTTCTTTCAGCTGCTCCTGTTACGAGTCGCCACAGCGGATCATACGGCTCCATACCCCTTTGTCCTCTACAGCTTCCTCTTTCACACCAACTACCTGCATGTCTTCATTAACCACATCCATAAACCTCTTCCTTGGTCTTCCTCTTTTCCTCCTTCCTGGTGGCTCCATCCTCATCATCTTAAAAACTCCACTGCCATCTCTCCTAAACATCTGGTATGCCATCTGGTCCAACCTACTTTCCACTCTTCATCCTCTTAATTGCTGCTTTCACTTTCTCCTTACTAATCCTATTCACTTCCTGATTTACCATCTCCACATCATCCAACCTTCTCTATCTCTCATTTTCCTTGTTCCCACTCTCAAATCCTTTACTCCTTCCTTAGTGTCCAACATCTTCTACAGATCCTCATATGATTTTACTTGGTTTTTACCACATCCCTCTTCACCTGCTGCCACATCTCCTTGTACTTCTGCCTACCTTTCTCATCACTCTGTTGATCCCACTTCTGTTTTGCCAACCTCTTTCTTCTTATGCTCTCCTGCACTTCCTCATTCCACCACCATGTCTCTTTGTCTTCCTTTCTATTGCCAAATGTCACACCAAGTCATCCAGAAAGCCTCCAAAACCATCCTACAGACCACCATCCGATGCTGTCTAGCTACACTGTCCGCTGCCAACACCTTACAGTCTCCAATCTCCTTGAGGTTGCATCTGCTACATAGCACATAGTCCACCTGTGAGCACCTTCCTCCACTCTTTTACGTCACCCTATGATCCTATGATTCTTGTTAAAATAATTTTTTACCACTGCCATTTCTTTTCTTTTCGCAAAGTCCACTGTTTAAATACTATTTCCCTTTATTTAATAGCAATTTAATTTATTTGTACAGTATAGTGCTTTTAACAATGGAAATTTGTCACAAAGCAGCTTTGCAGAAATGAAATAGATTAAGAATACAATTTTTATTCATAAATCCTTCCCTGTAAGTTTATCCCTAATAAGTAAGCCAGAGGTAATGGTGGTGAGAAAAAAAAAAAAAAACCCTCATCATCTGTGTCATATAAAGAATGCTAAACAGATGCAAATTCAGGTTAAGAGCGATATTTAATAAAGACCAAGGAAAAATCTAAAATGTTAATCCCAAACATAATGTGGTTGCAAAAACACGCAGAGTTCAGTCTAATAGAGCAAGAATAGAGCAAACGAGGTCAAAACTAGGAACAATTCAGCAACAAAGTATCACGGCTTCGTAATAGTCAAATGACATAAGTCACAGTGAATGTATTACTTTACACTCTTTTCCTAAATGAAGGTCCTTTAAACACTGTGTGTGTGTGAGGGATGTTTGTGCATGCAATGAGGCATACTTGCATTTAATTACTAAGAGAGAGACAAACCAGAAAAATGAACACTGATCAGGCATAACATTATGTCCACCTGCTTAATACAGTTCTGACCTGTGGAGCATCAACAGCATTAACTTAGCAATAACTCAAATTAGCATTTTAAGCTTCAGGAGCTCGTCTGTTGGATCGGACCACACAAGCCAGCCTTTGCTCCCCACGTGCATCAACGAGCCTTGGGCGCCCACGACCCTGTCACCGGTTCACCACTGTTCCTTCCTTAAACCACTTTTTAAGAGATACTGACCACTGCAGACCGGGAACCCTAAAAGAACTGCACTTTTGGAGATGCTCTGACCTGGTCGTCTAGACATCACAATTCGTCAAATTAGCTCAAATCCTTACACTTGCCCATTTTTCCTGCTTCTAATGCATTAATTTTAAAGACAAAATGTTCACATGCTACCAAATGTATCCCACAAACTAACAGGTGCCATGATGAAGAGATAATAAGTGTTAATCACTTCACTAGTCATAATGCTATAATATCATAATGCTATGCCTGATCGGTGTAAGTGTTCTGGGAGTTGGAATCCTAGGTGGCCATGTTTGAAAGCTGTGGTGTCTGGTGGGAATTTGATTTCATTGTTTGACAATGATCTGACAATCTGGGTGACATCTGTGTATTCAATCATTATAGTTTCCTCGTTGTTGCAGTCCAAATCAATCTTCATGCTTCCTAAGTGAAACCATCCACAATAATCTCATGAAACAGTTGCTCGGTTTAGGGAAGTGAATTTCATCTGCTATTTAAAGTTTCAAGTACTGCAGGTGTCATTTATGGAAAACCTATGTAAAGTATTACTGAAATGCTATAGATCACACAACCTTTGTGCTCTTAAAGCAAACAGTCATTAAAACACATGAACAGCAGATGGAAAACGATCTCCAGAAAAGGTCAGAATTGAAATAAAACATCTCACAGACATATAATTAATAGCACACCATAATGTATTTATGACATTGATAGTGCCACACTGCTATATTATAGTATGTACATTACATTTACATTTATGACATATGGCAGACGCCCTTATCCGAGGTAAATTACAACTGAGCAGTTCAGGGTTATGAACCCACCAGTGGCAGCTGGGGGTGAAATTTGAACTTGTGACCTTCCGAACAAAGTCCAATGACTAAACCACTAAACTCTTCTTCTTCTTCTTCTTCTTCTTCTTCTTCTTCTTATAATTCTTTCAGCTTCTCCCATTAGGGGTCGCCACAGCGGATCATCCGTCTCCATACCCCCCTGTCCTCTACATCTGCCTCTTTCACACCAACTACCTGCATGTCTTCCCTCACCACATCCATGAACCTCCTCCTTGGTCTTCCTCTTTTCCTCCTACCTGGTGGCTCCATTCTCAGCATTCTCCTACCAATATACCTCATGTCCCTCCTCTGCACATGTCCAAACCATCTCAATCTCGCCTCCCTCACCTTGTCACCAAAACATCCTACATGCACTGTCAGCTCTAATAAACTCATTTCTAATCCTGTCCATCGTCGTCACTCCAAACGAGAACCTCAACATCTTCAGCTCTGCTACCTCCAGCTGCTAAACTACCACCTCAAAATAAAAAATGTTAATCTATAAATCATTCCCTGAAATTTTATCCCTAATGAGTAATCCAAATATAATGGTGGTAAGAAAAAAAAACCCTTATCAACTGTGATATATAAAGAATGCTAAGTAGATGCAATGCAAGTTAAGAGATATTTAATAACGACGTGAGAATAATTCAAAATATCAATCTAAAAAATGATCACACACATGCAAAGTTCAGTGGATTAGAGCAAGAATAGAGCAAACAAAATCAAAACCATAACAGTCAAAGAATAATAGCAAAATAGTTTAAGAATGCTAGTAAGAGGCAGTAACAGTAAAAGGCATCGTAGGAAACAATGTACAGTATCCCCCCGTATTCACCCCGTAAAACTTTGACTGGCTTCTCAGTCTTTATAATTTTTTTTTTTTTTGCCTATGTAGTATGTTGTATTCTTGTTGTTTTGCCTCTGTAGACTTCATATCCACATATGGTCGATATTGATCATATGTTGTGTAGTCTGATTTGTGAGTGTGAGCAGTGTCAGGGCTCGTACGCTGCTCTATCAGCCTGCTCCGCAAAGCAAAAATCACCAAACTACTTGATGGATGGAACCAAATGGATATCAACTACAGTAATAAGCTCACTGGAGGGTTTGTTATCCACTGCTGTTTTGCAGTAAAATGCTTCTATAATCCCTTTTAGATCCGGCGCTCAACGCCGCTACCGAGCATTTACAAACAAAGCGTGATGGGCATACTTAAATTTAACTAGACGTTTATTTTTTTTTCTTTTCCGCACATCACATTTCGGCCTGGGAACTTTCATCGATGCACGGAAGAAGCGGCGCCGCCGTGCGTTTTTCACATCGCATCTGTGATTATGGAGTGAATTTACTCACCATGCCAACCACAACATTGTCAACGTCAGAACAAATATGTTGTTTTTGCACATCAAGTACAAAAAAATACAACACACACACACACACACATACACAGTAAAGTGACAAATCAAAGCATTCAATGCTCACAATATAGCTGTATTATTAATTAAACATTTTTTTTTTTACGAAAAAAAATCGCGGTTCAATCCAACAGACGTCACATTTAATTGGGAAATACTTTCATCCATTGCAATCTGATAGTAAGGGGAGAGCTGGGGATTTACAACACACCACCCTATTGTTCATTACTTTCCTATAATTGCATACCTCAGTCGTTTTTTTTTTTGGTTTTCTTACACAATACACACAGGAGTCCAGCTTCTTTAGCTCTCTCTTAGACAGTTTTTTTTTAGGTTAAATGAAACTTCATGAAGTAATTTTTATTCACACAGTTGAAATATATCTATCAATCGTTATACTGAATGGCTTTACAATCAGAACATATGGCTACAGTGACAACTCTAAAATATATATCCAAGTGTCTTTTCTATAGTAATGTCCAATGAGAACATAATAAATTGGTTGCTAAAATGTAAAGGGTATACTTATATATATGCATATTATATATATACTATATGTTCTTTAGTTATTTATTTTTCAAATATGGTCTTAGACTATTGGACTCCACCGTAATGGAACATTCTGTAAAAAAAAGCGTTTGCAAAATATCGTCATTAAAGCTATAAACACAATATATGTAGAATATAAACATAAAAGAATATAGAAAAAGATAAGACTAAAGAGTAAATGTCGCGTGTTAGCCACTGTACACGTCTAAACCCCAACACCAAAGCACCTCCTAGTCAAATTTATTCATGAAACCCAATCACAAGTGATCCCTGGAGACACATAGAATGGTACGCACAGCTTTCTTTCCCACCTGCGTACTAGTGATTAGATCACCCAAGATGGATGTTAATACCAGGTCTGAACATGGCCCTTGATCTTGCACCATGAAACGTATTTTCAGTCCCTATAGAGGACCTCTTGAAGATTCTACGTTAAAACCCTACACCAACGGGAGTGTGACTGAAACATAATAAATTCTGTCAACTCGAGCTGCTTTCACACTTTTGCATTTTTTCTTCATCCACCAGTGCTCATTTTACAGGAAGACGTACGTGAAGCAGGCACAGCGTGGCTGCTTTTAAAACCCGCTGCTGTCTGGGTGTTTTTATCTGCACAGTGATACGCCTTCATAAGTCCTTTAAAAATGTTCAAAAACATGCCAAAAGACATCAAGCACGTTCATCTCCCAACCAATGAGGTTGCAGCTTGGGCGACAAGCAAGAAAAACAAACATGGAAATGAGCGCTGGTAGGAAAAATAAGTCTTGCTATTGAGCAAATGTCTGTTGGAATGCTTTTAGTGTCAATAATCTAATTTTTGCAGTGCAACTTAAAACAACAAATTTGGACATTTTGTGATATTCATTGGTGTGTATATATGATAAAATGGATTAGGTCCACTATAAATATGGATACATACAGTGGTCCAAATGCTGACTAATTTTATAGGAACTCAATTCAATTCATTTTTGTTTGTATAGCATTTTGACAATGAACATTGTCTAAAAGTAGATTTGCACAGAAAATGTGGTAAGTAAAAAGAATACAATTTTCTTCATAAGTAAGTTTGTCCCTAATGAGTGAGCAGGTGGTGACTGTGGTGAAGGAAAAACTCCCCGAGATGGCATAAGGAAGAAACCTTGAGAGAAACCAGACTCAAGAGGAAACCCATCCTCATCTGGGTTGCACCAAATGTCCATTTATAAAATGTATAAGTCCTCTTACTCTACAATTAATTTTTATTCTTATTAAGTAAAATTATCTCAAATATGTGCAAAATTTTGACAATTATTTTAACGAAGGTTTTACAATCAGTGAACAGTCAATAACCAACAATGATGACACTGTAATGAATAGACATTTGGTGTGGTGTCAATCAGTTCAGAATAGGTTTGAGTCTGGTTCCTCTCAACGTTTCTCAGGGAGTTGGTATTTCCTTTGCCATTGTCTTATTTTTCCTGGACTATGATGTTTGTGGATGATATTGTGATTTGTGGTGAGAGTAGGGAGCAGGTTGAGAAGAGCCTGGAGAGGTGGAGATATGCGCTGGAGAGAAGGGGAATGAAACTCAGTAGGAGTAAGACAGAGTACATGTGTGTGAATGAGAGAGAGGGCAGTGGAGTGGTGGGTTGCAGGGAGAAAAGCTGGAGAAGGTGGAGGAGTTCAGGTACCTGGGGTCAACAGTGCAAAGTAATGGAGAGTGTGTTAGAGAAGTGAAGAAAAGAGTGCAGGCAGGGGTGAGTGGGTGGAGAAAAGTGATAGGAGTGATTTGTGATAGTAGGGTATCTGCAAAATTGAAAGGGAAAGTTTATAGGACTGTGGTGAGACCTGCGATGTTGTATGGTTTAGAGACAGTGGCATTGAGTAAAAGACAGGAGGTGGAGCTGGAGGTAGCAGAGCTGAAGATGCTGAGGTTTTCGTTGGGAGTGACGACGATGGATAAGATTAGAAATTAGTTTATTAGAGGGACAGCGCATGTATGATGTTTTTGTGACAAGGTGAGGGAGGCGAGATTGAGATGGTTTGGACATGTGCAGAGGAGGAACATGAATTATATTGGTAGAAGAATGCTGAGGATGGAGCCACCAGGTAGGAGGAAAAGAGGAAGGCCAAGGAGAAGGTTCATGAATGTGGTGAGGGAAGACATTCAGGTAGTTGGTGTAAAAGAGGCAGATGTAGAGGACAAGGGGGTATGGAGACGGATGATCCGCTGTGGCGACCCCTAATGGGAGCAGCCGAAAGAAGAAGAAGAAGAAGATTGTCTTATTTTTGCATTCTGACATCTCTATTTATATATAAACTGTAAATAAGAAATACATGTGTTCCCTAATGTACTTTGAACCACTCAGGAGACAGTAATGTCTTTTTTGGCATGGGACTTTACTTTTTTTTTTTTTTTTTTTTTTTTTTTTAATAAGAAACATGTAACAGCAGTTGTCAACAAATACCTCTTCTCTTTTTCCCAGCAGGACATTATTTACTTTCTTCTCATTTTCTCAACTTAGTGGACTAGATATTTGTGATATATATTTGCAACACTGTAGATCTTTTCAGGTTCCCTCTGACAACACTGTAACAACAAAGTAACACTGATTGATACAAGTGTTAAGCCTCATTCCATTTAGTTCAATGATGATGATGAGGATGATGATGAGGATAATGATAATAGTCCGAACCTTTAGATTTTTTCAAATTCTTAAGAGCCTGTGGTGAGACCAAAAGACCTACTCTAAATTACTTCACTAAACAAGTGACTCAAATTCTTGCCTGCCATTGCTTTTAACAAGACTAAAGTCAAGGACAACACATCAAATAACATCTCCGCTTTGACTCTGGGACTGTTTAAATAGTTTTTTATTTTGTTTCATAATTTGTTGCATATTTGTAATCTATGACGTTTATTGTTCCAAATAAGAGGTCTTTTTTTGTAATGTCATAAAACACATATTTCCAGAAAAGTCAAACAATTGGGTGTTCATTATATAATCCATGTAAAAAACTGAAATAAAGTAAAAAAAAGGACAAAAGAATTAAAACTATAACAGCAATTTATTTCTACTGCTAGAATATGGTCAAATTTTGCATTGCAATTGACAGAAATGACCATGACTCGGCTCTACTTCATTCAAAGGCTTCATCATTTGCAGAGAGAAATCAGGCTTTGAAAATAAATAAATAAATAAATAAATAAATAAATAAATAAATAAAGGTCTCTTTTTCTGAGCCAAAGCTATTGCCCACAATTTTAATTAGAAACTTTCAGTTTACCTTTAAAAATACTGTTGTGAAAATAAATAAATAAATAAATAAATAAATAAATAAATAAATAAATAAAGGTCTCTTTTTTCAGAGCCAAAGCTACTGCTAACAATTTGTATCAGAAACTTTTAGTTTACCTTTAAAAATACTGTTGTGAAAACACTTAAAAACAATTAACACAAGTAAATAATTCAATTAAATGTTTTTGTATGCTACAGCATTACAATTTCTCTTCACTAGAACTATGTGAAACATCATGGTTTCATCATGACAATGCCTCTGTGCCAAAACAAGCTCTAAAGACATGGTGCATTATGGTGGGACTAGAAGATCTCAAGTGTCTTGTACAGAGACCAGATCTCAACCCCACTAAACACATTTAGGATGAACTAGAGCACTGATTGAACCCCAGACCTCCTCACCTTCCCCACCCAGCCTAGTAGTTTATTTAATTACAATTCATTTGTATAACGCTTTTAACAATTGACATTGTCCCAAAGCAGCTTTATGAAGATAAGAAGGTGGTAAAATGTAAGTTTATACATTAGTGCCTATAAGTCTACCCAAACCAAGCAAGCAAGTGACAACAGTGGCAAGAACAAACTCCCTGACATAGTATGAGCAAAGAACTGTGAGAGAACCCATCCTCAACTGGGTGGCACCGAATGTTCATTCATTATAATTTTATCTTTCTTGAGGTGAACTGTCAAGACCAGGTCAACTTGTCAGTGATGCAAACTGTGGTCCTTAACCATTGTAGCAGTTCTTGAGTAGCTCAGGAACTTCATGGCTCTTCAGGCTGTTCATGTGGAACCATTTTCAGTTTTACAGGGTGCTCCCCAATTAAAGAGAACCAAACCAGTTCTAGTCCAAGTATCAGCGATTACATAATTAGCTAAATGGAGTTAATCTACATTCGAAGTTAAATAGAATAATTCTCCTGGAAAAGCCCACAGTTTGGTAGAGAACATACCTGAACAAATAGCATCTTGAAGAGCATCATGTTTTCATAGTATCAAATAGGCTTATAGACATTACCTAAACTTTGGGCATTCTACGGTGCATCATTAAGTACAATTAATACCGTTCTTTAGCTGAAGAAAGCCATGAACTAAATCTCAGTGCCTGGTTGAGTAGAGTACTAGTCAGAGAAAAAGAACCATGAGGCCAAACGTTGAAGGACCTGGAAAGATCTCAGAATGAAGAAGCTGTTCACAAAACAATCATAGCATGGACACAAAGCTGGGCTTAATGAAAGAGAGATCTTTCTAAAGTCTGATTCAAGTCTTTCTATTTCATACAAGTCTGATAACACGAAAACCGAGTCCATGACTCTTTTGAAGGACCTTTACACTAAAGGCTTTTTTATAACTGTGTTTAGAAAAGACACCACAAATAGCTGTCTCCTACTGAAGTGCCCTGCATAGGCATCGTCAGTTCAGAACAGACTGCAGCTGTGCCGACTGAATAGCATTTAAATGTGAAAAAGAAATAAGAACTGAGGAGGTCATTCGTTGGTCCAGTGTTTAATAGACCAGTGAGTCAGTGAGACTACTGAGAAGCACACACAGAAGCAGGGATGATCTGTGACACCTCAATATCACAAGAAGCATCAACAAATTATGAACATTCGAGGCAGAAAACCCTACAAGACTAAATCTTGAAGTGTCCTTTCCTTCACTATAGTAATAACTTTTCTAATCCCAATCATACCAGAGGGCATACACGGATCTGTATTTATCTCTTCTTTGTGATTTGCAGTGTGCATCTGGGAGCTGGAGGAGTTTAAATGCTCTGTGCTCGGATGCTTTTTCCTCAACATTTTTCTGGTCAACAGGCCTTGGGGAGATTTCCAAGCGGGTCAGGGGAAATGGGAATGTTTGGCAAAAGGTGAATGTGAGAAAATGTCAATCCGGTGCTGAAGTAATCTGCTTTCAGTAATGCCATTCTTGTTACTTGTTATTAGTTGCTTTAGGTGTTATTTTGTTATCATTCTGGCTTGGAGGTGTATGATTAGAGCTAGAGCGTGTGCAGCTGGCATGCATGTCGATTCTGCCAGTCATCCCGCATGCCGATTGCAGACAGCATGAGACCTTGATTGGCAGCGTTATTTTCCTGCGCAATTATCTTTATTTTTGATCTTGTCAATCAGTTCATTGTGGTCATACGTAGCATCGAATTGATTCTTGTCCGACTTTAATTTGAAAAAACAACAACAAAACAATCACTTCTTTCACATCGAAAACAAATAATATTTTTCACTCTGATTCGGCAGAGATCTCTGTTAATACACCCCATTTTACTGCTAGCAACACTGTCCTAGCATGAGTGCTGGATGATTTCTTTATAAGTGTCTTCTGAGCTGAATTCTCATTGGTCAGAAAATACGTTTATTAATTTAAAGATAAAAATGATATAAAAATGTTCTTTAACGTAGACATATTTTTACTGATATGGATATTTAGTTAGATAGTTAATGAGATGTTTATTTAATATGCATAGAAGCTTGGAGTCTCCAGTGTCATTACTTCAAGGGTCTTCAGGATACAGCAACCAGAGGTTTCTGGTTTCCCAAAAATGCAAAGGCTTTTTTGTGAATTACAAATATAAACTTAAAAAATATATAGTCTGGTGAGAAAGCAATTGTTTATAATCTGTTTACAAGTGAAAAAGGTGACTTCATATTGTAATACAATTGTAAAATTTTTTAACTTTTTAACTTTTTTATTTAACATCCACTAAGCAAGTTAAATCATATATATTTTAGAATGCGCTTTTCTAGAAAAATTATCAACTTCAGGGTTATTACTAAATATGTTCCTATAACAGCAAACACCCAAACGTTTAATTCAATATTTTGTCAAAACCCGAACACTTTCAACAAACTATTTGGATGCGTTAAATGTTACTTTTCATGCAAACAAACCGAACAAATGTTTTGTTCACAGATGGATCCAGTAAAGCTGGCTAAGGTTACTGGAGCTCGCAAGAAAAAACAGAAGTTGCTTTCAAACTGATGAGTAACATGTCAAAGACATCTCTCCAGAATGGCACAGTATGGATGACGCAAATATATAGAATTGCTGAATTATTCATCTATGACAAATACCAGCTTTAAACATAATGACCTAAATCTGTATTTATCACTTCAGATGCAGCAAAAAAGTGGGTTGTTAGTAAAAAATATTAGCATTAACTAAATAATTTTAATGTGTTTTTCCCCAAACACTCTTAAAAAAGGATTTAATTTACAGTCTTTGAGTAAATCCCTTTGAGAAACGTACTGAAATGCTTTTTTGTCAAACCATAAAACAGCCCCAAGTTGAATGTTTATAGGATGTTATAGTGCATTAAAAGGATGCTGAATTTTTAGTGCATGCATTTATTACTTTCTGGACTTCTGTCATATCCTCCATCCGCAGTATATTAAAATGTATGCAGTGAGAGTACTAACTTATGCTAAATAAACTGCTCATATTACTCCTACAATTCTTAATCTTCATTGTCTTCCTGTTGTGTACAGTATTGTCCACAGTATTCTCCTGCCTACATTGGTCTTGCTTCCTCCCACCTATATGAGCTTCTTTCTTCTTATATTCCCACATGATCACTCCAATCTTCTAAATGTGAGCTTCCTGCTGTTTCTAGATACTCTCTATAGTCAATGGGTGGCAGATCTTTTCTGTTATAGAACCTATAACACTCCCTCATTCCCTCCGGCACTTAGGATTATGTTTCACCTCATCTATACATATAAATCTCAGCTCAAAACCTGTTTATTCTTCCCAATATTATCTGTAATAATGTGTATTTGTTCGATGCTACCCAGTTTACGTTTACGTGCTTGTATTGATTATGCTTTTTAAGTTGCCTGTATGATGTTATATGTTCTAGGTTATGGATTTTATTGTTTGTATACTTGAATTAAAACGAGACATGCAACTGCAATGGCTTTGGGTCTGGACTGGGCAAATGTCTATATATATATATATATATATATATATATATATATATATATGTATATATAAATAACATTGTTATTATTTTTTTTATTTAAGTGTCTAATTCCAATGCTATATAAAACATCATATACCTATATACATTTTGAAGAAAAGCTAGACATCATGAGAAGGTCGGCTAACCCTGAAGCTAGCTAGCTTGTCTCAGCCTGGGAAAGGGTTTGTTCTCCACTTCCAGACCAGTGAATATGAGCAGTACCACTGGATTACAGCCTCTGAGGAGCAGTGCAAATTATGAGTCTGCATCTCTGGTGAGTAGATTGGATTTTATAAAATGTTTGTTTTTCCCATTGTATTAGACAAATATTGATTCTGACCTGCTCCAGATGATGTAGGTGAAACAGTTGCGGTTGAAGTGTAGAGGTTTGGAGTCTTAACTGGGTTTCTTGATTCAGAAAAATGGTATTCACCCTTTATATTTGAAATTCCTCTCTCTCTCTGTAACTCCACTCATTGTTATATTGCGTTTTTGTATTGTATTGATTGTTTCTATAAGCCTAACCCAAGAGGTGGATTAAGTCAGGTAAGTCCCCATAAAGGCCCAAGTACCAAATTAAAACAGCAAATTGGTTCTAAGGGTGAAATAAAAAGTTATAAAATACATATAAATCATTTAGTTACATGTCAACAAATTTCTGTTTATATATTGTTTTATACAGTATTCACATATAGCATAATTGTGATTGTTTTGAATTAAATGGGATTTTTCACTATTTATTTATTTTCATATTAGATTATTTATGTAACGTATTTTCACAGATTATTTCATGATTAATCTGTTTTTGCAGATTTCCAAGATTTACTTATTTTTTACCAATTTATTTACTGGTTTATTTCTTTTCACTGATCTGTTTATGATTTTCACATTTGATGTCATGTGATTTATGACATGTTCTTCCATAACACCATTTCCATAATCAAACATTCAAAATATGATCTAATTTAAATAGATTTTGACATTTTATAACTATTTTTTATTAAAGGTTTTTTCTTCAATGTACACTCAGAAGATACAGCTTTTCTTTGCTCTCAAAACTCAAAGAATTGCCTCAATTCTTTGTGTCACGAATTCCACAAGATGATGAAAATTCCATTCCTTTGACAGTCTGGTCCATGTTGACATGATTCCATCACACCATCCCTACAGCTCCACTGTCATGCTGTGAATCTCTTGTTCCACCACATCCCAAAAGTGTTCTGTTGAATTCAGATGCGGTGACACTGAAGGTCACTGAAGAACATTGCATACATTGGTATATTCATGAAACCAGTTGGAGATGACTTTGTGACAAGGTGCATTGTAATGCTGGGTCAGCGCATCTCCAAAAGTAGAGCTCTTGGGGGCTGTTCTCGGTCTGCAGTGGTCAGTATCTATCAAAAGTGGTCAGATGAAGCAACAGTGGTGAACCGGCGACAGGGTCATGTGTGGCCAAGTATTATTGATGATCAGCAAAGTCTGGCCCGTGTGGTCTAATCCAACAGATGAGCTCCTGTAGCTTAAATTGCTTAAGTTAATGCTTGACAGTTTAGGACTGTTTTGACATTATGGCAGGGGGTCATAATGTTATGCCTATTGGTGTATGCACACTATTGTATTGTACTAGTATTACAGCTGTTTCTAATAAAATGTTCAGTGTAAATTTTCATCTAAAAGCAATTTATTATAGTCTTCATTTCTATCCATTTTCTAAGATTGGTCTTTTTATTCTCAGCTGGATGCTTGTAAACCTTGATAATACAGAACTTGATAAAAGGTAAGAGTCTCACACTGGAAGAAAAAAGCTTGTCCAAGGTGCTATCGTATGTTTGCTCTTGGAATGAGGATTAGAATTTGGTAACAGTATGGCAATGAGCGATGCAAGATGCAATGGCGGATTTTGTGTTTTTATGCAAATTGTTACGCAACATCATGCAACCTGTGTACAAATCTGCGATCAACATGTCACATACTTGCAACATATGGCACAGCGTGTGAAGGAAATACCAGAAAGGACACACAATCCACACATGTCAATGATGCAAAGCAACTTTTGTGCAACTTTTTTTTTTTTTTTTTTTTCTCTGTTAGTACAGGTTTGTCTACACAAGCCAGCTGAGGACATCTGGACTGAATATTGCTGCCAATTCTATTCGTAGATGATTATTATCTCTGTATCTATGATGTGAATGTTGGTTAATGAGCGCAGTACATGGCAAAATACATATACAAAAGTGATTTAGGTTCAGGATTCAGTATGCGAGCGTCTTAAATGCTTTCATCGATCAGCTCCTTCGGCTGAGTGAATGTTTCCGGCATCAGTCATTGTCGTGCGGTGAATGCAGCATTTGTGTAGGATGTGCTGTTGCTTTAATTTCACATACATGCAATTTATGAGCGCAAGCATAAGTGCAATGCTCCATAGCAAATTCCTTTGTCCAAACAATAATGCACACAAAAGCTAATTGATTGATACCCCCCCTCATGTGGAGTATATATTATGTATGCAAAAATAAGTGGGTTGAGGTAAAAGCCAAGTCCATTACTGTACCGGCATCATAGTATAGTAAGGATTGCACAATACCATGTTTCATGCAAGCGCATGAACTACATACTAATATACAATATGGAAAACTGGAGGACGAGCTGATATATCGATCCTTGTTTTTTCCTTCACGAAATCATTCACACACACAAAGCTAAAAATAGGATTTTTTTAATCAGATTTAAACAAAACAATGCGTGCGTCATAAAAAAATTTCATAAAAGCAATGAGAGCAATAATGCATTCAAAACTAATTAAACACTTCCAAGTCCCAAATATTAATCTTCTCCTTTATTTGAGTCTGCATACTTAATTTTCTGTAATATTTCCACACAGTGGATATAAGAGCTGCCTATTTACTCTATTTTGCTGAATAGTTAAGAGTAGCTAATAAGCCTACTGATGTTACCATATAAGCAACTTCATGCTACTTTACGCTTGTGCACTGATTCTCATTTATTGTAGGCTGTCTTTGATACCAGATTCAAGTCTAATGGAGCTCCATTTGCTTGTCTATCCAATAAAATGGTGGACTAGTGTTTGTGATGACTGAACAGAAAGCCAACAGTAAACATTTTTAAAACTTATTTTTAGTAATAATCTAAAATTAAAAATTAAATATGGTGGTGCAAAAAGGGTGGCACAATTTCACCCAAGATCTTCCACTCAAGGCCATGTAAATTATATCTTAATAGACCTGGCTTTTTTGCACA
This sequence comes from Silurus asotus, assembly GCA_024362625.1. Classification (NCBI taxonomy): domain Eukaryota; kingdom Metazoa; phylum Chordata; class Actinopteri; order Siluriformes; family Siluridae; genus Silurus; species Silurus asotus. The sequence continues at coordinate 1,785,988 of MU598598.1, read as the reverse complement.
GGAGCATTGTCACGCAGGAAAAAAGTTTGGGTTTCAAACTTCAACTGAAGGGAAAATTAAATTCTAAGACAAATGTATAATGCTATAGACATCCTATACAAATAAGTGCCTCTAATTTAATGGTAAAAATACATATGGCTGGAAAGTTCATGTCCCAATACTTTTATCAATATTATGCATGTCTTACCTTCAATCCACAGTATATATTGGTGGACAGTTTTGCTTTTTCTGTTTCCATTATACACAAATTATTTGCACTTGCAACCAATTCCTTGGATTTGTGAGCACATAATATGGTGGATTTGCAAGTGAGCTTATAAGCTCACTATCAAATAGCAACAGCGACAGAAAATAATCATAATTAATCATTAGATTCTTCTCTGCTAATATTATACATTGGTAAAAATAAAAAAAATAACCAAATCAAATTTGTAAATTAGTTTTTTAGAACATTTGGTTCTTGTCACATAAAGAAGTGCAGCCAAAAAAATAAATAAAATAAATAAACGTACCATAAAGTTTCTGGTATGAGTTAACACAGAGCCTCAGGCAAATAATCACAGTGAAGCCGTTCCTCTTCTACAGCCTGTCAGCCGCAAAGCACGGGATAATCAGCCTCAAAGACATGTGGGCAGCTTGTAAACTCACTCTGCAGACCTGCTCAAGCAGTGAACTAATAGATAATAACACAGAAATCACAATTATTTATTGAACAAAGCTTTGCATCTTGGCTAGCATTTTAACCAGCCAGAAGACGGGATACTATTTTGCGCTGTTTGGTATTGTGTTTATTGTGTTCACAAAACATTAGACGACAAATCTAAAGAAACAAATTACTGTTAAAAAGAGAGAGATTTTGCTCCCTCATCTGTTTCTCACTAGGTGCGGTTCTGTAAAAAAGTTACAACAATGGTGTTTGTTAGAGACTTTTTCTTTGATGAGAATAGCAAGATACATTGATGGCCATCCTAGAGCTTTTTTCTTTTCTTTTTTTCTTTTTTTTAAATACATACATGGCTACAAAACTGGTAAAAAAAAAAAATACAAAATTCATTTACACAAACCCCCCCATTTTACCAAACCCCCCCCCCCCAAATAATTTAAAATATTATAAAGTATAAATAAAGTATATAAATGTTTTTTTTTTTTTTTGTAAAATCCTACCTATTTTAACACAAAATATTCAGTTGGTTCTGTTTATATGCAAAGCTTTAATCTTCCAAAAAATCCTTATCAAACCCATTTCTAGCTTATTGTCAGGGATCCACAACCACACCTTCACCAGACCCACCTACCACTCCTAGCAGCTCTTCATCATACTAACTACCCGCACCTGGCCCTCATCAGCTTACCTCCTACTTAAGTTCCGTTCTTCCTTATTGTCACTGTCTGTTCTACAGTTCAGGCTGGAGAACACTTTTGGACTACTCACACTACGGATTTCCCGTATCACGTTGGATTACTACCTTTTCCAGGACATTGTGTATTCCAAGGACTTAGCCTTTCTAAGGGATTGCCAGAGTTTGCTGGATCTGTATGTACTTTGTTGTTTGCCATTTTTCCCTTTTTGTGCTACCTTTTCATGAAACTTTCGTTCTGCTGAACTTCTGTTTCCGGCACGTTCTTCCAGCCTAACACCTATACAGTATATATATATATTTTTAATATCAGATCTATCATTGTTACTGGTACCACCTTAATACCTATCCTAGTTATAAGATCATATATTGACTATTTAGTGTTAAGTAACTACTGTATATTAGCATCATATTTATTGTGCAGTATTATCATTTTGGGAAACTTCAGGGAATTACATAGAAAAGATTACTTCCCACTTTAAGGTTGCTATGTAAATTACATTAAATAAAAAGCAGTTGTGGGAGCACAGGCATAAGCCCACCGTTCTGGTGAGCATGTGTGTGGAGTAAGGACTCTCTTACTGTGTCTCAGAAGATATATAACAATTTGTCCTTAAAAAAGTCTAATGTGCAGGAGAATGAAACACTGAATTATGCAATGGAAAGAATTATGGAAAAATATTTTTTCAAATATAGTTCTTATATACCAGTACTTTTAATTGTGATGGTTTAAGCACATTTAAAAGTGAACATGTACTTTTGTATTTTTACTCAAGAAGTACTGTTCCTGAAGTTTTAGCTAAGCAGTTGATTTGCTATTTTTCTCAAGTACAGGAATAGTCTACTTTATGCGACACTACAGATTATTTCACATGGTGGAGGATGCAGCACAGCCCATGTTATGATTTTTGCAGTGATGTTAACGAGAGAAGAGGTGAAATACCAATCTTGCATTCTGATGCTTTAAGTACAATAATAATAAAAATAATAATAATAATAAGCCTACAAACAAAAGTTCTACTTAATTTGCCTAATACTGTATATAACCAAGCCTGGGTCAGTAGAAGAAATGTTTATCAGTAGGATCAGACAGTTGCCAAGCAAAGCCAGTGCCATGATGCAAAAAAGAACAATGTAACATTTTATGGGGGCGGTGGAAGCTAAGTAGTTAAGGCTTTGGGTTACTGATCAGAAGGTGGAGGTTTCAAGCCCCAGTATCACCAAGCTGCCACTCTTGGGGCCCTTGAGCAAGGCCCTTTAACCTCTGTGCTCCAGAGGTGCTATATCATGGCTGACACTAACCCAAGCTTTCTAACATCACTGAGATCCACAAAGTAAAAATGTCACTGTGCTGTAAAGTATGGGGGAGTGGGAACACAGTGGTTAAGGCACTGGAATACTAAGCCAAAGGTTGGGGGTTCAAGCCCTGGTAGCACCAAGCTGCCACTCTTGGGCCCTTGAGCAAAGCCCTTAACCCTCTGTGCTCTAGGGGCACTGTGTCATGGCTGACCCTGCGCTCTGACCCCAGGTTCTGAACAAGCTGGGATATGCAAAGAGAATTTCACTGTGCTGTAATGTATAAGTGACAAATAAAGGCTATTCTACATGTGACAAATATCAAACACCTTTATAGTATTTTGTAAATGACATTTTATTTATGTGTGTATTGTAGATCATTTTTATGTTCCTCTTGGCTTTTATTTAGGAATGCATTTGGATTATGATAGTCAAAGAGAAATTCAATAAGCATACAGTATACAACAGTACTAAATGCACCCCAGTGCAATATCAGCCAAATGCCAGGGAGAGTATTTTCTCTTACTGACAATCCATTACAAAAAACCTGAGAAAGATTATACGGAATAAAAATCACCCCCCAAAAAAATCCTTACTGCAACAAAGCTGAATACTGAGATACCTGTGACCACTGACCCAAAAAACATGCAGTCAATGAACCAATGCTTGCACATGGTCATAAAACGATCGGTGGACAGCAGAACCAGGACCTATGGGCTACAAGTTTGCAAAAATCATAATATACATAAATAAATATACATAAATACAAGAAAAGTATATATATATATATATATATATATGATTTTTGCAAACTTGTAGCCCATAGGTCCTGGTTCTCTAGTATAGTATGAGGAAGTCTTGTGTGGCAGAGAAAGTATGTGAGATCATCAAAGATGAGCTTGTGGGGCCTTTTTGGGTTGAGGATGGAGTCAAGCTGAACTCCCAGTCCTACTGCCAGTTTCTGGAAGACACCATTTTTCAAGCAGTGGTACAGGAAGAAGTCTGCATCCTTCAAGAAAAACATGATTTTCATGCAGGACAATGCTCCATCACACACGTCCAAGTACTCCACAGCGTGGCTGGCAAGAAAGGGTATAAAAGAAGAAAATCTAATGATATGGCCTCCTTGTTCACCTGATCTGAACCCCATTGAGAACCTGTGGTCCATCATCAAATGTGCGATTTACAAGGAGGGAAAACAGTACACCTCTCTGAACAGTGTCTGGGAGGCTGTGGTTGCTGCTGCATGCAATGTTGATGGTGAACAGATCAAAACACTGACAGAATCCATGGATGGCAGGCTTTTGAGTGTCCTTGCAAAGAAAGGTGGCTATATTGGTCACTGATTTGTTTTTGTTTGGTTTTTGAATGTCAGAAATGTATATTTGTGAATGTTGAGATGTTATATTGGTTTCACTGGTAAAAATAAATAATTGAAATGGGTATAAATTTGTTTTTTGTTAAGTTGCCTAATAATTATGCACAGTAATAGTCACCTGCACACACAGATATCCCCCTAAAATAGCTAAAACTAAAAACTACTTCCAAAAATATTCAGCTTTGATATTAATGAGTTTTTTGTGTTCATTGAGAACATGGTTGTTGTTCAAATTAAATCCTCAAATAAAATTAATCCTCAACAATACAACTTGCCTAATAATTCTGCACTCCCTGTATATACATCTAGACCTCCATTTTTCCTTTGCACTTCATGTGACTGTGTAAAATTGTGTTTGTAAGGATCTATGAGATCAGATGAGGATGGGTTCCCCTTTTGAGTTTGGTTCCTCTCAAAGTTTCTTCCTCATAACATCTAAGGAAGTTTTTCCTTGCCACAGTCGCCACGGCTGCTCATCAGGGACAAATTCGCACCATTCACCATCACTGTTGATTCGTGTAAAGCTGCTTTGAGACAATGTCTGTTGTGAAAAGCGCTATACAAATAAACTTGACTTGACTTGACTTGACTTGATCTACAAACCCTACCGGTTTGGGTTTAAAATCAGTTATGTTTATTTATATATACTTATTAGTAGATGTGCTACACTTTTATTATTTAGAAAAAGACCAATATTTGATATGTAGACTGATTTCTGATCGCTAAACGATTTCTCGAGCGTGTTCTCTCAGCACCGCTGTTGCTACATTAATATGATGTATCACAACACTACAAACACCCAGGCCTGTCCTGAGAGTCAGATATAATACAGATTAACATGGCAGAGGTAGAGCTGGATCTTCCTGGAGACAGAACCGGAAAATAACTGGTTTTATTTACTCTTTTTTCTTTCTATTTATTTGCACTACAAAGGCCCGTTTGTGAAAAGGCTGTGTGTTGTATGTCAGTAGGCGCTAAAGTAAGTTTATTATTTGCCGTCTGTCTGAAACGAAGAAATGAAAGCGAACTATCTGTACCGTACTAAATTGCATAGCATCATATTTTTTTCATTGTATCGTAATGGGGGGAATCTTATCGCATTGCATCGGTAGCTGCTACATATGTAACTTTAATGTATTGAGTCGTTGGCTACGCATCGCTCAGTTATTGAGATGTATGTATATATGTATATATACACACACACACACACACACACACACACACACAGTAAAAGAAAATACCCTTGAAGCTCCCATAGACATCGCTATTGTCTTCTTCCAGAGCTTTTTTTCTTGTTTTGTAACTGAACTGGTGATCATGATCTTATTTCTTGCATCTCATCCCAAGGTCAGTGTATATGCACTGCTGAACTAAAGGGTATCCATGGCAACTATGCAGTTTGTTGTAGAAAGAGGCTTGCTATATATATATATATATGTGTGTGTATGTGTGTATGTGTGTGTGTGTATATGTATATGTATATGTATATGTATGCATGAGGACAGAGGTGAGTTCTCTGATAATTCACTTAATGAAAATCAATGGAGCTAATATGGGGAACAGTGAATGCTCCACTAATACGGGTTTGTGTTCACAGACTCGGCGCTGCAGCAGCAGCGTAAGCAGTCTCTAAACACACTATTAGTTTTTAATGGAATCTCGGCATTAAATCAAAAAGAATAGGTTTTTGCTCTACGCCGTCTCCAATGAGCTCAATTAAATCTGAGCTTTTAGGTCCATTATGAACAGCGTCGGCAACACGGTGTTTAAAAAGCCGTCGGCAACTCTGAATTAAGCTCAGCGTTGCAGATCTTATGGAGCTGCCGGGGAGCCTCACTGTTGTAGTTTCTACAAATCGTCAGCTTTCTTCCTTTTAATATTCTGCGAGCTAACGAAAAAAAACCCTGTACACCAAAACCCTGCACACCCCGCACTCAGAGCTGTGGCAGCAAAATGGGCATGCCTGCTGCTGTGTAAGTAAACGGCATGTCGAGTGAAGTCATATTTCCTCGAGTAAGCCAGAGGCGCCATTACTTACATAACTCAAAGAACTTAAATGCCTGGGACCTGGCAAGCAGGTCTCTCTCTCTCTCTCTCTCTTTTTCTATCTCTCACTCATGACAGTGTATTTAATTTGGGTGTGTAGCTGGTTTGTCAGTGTACACAACGTGGCCTTGGGCAGGTATGTGCCTCATTAAAAGTGGGTACGGATGTAAGATTATTTATAAGGAGGCCAGAGTCAGCAGGGTGAAGGCTTTACACCAACAAATTTCAATGTCCAGCAGTACAGGGGGTCTAGAGAGCACATCATTAGTTTACTCTGTAAGAAATACTACATATACAAACTTGCACCCACACCCCCATATGCTATCTATAGAATATTACATGAAGTGAAAATATCTTTAGAGCAAAGATAGTAAATGACGAACTAACCATAAGAAATAATATACCTGTAATGAATGGACATATGGTGCCACCTAGAGAAGGATGGGTTTCCTTTGTAGCCTGGTTCCTCTCAAGGTGCCTATCATTCCATCTCAGGAAGGTTTTCCTTGCCACAGTCACCACTGGCTCACTCATTAGGAATAAAGAACAAAGATAGCGGTACTGAATTAATACATTCATTTATACAATTTTATAACTGTTTTGTATCTGTAGAACTGCTTTAAGACAATGTTAAAAGCACTATAGACATAAAAGTGCATTGGATTAAGTTGAAATTATATATATATATATATACACATACACACACACACACACACACACACACACACATACACACACGATCACATGGGAGATTTAAAAAATAAAATACGAGTGAGAATAATTATGGGTTTCAATAAACAATTATTTTCCTATAACCTACTCTACACGGCCACTGCAGAGGGACTCTTTAAATGCAATGTATTTGTATTTCGATGTAATATGGCAATTAAACACACACACACACACACACACACACACACACACACACACACACACGCACGATCACATGGGAGATTTAAAAAATAAAATACGAGTGAGAATAATTATGGGTTTCAATAAACAATTATTTTCCTATAACCTACTCTACACGGCCACTGCAGAGGGACTCTTTAAATGCAATGTATTTGTATTTCGATGTAATATGGCAATTAAATGCACTAAATATGTTTAGTTTTCACAGATATTCTTTAATGCAATTTTAGCAATAAAAATTTAAATTTTTCCAAAAAGAAAAACTCATTACATGTTCATTTTAGGAGACCCGTCTTATTTTCTCTCTCTTATCTAGTATATATTTACAAGATGCATACACACACTATCCAGGTATAACATGGACATTATAGCACCTGTTACTAGGCAGGAAGTGAACCTTTTGTCCTCAAAACTGATGTGTTTGGAGCGGGAAAAATGGGCAAGTATAAGATTTTGAGTAAGTTCAACAAGGGTCAAATTGTGATGGCTAGATGACTGGGTAAGTAAATCTCCAAAACTACAGCTCTTGTGTGGTGTTTCTGGTCTACAGTGGTCAGTATAAATCATTCATGGTCCAAGAAAGGAATAGTGGTGAACGTGTGTTTATTTGTTTGACCATTTTTTATCAAAAAAGATAAATAAATATAAAAGAGGCGAAATTAAAACCTTCAACGCAAAACACAATTATTTACGACGTCCTTTATTCACTCATATATAATAAAAAATTAACTCCACTTAAAAACTATTTTTAATCTGTAAACATTTGTTTTACTGATGCTTCAAGTTTTAAATGAGCACCAAAATTCGCAATGATGCACACAATTTACCCTCTGGGGTCAACAAACGCACCGACGCGTTTTGTGGCATTTTTTCCTCATAACGCCAAAACTAACTTAAATAACTTTCTTTAATAAAACAATAAATAAAATAAAATAAAATAAATAACATTTACAAGAATATGTTGTCTCTATGTTCTATGTCGAATTTGGTTTCACTAATATTAATATTATATGCATTAAGCATCCATATTTGTTCATGCCCATGTTTATTAAAATATTAAACACTTTTTAATTTAAGGTACATTTAGAACAAATCAAATATGCGATTCATTCGCGATCAAGAATTTTAATTAATTGACAGCCCTAATATAGAGAAAATAAGAAAATTGTTGCAATTTCTTCTACAGATTTGGGTCTTTAGCAGTAATCCCCGACAGTGTCTATGATTTATTTGTTTGTTTGTTGTTTATTCATCAACAGACAAGTGCCTCAAATGACACACTAAAATACCTCTAACATTTTTAATTTTCACATAATTGTATTTTCAGTACAGTGCACCCTAATGAAAAATCTTCACATGATAAAATTCATGTTAAAAAAACCCTCTTTTTTCTGCCCATTTTCACTGGGTTACAAGAACGAGTGTCTGAAAGCAGAAGCAGTTGAATGCAAGTGTAAACATTTAACTGAAAATGTGAATTGATGTATATATTTGTATTACAAATAAGACAAAACTGAATGGATCAGGCATACAAGTGCACGGGGATGTTAACAGCCAGCTATTAGTTTTTTTATCATACTTTATACGAGTTTGATTTTGTGTATATTGACTGTGTTTGATTCATGTGGTGTGCTAAACCACACTGAGACATTTATAATGTATATATCAAACAAAGTGCTTTCTGATTGCCAGAAAAACAAACAAAGGAAACAATACTCAGAAATATACCTGAGCAATAACAAACCTTACTAAGTGTATAGGTGTGTGAGCAGCTTAAATACACTGAACTACCTGAGGATTTAACAGGTAGCAGGTGCAGTCAGCGATCAGGCGAGCTGGTTAGGTGTAAAGTCTGGACTGGATTCAGGTGTGGAGTGTGAAGGAAATCTGCTAGAAGGTTAAGTTTTATAATCCAGGCACATCCAGACATCATATGTACTGTTTTTTCATTATTCAATATACTACTTTCTCATAAGACATATCAAAACTCTATTATTTATTTTTTTTCCCAAAAGATGAATGTTTAGAAATCAACACATTAATGCAGAAGACATTAACTATGCCTTTAGGGGTAAAAAAAAGATACAGGGTGCTTAGGATGTTTATAAAAAAATGGAATTCTCATATTTATGTTACTTTTAATATACAGCACATAGAATAGAACACTTCAGGGCATACTGTTACAGACAATTGATCAATGATGATATGGTGTGATGCAGCCAGCAGTAAAAAAAAAGAAAAAAAAAAGAAAAAAAAGTGTTAGTGTTATCAACTAAAATCTGGTTTTGTTCCAATAAATCCCGAAATGTTTTCCTCAACATCAACTTGAGAACAGTTGGATAACAACAGGTTATATGATTAAGTCACAGAAAAACAAGTTGTTTTCTGTTCTCGCAGCTTGAAACAGTCATTTTCTAGCAAGCACCTGTTTTTTTCATCGATCTTAAAGAATGTCTCATATAAAAAAAAAACTGGATAGTTTAAGTATAGTACAGTTTAACCTTGACTGTATCAAAGCCCTGATACATGAAACTTCAAAACTAAAGAAAAACACCACTTCCGTATTTAATGTAACATCCACTATAGGATTCTTTGTGATTGAGCTGTTACTTTAGAAAGAATAGCATTAAATAAAATAAGATTGTAATGTACTCCTTTGCTAATCCCTCATAGATCAAATTTCATTTGACCACATGGATGGTAGTAAAGTCAGGTACTGATGTAGATGAGGTGAGGAGGTCTGGGGTGCAGTAACTATTCTAATCAATTTCAAAGTTGTTTAATAGGGTTGAGGTCAAAGCTCTATAGCAGGCAACTCAAGATGTTCCATTTCAACCCATGTTAACTATATCTTCATAGCTCTGGCTTTGTGCACAGAGGCAATCTTAAGCTTGGTGTCCAAGTTTCTAGTCTTTCATTATAATGCAAATGCATTCAAAGACTTCCTATACTCCCTCTGTCTATCTAAATAGAACCGCATATGGGTGGAAAAGTCAAGAATTCATCTTCACTCTGATAAAACTCTGATATCCATATAAATCTTACACATAAGTCACATTTTCAGAAAAACGTCTACTGCCTGCAACATACAGTACACAACTTCAAAGTATATTTCGCACTGTGACGGTGTTTAGAAGGACTCAGGAAGCCTGGCAGAACTCTAACTGAGCAAGTGCTCTTATTGTTCGTCAGCTCTAAACACACTTTCAGCATTTGATCTCTGCTTCGAGCTGCCATACCTGAATGCAAAAAAAGGTAAACCTAAGACGACTGGCTGTAACAAGCCACAGGTTGAAACTTATTACACTTTACTTGCCAGTTTGCTGCCTTCTCTCCCCACACACACCTGATGCTTGGTCACGCCTCCGCTGCCAAACACACGTTTTAGAAAGTTGTCATCAAGGATGCAGTCGATAAAAAAGGCTGTTTGTTTGTTACTCGCTGTTGTTGCCTTTTGGACCCTTTAGGGCCCAAAATATGAAGACATATAACACCTGCACTGGAGCTGAACCTTTCCATTGCTCAGTCATTCCCAGGAAACACATCACAGTGGGTCAGAATTGAAGTGTATAAACAATACAGACATTATAAATTACCTGATGAACTCAGAAATCTAATTCGCCACTAACACATAGCTGTTTGTTGCTTAAATGGATGTTGAACAGCATGCTTTATTTACACTTCAAAACAAAGATGGCTGCTTTTGTACACAAGAATTATTCAATAGAAACACATTCAAATTTGATGTATTTTTAATTTATTTGTCATATAAATAATCATACTTATTACGACAGTCAGTGAAATGATTTATAAAGGGTGAGGTAGTGGGTGTTGTGCATGTGAGTCCAGTCTCCAGTCTATGGTACTTTGTGTTCTCCTGGTAAAGAGTCCCAAATAGCCTGTGCATTATGAATTCCATTAAGACATTAGTGAATAATGAATAACACTGATTATCTCTTCATCATGGCACCTGTTGGTGGTTGGGATATATTTGGATGTTGTGAGGATTTGAACGAGTTTGACAAGTTGTGATGTCTAGACGACTGAGTCAGAGCATCTCCAAAACTGCAGCTCTTGTGAGATGTTCCTGGTCTGCAGTAGTCAGTATCTAATAAAAGTGCCCCAAGGAAGAAACAGTGGTGAACCGGCGACAGGGTCATGGGCCGTGGAGGCTCATTGATGCATGTGGGGAGCGAAGGCTGGTCCGTGTGGTCCGATCCAACAATCAAACTCGTGTAGCTCAAACTGCTGAAGACGTTAATGCTGTTAATGCGCGACAGGTCACGACTGTTTTGGCAGCAAAAGGGGACCAACACAATATTAGGCATGTGGTCATTAAAGATAATCTGTGTATAGTGCACTGTATATTAAATAGAGATGTCATGCATACACTGGTCTAATAAAAAAATTACTATTCTTCTATATTATAAATCTGGTCCATGTGTTTTTCATTTATACCAAACTTCTCATTTTGTCATGAGTATGCAAAAAATGAGAGAAACACACAAAAAAAAGCTATAAATAGAGTTCTGTGGGTTCTGTGCAACCGGTTTTCATAGCACAGATTTTTCTCAAAGTCAAGTATAATTAGACGGCATAGTCAGAATAACTCGGAGATGAGGCTTATAATTTGAAGTACAGAGTGTCAGGTGTCGGGGACGAATGCTTTTAATGCTATCATTCTTGCACATTTATAAATACTATTCACATTTTGTAGGTTTTCAAATTTAAGGTTAGAGACATGAGCAAAATTAGGGTCCTTACTTTTTTTACTTTTTCATGCCGGATCCGAAAACGTTGCCATAACCTGCTTAAATCCCTAATGAATACCTTATATATGAGATCAGATTGTATATTCCATTACATAGGCAGTGAATTAGTGCTGATTAATAAAAAGCAAGATATGTTTGCAACTACAAATAGCACTAATTGTTGCTCTTTCTATAAAAAAAGCATATACATGTGCAGGTATACACATGCTTTTTTGGTTTAAAAAAAAAACAACAACAAAAAAAAATAACTGTGCCATGTTTTTTATACCAGTCTGATATTCAGTATGCACCTTGTAAAAAAGACACTGCTGGAAGTAAAAAAAAAAAAATTCCATAAGATTAGCCATTGCTGTATCTTGCTGAAATCTGAAGTGTTACAAATTCCCATAAATACACAGCCAAAAGAGCTCTTTAGCAGTTATATATTTATTTTTTCCTCCCTCCGCTTCTCCATTATAAATATGCGAAGGCCATGCAGCCTAAATAACACACTTATCATAATTCCGTGTAGCTGTGAGGGGTTTTAGCCTAATTCATTCACTGCAGTCCAATATCACACACACACACACACACATATACACAAACACCTACACATGCACACGCATACACAATTTCATTCGTCAGCAGCAGTAAGCCAGCTGGCTCTGAAGCAGCTCCAATTATCCAGCAGCTCCGTGTCTGTCAGGCTGGAGGGAAGTGAGTGAGCACAGCTGAAGTTTGAATGAAACGAAGGGCGCATGGTCGAGCGAGGAGAGGGACATTTTTTTTATTTTTTTTAACTGTGAAGAATGAACCAAGCCTTAAAGACTTGCATGAAAATCCACAGCACTAAGCTGCAGGCCGGGTGTTCATAACCGCCAATTCAGGCTTAAATCTTCGCTTAACGAGCTTGCTATTTACAAATAAGCGTTCAGCGTGAGCGTTTCTAATTAAAGGATTAGTTGGAAGAGCTTTTGTGGAAATGGCAAAAAAGTGGTGGCTCAGCAGTTAAGGTTGTGCACTGGCCTGAATGTTGGAAAGAACCTGAGTGACACCTTAACTCTAAAGAATTCAGCTTGTATTTGTAAACCAGGTATTAGTATTGCATTATAAATACGTACGTATATAACAATCGGTATAAATGCCCATAAGCGGTTATAGCAATATAGCTTCATAAAGTTGGGAAGTATATTGAATAATACTTTGCATGCTACGAATCATGATGTTTAAATCTATAAATTACATGTTACCATATGACATCATTTTAGTTGATACGTTTATTTCAAAATTGTTTATTGATTGTTGGTAAATGCATTATAAGCAGTGTATATAACACTCACAGTCTGCCCCTGTTTCGTTCCTGCTTAGTCATAGACGCTTTTTTTTCTAACTGATATATTGTATATTTGCAGTGTATTTAGTTTTAATTACAGTTCATATAGACTTACTACATTAAGTGTGTGTATTGTGTAGTGTAGTGAAATGTGTTGTACATTACTGAAGGCTTATAGTAATTTTTTTTAAAGTTATCAGGTATAATTATTAATTAAAATACAACAAATGTCAGGTTTTATAGGTGTTGTGAGCAGCATATACAGTATATATAGACAAAGAGATGAATATGTGCTTTTTTGCACACCTCATTATACATTTAGTCCTCATTTCCTGTTATAATAACATCCACTGTTCTGGAAAGAAGTTGCACTAGATTCTAGGGTGTGCCTGTGACGATTTGTGTTCATTCAGCCACAAAAGCATGAGGTAGAGATGTAGGGCGAGGAGACGTGGCGTGGAGATCAGTCAGCATCCAATTCCTCTTAAAGGTCTTCAGTAGCATTGAGCTCAAAGCTGTATAGCAGGCCACTCAAGATCTTCTCTTCAATAGTTCCATCAATGAGCATTGATGGAGCTGGCTTTGTGCACAGGGTCATTGTAATCCTGGAACAGGTTTGGTTTCCTGGTTCAGTTAGAGAAAATGTAATGTAACCACATCCAAAGGCATCCTATACAATTTTGTCCCTCCAACTTTGTTGTAACATGTTTGTTGAAGAACCACGTATGGTTGTATATGTGTATACTGTGTGTGTATATAGGAGATGGGCTTGGTTAAAGTTACAGCTAAAATAAATAAATAAATTAGTTATCTGATACTGTATAAAGTAAGTGATAACTAATTTATTTATTAATTTTAGCTGTAACTTTAACCAAGCCCATCTCCTATATACACACAGTATACACATATACAACCATATGTGGTTCTTCAACAAACATGCTTCCTTGTCATAACACTGTTCTCTCTCTCTCACTGTTAACTTAATACTACCACAGACTCTTTCCAGGAATGCTAGATACCTCCTAAAAAAACACATCGCCATAGAAACAGTGATACATCTTACTTTGCTTAATGACAACAAATGTTAAAACCTCTATTGTGGGGACTTTATTGTACAAGACCCTGTAAATGATTATTTCTACAGAAACAGTAATGCATTGTTATACAATATGTGTAATATTATCATCATGTTTGTAGGCTTGAAGCCATATCTACATAACTATTTAGTACCCTGACCAGTGACCAATCAGCAGCCACAATTTGACAGAGCTGTGGTTTGCTATGGAACATCTTACATAATGCTTGATAATGTTTCATTAGCATAATCTCCTTCTTCTTCTTTTTCTTCTTCTTCTGCTTTCGGCTGCTCCCATTAGGGTTCACCACAGCGGATCATCCGTCTCCATACCCCCCTGTCCTCTACATCTGCCTCTTTCAACCCAACCATAACCCTCCTCTTTGGTCTTCCTCTTTTCCTCCTTCCTTGCGGCTCAAAAATCAGCATTCTGCTACCGATATCCCCCATGTCCCTCTTCTGCACATGTCCAAACCATCTCAATCTCGCCTCCCTCACCTTGTCTCCAAAACGTCCTACATGCGCTGTCTTTTACGCAATGCCACTGTCTCTAAACCAAACAACATCGCAGGTCTCACCACAGTCCTATAAAAGGACAATCTACAATCAAGAAGCTATTTATAGTCCACCATCAATTAGCCTATAAAATCATATCATACAATGAATCAAATGTTAATAGCTGTCAGTGTTCAGTAGAAAATTCACACGCACTATCACAATCATCTTTCGTCTCTCATTTAATTCGACTAGTTATTTTTCAGACTCTTTTATTTACGCAATCATATTGAACATAAGCACTCTGAGCTGATCTTCATTTCAGTAGCACGATACTGGTGTGATATTACCTTTTATAAAGGCAGGCCTATAAACCAGAAATGAATACCGAGGGAGTGACATTTCAGACACAATATGGGCAAATATTTTGCTTAGTTTCGCTCCATCGACCAAAATAGTTCCAAAAGAAGCCACAGGTGGATAGAGCCTGGCATGTTTCCATGACAATGCACAGACTAATTGACAGCCGGTAGTAGGTGTAATACCTGTTTCAGTGTAACAAACTATGGCTAGAACTGGAATTTTATCTCACAAACACACTGATATGAACGTTGAAATGTTCTAGGGATGTTCTGCTTAATAGCAACGATTTCACTAAGCAGTTTTTCCAAATAACTGCACATAACTTTAAATCTAGCTAAAGATCACATATACTGTAGACTTATCACCCTTATATACCAATATTAGCCATATATACAGGCATAACTTTATGGCTACCGATCAGGCATAACATTACGACCACCTGCCTAATATTGTGCTGGTTCCCCTTTTGCTGCCAAAACATTTGAGCATTAACAGCATGAACTACTTCAGCAATTTGAGCTTCAGGATCTTGTCTGTTGGATTAGACCACATGGACCAGCCTTTGCGCCCCGTGTGCATTAATGAGCCTCAGTCGCCCCCGATGACCCTGTCACCGGTTGACCAATGTTCCTTTCTTAGACCTTTTTTAATAGATACTGACCATTGCAGGACAGAAACATCCCACAAGAGCTGCAGTTTTGGAGATGCTTTAACCCAGTCGTCTAGACATCACAATTTGGCCCAAACTCGCTCAAATTCTTACGCTTGCACATTTTTCCTGTTTCAACACGTCAAAATGTTCACTAGCTGCCTAAAAATTTTCCAATCATTAACAGGTGCCATAAAGAACAGATAATGGTAATGCTCATAATGTCGTGTCTATTGTCTATTATGTCTGATCTGTGTATATAATATTCAAATTAAATAAACTTATCCTATGGGAAGTTGAAGTTTGAAACAAATAGAGTGTCTTGGTACAGATGGTACACCAGTTTATAAGTGGTTGGAAATAATGTGTGCAAATCGGACAATCCCAATTAATCTTTATCAAAAGCTTTATAATGCATTATTAGGACTGGATTAACAGGACTTTCGTTGCCCATTAATGATTCATTGTTGACTTGGTAAATAAAAGTCCTAAAAAATTCTCATTAGCTCTCAGCAGCCACCCCACCACAGGAACTGTTGATCGAGGTGCTAATTGATGGCTGGGTGAAATAAAAAGCATCTCAAAGGTGGCTTTTTTTTTTCTCCCAAGGACAAACTGAGATGACCTTCTATCCATCCTACCAGATAATCCTCCCCCACCCCTCTCCCAAAAAAAAAAAAAAAAACCTGTGCATCCCCCTTTCCTCCATCCCGTCAGCCCCCTTTACTCGCTCTCACCTCTTCTGCCTCATCGCCACTTCGTTGCCATGGAAACATGACGATGAAAAGAGTTGCTCATAGATTAAATGAGAGATCTGAAGTACAAAAAAAGAACACAGTTACAAGTCCTTTAAATGATGTTTCTCAAATTTATGTAGATATCAGCGTTTTTAGCTCAGCTGTGGGTCCTGCGCTGATTTATGAAACGCTTTAGTGTGTGTGTGTGTGTGTAATGCTGTGTGTGTGTGTGTGTAACATATGTGTGTGTGGAAATCTGTGTGCACTCACAGCATTACAGAACCCAGTGTTTCGTGCCTTTTGTTTATGATTATGCATTCAGTAGTACAATTTTAAAACAGTGCAGCAGGAACATGATATATGATTTAGCACAGCTGTGGCACGATTAATGGAGCCGAGCCGGCCGAATAATCTGTCACAGAACGGTGCTGTAAGTGTGTGTGTTTTGTGTTGGTTTTTTTGTGTGTGTGTGTGTGTGTGTGTGTGTGTGTGTGTTTAGAAATGTTACTAGGAATGTGTTACATTGCAACAGACATTGCACAGATGAGTAACCCGATGACTGAAAAACTGATGGCATCAGATTTTGCACCACTCAAAATGGTGTGTGTTTGTGTGTGTGTGTGTGTGTGTGTGTGTGTGTGTGTGTGTGTGTGTGTGTGTGTGTGTGTGTAGACACCTTTTCTTGGCATAACCAGAGACATCCATGGTTACTGGAGTATGTCATAATTCTATTTCTACTACTATGGTCACCAAGGAACCTTTTCTAATAAACACAACTGTGTGATATTTGGGGAACATGATGTAATAGGATGTTCCTGCCAGATAATATCAAATAAATGTATAAAGCCATATTACCAGTTTATAGATAGTAAAAAATTGTATAAGTAAGCAATTAATTTAATATTAATATCTACCCAATTAACAAGGCAAAAGTAATTATTTTGAAACATCTAAAATGTACTAAAGTGCCACATGTATGTTGTATGTTAACTGCTGAATTCTCAAATCTGATTAGTTACAATGGTTTAAAGTTCTGGCAACATAACTAATCACAGGTTTATATCAAAAGTCTCAAATACTTAATTATTATATATATAGAAATAGCTCATACAGGGACTTGTGTGGTGGGTGCACCAGATGAATGAAGTAAAAAATGTGGATGTATTAAAGTTTTCTGTGAAAAGACAAAAAAAAAAAATATCAATTAAAAAATATGTAATTTTCTGTAAGGTGTCAGAACTGTAAATCTTGAAATAACTATTAAATTACTAAGCTACTTAAAAATCTCAAGGAGTATTTCCCTGCCACAGGATCACTCATTAGGGACTGTGCCAGCGGTGTGCGAGTGGAGGCGGAGCCGGCCGGAACGAGCGGTAAAAAAACACCTGTAGCTGATGAGACTAATCAGTGCGCTGAATCGCCAAAAGGTAAAAGGTAAAAGACGTGTTGGCCTGCAAATGAAGTTGGAAGGGCACGAGAAAAGGCATGCCGGTCAGCAAGAAAACTCGGCCGAAACCCCATGCTGGAAAAGGGGTATAACGCCAGGGAGACTATGCCACAGGGGGGAGCGGGACCAGGTCAATAAGGAGTGCTGCAGCCGCTGCGGTGCGAACTGCATCCTGGTCAGCGAGATGGGAAAACAAGCACGCCATCATCTGCCACGCCTCTCCAGGGAAGTCCTGATGGCAGTGTACCTAGGGACAGGCAGTTTTTTACTATCGCTCTCTCTCATTCTCTTTCTTCTTTCCCAACCGCCTGCCCACCCACCCAGTCGCTCCTCAGAAGCTGAGAACATTCTCCACCACCTTCTGCCTCTCATGCCACGTTGGGGGTGGAGGGCGTAGCCAGCCAGAACAAGCGGTAAGAAACACCTGTAGCTGATAAGATTAATCAGTGCGCACAGTTTTAATCTGGTGAAGCCAATAAAGAGGAGAGAGACGCCAACTTCAAGTAGAGAGAGACACCAAGCAGAGAGGCGAGTGGAAGGGTTGCCGAAAGGTGATTTAAGCGCGGGCGGGACCTGGTGAAAGACAAGTCAGCCGGCGAGTGAACTCCGGTGGGTGTGAGAAAAGGCGGGGGTGCTAAGAGAGAATATGCGCCAATCTGCAAGTGAGACGGGATGACGCCGAAGCAGCGCGTGCCGATCCGGGAGGGACTATTGCTGGCGAACGTCGAGGAGAAAAGGCGTGAATAAAGTGAATAAAGAAAGCTCTGCATGGTGGACTTTTGCCTGTCTGTCTTTCTTCCAGTGTGGATCCAGTGGTTGTTACTGGGACAAACTTACAATTATTAGCAACAAACTTGTATATATTTTTATAACCACTTTATTTTTATGAAGCTACTTTGAGACAAGGTCTATTTTAAAAAGCACTTTACAAATAAAAATGTAATTAATTATAGCTGTAACTTTTAACTTTTTTAATTTGCTCCGAGTTTCAGAGTTTACTCTTTTAGTTTCTCTATAACATGAGAAGCTACATTTTCTAATGTCATTTGCATGCTGAACACCACAACGAAAGAGAAAGGAGAAACTGGATATAGTAACAAAAATTTGGTGCAGTTTGACAAAGCCAATAGGTGTGTCTTAATTAGTTTCCTGATTTGTAAATCAGTATATTGTATTTTTTGCACATTTTAATAAATATGGCATTTGGCAGATGCTCTTCTCCACAATTTACAATTGCCATGTTTACACAGTTCAGCAGCTTAGGGTTAAAAGTCTTGCTCACCGGCCCAGCAGTGGCCCAGCATTGGGATTTAAACTCATTTTGATTAAAGGTCCAACTACTGAGCAAACTTTTTACCCACTTCCATTTACACAGATTTTGGCACTGGTAGGAACTCTAGTTACTCAAATTCTGAAGATATATCTAACCTTTAATTTCTCATCATTCACTGTAAATGATTTAACTGATATAGAACACCAAAATATCAATAATTACTAAAAATCACAAAAAAAACACATAAAACAGTAATGTACAAAATCCAAAATTTGAGAGCTATAATGCCATATAACAGAAGACTGGATGCTAGTGTTGATATTTATTCAAATTGTGCAAACAAGAGTAACTAATGCAAAGAAAAATAATACCTAAGTAACCAGGAAACCATAACTAGAGCACAAAGACAAGGACCATAGATGAGAACAACAACCATGCTGAAGCTTTATACAGTACAAGTGCTAATCAACAGATTCAACTGTGATGCAAATGTAAAGGTCATGTGACTTGAGACACACGTACAATTGTACAATTGATGGAAATTGAAGTCTCTGTCAATAATCCTGACATACAACAACCATAATAAATACTTTACACTTCTAAACAAAGAAAATGAGAATTCATCCACCATTTTCTTCAAACTGAATGATTTGAAGAGTCTTAGGAAATTTAAAGGAGGAACACATTGAGCATCGATTTTCTGCATTCTGAGATTTCTATTTGGAAGCAAATGTTCCAGTGTACTAAAAGAATTTGATGACTGAGACAACGTTTAAAATGGACAATTCTCAGTTCAGTGCCCTGACCTAGGAAGCTGAATGAGACACACACAAATAAGGTTAATGTTTTTCTGAGGAAGATGATAAAGTATTAAAACCTTCCCCCAATGTCTATGTTCCCTTAGACTATATTGCCAAAAGTACTGGGTCACCTGGTTATAAGTATATGATTTTTAAACATTGCATTCCACATTTAGTCCCAATTTTTAATTCCCTCCACTCTTCTTGGAAGATGTTCCACTAGATTTTGAAATGTTCTTATCAATATTTGTGTTCAGCAGCCACAAGGGTTTTATGAAAGGCAGGTACTGATGTAGGTGAGAAGAACTGGGGTGCCAGTCAGTGTTCCAATTCATCCCAAAGGTGTTCAGTAGGGATAAGATCAGCGCTATATTTCAGGCCACTTAAGATCTTCCTCTCCAATCCATGTAAACCATACCTTCAACTAGCTCACTTTGTGCACAGGGGCATCACCATGCTGGAACAGGTTTGGGTTTCCAAATGCAAGTCAATGCAAAATGTTAAATGCAAAATTTTATGTCATCTAAAGATGTCCTGTACAACTGAGTGCCTCCAGCTTTGTGGTAACATTTTGGAAAAGAACCACATATAGCAGGAAAGGTCAGGTGACCCAATACTTTTGGCAATATAGTATATCTTAAAAGCCATTGATACATGAATGAGAGCCTTGACCTTATCTAGAGAATGCCTCAAATATCTGTATAAGGTCAGACATAACCAATAAAAGAAGACTAACATATTGCACAACTGCACCATTGAATATTATCTGGAATATATTAGCATTTGTACTGTTTTACTTTTGCATACCCTGCGCAAATTGTACAATGTATTCATCTATATTAACAGTGGCGGAGCGACCCCCCTGTGGTGGTCCGAGGCGGAGTGATACCCTCTGCGGCGACCTGGACCAAGCCGTCAGCAATGTAGTCAGCAAGGATTGGGTGCTTGGTTGAACTCTGGAGCAAAGCACCGCCCTCTGCGGATGTTTCAAAGCGTTAGGCTTGCTCTGCCGCAGACTGGCTATTCCAGAGTCCTGCCGAGGGTGGTGCGCCGCTCCAGAGTCCCGCCGAGGGCGGCGCTCCGCTCCAGCGTCCTCGGTTGGGTTCATCTTGGGCCAGATTATTCTGTCAGAAATGCAGGGCCAGATTATCCTGTCAGAAATCTCATGGGACATGAAGCACAGCCAGATTATTTTTCAGAGATCTCTTGCAGATGTGACTAGGTAAGTGAGGACTGGGGTTGGAGGACCCAAATGCAGGATGCAACAGGGAGTAAGGAAAATACAGACTTTAATAAAAAGAAACAACCTGAGCAATGGGGCACGGCAAAAAAAAAAAATCCAATAAAAGGTCCAGGGTAAAAAACACAGACAAACAGGGCGATGCAGGGAAGACAAAAAACAAATAAACAAAACAGCCCGAAACAGCCGACAAACAGAACAATGGAGACAGGGCAGAAACATAAACCAAAAACGGTCCATAGGTCAAAACCAAAACAGAGCAGAACAGGGGGCAAGAGAAGGAGCAAACAGGGTGACAAGAATAATCCTCAAGGACTTTATAAGCCAGTGAGATAATCTGGCCTCGATCTAAAGTCTTATGTGTCCTTAAATACTGGGAGGCGCGGGAAAAATTGCAAGATGGCCGCTAACCCGGATCCTGACAAATTGAGATATTTACTCATCAGGTAATATCAAACTGTCACGTATTCTCGCAAAAAAAATAAATATTATATATCATCTTTATTATTATTCTTTTATTTAATTTCCAACCTTGCCTAGGCTGACTTTATGTTGAATTAGAATCCTGATTAACTAGCTAAGTGTGATTTCTTTACACACTGAATGCCATGCTTTGATCTGGCTGGTGTCTAGCCACATGTCGTAGAGAAAATAAACTTAAATTCAACTCATTTTGGTTTCTAGCCAGATTCTGGCTGTCAGAATATCTATGATGTCGCTGCACTGTATTTGGAATTGAATCTTTAAATCCATTTTCACTTTAATTTTGGGAAAACTAAAGATTTCTGTATATATTTTAAGAATATTATTAATATGAATAAATGATTTAAATAAAAAGATAGTGTTCTAATTAGATAAAAATACTCATACTAATAAGAGGTTCAGTGTAAATGTTTATAGGTAACTTGTCAGAAAGGTGCACACGGAATCTGGAGTCTTGACAGATTGCACTGGAACTTGGGATCTCAAAGGACGCAACAAAAATGTCAGATTTTTACTTCCATGATATGAAGTTTATGGGACAAAAATCATTTTTATTAACTTGAACATAAAGGGTACATTTATTCATCCATTAATTCATCCATTCATCTGGGTTGAGGTGGTTTAAATTAAGGTATTAGTTTGCTTATTCTTTAAGAAATTGATCCAAATAAATGTTATATGGAATGCAGGTGAAAAATAAATAAATAAACAAAAAAACAAAACACAAAAATTATACCTGTGAGTGGGAGTATCTCTAGCTGAGGTTGAGGAACTGTCAGAGCCAGATTCTCACAGTGTGCTGACAGTGCTGCCATTTTTACCGCTGGGTTTTTTCACTGTTTTCAGGGGCAGAGTGGCAGAGTGGAGGGTCATGGAATAGAAAAACCTGAGTTACACCAGTGCTTTAGGAAGAAAATGTCAGAATTATTCCATGTTAACGATTTTCTTAGGGCATGACACATAATGAGTAGTTGAATTAATATCAGCTTGTATATTACTTTCTAGTATTAGTTCATATACAAACATTCAAGAAAGACAATTCTCTTCAATTGTTAACACTCTGTGAAGTTGGGGGTGATCCATCTATAAGAATTATGAAGTTATTCAACAACTTTAAGGATGAATTTGGACTGTAAATGGTTTCAACACTCTACTACTGACCCTCACTTTGTAAAAAGTAATATACAAATAAAAATGAAATGAATTGAATAATGTACAGTATGCTTGCTTTTCAGTGGTTCCTATGAATGAATCATAAATGTTAATGTTTTTAATATGTTTATGAATTTAATCACAATTATTAGCTTTAAAATATAATCAGCATCAGAGTGGTCTTATGGAGAACATCATGTGTAAAAATCCAGTTTTCCCGTGAGTAACGAAGCCAGCAAGCCTGTAAATGAGTACAGAGCCACAGATTCTCTCAGCTCATCCCCTAGTGTGTCTTCATCGGAGTCTACCACTCTCTGAGCTCCTCTGTGTCACGGCTAATTTATGGGGTGCCATGTCAACTGAATGAGGCCTAATGAATAAGTGAATTAAGGTGCTTATGGGGAACAGTGATCTCTGTGCCATGGCTTTATTAAAGCCCAGTCCCCAGCATGCTGTCTGTGGAGGGGCTCCCGACTGCGGTTAATGGATAGGGCGATGGGAGATTGGGAGAGAAATGCTTTAGCCTGTCATATTTAGGATTTATCGACTACGCTTCTCCCCCAGCAGAATTTAAAAGATTAACCAGGCTGCCATTATGTTGCTGGCTCTCACCTTTGTTCCTTCAGATCTCACATGAAAACGTACACACAAACAAAAACGCACATACCGCATGCACCGGCATGCGCCACACACTTTTACCTGAGCGCCCTGTCTCCCTGAGCCCTTCGGACATAACTCAGAAGCGCTCAGACAGGTCAAAATGACAGAGTTGTCAGGATGGAGGTCAGCCTGCGTAAATATCACACCTGTTAATGTGTCAGCAGCGTAATGTGTGGAAAAAAACGGCCCACCGGGGACCCAGCGGAAAATAAAAACAGGACGGCAGGAGCAAGGTTCACCGTGTCGCTATTTTGACAAGTCTTTACGACTCAATTTAGTGCACAAGAAAATAAAACACAGCCTGCATCAAACGGCGCCTCGGATGAGTTAGAGGGGCTTGGGGAAGGGGGGCATGGTAGGTTCTGTGTGCGTGTGTGCGTACACGCGCGTGTGTGTGTGTGTGTGTGTGTGTGTGTGTGTGTGTGTCTGTGAATGAGAAGGTCGCAAAAGCAAGAAAGAGATAAAAGAGCCCGTATATGAATAAGAGAAGAGAGAGAGATATGGTGAGAGGAGAACAGCTGGAGAAAACACGAGCAGAAGAGGAAGACGAGCATGAGGTGAGACCGAATAAATATAAAAAACTGAGAAAAGAGACACAGCGAGACAGAAATAGAAACGAGAAAGTGCATGAAAAAGACACAGCAAGCTAGAGAATAAAAGAAATAGGAAAAAGAATGCGAGGAGAGAAAACGTGGGAGAGAAAGAGGAGACAGAAGACAGTCTACCTGTCTATCTGTACATCTACCTTTCTTTTCTATAACCCTGTCTAACTCTGCTCTATCTGTCTAATTATCTGCCTTTCTGTATTTCTAGCCATCTGTCTACCCGTGTCCATATCTCAGGTTCTCTCTCTATCTACCTAAGGTAGGAAAAAGAAATGAGACCAACATTACTGGGGAGAATATGATACAGAGAAAGCAGGAGACAGCAAAACAGTGAGCGAGAGGAAAAGACAAAGAGTGAGCTACAAAGAAAGAGAAAGAGACTGAGGCAGACTCATGGAGTAAAGGAAAAAAAGCATGATATGTTCTTCGAAGGAGAGATAGGTAGAGAAAGAAAAGTGTGGGGGAAAAGTGTGTCAGAGAGATGGCAAGAGAATGAGAGTATGATTGACAGAATGAAAGGGATAAAGAATAAGAGAGTGACATAGAAACATGGAGGAAGTGAATGGAAAACAAAAAAGTAGAAAGAAAACCAGAGTACAATGTTATTAACAGTTAATAACAGGTAATGACACTTCATAACAGGTATGGTCCAATAATAGACAGATATTCCAATAAAGGTTGAAATAAGAGATGGCAATAGAAAAAGAGAGACAGAGGGACAGAGGGAGACTTATTTTAGCTTTAGTGAGGCTACAGCATGTCTCACATGTACTCCACTTTCCTACCTGAGAGCAAAAACTCTGTTTCCTCTCTACGTTATGTAACCCCTGTCAACGAAAAAGCTCACATTTTACGAACAAGTTAAAATATAATTTCTAGTTCGCTCTGTTTTCAGTGTCTAACTCCATCTCTGACTTTTCTTTGGGTCATTTTATTGTAATCTGTCAACCAGTAAGCTGTGTAGTCTCATGATTTTACAGTGTGTTCCCACAATGTCCTGCATCCCCAAAATGCAGTTTATCACTATGTGTGTACCTACAGTGCAAAGTGTTCCTGCAGTGTGATCCCACAGTGTTGTGTGTCCCTACAATACATTGTGTCCCCACAATACAGTATATCACTGTGTGTTCCCTACAGTGCAATGTGTGTCTACAATGTGTGCCCACAAAGCTGTGTGTCTATTTTGTGTCCACACAGGGTAGCCTAAGCTTACAAAGTGTCCCCACAGTGCAGTGCATTCTTATAGTATTTTTCTGCAATGTGTCCCCACTGTGCAGGGAGTTCCCAGATTGCTGTGTTTTCCAATAATGCAATATTCACTAAAATTGTGTCCCCACAATGAAATCATTATTATATGCATAATTACAGTGTTTTAACAGTGTAGTAGGAACTTGTAGTATTTATCTGCAGTGTATCCCCACAATGTACCATGTATCTACAGTGTGTTTTTACAGTGCAGTGTTTATTACATTGCATCCCTATAGTGGAGTGGATTCCTGAAATGGGTTTCCAAAGTTCAATGTATCCCTGTGCTAAATCTAAAGTGGAAAACCCCATGATTACTGTGTGTTCAAAAAATATAGTATGTCTCTGCACCTTGGCCCTAGTGTTGGCTGTTTTCCAATGTGTTCCTGCATTGCCTCAGTTTGTTGTGTTTCTACAGTGTGTCCCCACTATGCATTCTAGCCTAAAATTAGTAAAGTGTCCCCAATTTGCAGTGTGTAACTGAAGATATGTTTATTGCTGTATATCAGCATGCTCTTATTTTGTGTCTTCATATACTGGTGTGTCCTCAAAGTACATTTTGTTATTGCAATCTGTCCTCATGTTACATTTTGTCATTGCACCTTGTCATTCCTTTGTACACACACTGTGTTTCCTTGCAGTGTATCTTTACTGAACTGAGTCTCTGACTTGTGTCCCAGCACTGTATCACTGCAGTGTGTTGGCAACAGTGGAGTGTGTCTCAGTGGCGACGTCCTTCTCTGTGATTTCCGAGCTGGCGGAGCGTCCTCTCGCTGAGCACAGCCTCATTCGGTAATTAAAATTCTGTTCAGCTTGACAACGCCGTTTCATGGCTCATTTTTCACATGTGCAAAGAATACACAATCAGCACTGGCACAGACGAGAGGGGAGGGTGGTGAAAAACACACAGCGGTGTCAGAGAGGACATGCAAATGTGTGGACAGGCAGGAATTAGGGACATATGACCTGACATAGTGCTGATGTGCAAGTTTAGATGGCTGTTATTTCTACTGACTGGTGCACAGTTTTGCTTGGCTATCTATGTCAGTGTGTGGTCTATTGGACTGTGAGTTTAACAAATTATGTCTGTCTGATAAGTGTATATTTGTGTGTGTTTGTGTGTGGGTTGGTGTATGGGGGGAGGGGGGGGGGNNNGGGGGGGGGGGGGGGGGGTTATTGTCTATGTATTTGTAATAAATAGACATTAGGTGCCACCCAGATGAGGATAGGTTTCCTTTTGATTCTGGTTCCTCTCAAGGTTTTTTCCTTATGACATCTCTGAGAGTTTTTCCCTGCCACAGTTGCCACTGGCTCACTCATCAAGGACAAACTTACACTTATAAAGAACATCTTATTAATTTTTATCACCACATTATCTGTGCAAAGATACTTTGAGACATTATTCATTGTTAAAAGCACTATACAAATTAAAATAAATTAAATTGTAAAAATGTGTCCATATCTGATAGTGTTTGTGTTAATCTACTGACAAGTAGCTGTGCCTATGCTTGATTTGGTTACCTTTTAGAGCAGTCAGAGTCAACATTTCCCTCAGTACAGAGTGTCCCTGTAGTATGTCGTGACAGAGCAGTGTGACCCCACTTTGCACCCTGTCCTTACATTGTGTCCCATCATTGTGCATTGTCCCTGCAGTGTGTCTCCAAATTGCAAAATATCCTTGTAGTTTGTTTCCACATTGCATTGTTTTCCCACACAGCAGGCTATCCTTTCATTGTGCAATCACAACGCAGTGTTTCCTTACAGTGAAGTCTTCCTACAGTATGTCCCTACAATGCAATTCATGCAGTCTACCTATTTTGTCATTTCACAGTGCAGTGTCCCCACAGTGCGATAATCAACATTTATTCATTCCACAGTGGGGAAATTTCCGATATTCAACAATGTGTCCCCACAATGCAGTGTGTTCCTGCAATATGTCTCCACAGTGCAATATATCCCTTAAATGGGTCCACATAGTGCACTTTGTCTCATCAGTCTATCCCAAATATTCTGTGTGTCCCTGAAGTGTGGCCCTATAATCCCAATTTTGTCTTCACAGGGCGTCCTGCCCTTATTTAGTGTTTTAACCATACAGCGTATCCCAATACTGCAATTTGCCCTTGGATTGTTTCTCTGCAGTTCAGAGTCTCACTGTAGTGCAATGTCTTTGTATTCAATGCGTCCCCACACTATGTCCCTACGTTGCAGTGTCCCCAAAAATGCTGTGTGTCCCAGAAATGCAGTATCCCTCACAAGAAACCGTGTTCCTTATATACTGCATTTTATCTCCACAGTGCAGGGGTACTATCCTTGTAGTGTGTCCTCACAGTGCAGTACAACCCTGCAGTGTGTCACCACAGTGAGTTCATGTTTTTTGGCACATGTCCCCATATTGCAGTGTCTCATTGTATTATGTAACTGGAGAAGTTGCTTTCATGCCATAATTTAATATTAATATATTAAATTATTGGCAACAATAACACATTTGCCTTGGCCTGTGCTCAGGACATTTTCTGTTACATTTCATTTAAAAGAAATTTAATTTGTGAGTTATGTGGTCACGTGTCCTATTTTCAGTGGTGCTATAATATAGCAAACTACCATGATATTCTCAGGATAAGGATATTTCTGTTTGTGGATTACCAACCTTGAGAGTAATATGTCTGTGTGTATGTAATGCACATGCATGTTTTGGGATTCAGTAGACTGTGAGAATATGAAGTATGTCTGCTTGCACAGTGTATAAGCATGATCTATTGGATTATGTATGTAGAAAATTGTCTGTTTGTGTTTTATCAAATAGTGAATGTAATACACTGTGTGTATGTGTGTATATCTGTGTGTCCCTTGTGAGCTGCTGCTTTGTTTATTTGACTGAAGCCAGGAGGCTCTCTGGGGATCGTGTCCACTGGGCTTGTCAATTACTGTCACAGCATTCATGGTGTTTCCCCCAAGTGTGTGTGTGTGTGTGTGTGTGTATGTGTGTATGTCTGTTTGTGTGCCTGCACTTCCCTGCATGTGTGTTGGGGTCTCAGAAGACCAAGCGGTGCAGTCAGTGAAGCTGTGTGCTGTTTAACCCCGACTATACTGACTCTGTTCTTCCTTCAAAGCTTCCCGGTACCACAGAGGAATGTTACTCAAGACAACGACTAGGTTCTTTCGCTTTCTCTCCCTCTTTTCTCTCCTTCGCTATTGACTGCAAGCTTGTTGGGTTTGCATTACCCCATGATATTGGAGCTCTGTCTATTAAATATGCATGAACCCTGGAGATGAAATTAATTTTAGGAATGCTCTCTTTTGAATGTTCAAATGTGCTTTCATCTGCCTTTGTAACAAACCTTGAATGTGTAATTTTCGGTTGTAACGACTGCACTCGTCTAAAGCGCCCCACCGTTTTAGATGGTGAGCTCTGAGGTAAACAAATGCAGCCGAGGACAGAAATATATGAGTTTTTGATCCAAATATATGTGCATTTTTGTCCTGAGGTCTTTACACAGGATATTGAGGATGTCACCAAAATTGAATTATGGATGGGTACAGGACTTTAACTCCCAGTTAATTCGTTTTAAGGGTTTTTAATCTGTAATTTCCTCTTCAGTCAACATAATGTTCTCAGCTGCATGGGCTATGGGCACTCCACTGAAGCACTGTGGGTTTAAAGTGTGTAGAGTCAGTGCACTTGGCTGAAACACTTCCAATCTGTGCTGATTGGAAAGAACCACTGTTTTATTCACACATTTTCACACATACTTATCCACTCCGAGATAGGAACACTGGCAATCTGAGTCACGCACAGGCTGTTAAAAGGTGGAGTTATGTATGATTATGAGGAAATAAGGACTGTATTGTATTGATGAGTTTGCCACTCTGATTGAAAATAAATTGATTTATAAAAAAAATACAATTTGAATACTATTACATAAAATTCTGGACAGAGCAAGGGATTGACCTTAAACTGTATTGTTTTCACATGGTCATACACTTTTACATAAATGGCGAACCAATAACTATTTGCACTTGTCACACAGGTGTACAATGCTTTTACAATCTACCTGCTGGATATGGTTTGGAGTACTCAGATGAAACATGTGGTAGACAAAATACACAAACCATACTTGATTAAAAGTAGTGATGCACTTGGTAAAATATTACTCTAGTAAAAGTATCCAACATACTATGATTTATTTAATGCAGTTTAGGTCGAAAGACTCTAATGTTACTCCTAACACACCAATCTATTAATAAAATAAAATTTATGAATCAAACACTGATTGATATCTATTAAAACTATAATAAATTCTTTTTTAAATACTTTAACAAAAAAGATTCTTTCATAATTTATTACCGTCGAAATGTTCTGTTTGCTGTTGAACTGACGCTGAACTGTATGTTCATGCTTAGTTGATAACAAACCACAATCAAAACACCTGATTGGTCGATTGCTGCGTGCTTGAACAGTTTAATTTTAATCCACTCATAAATAAAAAGGAACAACTGATTTCGTTAAATGTAGTAAAAATAAATATATTTAATGTAAATTGTTCAGTAAAGAACAAGCTACTTAGCACAGTAACAGTTTACATTTACTTTGTTACTGTCCACCACTGAGTAAAACCCACATAGATTGAAGGAGCTTATAAATTCCACAATATATACAAATCAAATCAGTATAAGCAGAAAACCTTTAAACAAATTCATAAAGTGCACCTTATATTACAAATTTTAGATTTATCATTCCACTTCTGATTTCTATGACCGCACTTGTTGCCTTGCATGCCAGGAAATCACCTTCATGCTATTATGCTCTTTTATTCTGATGGAATCTAGATGGTTTTTGAAAGAGCACGTGGTTTTCATGCACACACCTGCAGAGCAATATCAACATAAAAACACAAGTCTGTTATGTTCCACTCCTGGTTCCTCTCAAACTTTCGTCCACATGCCATCTCAGGCAGTTTTTTTTCAATGCCACTATCCTCTTTTGTCTTGCTTGTTAGGGATCGAAACCTGAACCCAGATTTCTCTAAAGCAGCTTTGTGACAAGCCCTATTGGTAAAGGTGTTATACAAATATAACTGGATTGTGTTGAATGCTGTGTGGAAGAAAAAAACAGTCCAATCTGCTCTTAAGCTTCTAAACGGATAAACAGTCTGAGAGGCTCCCGAAGAGGAGTTTTATCCCGAAACAACATACCTTTGTCTCATTCTCTGAGTTGAGAGAATCGAGTGCCGAAGCGGCCCAGTGTTCAGGACGGGTCATTAACAATGTTAGTGCAGTTTGATGTCGGACCCCTCGGCTCTTAGCACAAGTGATATTTGATTAGGGTTAATGAGAATTGGTAATGGCCTTTGGCTGGTACATGAATGTTCATGCTTAAACAACAACGGGAAAGTGATGGGGGTGTTGTTTGCTATTTGTGAGTGCACACACACCTAATTACTTTTTCTCAAGGGCGCAAAAGCTGGTGGGATTGTAAGAACTGCTTGTTGGCTGCAGTTTTAATGGTTTATCTCAAACCACTGGCACTAATCAGGCCTTGTCAGTGCCAATATGACACGATGCTGAATCAACCATTTAAACAGATTTCACTACAGTATGTTCCAAACTGAATCCATAAGCAGTGATTCACCAAAGACATCCAGACTGGTCTGACATAGAATAGCCACATAAATACATCACTATTGGTCATATTTTGGTCAGTTCTACTACAGCCACCTACATACTGTACCACCCAATAATCAGAGTTTTTTCTCGATCTGTTTTTTATGTAATCGCTGAATATGAACACAGTGGTTGCCTCTTACACAGTATATTCTTGCCCATATTTAAAACTGATTTTTGACTGATTTTTTTACACCTTTTAAACATACACAATATTGCTAAAGGTTTGTGGACACAAAGGTGTGCTGTGATTTAGGACTATGGCTGTGAAGATTTGTGCTCATTCCACCACAAGGCTATAAGTAAAGTCAGATATTAAAGTGTATGGTGAGGAGACCTGGGGTGCAGTCAGTGTTCCAGTTCATCTCAAAGGTGTTAAATATGGTTGAGGTCAGAGCTTAATAGCAGGCTACTCAAGATCTTTCACACCATCTCATGTAATCCATATCTTTAAGGAGCTGGCTTTGTCATGCTGAAACAGGTTTGGGTCTCCTAGTTTAAATAAAGGGAGCATTTTATGCTACTGCATCCATAGACATTCTGTGCCCCCAACTTTGTGGTAAAAGTTTGAGAAAGAGTCGCATATGGATTGGAAAGTGAGACGTCCCATTTGTCCATATAGAACGAAAATTAAGAGGTCCAAAAGGTTCACTACTACTATTTGGGAATAGTAATTAGCATTCTTATGTAATCTTATTTTCTTGTGTACTTGTTCTACGTCATCATCCCAACACCAACGTTCAATCCCAATCCCAAAGAATGCAACTGCAGTACATAAACTACATACAAGAATGCATGAAATAAAAAATTCATTGTCTCCTCCTGTTCTTCTGAATTTGTTCTTGAAAGTTAGCCTGACAGGACTGGTCTTCATGAGAATGCAAGAGAATGTTTTATAATTTGCATTTCCAAATTTAAGAAGAAAAAGAAGATGAAGAAAAAGAAAAAGAAGTCACTTTTTTTCTGAGCTACTGTGTCCCAAATGCAGACTACTGCCCCATACTGGTATAGAATGTCATTTTCTTTTAAATGCATCCATCCACCTTCATTACTGTAATATATTCATTATAGGTCCTTAATTGGATAATACTCTGATAGCCTTGAACAGTGCATTTTGGTTGCTTGATATTCCCAAATACATAACTATTTACTGTGTCCCTGAAACTCCAAGATATTCCGACTATGTAATACGACTAAACTTGGCCTTTCAAAGAATCTGAGCAATGAAACCCAGCTGCATGCTTGATCACACCTTAGTCTCAGTAGTCTCAGCATACACCAGTATCGACCTGTGTTCTGTGTTCTGTATGACAATTCTTTCTTGTCCAAAAATGACCCAGCCTCTGCCTCCAGACATGCATGAAACTCACATGTGGCATTATGCAATCATAATATTATTCTTCCGAACTGCCAACGACTTCACGTTAGCCAGCACTCCGTCAAATTAATGTCAATTCCATTAACACCCCCTTCCATTTGCGCCCTTGTCACCCCCTCCACCACCACAATGCCAGCAGCTGAAAGTTTTTCACAGCGGCGCCAGCGCAGCAGGTCTCCTTTCCTCCGCTAAGATGAAAGAGCCTGAGAGTAATGGATGCCCAAGGTCATTTGTCAAAAGCAAGACCCAAAAGTGCGGACGAAACTGCAGATGAAAATCGGTCCTGGGATGTGCCTGTGACAAATGAACTCCAATGGATCAAATCTCAGGCTTGAACAGTCCTGAACATTTCATAATGTTTCAGCAGGAGCTGCTGTAAAGAGACGCTGCTGAAATGTAAAGCATGGAATACTTTACCAGCACAAATTGTACATATTATACAACCCTTACAGGACCACTGTGCGTTTGCAGTAAAATGTAATAATTTACTTGGCTGTAGTTTATCTTAATATGACTATCTGTCAAGCTCCTTCGAAATGACCTCAAACTGCTTGGAAGTGATTTCAGTTATAGTTACACCAAAGTATGTTCTAGCAAACCTAACTACCGTCATGTATATAATCTATAAATCATTTGGTCCATTGCAGGTCTTGAAATTAGTTAAACAACTTCAGATGAACAACAGTACATGATGAATTACACCATATCTACGGTACGTACGTCTCCCATGGGATATAAAAGGCAAAGTAGCAACAAGGTGATGCTAATTAAATGCCCTTGATTAGTTGAACATTATTGACAAGTGGAAAACATTCCAGACAGTTTTCCTAGGAGTGGATGTCATAGGAAAATCCTCCCCAATATCAGGACTTTGCAATGCTCAGAGAAATTGCAAAAAACCTGAGTTATATCTTAGACTTTGCAGGCCTTAGTTAACAAGTTAAATGTTAAAGTTCATGACAGTACAATTAGAAAAAAAAGTTTTCAGGAGAAATTTTCTTCTCTTTAAAAAGAATGACATGACAGCACAGCTTAGGTTTGGAAAGTTTCATCTGAACGAACTACAAGACCTCTGGAACAATGTCCTTTTTAAAGACAAGACCAAAGTGGAGAATTTTGTCCATAATGCACAGTGCTATGTTCTTGGAAAATGAAATGCAGCACATCAACACAAACACCTCATACCAACTGTCAAGCTAAAGCTTGACCAAAATAGAGTTATGCAACAGGATAATGAGCCCAAGCACATCAGCAAATCTACCCCAGAATGGCTAAAAAAGCACTGAATCAAGGGGCTGCAATGGCCCAGTCCAAATCCAGACCTCAACCCCACTGAAATGCCGGGGCAGGAATTCAAGAGTGCTGTGCAGAAAGAAATGCCTGCAAACCTCAATGACCTAAAGCAGCATTGTAAAGAAGAGATTCCTCCATTGTAAAGAAGCCTAAATGCCTTCTCAATGACATGTGATGCTGATAAAGTCATACAGAACATGAGTACATTACGTTTCTTGGAAACTCGTAGGTGGGTCTACGAGCTACTGAACCATCAAGTGTACTTAATTTGGCACACATGGTTTCTCAGTTTTGGTATTTTTTGGTACACCCAAATAGTGTCTTGTTATGTAAATCTAAAACCTGTTAACAACCAGATAAGTTGTATTATGTCCTTATACATAAAACCCAAACAATTCAAAGAAGGTGCACTTTTTATTTTCACACAACTGTATAAACACAGCTTCAGTACATACCTGCATGCACGGCATAGTTAACTACACAGATAGCAGAACTAGCTGAATTTCTATCCTGTATCAAGTAAGCCTTTATGAAATAATATCCATTCATTTATGTATTTGTATTTATTCATATTTGACTCAATTACAACAATTAACAAAGGAAAACAGACATTGGCTGAATTCCAGCGAGCCAATGCCAGAAGCTTAGGTTTCTATCTAGATTAGATTTATTATTACCAGTAAAAATGCCTTTGCTGTAGCTTTGGAGGCAGAAAAGCAAGAGAATTAATCAAGAGAATGAGCTGCCGGTGTGACTTGACTGCACGCAGGCAAAGTTAAAGTACAATGTCACATCATGAGCCAGTGTATGTCACAAAAACAAACACTTCACTTTTAGCTACAATTACACATTAAAACAATGGCAAGTCACTGCCCACTTTTATTCCCCCCTTCATTTGTGAGCTGATTGGTCAAGAGGTAAAAAAGCGTTCGATACTACTTGATGCTTTTCTTTCTGAAAACTTCACACAGACTGAAAAAATGCAGACAGATGCATGTTTTAAAGGGCTGCTTTTCATAGGATTATATGTTCCTCATCTGGCAACCGGAAAATGAAAAAGGCATTTGTAAAAGCAGCCTAACAAGCTATTTAGCAGTCACCAATTGTTGCCACTTAGCATTCATTCATGAAACTACCTGCACCATTTGCGATCTGTTTGTATGTATGGTGTATATGGTAACTATTAAAAAAAAAGTAAGCACCTTTTTCTAGAGTATGTTTGTTAAAATTAAATGACTGCATTGCATTGTGGTGATATCACCATTTCTCTCTAGATAGATAGCAAATTGTGCAATCTAACAAGTGCAGATAAATGTGCAAATATATGTACTGCATGTAATATATAAGTGGATAAAAAGGGTACAACAAATTAGTATAAAGGCTTTAGGCAGTGTATAAAATGTGTGGGAGCTGGTGAGTACTTTTATTACTTTTAGTACCAATTACTTTTAAGACCGGTATTATTGATACCAATACCAATAAGAAGCTATTATTAATATAAATTATATTAAACTAATATTATACTATAAATATTAACTGTCACACATATATATTTTTAAAGTTATATTTAAGTTTTTGTTGAAAATCAAGAAATTGTTGAGAATTTTCCTCTTGAAACTTTTTTCTTCTTTAACTGACCAATTGTTCAGCTTTTAAAAAAATCTCTCCGAAAATACAGATGACACAGCGATCTCAAGATATACGACCAGCTGACAGAATGCTGACTTGCTTGTATGATGAATGGAAGCATAGCACAAGAAGAAATAATTCCAATTCACTTTAAGTCAAAACAAAAAAAATCTTGAATAGTATTGATATATTGATGTGAGAATCAAACATCTTGATACACCAGTATCAAAAGTACACTGTATGTGCAAAAGTTTGAGGACATCTAAGCGATTGGTATGTGCTTCTTTTTGAACAGCCCATTCCACATTTAGTCCCCATTTGCTGTTATAATAACCTTCAATCTTCTGAGAAGATGTTTCTCTAGATTTTGGAATGTGCTTGTGGAGATTTACTTATTCAGCAACAAGGGTGTTAATAAAGTCAGGTACTGATGTAGGTGATGAGAGGAGGCCTGGGGTGCAGTCAGCGTTCATGTTCATCTGAAAGGTGTTTAATAGAGTTAAGGTATAGCTGGACCCCTTTCACTCCCACTCATGTACACTATATAAATTCAATTCAATTATTTGTAAATCACTTTGACCAAGGGATATTGTCAAAAAGCAGCTTTACAGAAAAAATACACTTATAATTTTTAAATGTATAATTTATTTCCTATAAGTTTATCCATAACGAGTGAGCCAGTGGCAACAGTGTAAATGATAAACTCCCTGCAATGGTTTGAGGGGGAAAACTGGAGAGAAACAAGAGTCAAAAAGGAACCCATAGAAGAAGATCCCACCACCTGTCCTCTGTATTCAATCCCTTCAAATGCGCTTCAGACCATCTCACAAGACCTTCTGCCATTCATCTCTATGATCATCAACGGGTCCAATGTACAGGTTCAAGCAAGCGATAGTTACTCCCATCTTGAAGATACCTGCTCTGGATCCATCAGACATTAACAACTAAAGCGCATTATCACTTCTCTCATGTCTTTCTAAATCTCTGGAATGCACTGTTTTTACCCAACTGTCTGTGTATCTCTCACAGAACAACATCCATGATCCAAACCAGTCTGGCTTTACAGTGGCACATTCTACAGAGACGGTCCTGTTGGTGGTCTCTGAGAAACTGTGTGCTACTTGTTTAGCCAAGCTGTCATCTGTACACATCCTCTTTGACCTTTCGTCAACCGCAAGACTATCTAGTCTACCCTCAGGAGCAGAATGGGAATGGTTTGCTTCCTACCTGGAAGGTTGCTCAAAACAGGTAACATGGAGGAGGTCCACATCTGTCCCACGCAGACTCTCCACTGGTGTTCCACATAGCTCAGACCTTGATCCCCTCCTTTTCTCCTACTATACCCACTCTTTTGGTGAAGTCATATCCTTAATTGGGTTTTCTTACCACTGCTATGCTGATAACACATTCAGATTCCACAGCTTCCATTTGGATCTCGGCATGCTTGGCGGTTATATCTTCATGGATGAATGTTCATCAACTAAAACTCAACCCCAGCAAAACAGAACTGCTGGTTATCTCCAGGTCGAATACTGTAACTCTTTATAACTCTCTGCTCTTTCCTTCAGCCACAGCTCGCAGCCTTTGGGTGACCATGGACAAGCAACTGTCCTTCAGCTCACATGTTGCTACTGTGGCTCATTCTTGTCGATTTCTTCTTTACAACATCTAAAGGATTCGACCATTTCTGTCCACACAAGCTGCACAGGTGCTTGTTCAGTCTCTTGTCATTTTGAGACTGGTCAACTGCAACTCTCTGCTGGCCTTCTGATGCTTGCCTACAAGGCCAAAAATGGACCAGCGCCATCTTACCTCAGTGACCTCATCACATCTCACACTGCACCACGCTGTTTGAGATCCTCCAGCACTGCTCGACTGGTACCTCCTTCTTTCAGAATGAGAGCTAAGTATACTTTAAGGCTCTTCTCTGTTCTGGCACTGAGGTAGCTTCAAGCAACAGGTAAAGACCTACTTTTTTCTAAAACACTTATTCTAACACTTTCCAAGTTTGCTTTGTCAGAAATATTTTTTTTCAC
Organism: Silurus asotus; assembly: GCA_024362625.1. NCBI lineage: Eukaryota > Metazoa > Chordata > Actinopteri > Siluriformes > Siluridae > Silurus > Silurus asotus. Next base: position 1,748,693 of record MU598598.1, on the reverse strand, counting down.
CAATGGGCACTTAAATGCAAAATTGTTCATGGCAAATGCAGTCTAAACCATTGTAGCAAATTGTTTGTATTAATAAACATTATGTTCCTCACTTACTACCGCCTTCACACTTCACCAGAACCCAACCCCTTTGAACACCTGTGGGACTCTTTCAAATCATTCAGAGATTTCTAATTTTTAACATTGTAAATTACCTCCGGAACAACTTCATGGATCATCTTCATGTGTGCGCGGGAGCATTGTCATGTTGGAACAGGTTTGGGTCTCCTAGGTAAAGTAAATGGAAAGTGTAATGCTACTGCATCCTAAGACTTCCTATACAATGGTGTACCTTCAACTTAGTGGTAACAGACAAAAGAAGAACCACACATAGCTAGAAAAATCAAGTGTCCCAAACCTTTTGTACATTTTTTACCAAACACCACAAATATAGCAAACAAAACTGGGTTACTGGAAACATTTGCGGTCACACACTTGCTAGAGTCCAAACAGTGCTTAGTGTACAGTACACAGTTTGTCGTTTCAAACCGATTTTCAAATACAGCCTGGAGGCACATCTGTCACCGGGTTGTAAAGAGATACATTATAAATACGCCAGCTCTTTAATGATGTAGTGAAAATAATCCTGATAGTGCATGAACTTGTTTTTCTACAGCCTTTATATGACCTTTTCTATCATTGCACAATTATTTCTTTTTTTACCAGAGTGTCTAAATTCCACCCCGAAACCCGTTTCACTGTGCTGCTGAGAGCACAGCTCGTGCATCTGTAAAATTGCACCTCAGGGCTCTCAGGATGAACATCAATGTAGTAGTATATAGCGTTTTAAGGACACTGGCTCATTGCCTCTCTTTTCTCAGATGGTTTTTCCCCGGCCTCTAGATATCCAAAAGAATAAGGAAAGAAAAAAAAGATAACTGCAGTTCTGTTGGTGATTTCTGAGCTATGTTTTGAGCCGAATGTGAAATATCGTGCCTCTTTACCCATAGTGTGCATCCCGTTCCAGGGAGAGCGTCGCTCCTCCAATACAGGTGCGGGAATGTCGAGCGACTCTGCAGCCTTTAATCAATGAGGGAAATCGAGAGTCAGATACTGGGTACACTGTACAATACTGTACAGATTCGTTCAATCAGGTCGAGAGGAAAAGTGAGAGAAACTCACATCCATCACCGCCGTGCCTATTGAGCCGCTCCGGCTGCAAGGTTTTTTCTTTTTCTTTTTTTTTTTTTTATCTTTCTTATGGATATATAGCATCATAAATATTCATTCTGTTCTGTACATGTGTCACACAGGCACACTGTCTCGGTTCTACACGCACACATGATTTATCTGAAAAAGAAATATTGCTTTTCTAATATCCCAGGCGAAGATTTATTGTCTCTCGTTACCATTGTTATTGCAATTGCTTTCAAGTAATCTTTTTTCTTTCATTCTTTCTTTCTTGTTACGGGTATCCAGCATTTTGGGCAGTCCAGTTCGGTCCAGGATCATACATCTTTCTTTGAAAATCCATACACGTGGAAATCTGCAACACCAAGCATTTTCAACTCGCACGGCCCAAACGCAGCCCCGAATTAAGAGTCTGTTTAATGGAAAATAGTCTCTTCGCCAGGCCATTTGAATGCTTACCGGCTTGGGGGGTTTAATTGGTGCTGTGCTTAAGGTGACTGAGGTATTAAATGAAGATAAAGTTGAGGAAGCACACATCTGGCTCAGCTACGTTACCACAACCGGCGCCTTCATTTACAAGCCCTAATCAGTCTGATGAGATCAGATCAGTGTCTGATTTAAGAGAGGGTACGAACGAGTCGAGAGGAGAGATGAAATGGTAATTACTATTGATTCCCTATGTGCGTATGACCCCGAAGGCCTCGCTTTGCATTCTTAAATCAACTCAAATGATTGGATTTGCTAATTTTTTTTTCATGTGCCACTGGGGACGTCGCTATGTAATAAACTAAAATAAAAAACACACACACACACCTATATATCTATATCTATACATACACTTTGCTATATTTATTACTATGATTCCAGTGTTTGATCATTTTGATTCTTTAATCCACCCTAAAGGTGAAGTGATGCCCACGGGGTCATGTTATCCGTTTCCCTCTTCTTTTTTTTTTCTTGTCTGATCAACACCACACACAAGGTTAAAACGACCAGCAGATGCAACCACTTATGAATCGGATCAGCATATAGCGTATGTGCTGAGTAAATCCATTTAAGTGTGACACTTTGCTTCAATTACAAGTGCAAACTGACACAACAAGCCCCCTGGGAGGTAAAAATAAAGATGCAAAAAAATTGCTTTGTTAAAGGACACGGTGTATGCCAAATATATATAAAACACACACACACACACACACACACACATGCAGGAACACTCAGACACACTGAGAGTAAGCGTATTTCTATTGCAGTCAGCAGTCAGGAAATTTGGCAGAAAGTGAGAAATGTGCCACTGCAGTTTTTTTCGAGCATGCTGCAAAAGCATGGCAGCTCCATGCTGCAGAGCACGTGCAGAGTATATCGCTGAGACGGAACTCTAACGCCCTCTACTGGACACATCAAACATCCCAACACTTACATTTCCAGCCTTGCTGAAATAATATATGTAAAAGCCATACACAAAATTGATGGCCAAAGACCAACATATGGGCCTGAGCCAAATTTCTCCCAATGTTTTTTGCACAAATAGTTTTTGGAAGAAAATAGCCATATAGTTATAATAATGGCTTTTATATTACATGCTCAATGCACACAATAATAGAGCGTAATTGCGATACAAATGACAAGCAGGCAGCTAGCTGAAACTATTAGCTGTGTTATGCTGTGGAGGGGGTATTTTATGTTTTCAGACATATGGCCGTGTTTGAGAGTGAAGCATAATTAATTGAATTCTTTTTCTCAGTGCCCACCTTCCTATTCTATCAATTTATTTCAATCCTATTCTATCCAATTTTTCCTGTTTCAGTGGGTGTGGACTCTTTCATGATGACTCCACCCACATCCACTGATCATGAGAAATCTCTAAAAGATTTGAAATAGTCCCAAAGGTGTTCAATGGGGTTGGGTTCTGGTGAAGTATGAGGTGTGAAGGCCATAGTAAGTAAGGAACATCATTTTCATGATCTGTGGATGTGGGTGGGGTCATCATGGAAAAGACCATGCCTATTGGGATGAAATAGGATAGGATAGGATAGGATAGGATAATATAGGATTGGATAGGACTTGACTGGACTGGAGTGGAGTGGAGTGGACTGGACTGGAGGACAGGACAGGACAGGACAGGATATGGTAGGACAAGAAAGGAAAGGAAATGAAAGAAAAGCAAAAAAACGGTGATCATTCAGAAGAAGAATTTTTAAAATGTTGTGGCATCAAAACACCAGCTGAAGAAATCTGGTACAATAGAGCTCAATAGAATAGAATAGAGAATAGAAATCTGCAAAAACTGCCCTGACATACTAAAGTAAGGGAGGATAATATTGGTTATAGAATTAAATAGTAAGGAGAAGAATTCCCCCCAAAAATCTCACCACATTGCCTTAGCAAAGTGCTCTACATTTAAGGCAAACTTCTTGCTACTCAGGACTGAAGCATGGTGGTGGTAGCATGTAGTCAGGATGCTGCACAAGGAGGGGTAGAGCCAAATACAGGGAAACTGCAGAAGAAAACCTATCTCAGCTTATAAGAATCTCAAGACTGGAGCAGATGATAAAGAGTGAAGCCACTACGGTACACTGGACTGGTTAAAGAAACAAAACATTACAAGGAATTAGGATGGAATAGACCAGTCAAATCCAAAACCCCGATCTGTTTAGAATATGAGGTGGAAGTTCAATATTGCTATTTCACAAACAGTTTTAGTCTATTCTTAGTGGACTGGTAGTGGTAGTTATATATGATTAACCTGAGATGAGATCAAAAAACTACCTGCATGGCCTTAGGACAAGGCTCTAAATTTGAAGTGAAATCATTACTACTCAGTACTGAAGCATGGTGGTGGAAGCATCTTGTTGTCAGGATGCTGGACAAGGACAAGAGGGGTAAAGCCAAATACATGGCAACCTCAGAGGAAAACCTGTACCAGTCTGTAAGAAACTCAAGACTGGAGCGATTGTTAAATAGTTAACAAGTTATACTGAAAAAATTAATGCTATAAGCAATAAATATCAAACTCATAAATGTTTATAAAAAACAGATTTCATATTTTGTTTGTGTCTTTTTAAGTGCTGTTCATACTGTGAACATTCATGTTGATTTAACGTCAGAAAAAGAGAAGAAACTGGATGTTGGAGTATTCTGTGGATTTTACCAGTTGTACCTGCCATAATTATGTCATATTAAATACATTTAATATATTAATGATAATAAATGCACCATCCAGACATAACATTATGAACACAGCCCTAATCTGAGTTTCAGCAGATTTCACAAAGTCTAATTTAAGACCAGTTTAAGACCATTAAGATTAATATTTTAGATCTATATCACAGCATTCAGAACACACAAATACTACAATATAAACTGACCTTAACCGAGCCCTAAATGAAATTTTTTTCAAACTAAGTATTATTAAACTTGCGCTTCCCCATAGCTGAAAAATAAAATCTGTTTTACGCCTGTGTTTTGTCAATTGTAGTCCTAATACAGCAAATTCTATTTGAACTAGCCAAAGAAAAACTACTCCACCGCGGAAACCAAAAAACTTTACCGTTACATGGACATTGGAAAATTGAGACCTGTTTAAAACTAAGATTTATTTATATTGTTTTGTTGACTTTTTACAACCCTGCAGAAACCCTGCTAATATTGTGTTGGTCCCTCTTTTGCCGCCAGAAAAGTCCTGACCCATCGAGCATTACCAGTTTAAACTTCCTCAGCAGTTTGAGCTACAGGAGCTCGTCTGTTGGACCGGACCACACGGACCAGCCTTCGCTCCCCATGTGCATCAAAGCCTTTACTTTGACTGGGAACATCCTACAAGAGCTGCAGATGCTCTGACCCAATCATCTAGACGTCACAATTTGTCAAACTCCTTACGCTCCCCCATTTTTCCTGCTTCTAACACATCAAATTTAAGCACAAAATGTTCATTCGCTGTCTAATAATATCCCACTGACTAATGAAGAGATAATCAGTGTTCTTCACTTCACCGGTCAGCCGTCATAATGTTGTGCCTGTGGTGTACACAGAGGGCGAGTTGTATAAAACAATTCAAATAACTCACAAGAATCCTCAAGAGGTTCAGCAAGCAGGTGAATGTGTACTTTATTTTTGAAGCACATGATATTTACACATTCACACACCAAACTGTGCTCGAGTAGATTGCACTGAGTAGACTCATAAATAAGTTACAGCATCTGGATACTAACACGTGGATCTACAGTACAGCTCAGTTTTAACCGTAACAGTGAGCGTACGCAGCAGAGGTGAACGTTTGAGGCAGCTGACAGTGGATTACATCATCAACACGCACTAAAAAGCAGAGAACTGATCTCTGGCTAGAAACACTCCGTAAAGCATATCGAGGACACACACAACTGGGGAAGGGGGGGGTGAGCTGGGTTAAACATCACGACGAAAAGCAGGTGGGTCACAATTAAGATGAATGTATCGACACACACTAGACGGCCTCTGGCCCTGCTGCGAGCTTGTCTGGCTTCAGATAGAGCTAGTGACGTCGCTCTCCTTGCCTCGGCTGCGCACGACATGTTCCAGCTGTCCAGAGTCGGACACATCGTAGCTCGTCTTGTACTTGGCCAAGATCTTCATCAGGGGACGAAGCTTGAGCCACCACTGTTCCTTAGGAATCCTGTGACTAAACACACACACACATAAAGATGGATAAATTATTTGTCACAATAACCCCGATTTCATTCAATTACACCATGTTAATACCATTATTAATTCCTTGCATTACAGATCTCACACACACACACACACACACACACACACACACACACACACATTCATACAAGAGTCAACTCATAGGCATTATTCATTTGACTGAAGTCCAGAATGATTTCTTTTTCCATTTTCTTAGAATAATTTAACTTTAATTAAAGGTCATTTTCTGCACAAGAATAAGCCAATTACATTACAAAAGACATTTCTTCTTTCTTTTTTCTTTACTAACAGCATAATTCTAAAGATGACTTGGATTTCTTTTGTCTTTGATTATATAAATATTATGAAATCTTAAATTGTTCTGACAGCCATCTAATGTGCAGCCTAATGCTTTTCCACATTTATAAAAGTTATGTGTTAAACACGGCATGGGGTTACACTTATACCGAACCAAAGCACCCCTAAGGAGACAGAAAGTACATCATTCCCTAAGTGACTAAAATATATATCTCATTCTAACAGCATAAAATGGCCTGAACTGAGCTAAGAATGATCCACTCTCCAAATCATTTCTGATAAGCGGGGGGGCTTCCATTAAAGTAGATATGAAAAACTGTGGGTATCAATTTAAACAGCCTACGAAACGGCTGATGTGGAACTGAAAAGTTGATAAAATGGCTGCAGAAACCACGCTGTGACACGAAAAGCTTCTAACCGCATGTAACAGAGCAAAAACAGGTACCTGTCTGGGAAAACTTGGCCCGAAAACTTTAAAAGTGAAAGGTGGGATGTGCATTCTTGGATTAACTGCAACATTTCTTATGTATTATAGGTGAATTTCCAATACAAGAAGGATGTTCATATCTCTGGAGCTGGTTGAAGAGCCTATATTATAAATTTTTGAACTGTGAAAGCCCTACAGGAAACAGACTAAATGATAATGTGATAATAAACACAGCAAGCCGAACAAGCATGAGGTCTACAAATGTAGCTTCAAATGGAGAAAACAGCGACACCAATTAACTGGAACCTAAAAAGCTCGCATCAGTGCAGAGCAGCACTGTTTTATTTTTAACATTAGGTCTTGTTAGGGGTGGCGTGGAAGGAGAATCGTCTTTATACGTACACGAAGTCTGTCTCGTCCTTTAGCTGAACCACAGGCTGGAAGACGAGGTTACGGCGGCGCATCCCCAACAAACAGGCAGATTCCTCGGTGTTAGCAAACACTCTCCCTGAAGGACACACACACACACACACACACACACACACACGGCAGCCACAGTTTAATTGACAGCATTCTGTAAAATTCTCGATTCTAAGTGGTGTCATTTGTTTGTATCAGCAAATGTTTCTATATTGCGAATCCATAACGGAATCTAATCTAGAACATTGTTTAGATTAACAATAAAAAAGCTGCGGCATATATTAGTGTTATTTTGCAATTTTTTGGTATCAGTATCCGTGAATGATATCAGAGGTGAAAGAGTTTTCCAGTACGGGTTATAAAACCGGTTGCATTCATGGTGAACTGTATTATCTTCACTTCAATGAAATGGAGATGATGGACAGTGACCAGTGATTTCCCTTGAATGTCCGAATAAATGGGCAAAAAAACGACAGAACACTTTCAACCTGTAATCGTCTGCAAATCACTGCGGTTTAAAGAGGAGTAAAATGTTTTTTATGCTACAGGAGAATCAGGAAGTTCAAGGTGCTTCTGCTTTGCATTGGGATTCCCTGCACTATGTCATCGCACTGCCCCGATTTTCGAATACCTCATACAAACATATCATTATCATTACATTGTCACAATGTATGATCACTAAGCAGGTATCAACAGTAGCTCTGAAACATCGGAAAAACAAACTATTAAATGAAAATGTATACATTTTTAAGGATCACATGATCAGTGGTGGACAGTAATGAAGTCAATATAATTTGTAACTGTACTTTACGCAAGTATTTCCAATTGGTGAGACTTTAACTTTCACTTCACTACAATTCAAATAGCGATATGTATTTATGAGCTGATAAAAACTTTAGTGGTCAAGCTTTCAGGGAAGAACGTGTTTAGAACATACAGTTCAGCATCAGTTTAACAGCAAGCAGAACATTTACAGAGGTATAAATGCTGAAAGAAACTCCTCACTCGAACTTTGCACGGTTTCCTCTAAATACCGTAATTTCTGGACTATAAAGCGATACACGTATATAAGCCGCACCTGTCTATAAGCCGTGTCTAGTGTCTACACTAATGAACTTTACACAGGCTTTAACGAAAGACACGTTACACACGGTGTAACGGGTGAAATATGTTGGGCTTCTATTAGGAGCATAGCGGTATTTTGGGAACTGCATTCTCCTGTATTACTGCGTTTGTGGAGACCGAGGAATATGTCCTTTTTATTTTCTGATGCTTATTTCTAATTTTCTTTGACTAACCCATAACGCTGTTGCCAAGAAAAATAAAAAAGCATGTCTGTGCTTATATGTTTTCTGTTGCAACTTAAGTTAGTGAGCTCTCCCTTCACCCAGACTCAACGTGTTACAACGGCTTGTATCTAAACCGTAGCCGCCGGAAAAAGTCACTTTTTCCTATCTTCCTCCTTCCTTTCACAACTACTGTATTTCTCTCAGGAGTTTATCTTTTGGCATCGTAGTGCATTTGTGCACCGGTGGAAGTTTTTCTCCCGATGGCGTGCAGCTCAGAACACAGGTGAGGTGTGTTTTTTCGTTTCCGTTCGGAAATTTCATTGGTCTAATGCTATGTGGTCCAGTTGTTTGGCTTGAAGTTTGTGAAACCGGAAAAAAACCCAGGAAAAAAGGAAAAAAATAGTGGCTTATAGTCCGGAAAATACGGCAAGTGAAGAGTCTTGTGTTAAAAATGATAATAGGAACATTATAGACATAATAAATCATAGAACTTTTGATACTTAAGTACATTTAAAGGCAAATACTTCTGTACTTTTATGGGAGTAATAACTCAAGTACATACTTTGTGTACTTTATACACCACTGTATAAGTAAATGTAAGTATTTAACCATAGATCTTGGTTAGCGTCCCCAAAAACCAATACATTTTCAGAAAATCACGTCTATTTTGTGGAACAGGCATGTTCATTCTCTAGTAGGATGTAAAGGCATAGCAGTCAAATTTTCTTTTAGATCATGAGGATGAAAATCTATGAATGTTATGGTTGAGGGTTTAAACGTAAACAGTTACCTTCGTCTTTAGTCGGCCATACGCACAGCAGAAAAAGGCAAAAACACACACATTGGTAAAATCAAACAAAAGGCTTTTGTACAATTATTAATCTCGATAGTATAATAAGAGTTATATAAGAATAAAATAAATACATCTATACAATAAACATCTTTATGTAACTGTAATACACTGCCCATGCATCATCTTTATCTATACACCTTATAGACACAAAGGTTTGTAGACACCTGACCATAACATTTGTATGAGCTTTTTGAACATCCTATTTTACATTTAATCCCCGTGTACGCTCATAATAACATTCGCTCTTTCGAGGAAAGATGTTTTACTAGATTTCGGAGTGTGCTTGTGGAGATTTGTGCTAAAAAGGTTGTTAGGAATTGATGTAGGTAAGGTGGTGAGGCCTGGGGTGCACTCAGCGCTCCAATTCATCCCAATGAAGTCAATAAGGTTGAAATCAGAGCTCTACAGAAGGCTACTTAAGAACTTCCACTCCAACTATTTAAAGCATGTCTTCATAGAGCTGACTTTGTACACATGTTCATGCAGGAATAGATTTGGGTCTCCTTGTTCATGCAAAGGGGAAGTTTAATGCTAAGGCTATCCAAAGATGTCCTATACGATTGTGTGCCTCCAACATTGTGAGGAAGTACCACATATGGCTGGTCAGATGTCACAATACTTTTGTCTATATAGTTTATATCACTGCCTAATTGTCCTGCCAAAAATACACGATTGAGGACCCGAAAATTCCCAGTATAACAATATTGATCACTTTTTTTTTACATTAACAGGCTTGTCCAGACATGAACTGACATTAACAGACTTCATGAAGAGTTTGTTCCCCTGACGGATTGTAAATCAACAATTTTCTTTGGAGTGCTTAAGCATTTATGAGGGAAAAACTCTTGCGGATTGGACACAGAACTGGGACCAGATTGTATTGTTTTCCATAGTATGAGCAAAAACCCTACTGCTTGTTCTTCCCTATTTTTGTTGCTGAGATTAAAAATGAGAATGAGGGGAAAATATTTGTCACGCTGGAACAAATACAGAGAAGATAAAAAAATAAAAAATAAATGTCAGGGAGGAAATGTTTCCAGGAACGTCTGAGAAACACTGGCACAAGCGTATCGCATCACAAGCAGAAATAATTAGAATGTTTTAAATATTCAGGAAGTTTTGGATCCCTCCATGAATATAGGAACATCCTCAATCTGGGAGTTTCATTTTGACTTTACAAACTGGGATTGAAATAAATGAAGTGTCATTGAATGGCATGAATCTACACAAAATTTGAACATTTTACAAATAAAAGGATAATTGCAGAAGTATTTCCTCATTTATTGATAATATTAATTTGTAAATAATTTAGCAGCCCACTTTCACTTTTTATCCCATTTAATATTAATAAAGAGAATATTTGGTGTTAAAAGTCCTTTATTTAATAAAAGTGATATTTATTAACATTTTATATTAAGAAAAGTACTTACTTTTTTTTATTTATTAAAAGTAATATTATTCACATTTAATATTAATAAAGGGTACATAATATTTTGTGTTGAATGTCCTATATTGATTATAATCGATATTTATTACAATTTTATATTAAGTATATAATATTTTGTGTTGAATGTCCTATATTTATTAAAATTTGATATTAAGAAAAATGTCAAATATTTTGTGTTGAATGTCCTAAATGTATTAAAAGTGATTTTTATTAAAATTGTATAATAAGAATAGTGCCAAATATTTTGTGTTGAATATCCTATATCTTTTTGAACTATTATTTATCAGGTATCTTTCTTGATTATAGAAGCTGAAAGCGATTAAATATGTAATAAACATACTGTACAATTTTGTGAGAATTAATGACATTAACTCGAATATTATTTATGAGGCGGTTAATATTAATGCAAGTAACAGTATTGTGTTTTCCCCACAGTCATTGGAAACATGGTGTAAAAAAGGAAAAGAGGCAGTTCTTGTGCTGTGTAAGTGTCTAGGTAGGGCTGGCTATGTGGTTACTGTATTAATGTGTCAGTGCTGCATCTGTGTCTCCTCACAAGACTCTCAGCATTTTAGAATCCTGTCAACACTCTCTTTGTTCACTTACCCTGCCTGTAGCACTCGTTCAGCTTCTTCGTGATCCACTGCACGGCCTTGGCTGAAATTTTAGTCCCAAAGTTGCGATCAAACGGTGATGGAGCGCCGCCCTGAGAGAGAGAGAAGGTCTTTATATCTCTAGATTTTTTTTGATGAAATGAAATCAAGATCTAGTTAAACTCAGAACAATTAAGATGGATTTGGACTCAATTAATAAAAAACTGTTTGCTACAAAAGTTTCGGGTAAAAACGATTTACATTCAAGTGTCAATCAGTGAACAGATGATGGACAAATGATGGAACTATAATGAATGGACATTCGGTGTCACAGAGATAAGAATGGGTTCCCCCTAAAGCCAGGAAATTTTTAAATGGTGCTGTTTATGATATTAAAATGTATATACACAGTATTTTAATTCTATTAAGATGCTTTGGTACAATGTCACTGTCAAAAGTGCTATAGATATAAAACTGAACAGATTTTAATTAATCACAGTGTTTTTCTGTAGCAATTCTATTTGAAAAAATGGTTGTGTGGCAGCAGCGACCCCTGATGATGACAGCAGCTGGTACCCAATAAGGAAAAATTCTTTTTCAGGACTAAAATGTAAGTTTAAAATCCATAGAGAAAAAGAGACAAAAAGTTCTTAACTCTTTTTTCCTCTTTTTATCGATGTTGAAATAGTATTTTACTACAGTAATACATAGTTTATTTAGAAAAAAATGGACAAAGAGTATAAATTGAGTGTGTGTGTGTGTGTGTGTGTGTGTGTGTGTGTGTGTGTGTGTGTGTGTGTATATACACTTAGGTGTACCTGTTGCATGTGGCCAAGAACATTCTTCCTACAGTCGAAGACGCCTTTGCCCTCTTCTGAGTAGAGCTGATAAATAAAATCTGTTGTGTAGTTCTCACTAGAGTTCTCATTCCTGAAGAAACACACGTTGAGAAACCACCACGCCCAAACACACACATAAAGAGAGAGCACAGACGAGTGTGAGTGTCAAAAGTGATAGAAAGTTTGAATTATTCATAGAAAAAAAATTAACACATCCCAAATCTGGTAGTTTAACATCCACACACAGACACAACACACACACACACACACACACACACACACACACACACACACACACACACACACACACGTTCTAAAAATGATCATGTAGAGAAATGAGAAGGAAGGGAAGGAGTAACCTGAGAACAAGTCCTCTCTGAATGCTGGTCTTCATCTTCTCTGTTAAATGCTCCACGTTAGACTGCGATGTAACACACATCACATGAACAACAATGGAAATACCATCATGGACAATGTCCTACTGTATCTGCAGGACTTTGCATATACCTCGCTATGATGTTACACTGCACACTTTATACAGTACATGCAATTTATACACACTTCTGCATTTGCACAATTATAACATTGTACATTTGTAACTTATGTCTTGTGTCTTTGTCTGCTTTACTCATGTAATTAATTCATGCCATTTATGTCATAGGCTTAGAGTTTTTTTTAGATGAGATGCCACTGTGCAGCTTAATAGTAATATTTCTCTTTTTGCCGTCATCTAGTAGATGTGAACTTTATTATATTTATAAATTATTACTATTTATTACATTTCTTATTATTATTATTCCTTTTGTTTAACTATTGTTATATTGTTATTGTTTCATTGATTTGGATCTTAAACGAGTCGTCTATTTAGCCTTAAATTGATAAAGGGCAAAATTAGCACCTTGACTGCCCTCTGCTGTTGGTGTCGCATTCACAGACGCAGCCAGCTTGGATTTTTAGAACTGCCACAAGCCCAAAGTCATAAAAAAATCTGAGTATCTGTTTTAGGTACAAGATAAAGTAGATGATATTGATTGTGGCGTTGCATATTTAGTACTTTAAATGATCACATATTTAGAGAGAAATTAAATAATTAAATGAAACAATTCAATTGCAATGAATTAAAGATGTGTATAATATATTACATTACAATTATGTTTATATTAGTTTTAGATAAGTTGATGATCCTCGTGTTACTGTTTCAGGAATTTTTTATTTTTTTTGCAATTGTATTACATTGTTTGTGTTTGATCATCATGCATTTTTTTATTTTAGACTTTTACATTGTTTTTGACTTTTGCAGACTTTCGTTTTTTGATCATCATACCCTATTTATATTATATATTCCATTATTTATTATATCTTTGACCATCATACATTTGCTTTTGCAGCATTTTTACTCACTAAAATGCTAATTTTTCTTTTTGAATAAAACTAAATAATGAACCTAAATAAATGGTTTTGATTCGTAATATTTATTAGCATATCTGTGTACGTTTATTTATTATTGTATTGCAGCATTCGAGTGCGTTCATGCTGTAATTGCGACATCAACTGCAGAATTTGCCTCTACGCATGATCTAAGCAAGAGCAGAGTGACAGGAAAAGCGATTTGAGTCTTTTTGTATAAATCCCACATTTTTCCTCAGTTCTTGTAAAAATGCTGTATGTTAAGTTTGGATGAAGGAAGCTCAGTGATAAGTCTGCTTGTCTCTCTCTTGAAGATACACCAGGTTCTACAGTGTCCTTTATTTAATTACTAAAAATGAAATTGTTGCCTTTTAATATAATAGAAATAAAACCCCCTGAGGTGAAACCTTAAATCTCATCAACCACTCCCCGCCACCACCCTTATTCCACAACTACCGTTCACCAATCAATACTATTTCTCTAATGTTGAATTTCTTCCCTAACATGCTATGTTATCTAACGACTAACACCAGACTTGTGTTATCGTCTCAGCCTGCTGTATCAGCCTGCTGTAATAAAACACAGGGTTGTGTATGATGTGTACCTGCAGATCTCGGATGTCAAAAGGTTCTTCGTAAATGTAAGCGGCGTCGGCACCCGCTGCCAGACCGCCCACGCTGGCCAGATAACCGCAGTACCCTCCCATGGTTTCGATGATGAACACGCGTCGCTTTGTCCCGCTGGCTGACTGCTTAATACGGTCACATGTCTGATCACAACCACACACACACACACACAGATTTTGTCAGCAGGTCCAGCACTGATGCCATGTATATAAGCTAAATCATTGTTCCTGCTGACTCCCTGCCATGAAACGTGTGGAAAACGTGTGCAACTAAGCTCTAAAACTAGTCGTGCTGTTTCTGTGGAATGATAATGGAAATATTTTTTTCTTATAACAAGATATACCTCAACCCTATTGAGTTGAGTTGAGCACTTTGAATAGATTTGCTTCTCTATTATACCTGAAAGCAGATTTCAAATTCAGTAATGTATATATAATGTGCACTATATGAACAAAAGTTTTGGGACACCTAGCTTTTTCCAGTAAGTTGTGGTTCTCAAACTGTTGGAACCACACGATTGTATAGGATGTCTTCATACTTGGTAGCTGAAAATGTTCCCTTTAAATGAACTAGAAGACCAAAATCTGTTCCAGCATGACAGTACCCCTGTGTCACAGAGCCACGTCTGTGAAGAGATAGTGTACATGGGTTGGAGTGGAAGATCTCCCGCTATAGAGATCCGATTATAACCCTATCGAACACCTTTGGAATGAATTGGAACGCTGACTGCACTTCAGGCCTTTATCATTAGTACCTGAATTTATTAAACTCCTTGTGGCTGAATGAGCACAAATCTCTATCAGCAAACTCCATAATCTAGTGGAACATTTTCCCAGAAGACTTTATGCAAACTGCATATAACTATTAAATGTGGAATGGGGTGTTTTATATAGCACATTGGAAGCACAAAGCATATAGGAATCTAATGTCTAGGTGTCCACAAACTTTTGGTCATATTGTGTAAGTACAGCACAGGAGCATGGCAGTGTACTGACCACAATTTCTTTCTCTCTCCATCAATTTCTTGTAACAAATAGTTGATTTTAAATATTAATAGTTTAGAATATTTATCAAATATAGTAAATATATGAATATTCTAAACTATAAATATTTGTTACATTTATAATTGAATAATCATTTTAATTATAATGCATATATGTTAAATGACTTCATTCATTGGGTTAATTATTAAAATAATATATATAATTTGCAATGTATTTGTTCTTTAAATGTTAATGATATTTTTCTCTTTATTAGTTTTAACCTCCAATTATATTATATATATATATATATTTACTCCAGAATTAACATATATACATTTACGTGTTTCTTTTTGGTATTGTTTATACTTGATCATTTTAAATTATTTTACAATTTATCACAATGCTTTTTTATTAAAAATCATAAGGTGAAATTAAATGAAGTTTCTAGTCAAACTATTTAATTGTGTTCGTAAGTTTAGCTGGTATTATTTGCAGCACTATTCCAGGAAATTCGACTTGATTTCCGGTAGCATGAAAAGTTTAAAGTTTAGACTTAAGTTGTTTTGTCTAGCATATGTCTAGCGTAAATGAGGCGGTGGTTGCTCTCTTACCTCCACGATGGCATTAAGGGCAGTATCTGCCCCGATACTAAGGTCAGTGCCAGGCACATTGTTACTAATGGTAGCAGGCAGCATACACAGTGGGATGCAAAACTCCTCATAGTTGTTGCGAGCCTCATAAAGCTGCAGCAGGCACTCAAGCGCCTGTGATGACCCCATGTACATACACACACACACACACACACACACACACACACGCACACGCACACACACACCACAGCACATTGCGGTGGACATGTCAGAGCAGCTGAGGCGAGTTCTGGTGTAGGAGTGGACCTCATCGATCACACACTGACCGAGTGATAGAAGCGCCGGCTTCCCATTGGACAGAAAAGGAAAGTGGGGGGATGAGGAAGAGGGCGGGGGGTTGGGCACAAAAAACATCATGCATGCACATGGGTCGGTGTATGCATACACGCAAGCACACACTGTGTGATGTGGGATTGCGTGATGCTAAAAGACGGGGTGACAAAACATACAAACTACCGAAGCGCCGCATTGCCATGACAACAGCAGCAGGATGGAGAGTGCAGAAACACAGGTTGTGTTGATCTACCCCCGGTTCTATTTTTATATTTCATGCTCGATACTGTAATCATTTTTTTTTTCTCGGATTTTGCCGCAGTCTTCTCTCGGAGATGACTCAGCTCGATTATTTATGCAAATGTTTGCCGCGTGCCGAGGCTTGATTACAAATTAAGAGCTGAAAATTAAAACTCAATCAGGAATTTTGGCAGGCTTCCTGCGGCGTGATGAGGTTAATCGACGGCATTTACATTACCGAGGAGGTGTTCGCTCGGCGCCGTCCTGATCCTGAGTGCATTAAAGGTGAATTTGGAGCGCGTGCTCTGTGGATCGTGTTGAAACAAGTGATCGTGCTGGAAGTTTCACGCCGCTCGACGCGTCTCAGACTCGGGGGAAAATCGGCTCTCGACTCAAAGAGGCTAAAAGTGGAGCGTCTGCAGGCAGGATACAAGACGGCATGCACAAAACCAGCAGCGTACCTTCATGCCTCGTCGTCGCCGTCGACATCGGCATCGTCACTTACCTGGGAGCTACCAGTTCGCCTTTCAGTTTACCAGCCTGTGCACTTCAAACATCTCTGTTACCGCTGCACTTACGCTTTAATCATCGGTAATGGCTAATGGCTTTATGATTAGCGCCGGCTCACGCTCGCGATCAGCAGGCCGTTACGGCGCAGTAATCGGCGTGGAGTGTGAGTGCGCTCATTAAAGGAAAGTGGAATCCTGTTATGAATGCATATCATCTGTCTTTTCAATCGCGTTCGAGCGCCATAGCGCGCCCAAAACCTCGAATAAGAGCATTACGTTTTAAACCTCTGTCAAATCATATCTAATTAATGCTATCAGCTAGATATTTATCAATATTTCAAAAGCTACTACTCTATTACTCAACAGTTACATTTCAGCAAGACCCATACAGTCATTTTTTACATGTACTTTTTCTCTAACACTTTAATTCAAGGTGACTAAGAGAAGATAGGATCCAGATACTGGTCTGAACAGGGACAATGGCTTTCCTACAGGCCTGGGATTTAACCTCAAGACCTACTGGCTCCTCGATCTCATCCTCATCCATCTGTATCAATAGCACATTCAGTTTAAAAGGGATGTAAAGAAATATCAAGAAGATCTCTAGCTATAAATCTAAGAAAGACTTTATTTCTATATGTTTTGCGACTGTTCACACTGAGATGGCGAGAAGTTCTTCGAAAGCGTTCTCTCCTGTGGTTTTTATACAATGTTTTTCTAGCAGTGGTGGAGAGTAACAAACTAAATGTAATTCGTTACTGTACTTAAGTATCTTTTTCACATATCTGTACTTTACTCGCGTATTTTTTATTTGGGAAGACTTTTACTTCAGCAGAACATTTTGACAACACACATGACCTTATTTACGTGAATTTTCTTTAAGTAGGTTTTAGGGTCATGATATTTGTAATAGAAATCAATCGGTGTTTGACTCATTCATATCATTCTATTTATAGATTAGTATGTTAAGAGTAACATTCAAGTCTTTTTATATAAACTGAGTTGATTAAGCAAAGAGTCTTGTGATAAAAATTATAATAGGAACATAGAAAATAAATAGCACTTTGTATACTTAAGTACATTTGAAGGAAAATACTTTTGTACTTTTTACTGAAGTCATGTTTTACAGAGTGAATCTTTACTCTTACTCATGTACATGGTTTGTGTTCTTCGGCCAGCACTGGTTTTTAGTCATGTGATCAATAAAAAAAATAAATAAACACCCGATATTTACCTAATTAGTACAGGTGAAACAAATTGTTCAAAACTTTTCATTTCTAAATTTGTTTGACTCAGACATTAGTACCAATGTTTCTGTATAGAGATGACTCGGCATAAAGCTGGTAAACTGAAGGCGTGAACCTGGTAAACTGAAGGCAACATCTAGCTAGTGTGATTGTGCGTGGGCCGACCAGCCACACTTACATGAGTGATGGCGTTCAGTGCGGTGTCTGCGCCAATGCTGAGGTCTGAACCTGGCACATTGTTGGAGACTGTGGATGGCACCATGACCATTGGCACACAAAACTCCTCATATGTTCCACGGGCTGCTAACAACTCGGAGATCCCCAGGTAGGCCTGCGGGGTACGGCAGAGCCACGGCTTTAGTGTTGCTTGGAGGAGAGTAACCGTGCGGAGGGAAGTGTGTTAGGAGAGTGTGCAGGGGTACAAGGTGAAAGAGAGACAGATGGGGGGGATTGGGAAAGAGCCGAGGGAAGAACCAGGTCTATCACGACGGACAGCACGAAAAGGACAAAGGTACCACTCCAAACACAGGAAATGACATTGAAGATTCATTTAGACATTTGCATATATTTCACACACACATTTTTACAGATTAGGTTATCATTAAATGACACTAAAGACATTCTGCTCATGGTTCTTTTCTCATATCTGATGTTTAAAATGTTAGGAATCGAAGCATAGCTACTTTTTACACCCTTAAAAATCAAAGGTGAACGATGGACCAATGGGAGCAGAAGACAAGAATTGAATACTTCACAATAAAAGTCTTATCACACATGAAATACTTCTCTGTCTCGTTCAGGATTAACTGATCCTGCTTATATTCTTTATAATAATGGGAATTTATAGGAAAATCTGTGAGCCTTCACCTTTATAAACCAGTAATCCCACTGCTTGATACACATTCTTAATTTTTTCCCATTTTTTTGCATAACATGTCAATAGTTTGCTCAGAAATAGAATTATTTCTAAAGTAAAAGCTCTTGCACCAGGATCTGCTTCTTAATTAAACCCAATCAACAAACATATGGATTTAAAACATTATTTTCAAAGAAATACAAATCTGGTGAAGCTTTAATTTTTTTTACATTTACGGAAAAAGTCATCCAGCATCAGCAGTCAAAAGGAAAGCTGTTTAGTCTTAATATTTTCAATAGAAAGGAAAAGAGAACCTGGTAAGGATTTGACTGTATACAGGTGCTGAAAAAGGGCATCGAATTACATTAAATACAACTATTAAAGAATAAAAAAAAGTGCTGTTCTTGCCGTTTATTTATAATTTTTTTCAACAGTTGTAGTCATTGGCCTAATTGTCTTATAATTGTATAAGTATTATATATATAATATTATGATGTAGGACAGTATATGGTGTTGGAGATCAAATGAACCTTGGTGATTATTCTATACTGTTATTTATATAATACATTTTAAAAACTCATGGTCAGCTAAAAAAAACCTTCGAACACCGACATTATCTATGGTTCGAAGATCTAAAATGTGGTATTCGCGTATACTCCGTCTTTCCCCCACATACCTCAAATCCTCCGATGACCAGCAGTGCGTTTATGTTATATTTCCTCATCTGCTCTGCGATTTTCTCGACGTGCTTCGCGGGGAGCGTCCTGAAAAGAGGACAAGACATCGACTCGGGTACATTCAGGGAAGTTAATTAAATCGAGATCGCCTGAGCGCATGCAGGCTTGTCAGGGGCGCACGACAAATGTCTGCACAGGGTGTAATCATTACCTTTTGGTTCCTAGCAGAGATCCTCCCTGGCCTGTCCAGCCTCCAACATCTCCCCATTTAATCTCTTTTATCTAAAACAGGGACAGAAAGAAACAGGATTAAAATGACAACACGGCAGAACCGAACAAAAGGTGAGAAGCTCTTAACAGCGGCACTGGCGTGCTGCCGGCCGGATCCTGCTGCTTGCCAGTAAAGGAATATTATCTGGTGTTAATCTTCTAATAATTTAAACGATTAGTGAGGTTGGTAATAAAATGAGGGGTGATTAGGTTTATCTAAATGAGGCCGTGATGAAAAACAGCCCTAATACAGCTTTCTTTTACCGAGTCACACAGAATCCGTGAAGAAGCACTCTGACTGTGTATAGATGAATAAATCTTAAAGTAAAGCTGTTGACCTTCGTAGTACGAGATGCGATTCTTGACTACAAATAAAATCCGAGGCGTTAAGGCCAGCGCAAAAGGGATTAGTTCAGATCGGTAACACGACAATCTGAAAAACATGCTCTAAATGAACTAAAACACCCTGCCTGAATATACACTATATGGACAAACGTTTGTGGAGAACTGACTGTGCAACATCCTAAGCGACATTTAGTTCCTATTTCCCATTAACCTCCACTCCTTTAGGAAGAGTTTACAGTGTGCTTGTGGAGATATGATCACAAGGCTATTAGTAAAAGTAGGTACTTGTATAAGGTAAGGAAGGCCTGGGGTGCAGTCAGCATTCCAAATCATCCCAAACGTTTTCGATAGGGTTGAAGAGCTCAATAGCAGATCATCTTCCACTCCAATAAATGTAAAGCATATCTTTATGGAGCTGGGGTTTTTGTTTTTTGTTTTTTTAAAAAGGGGCATTTTCATGTTAGAACAGGTTTGTGTCTCCTAGTTCAAGTGAAGGTAAAAATTAAATGCTACCACATCCAAAGATGTCCTACACAAATGTGTGCCCTCAGTATGACAACAGTTTGGGGATAGACCACATCTTGCTGAAAAAGTCACTTTTGCTATGTTTCCACACGGATTGTTTTAATTGCTGGATGCGTTCATCATGGAGGCTTTTGGTGCTGATTTGAGACTCATATATATATATATGAGTAAAGGAAGGACATCGTAAATGCATGTGTGCTGCGTTGA
This sequence comes from Silurus asotus, assembly GCA_024362625.1. Classification (NCBI taxonomy): domain Eukaryota; kingdom Metazoa; phylum Chordata; class Actinopteri; order Siluriformes; family Siluridae; genus Silurus; species Silurus asotus. The sequence goes on along the minus strand of MU598598.1, from coordinate 1,727,857 downwards.
AGATTATAATTGCGTGCCTTTTACTCATTTATTATTTTTTATCTTTTTGATAAAAATATCAAACAGAAATGCGCACTGCAACAACTGCACATCAATAAAATATATTTTTGTGTGAAATTACTCCAAACTAAATGTGTTTTCTTTCTTTCTTTCTTTCTTTCTTTCTTTCTTTCTTTCCTTCTTTCTTTCTTTCTTTCTTCTCCTCATCCCTCGCTGTTTTCTTTCCATTCCTCCATTTTTTATTCTGTAGCATTTTCTGTGTAACCTGTCCAGAGAGCTACAGAGTCTAGCGGCTGGTGCGTCAGTAATAATGGTCCGTGGGAAACACAATGCTCCGTGTTTGAGTAAATAGACTAAATGAAGCATAAAGGGGCATTTATTTGCTTGAGGAATCGTTAAATTCCTAACCAGCACAGTTAGTAAAATCTGTAAAATCCTCATCATGTGAAAATGGTGTAGTTTGATGAAGTGCTATTGTTTAAACTGTTTGTAATTTCAGGACAGTCGCACGTGATCTGTTCTGTCGTGACTCGTGAGCATCAGGTTGCGCAATCAGTTCGCTCGCGACATCGTGACCGATTTAATTAAACCGCTGTGAATAAACACTAAATATAAAATCAGCAAATAACAGCAGCAGTAAACGAGTCAATTTTTAGACACTGTTGTGGTTTTCAGCGAATGTTCATGCATTTAGTACACCAATGCATATTTTTTCCTTTTTTTTTATTAAGTCTGTTAACTTGCTGCGATTTACCGCAGCTTTAACAAGTTCAAATGCTTGTTTTCAATCTTTGCATGTTTTATTCATGCATCAATTATTTAATTATTATACAAAAGTAAATTAATTATATATTGTAGATGCTTATATTTTCACAACCGAACAAAACGTCTGTGTGTTTTTTAAAACAAAAATTGGCAAAACGATGTTGTATTGTATTTTATATGATTTTTTTAAGAATGGTTGCCAACTTGCCATCTGCAAATTTTTTTTTCAAACAACCAAGGAATAGTGAATAAAACAGTAAAGATAGTTAAACTCAATATGAGTTTTTTGAGTACACTTTTATACTTAAATACTCTGAAACATCTAATTTGGAAAAAAAAAAAAATTATAATAGTTGAATCGATTATTCTGTATTTCCTAAAAATAAATAATAATAATCGACCGATTAATCGATTATCAAACAATAATCTTTTAATTATTTTTATTCAATATCAATTCAGTTTGCAGGATAATAAACGTGAATTATTTGAAACAGCACAGGAGCATGTGTTCATGGCAAGGTGTCTGGTAATGGAGGACTACATCAGACTAGCTAATTGACGCTGCTCAGCTGAGTGAATTCAACCATGACTGGGTCAAACCAACATTATCTACGCCTGCTGGATCAATACAGGGATCGATACGGGATGGAAAGTTGGAACTGGTAGTTAATGCGAGGCCTCGCTTAATCTCCAAGTGCTCTTAATTCTCTTTTCGATTGGCCCGTCCTCGCCCAGATTCACGGAGGATTAAGATTTTATCTACTCTGGTGACATGAGTAATTAATGTAATCAGTAAATAATTACTGTAGACATGTTTATCTGTATGCTCCTACCAGTTTGCACATTTGTACACTGGCACTCGTTGCCCCCTGTCAGCTCTGAGCGGTACTGCAGCTCTACACGGGCAGGCTTATAGCTTTATACTAATCCGATAATCCGTGTAATCTGGTTGACGCAGCAAAAGGTTATGACTGTAGGGACGAAGGCATTTATCTCTGCTGTAACCCCTTGACCTTAACCCATTCACAAGACAAAATGCTGAAATGTTGCAGGGTGTTCTGTAGACCATCGATGCCCTCGAGGTTTCTTTTTTAAATTTGTGTCAGCTCGGCGTTTTAGGACAACGGGATGCTTTTTGAGTTTTTTTTTACATTTGTTTTATATGAAATATTTACTGTGCTGCACACAGTAATGTTAAAACCCTCACTATTAGCTGGTTGCACCAGAACAACATCAACTCTGTTATTATGGTCTGCTTTGCAGGTAAATAGCTGCTAGGTTGCACCCAGTAACACAGTTCTCCCCTCTGTGCATGTAAAATCTGCTGTGAGAACACAAAACTGTCTGATACGTGTGTTCTGTGAAAACTATAATGATCTGTGTGCAGCGTACTCACATATTTTATATTTATGAACCTTGTTTTTGCCTCCAAAACGTCTGCAATATTTATTTCTGCTAGACCACTTAATCATTTACAAGTTTAAAGCCCATCTTCTGAATTTACTGATCTGTGTATTTATCATCATCTCACACTGCTGTTTATGTGCTTGTGTACTATTATGTGTTGCACCATGGACCTGCAGAAACAATATTTCGTTCCAATGGATACGTTGAGGTGATTTGAGTTCGTTTTATATGAGGAGTATTTTCGTGGTGTACGATCAGCAGATTTGGCCACATATGGTATACATATATTAAATATTTATAGGATCATAGGGTGAAATAATAAATATGCAGCATAACAAGTTTATAGCATGAATGTGGGACAGATTATGTTTTTTTATGTTTTTTATATTATCTTGTGCTGTTAATATTTGAATATTGGCACCACGATATTGACATTATTTGTATATTGTGATATTCACACTATTGCGCACTGTGATAATTCACACACCGATCAGTCCTAACACTGATTATCTCTTCATCATGGCTGGACTATGATGTTTGTGGATGATATTGTGATTTGTGGTGAGAGTAGGGAGCAGGTTGAGAAGATCCTGGAGAGGTGGAGGTACACGCTGGAGAGAAGGGGAATGGAAGTCAGTAGGAGTAAGACAGAATACATGTGTGTGAATGAGACTGAGGGCAATGGAGTGGTGTGGTTTCAGGGAGAAGAGCTGGAGAAGGTGGAGGAGTTCAGGTACCTGGGGTCAACAGTGCAAAGTAATGGAGAGTGTGTTAGAGAAGTGAAGAAAAGAGTGCAGGCAGGGTGGAGTGGGTGGAGAAGAGTGATAGCAGGAGTGATTTGTGATAGAAGAGTATCTGCAAGAGTGAAAGGGAAAGTTTATAGGACCCTGGTGAGACCTGCGATGTTGTATGGATTAGAGACAGTGGCATTGAGTAAAAGACAGGAGGTGGAGCTGGAGGTAGCAGAGATGAAGATGTTGAGATTTTCGTTGGGAGTGACGACGATGGACAGGATTAGAAATGAGTTTATTAATGGGACAGTGCATGTAGGACGTTTTGGAGACAAGGTGAGTGAGGTGAGATTGAGATGGTTTGGATGTGCACAGGAGAATGCTGAGGATGAAAGAAGAAAAAGCTCCTGTAGCTCAAATGTCTAAAGAAGTTCATGCTGTTGAGTGTGTGTGTGTGTGTGTGTGTGTGTGTGTGTGTGTGTGTGTGTGTGTGTGTGTGTGTGTGAGAGTACCTGTCCCTTATAGAAGCCCTCGAATCCATCATTGATGGCAAACATTTTGTGCCCCTCTGTGATGCCCACCCTGACGGCGGAGCGCACTGCAGCATTCATGCCTGCTGCCGGAGCGCCGACATTCAACACCGCCACGTTAAAGTTGCTCTAAAGAGAAACAAAAAGAGAAAACAGACATGATGAATTTCAAACACTTCCGTGTCTGATAAGCAGGGGGACTTGAGTTGTGTATCTGGTAGCATTTTGGTCTTGTGTTTGCCGATTTCTTTTCTTGTTCTGTTATTTAAGTTCTTAGTTCTTGGTTTCTGGTGTGTTTTGTGTAAAACACATCAATAAATGGACAAAAGTACTTGGACACCTGACCTTTCCAACCGTATGTGCAATTCCACTTCTGTACCTTCTGGGCAATATTACACCTTATTAAAAACCTTTTTTCTTATTATTTTTATTATGTTATGTTTATTTTTATTTATCATTCAAAATTTGATTTTTAATGATAAATTACTGGAATCCGTGCAACTGGAAGCTTCTGTTACCAAAACAAATTCCTTGCGAGTGTAAACATACTTAGCAAAAAAAAGCTCTTTCTGATTCAGATTCTGATTAAACAAAATAGTTTAAAAAAGCGCATATGAATCTTATGGTCGGTTGTCCACAAACATTTGTCCATATTGTGTATTTCAGATACAGCATATAATCTGTTTTCTGTTCTCAGCACTTACGTTACTCGCGTTACTATCCCACATATACTGTCACTACATAATCACTAAATCAGAAGAGAAGAATATAAATCCTGGATGCTTGTTCTATGTGAAGGACATGAGTAAAGTCTGTAACTTAACAATGTAATGATTTGCATCAAGATCACACATAAAAAGATTTCTCTTCTCAGATTTGTCTTACACAAGGGGTGTAAGTTTTTTTCAGGGCCATTCAGATGACTAGAATCATGAATCAAGTCATGGGTCGGAAGCAGACAAGTTATTCTTGTGTATAGCATTCAGTGAAGCAGTTTTTCAGTTATGGGTCGCTGCCTGTACACAAGACAAGAACCTTCCTTTAAGTCTAAAAAAAAAAATCGAGGGCATAGAAAATTCTTAACTTAAGACTTAAGAAGCAGATTGTATATGTTGTGAATAGCAAAAAAATTATATTCAAACAAACAAAAATTTCGAGGTGGTAGTTCTACGATTAAAGCTGTGGGTTACTGATCGAAACTCCAGCACCACCAAGCTGCCACTGGTGGGCCCTTGATCAAGGCCCTTAATCTATCTATCTATCTATCTATCTATCTATCTATCTATCTATCTATCTATCTATCTATCTATCTATCTACCCATAAACCCTCTAAGAGCTGCTATTCCCTCTAAACCCTCTGAATGCTGCTATTCCCTCTAAACCCTCTGAGAGCTGCTATTCCCCCTAAACCCTCTGAGAGCTGCTATTCCCCCTAAACCCTTTGAGAGCTGCTATTCCCCCTAAACCCTCTGAAAGCTGCTATTCCCCCTAAACCCTCTGAGAGCTGCTATTCCCCCTAAACCCTCTGAGAGCTGCTATTCCCCCTAAACCCTCTGAGAGCTGCTATTCCCCCTAAACCCTCTGAGAGCTGCTATTCCCCCTAAACCCTCTGAGAGCTGCTATTCCCCCTAAACCCTCTGAGAGCTGCTATTCCCCCTAAACCCTCTGAGAGCTGCTATTCCCCCTAAACCCTCTGAGAGCTGCTATTCCCCCTAAACCCTCTGAGAGCTGCTATTCCCCCTAAACCCTCTGAGAGCTGCTATTCCCCCTAAACCCTCTGAGAGCTGCTATTCCCCCTAAACCCTCTGAGAGCTGCTATTCCCCCTAAACCCTCTGAGAGCTGCTATTCCCCCTAAACCCTCTGAGAGCTGCTATTCCCCCTAAACCCTCTGAGAGCTGCTATTCCCCCTAAACCCTCTGAGAGCTGCTATTCCCCCTAAACCCTCTGAGAGCTGCTATTCCCCCTAAACCCTCTGAGAGCTGCTATTCCCCCTAAACCCTCTGAGAGCTGCTATTCCCCCTAAACCCTCTGAGAGCTGCTATTCCCCCTAAACCCTCTGAGAGCTGCTATTCCCCCTAAACCCTCTGAGAGCTGCTATTCCCCCTAAACCCTCTGAGAGCTGCTATTCTCCCTAAACCCTCTGAGTGCTGCTATTCCCCCTAAACCCTCTGAGAGCTGCTATTCTCCCTAAACCCTCTGAGTGCTGCTATTCCCCCTAAACCCTCTGAGAGCTGCTATTCTCCCTAAACCCTCTGAGTGCTGCTATTCCCCCTAAACCCTCTGAGAGCTGCTATTCTCCCTAAACCCTCTGAGTGCTGCTATTCCCCCTAAACCCTCTGAGAGCTGCTATTCTCCCTAAACCCTCTGAGTGCTGCTATTCCCCCTAAACCCTCTGAGAGCTGCTATTCTCCCTAAACCCTCTGAGTGCTGCTATTCCCCCTAAACCCTCTGAGAGCTGCTATTCTCCCTAAACCCTCTGAGTGCTGCTATTCCCCCTAAACCCTCTGAGAGCTGCTATTCTCCCTAAACCCTTTGAGTGGTGCTATTCCCCCTAAACCCTCTGAGAGCTGCTATTCTCCCTAAACCCTCTGAGTGCTGCTATTCCCCCTAAACCCTCTGAGAGCTGCTATTCTCCCTAAACCCTCTGAGAGCTGCTATTCTCCCTAAACCCTCTGAGAGCTGCTATTCCCCCTAAACCCTCTGAGAGCTGTTATTCTCCCTAAACCCTCTGAGAGCTGTTATTCCCCATAAACCCTCTGAGAGGCCCTTTGAGAGCTGCTTTTCCCTTTAAACCCTCTGAGAGCTGCTATTCCCCCCTCCCCATTTCCATCCCAGTTCACAAGCGCAACATGAGCTGCACGAACACACAAATGAAAAAAGACGTGGATAGGATTACACCTTCCTGCTGCTTGGAAACGAAACATGACCGTAGTGACTAATGAATTTGCAGCCCTTTGTTCAGGAGTAATGAATAGGAAAGCTCACATGTGGAAGTTCAGACTCTGGTTTGTGAGCCAGGAGCTTGTAGGTCCTTAAGTTGTTCTCAAAACTCCTAAAGACAGGAGACAAAAATAAAGCAAAACAAATGAATTTTTCAGGATTATAGGTTGTTCAGATGTTCCATCACTTAACAGAATTCCCATTAATATACCTGCCACGAAGCTTTACAGCCTCTTCAAACTTCTTCTCGTCCATGGCCTTCTGTACCTCCTGCGTCTGTTAGGATGAAGTGTAAAGATTTTGAATTAGAACAGAAGTTGTTTATTGCCAATCAACAAGACAGACAAATGATATTTTATCACAGTTTTACTCAGGTGCTTCGGAACGTTTCTCAGATCAGAAATGAAATTATTACTTGTTCAACCTTCACATTATTTACTCACTTGAGCACATCATACAATACATTTATTGTTGATTTAATTAAATTGCGAATGCTTTGGTACATTCATTTAATTGATTGTGTACAAGTGTCAGCTGTTTTCCAAATGATCAGTTGTTTATGTTCATGTTGAGCAAAATATATTATACTGGTTTCACCTAAATAGTTTTAACCCCCAAAACATCTGAGCATCAGTTCATTATATACGTCACTGAATGCAAAATGTTTAAAGCAGTAGTCAGAATCTGTCATTTAAAATGTCTATTAAACTTTATTTATGTAAATGTGTTGATTTGAATGTCACTAATGAAGGCGATTGAGTGGCATCAAATCAACCAACGATCAACTAGTTCTCTAAAACAGGTCAAAGGTGAATCTCGTGAATTGGCAACAGAGCGAAACACAGAATTACAATTTCTGAAAAAGGATAAACAACCAGGAAACGAACAAACACTAATACAGTACAGGAAAAGTGTGAATCCTGTCCGGTCTCAGGCATCAATACAAATCAAATTCTGTATGCCATCAAATAAAACATTTGTGCTGCTGAAAGTCCTAAATACCAAACAGAAGAAATTCAGTGCCGTGCATTTTCACTGTAACCCAAACCACAGTTTATATCAGGAAATACTGAAACTACACCTTTACACTGACAACATGAATAAACATTTTAACAATCTCGTTTGTGAACAATGACAAAAGGACTTGTCATTCTAAAGGAAATGAGATGTTCATTGACACAAATACTTACTTTTAAGAGATTACCTGTGGATTATGAGAAAAGTACAGGCTTTTGTAAGAAATCCAATGGTGCTGTTTGTACACATTGTTTTGAGTAATGTGCTTACTGGATTGCAAATATTAAGCATGATTCGAGAAATGCTCCAAAGCAGCTGAGAAAAACTGTAATAATGACCCTAATATTAGGATTTACTGGAATGCTTAAAATGAATATGGGGTATTGTTTGAGTAAACAAGCTGCCACTCCTGGGCCCCTGAGCAAGGCCCTTATCCCCATAGCTGCTCAGTTGTATGATTAAGATAAATGAATGTTCCTTCTCTGCATAACGCCATCTGGCAAATGCTTTAAATGTGTTAGTGTACAGTATCTCACAAAAGTAAGTACACCCTTCACATTTCAGCCATCATTATATTACCGTAATTTCTGGACTATAAATCGTATATAACCATATATAAGCCGCACCCACTGAATTTTACAAATATTTTTATTTTTAACATAAATAAGCTGCACCTGTCTATAAACTGCAGGCGTCTACACTAATGAACTTTACACAGGCTTTAACAAAAGACAGTGTATGTTACATGTTGTAATGGGTATAACGTCATAACGTTATTTTGGGAATAGCCTGGCACCGCATTTTTTTTCCGGTATTACTGCATGCGTGAAGACCGAGGAATATGTCCTTTTTATTTTCTGATGCTGATTTCTAAGTTTCTTTGACTAACCCGTAACGCTGTTGCCAAGAAACATAAAAAACGGGCACGGGTTTTGGAAACCTGTCTGTGCTTATATGATTTCTGTTGCAACTGGAGTTGTGAGCTCTCCCTTCACCCAGACTCAACACGCTACAACGGCTTGTATCTAAACAGTAGCTGACCAAGAAAGTCATTGTTCACTGTCTTCTTCCTTCCTTTCACAACTATTTCTCTGAGGAGTTTATCTTTTGGCATCATCGTTTGTTAAAAAAAAATTTTTTTCTCTCGATGCCGTGCAGCTCAGAACAAAGGTGAAGTGCGTTTTTTATTTTACGTTCGGAAATTGGTCTAATGTTATGGGGTTCAGTCTGTGAAACCGGAAAAACCCAGGAAAAAATAATATGAATTAGACTCTTCGTTGTTTAAGCCGTCTTCTCAAGAGACAATAATATTGAAATTAAACTTGGATATATTTTAGTCAGTTGCTTGCCAGTTTTTACTTCTGTTATTTTCTTATATTTTAAGGTGCACTAATTAAAAAAAAAAAATAGTTTAAAGTAAACTGAGAACTTTACACATGTACAAGAAACAAAGTTCTACGATTTCATACTTCCTGTATATCTTGAATGACAGGTGTTTCATCCAACGATCGGTAAGTTTACATTCACAAACTATACCTACCTTTTCCGGTTTGTCTGAATTGTCGTTGTGTTTTCGGATTTGGTATTGTGTTTTTGCATTTGTTAGTGTTTTCTAATTTGTAAAATATATATATATTTTTTTATTTGTTAATGTGTTTTGCACTTCTCGGCCACCATACACAGGACATGGTTCCAGTAATCAATGCTCTTGGACAAGCTTAGTCTTTTGTGTTTTTTTGTGAGGCAGCTAAGACGAGGCTTCCTTCTCAGACGATGGTCTGAGCAAGCGAACCTATCGCTTCTGCAACCTTTCAATCTAAGCTGCAGCACACGTGTCTGTTTTTTTAAACCAGCTTCTGCACCTGACGCACAGCACAAGCATTAAACTTATTTGATGGACCCTTATGGTCTGTTTCGATCGGGGCCCGTCTTGGAAAACTGTATGACCTGGCCACTGTACTGTAATTCAGTATCAGGGTGGTACCGTTCTTCTTATAGCCCTGGTCATCCTTGTGTAGAGCAACAGTTCTAATTCTTAAATCCTCAGAGAGTCTTTCCATGAGGTGCATGTTGAACATCCAGTTGTCAGTTTAGGAGAATTGTACTCAAGGCACCAAATTATAACTGCTTGGATAAAAGATGCACAAATTTGTATGGTACTGTCAAGCAGACAAAAACATGAGCATGTTGAATAGAACTTGTGGCTTTGCACGGTTACATGACGTACAGCTGTTATCACTTAGGGTGTACTCAGTACTTTGTTGCCAGTTATTTTGACAATAATGGCTGTATGTTGAGGACAGTAAATCTGTACTGCTCTACAAGCTGCACATTGACTACTCTAAAATATTTTGTCCCTTAAGAAGATACACTACAATGGTTGTACAATGCTAAACAATGCCAGACTATTGATGTTTTACTGCTCTTAATTAAAAAAAATTGGAGTCGAAACTCAACATATTGTAAATTTAGTATCTTAGAATGAAGTATTTTCCTTTGTATTAAATGTTTCAGCATTGTGCATATTTGATTGTTTGAAAGAATAAGCGGGTGGTTGTGTAGATGTGATTCTTTTTGGTTCTTGGACAGGGCAAAATATCTCTCTCTCTCCCTCACACACACACACACACACAAACACTTGTTAGGCTTGGCTTGCATCTTAAAACCTACCATCTGCACACACTCCATGAGAGGCAGCCTCACAGCCTGGTTCCCACACAGTGAGACAACGCAGGCCGGCGTGTTAGCCGTGGTCTCCAGAAGAGCCAATACAGCCTCCACACCCATACGACTGGCCTAAACAACACACACACAC
>MU598598.1:1695318-1717612 GCA_024362625.1 Silurus asotus | reverse complement strand
TATATATATATATTTAAAACTGACAATAGAAAACACTCAGGCTCAAATAAATGATAAATTACCTCAACATTAAAATTCAGTTTGCATAAAAAAAACAAAACCTTAAACATCTGCAATAAATCATATTTCAATTCTTGTAATCTTTTTATTCAAAAAAACACATAGATTTATATATTATTATCCATTAACTCGAAGATATTTTCTTGCTAACACTTATAGCACAACATTTTCTAGAATCACAAACAAGATAAAAATATGATCGTTAAAATAATGATTAGACAATTTAACATGAGAAAAATTGAAATATTTAGTACAAGAAATATTTTCACACCTCATCCGCTATCTGTTACTGTTAAAATGACAAAATTAGATTCTTTATTATGATATTAATGTACTAGATGATTTTTAAACCTATTTTGAAATCTGTTTTGTTCATTTATGCTTGAAATGTTCTTGGGAAACATTTGAATTGTTAAAACATAAATCATCATAATTGAGTATACAGTATATCGTGAAGTTATATACTATAAATATATATATATATATCTCAAGAGATGTTAAAGTTGCTATTTTCAGTCAGTCAGCACACCTCAGATCCTCTAGTCTTCAACACAAAGATATACAACACATGCCTGTAAAATCTTAACACTCCAAATCTGATCATTTGCTTAGACTAAAAGAGGCAGCTTTTCCCAGTGCAAGTAGGTACAACCAGGGATCTCATTCACACACACACACACACACACACACACACACACACACACACACACTCTCTCTCACCAGGATTCTGTCGAAGGCTGATGGTGTTCCTCCTCTCTGGACGTGACCCAGGATAGTCACACGTGTATCGAAGCCCAGACACCGCACCACTAGCTGTGTAACAGAAAACATCAAACAGACTCAGAAGTGTTCTGCTAATGGATATCCGATATAAACAGTAAAATCTAGAAAAAAATACAAAATCTCTCGAATCGGTGTCAAACAGAATAAAATCTAAACAGTATGCTTTAGTTTTCGAATCATTAAGAAAGTTCAATCAGCAGCAGAAAAGGGAAATTTGGGAATGGAAGCATTTTTGGCATGCATTAGCAGACGTTTACTGAAAAGCTGCCATGCATGTGCAAGTCATTGGGGAACAAACAGCAGACGAAGCGGGTCTACTACAAACAAGCGTGTGCAGCGAGCTCAAGCTCAACTCCTGCAAGACCTGTTTAACTAGGACGGCGACCTGCTATGACCTTATCACCGTGACGTTGGTCTCGGTGCTTCTTTAGTTTGCCGCTGGAGATACAAGGCTAAAAATATCCGTTTCTTTAAATTCACTTACTGTCCTTTATAAATACCTGCACATTCAGCAAGTTATCTAATCAGCCAATTAATAAACAGCAGGAAAAAAAACGCATGGGACTCATTTAGATACAGGTCCAGAGCTTCGTGTTCATATTATTGATGGGCCGACCGGATCATTTTACTGACTTTGAATCTGATTCATCAAAATGAACAAATCTTGATTCATTTAGTTTGTTTTGTATCCTGTGTAATGCACTGTGTAGTGTCTATGGGAGTCACGTGATAAAAGAACGAGTCGAGAAATGGAGTACTCAATTCTGTTTCCTGGACAGAGATTTTGCGATTCTATGCTCATGCAGTAGTAAATTAACGAGTCACGCTTTAAAACGACTCGTTCTTCTGAGTCGCATAAAAGACTCGGTCGAAATGGTTAACTACCGACAACACTGATTTGAGTATTCCGGAAACTTCTGATCTCCTGGGATTTTCACACACAGACTTCACAAAGTGTAAAAACAAAAAACACTGAGTGAGTGACAGTCCTGTTTATGGAAATGCCTTGTTGTTAAGAGATCAGAGGATAATGAACAGATTTGAGCTGCTTGGATGAACATAGTAGCTTATATAAGTAACTTATATAAGTGATAGGTCATTAATGAACGATTGTTTGGAACAAGTTAGAACAAATGTAAACTTCACACTCCCAGGATATATTCCAGAAGTGGCAGGAATACTGGGAACGCTATATTGCTGTGTTATTTGGTAAACATAGATAAACAAAGTACTTTTGTTTGTAAACAGAGCTAGTCTCGAAATCTTTTAAAACCACCTCATATCCTCATATCTAATACATAATAAAAGTTATTTACATTTTCGGTTCAAAAGATCAATTGGTCAATTGGTAAAGTATTCACACATCCCTTTTTTTTTACATTTTGTTGTTACAGTCTTATTCCAAAATGGACTAAATTCCACAAACACCTCATAATGACAACATGAAAGAAGTTTTAAATATTTGCAAATTAAAAAAAAAAAAAAAAAATCATATGTACATAAATTTTTCTCAGCCTTTGCTCAATACTTTTTTGCAGCACCTTTATCACCAATTACAGCCTTGAGTCTTTTTTAGTATGATGCCACATGCCTGGCCACCAACTTTTGAACAGGTTATCCCATTCTTCTTTGCAGAACCTCTAGAGCTCCATCAGGTGTCAGTGCACAGCCATTTTCAGATCTCTCCAGAGATGTTAATTCAGGTTTAAGTCTATACTCTGTCTGGGCCACTCAAGGACATTCACACAGTCGTCCTGTAGACACTCCTTTGTTATCTTGGCTTTGGGGTCGTTGTCCTGTTGGAAGATGAACCGTCGCCCCAGTCTGAGGTCCAGAGCACTCCGGAGCAGGATTTTATCAAGGCCGTCTCTGAACATTGCTGCATTTATCTTTCCCTCGATCCTGACTAGTCTTTCAGTTCCTGCTGATAAAAAACATCCCCACAGCATGATGCTGCCACCACCATGCTTCACTGTAGGGATGGTATTGGCCAGGTGATGAACAGTGCCTGATTTCCTCCAGACCTGACGCTTGGCATTCAGGCCAAAGAGATAAATTTCTGTTTCTCGTGGTTTGAGAGTCCTTCAGGTGCCTTTTGTCAAATTCCAGGTGTGCTGTTATTTGCCTTTTACAAAAGTTTTTTTACCATAGAGGCCTGATTGATAGAGTGCTGCAACAATGTTTGTTCTTCTGGAGGCTTTCCTCTTTCCTCTGATCAATGGGTTCTTGGTCACCTACCTGACTAAGGTCCTTCCCCCCCGATCGCTCAGTTTGACCGGGCGGCTCCGCGCTTGTAAGAGTCCTGGTGGTTTCAAACTTCTTCCATTTATGAATGATGAAGGCCTTCAATGCTGCATAAATGTTTCTGTCCCCTTCCTCAGATCTGTGCCTCGATACAGTCCTGTCTCGGAGGTCTACAGACAATTCCTTGGACTTCATGGCATGGTTTGTTCTCTGACATGCATTGTTAACTGTGGGACTTCATATAGACAGGTGTGTGTCTTTCCAAATAATGTCCAACTAAATTTAACACAGGTGGACTCCAGTCAAGTTGTAGAAACATCTCAATTATCATATTTTTATTTTATTTTTTAATTTTTTTATACATTTGCAAAGATATTAAACAAACTTCTTTCACATTGTCATTATGGGGTTTTGTTTCTAGAATTTAAAGCAAAATAAAAAATGTAATCTATTTTGGGATAAAGCATACTGTAGAAAACATAATGTGGAAAAAGTAAAACGCTCTGAATACTTTCCGGATGCACATGTACATATTTGCAGGGCAAGGTGCTATCCAATCAGCTTCCATGTTGATATTGTGACAGCGTTTTTAAGACTGTCTGTCGACAAACAACTCATTTGTTTTTGGTTTGTTTTGCATGTGCCCCTGTCCTGTAAATTTGCTTACAAGATTGTGGGTGTAGGAAAATTTAGGAAACATTGGACAAACAGTGATCTGCTAGAGAAATACATTTAATTGTGATTACATAGCTACCATTTATAAAAAAAACCTAACAAGCGATATCACAGTTTAACTTTTCAATATGCGGAATCTGTAGTTACGCCTGGTTTTGTGAAATGATGCGACTACTATAGCTGGACTGGCGATATATCTAAACAAGTTGCGCCTTCTAACTTCTAAAAGTGATCATGTAATGGACAAACAGGGATGAATAAAGAGTGTATGACTTGCCGGTTAGCAGAGTTAGCCATCTACATCTACCTCACCACACAGCTTTTCAAAAAGGTCACAAAGCCACACAGTGAAGCCACACAGAGAGGTCAGAGTTCAGGTCGGTGCAGGAGTCGTGCTGCAAACAAGCCTGTTGTACTTACATCTTTCACACGATCTGTGGTTATAGGCATGTTGCTACGATCAATAGCGCCCTCAGCTATTATTATGATATTCAGCCTTTTTCTTCCTGCCCGATTCTACGAGGTGACGAGAGACACGTTACAGAAAAACGGACAAAACAAAGCGCCAGGGGACGTCCCAAAGCTGGAGACCGGATGGTGGAAGCAGTTCAGCAGTCATGCCTCCAACCCAAACCCCCCCTCCCAGAAGGACCAAATTTTAATTATTGCCACTGAAACTGCTTTCCTTCAGGTCTCCATGCAGTAGATCTCCCCTGGCTACATGATACAGTACTCACATCCTGTAAGAAACTAGACGTTATTGCTTTCCCATGTCTGTCAATGGCTCCCTCTGCCACTATGATAATGTTCAGCCTCGAACCCCTGGATCGAGTCTGGGGTCACGAGCACATTTAGGCATAAACACCGACACAAACATCAGAGAAAGACAACGTCACATACATTTACCCTGAAATCAGTAATGAAAACAGAATCACAGTTAAAAGTTGTACCACAACAATATATAGTCAATTTAGGGAGAAGTGTGTTTCATAATGCATCGTTTTTAATGGGGAATTCTAGAGCCCCCTAGAATTTTTTTAGATTACAATAATCATATTAATATTATATAATTATATCAAAAATTAATTAGTATATATTTATTACAGCTATAGAAAAATGTGGAAATGGCTTTAAATTATCATGATGAATATGCGTTCATACTTACTCAAAGGTGCTAAATGGTAAAAGCAGTCATGCAATAGTTATATAAACAATAAATAACATTATATATAGTAAAATAGAAACATAGATCTGTTACACAATTGCGGCTAAATCTATCTATCTATCTATCTATCTATCTATCTATCTATCTATCTATCTATCTATCTATCTATCTATCTATCTAATATGAAGTCTTTTGCAGATTTCATGGTACACCACATTGTTTTTGAGTTTTTGGTATATTTATCTATTCATCCATCTATATTTTTCTCAGACTGGTTATAATAAACCAATTTTGTGATCATCAGTAAAACTGAGCAACTCCAGTATCTAACTTCATTTACACTTTTACAAAGAATTTGTATTAAAGAAAAATACATGATAACTATGAAATTGTATACTGTACATAAGTATATAATATGAAACTGTATAATGTACATATAAGTATATAATATGTAACTGAATATTGTACATATAAGTATATAATATGTGACTGTATATTGTACATATAAGTATATAATATGAAACTGTATATTGTACATATAAGTATATAATATGTGACTGTATATTGTACATATAAGTATATAATATGAAACTGTATATTGTACATATAAGTATATAATATGTGACTGTATATTGTACATATAAGTATATAATATGTGACTGTATATTGTACATATAAGTATATAATATGAAACTGTATATTGTACATATAAGTATATAATATGAAACTGTATATTGTACATATAAGTATATAATATGAAACTGTATATTGTACATATAAGTATATAATATGTTACTGTCTATTGTACATATAAGTATATAATATGTGACTGTATATTGTACATATAAGTATATAATATGAAACTGTATATTGTACACATAAGTATATAATATGTGACTGTATATTGTACATATAAGTATATAATATGAAACTGTATATTGTACATATAAGTATATAATATGTGACTGTACATTGTACATATAAGTATATAATATGTGACTGTATATTGTACATATAAGTATATAATATGAAACTGTATATTGTACATATAAGTATATAATATGTGACTGTATATTGTACATATAAGTATATAATATGTGACTGTATATTGTACATATAAGTATATAATATGTGACTGTATATTGTACATATAAGTATATAATATGAAACTGTATATTGTACATATAAGTATATAATATGTGACTGTATATTGTACATATAAGTATATAATATGTGACTGTATACTGTACATATAAGTATATAATATGTGACTGTATATTGTACATATAAGTATATAATATGTGACTGTACATTGTACATATAAGTATATAATATGTGACTGTATATTGTACATATAAGTAAATAATATGAAACTGTATATTGTACATATAAGTAGAGCTCGAGTTTGGTTTACCGCAGAGAGTTTCTCACACATCTTCTCCTCCCAGCCGTCTTCTGGAGGCATCTCGGGGATTAGAACCCAGTCAGCACCGCAGGCCAAAGCGCTCACCAATGCCAGGTAGCTGCAGAGAATCAGTCAAACCACATCTCAACAACTCTTCACTTAAAAATGTAAAGTTTAGAATTTAGAAACAGGCGAGCATCAAAAAGAATGTTTCAGGACGTTTGATTAGTTTTCTTCTTACCCACAGTGTCGTCCCATCACCTCCAGAACAAACGTCCTCTGATGGCTGGAATCACATGAAGTAATTCCAGTTAGTTCAAAACTAGTGCCAGCCAAATTGTTTAAAATAGAAATACATACATTTGTATCCTTTTCTCCCTCCCATCTTTCCTTCCTCTCTTCTTTCCTCTCTCCTTCTGTCATCTTCCTTTCTTCCTTTCTTCCTCATCCTTTCTGCCTTCCTTCAGTCCTCAAATATTTCCTCCCTCTTTTTTTCCCTTTCTTCCTCCCTTCTTTCCTTACTTCTTCCCACTCCTCTATCCATCCATCTTTCTTTCAATTCTTCCTCCCTTTCTTTACTTATTTCCTTTTTCTTTCCTTCCTTCTTTCCTCCCCTCCATCCATCCTTCCTCCTTCTGTCTTTCCTTTCTTCTTCCCTCTCCCCCTTCCCTCTCCCCCTTCCCTATCCTCCATCCTTCCTTCCTTCCTTCCTTCCTTCCTTTCTTCCTCACTCTAGTTCTTTGTTTAATTCAATGTTCCCTGACATGAGCCATAATATGCACTTAGAATTTATAACACTAACACAAATTACATTGAAAAATGTAAATAATAATAATAATAATAATAATAATAATAATAATAGCAATAATGATAATAATGAATCAAATTAACAAAGCAAAAACAATAATAATAATAATAATTATTATTATTATTATTATTATTATTATTATTATTATTATTATTATTATTATTGTTGCTGTTGTTGTTGTTGCTGTCATTCAATGTGCCCAGATATTCCTCAGCTTTAACCTCTGTGCAGTGGTCATGATGGCGTCCACCACTTCGATGATTCTGTGGAGAGCCGAGTCTGTGCCGATTGTCATGTCCGTGCCACAGAAGTCGTTGTCGATAGATCCCACCATTCCCACAATGTGCAGGGCTGAATATTTCTGTACAGCCTCCTCATCGGTTAGACCTGATGGGGGAATTCCAAAAAAAAAAGCTGCTCTTCCTTTCTACATTCTATATTTAACTCACAGAAAAAAAACTTGCAAGACATTTTTCTCATGACCTTTATTATTATACTGAAGCAGTTGTGGTTCTGAGTTTGGATAATGTAGTCACGTCTTCATACTTACACACTGTTAAACTCTGTTAAACCTCAGAGTCTGCCCTTAGCCTTTCATTACAAATATACACTACAAACACAGTGCACGGAGCTTTGCTTGAATTTTAGAGCACACACACACACACACACACACACACACACACACAAACACACAAACACACACACAAAACATCTTATACTCTATAAGTGTTTTCACTGATGCCACAGTGCTGAGAGCATAGTATGCCTCTAATCCAGTCTCCTCTCCCTTATATTAAGCCTTATCCTCCA
The DNA here is from genome assembly GCA_024362625.1 of Silurus asotus. Taxonomy (NCBI): domain Eukaryota; kingdom Metazoa; phylum Chordata; class Actinopteri; order Siluriformes; family Siluridae; genus Silurus; species Silurus asotus. The sequence goes on along the minus strand of MU598598.1, from coordinate 1,709,662 downwards.
CTCTACAAAAATAAACCCACATACAAAACACAAACACATTTTAAACACAGGAACCAAAAATGGATAAAAGATAAAAGGGACCCATTTCTTGCAAGGTCTGGGTAAATGCAAACACATTTGACGCTGACTCATCATTGTGAGGACATTTGATATTGGCCTGTCATTGTGAGGACATCTGATTAAATCTAACTAAATACTATGAGGACATTTAACATTGACCTTTTATTGTAAGGCCATTCGACATTGGCTTATAATTTTAAGGATATTTGACACTAATTTATCATTGTAAGGACATTTGAGTAAATCTGACTCAGCATTTTAAGGTCCTCTGCCATTGGCCTGTCATTGTGGGGACATCTGACAATGATGTATCATTGTAAGGACCTTTGACGCTAAGTTATCATTGTGCGGGCATTTGACATTGACTTATCTTTATGAAGACATTTAACACTGATCTATCATTGTAAGGACATCTGATATTGACTTGTTATAATGAGGACATCGGACACTGACCTATTATTGGGAGGACATATGACCCTGATTTATCATTGTACTGATATCTGGTTCTTTTTGGACCTCACAATGGGCTAAATATGTACACACACACACACACACACACACACACACACACACACACACTGCACTGCGTACCCTGTTGGACGAGCTCAGCCAGCAGGCTGCTCCACTCCTCCCTAAAGAGGTTGGCTCCTGTCAGACTGCCGTCTCCGCCAATAACACACAGGTTAGTGATGCCATGCTGCACAAGGTTATGGGCCGCCTTCAGACGTCCTTCACGTGTCCTAAACTCTTTACATCGCGCACTTCCGATTACAGTGCCACCCTGTTGATTCAGAAGAAATCAGATAAAGAAGAAGAAGCAAGGTCACATGGCTAAATGGGTGCAAAGAATTGCAAAAGAACCTAAAACGCATGCTGTGTTGTGAGTTCCTTTAATCACGTTGATTCTTACTTTTAAATTTTCACTTATAACAGAAAAGACGAAAAAAAAAAACATTTCAGATGTGTGGAAAAAATCTTTAGATACCTTTGGGTTCCTTAAATTGTTCCTCTTATAATCACCATGATTAGGGAACTATTCTAGTGCAGGGTTCTCAAGTAAAAGTTTCACCAGAAAAAAATGACAACCAAAGAACTCTCAAGATGTCTAGAGCTGAACTTTTGTGTCTAAGGTTAAATATGCAAAGGATTTGTTCATGTTCGTGGCGTGTGTGTGCATGTGTGTGTGTGTGTGTGTGTGTTTGTCTTATCGTAACACTCACCACTTGAAGCATGCTGGACACACTCTCCCATGTGGCCTCTTCTATGTTATCACCTCCATCCACCATACCCTGATATCCCTGTTGAACACACACACACACACACACACACACACACACACACACACACACACACACGGTATAATTAATCTTTCATGTCCCATATCCTTTTATCTCTATTTTTACTATAATTTAATCAGCAGCATGATATTATCTGGCTGCAGTTTAAATCTGAATGCCATTAAGTCCTTTATTCACATCAGGCTTTTAATAAACACAACCTGGTTCATGCGTGTGCGCGTGTGTGCGTGGGCACGTGGCGAGAGAATGGAATGAGCATTGTACATGCGTGATTGAACCATTAGGCTACTTTATAAACACACTCGAACACACACACTTCCCTGGGTCAGCACCCAAACTAAATCCATGTAGGGAAAGTGTAAATGTCAGTTTTAGCAGGACACTGCCTCACACCAGGGTTTCATTATTTGGAGTAAAATATCTTAGAACATCATGTGACAAAAAAATTTTTTTTACACAATATAAAGAAAACATTTCTAACAAATGTTGAGCCTATAAAAAAATTCTAACACTCAAAGACTTTACAAGAAGCCATAAAGATTCTTTTACATCTGGCTGATGAGAAAACCCATGTTCTATAAGTAAACTGTAATAAAGTGTTTATTATGAAAAAAACAAAACACATAATATATTTTGAAAAATGCACAAAAAAATTACACAATAACTGCCACATGATGTGACTCGGGTTGCCCTCTGACCACTTTTAATAAGCATGAAAAAGTGCATGGAAGATACCTAACATACCTCATGAATGAAGTAGACTTTGGCTCCGACATAGATTCCCATTCGCACGACAGCCCTTACGGCTGCATTCATACCTGTAACACACACACACACACACGAATTAGTAGTGCATACTGTAGGAAAAAGATCCACATAGCATCGTCAGATGTTTCATCTAAAAATACAGAAAGCTGGTCACATGTCCATTAAATAAATATCATCACATTTACAATTATGCCATTTGGCAGACACCCTCATCCAGAGCTACTTACAGTACATTTATTTTATTCATATACAGTAACTGAGCAGCTATGGGGTTAAGGGCCTTGCTCAAAGGGCCCAGGAGTTGCAGTTTGGTGTGGCTGGGATTTAAATAAGAACCACAACATGTACGTTTGATTTACAATAAAAAAAAAAAAAATATGTTAAAACCACAAGCACTTGCATTTAGGAATTAAATATTATATACATTTGCTTTTATAGTTTATAAAAAAGTAACTAATATAGTTAAAATTAACACTAATACAATATGTAAATCAAAGGGAAAAAATTTATTCCTATTCAATTTGTTTTTATTTGTAGAGCAACTTTAGATAAATAGATTAAGAATATTAATTTTAATCTCACGTATTGTTCACTTTAAACGTGAGCCAAAGACAATGGTGGCAAGGAAAACTCCCTGAGATATCATATGGAAGAAGAAGAAGAACCCAAAAAAGAGGTACAAGTCTCTTTTTGTTGATGCAGTCTTAAAGAATGAGTGCCTTTGACAAAGAAAAATGTACTGAAATTATTCTCGTGGCAAAACAGGAAGTTGTCACAAGGTTGCAATGAACGGTAACAGGACGCGCAGGAAATGCATCACACACAAAACTGTTACAAAACTAGGAGCCAAAGCTGGGAAAGACGTGTCCTTTCCAAGACGCATGCATGTTTACAAATCAATGTTAAGTGATAAAATGTATATCAAAATAAATGAGTTCCTTAGTTTATCTCTTAGGTACATATGGACCTGCATGGTGAAATTGTTGAAGTGGAAAACATGATATGAAGAAAAGTATCAAAACACACCATATGTGGTTCCTCCACAAAATGTTACCCCAAAATTGGAAGTAAAATCAACTCTCAAGGGTACATCTCCATTAAGATATGGGTTACATGGATAGAAGTGAAAGAGCTTGTGTGGCCTGCTGCAAAAATCTGAACATAGGTCTAAGGTTGCAATGAACATTGCCAAAGAACACAGGAAACACTTCACACATTATAGTGTTGCCAAACTGGGAGCTAAAGCTGGGAGAGACGTCTCTGTTTACAAAGAAATGGCAATTGTGAATAAGATAATGTTTTGTAGGTACATTTACATTTAGCCTAAAGAGAGTTACATTCCCTTGTGTATGAATATATTGGGACAACCATAAAGAGCAATGCTGGACAAATAGTCCTATGTTAATCGCACAAAGTAATGAGGCCACAAGATTAATTGAGGTCAGTAAAGTGTAATGGATAAAAAAATAAATAATTAAAATTAAAATATAATGGTGGCAGTGGAACAGAACGAAAATCCAAAGGATTTGGTGCTGTGCTGAATATCCAGGATTCTTCCATGTGTGTGTTTCAGCTCTCTTTCTCTCTCTCTCTCTCTCTCTCTCTCTCTCTCTCTCTCTCTCTCTCTTTCACTCACTGCCTTGTTTGGTAAAAGCTGAACGTGTCCTGATTCCTCAAACACCCTCACTCGAGGTTTTGAGTGAATATCCACGAGTTTTCCATGTGTGTGTTTCAGCTCTCTCTCTCTCTCTCTCTCTCTCTCTCTCTCTCTCTCTCTCTCTCTCTCTCTTTCACTCACAGCCTTGTTTGGTAAAAGCTGAACGTGTCCTGATTCCTCAAACACCCTCACTCGAGGTTTTGAGAGAAGCTGCTTAAATTCCAATGTGGAACTGGGACACTGTAAAAGCAGAAAAATGCCAATGCATAAAACTCAACTATTAAACGTATTAAAACACGTCTTCTAAGTTGTTTGCCAACCACTAAAACATTTGCAGGTTTATGACGCTATGGTGACACTAAGCAACAAGTTGAACTGGGACCAAACAGCAGGAGCATGAGAGATAAAATGCCTCCACTCGAAGACAAATGTGAATCGTCAAGAGGACGGAGCTGCTGGGAAAATAGAAGGTGGACGTGTGAAGGTGCACATCAGTATCAGATTAAAACACATGATGCTTCTCTGCTTGATAGACATCCTGAGTGTGTTGATAGTTAAACATGCCGGCCTTCACGTTTCGGATGTCACATGGACCTGAAATTTCCATTTACCGTAATTCCGGACTATAAAGCCGCACCCACTGAATTTGACAAAGATTTTTATTTTACACTCTTTTATTTTACACACTTTATTTTGTCTACATTGAAACTAATGAACTTTACACAGGCTTTAACGACAGTGTCTGTTACATGGGTGAAAAATGTTGTGGCTCCTTTAAGAGCAGAGCGGCATTTCGGGAATCGGCTGCCGCTGCATTTTACTACATGGTATTACTACATGTGTGCAAGACCGAGGAATATGTCCTTATTATTTTCTGATGCTCATTCCTAAGTTTCTTTGACTAACCTGTAACACTGTTCCCAAGAAAAATAAAAAAGCATGAGTTTTGGAAACCTGTCTGTGCTTATATGAGTTATTTTGCTGGAGTTAGCGAGCTCTCCCTTGACTCAGACTTAACGCGTTACAACGGCATGTATCTAAACAGTAGCCGACCAAGAAAGTCATTGTTTGCCTGCATGTCAGCTTATGACCAAACATAATACAGTTTTGTATACATTTTTTTGAATGAATACATTTAAAATTAATTTAAATTGATTCCTGAAAAAAATGCCAAACATGGAGTATTCCAAAATTCCCCAGATCAAATTTTCTGGAAATTGTCCACCCCCTTTGCAACCCTGGTCATTCCGAATCATTGCTTGCGACCAAGGAAGAGCGAGTTACTGTGTTCTGAAAGAAGTAGAACAGTTCACGGTGTGCCATAAAAGAAAATGAATCCACTTTTGATCTGCAACATCCCAAAAAGCTTTGTATTTCTTCCAGTGCATTGTGTTTAGACTTCCCTATTATTATATCCAACAGAACATTTTTCCAAATGCACCCAGTCACTTGGCCCTTCATCACCCTTTGTTTCCCTAGTTCAGATGTTTCCTCTCGCATTAATGCGCCAACTGAGGCGCTGATGAGACCCTGCAAACATCCTTACAACCGTCAGAGAGTTTAAATCAATACATGATACCTGATCATGCTGCTGATCTTTTGTGACAATAGAAAACCCTTACTTCTTATTTATCCATGCTGACAGCATAAATATTGGTCTATCAGCTGCCATAAAAACCTGTTGTGCAGGGATGGGTGTAGCATATATAAACGACTTTAAAATTTGATTTCCCGCAAATAACATACATCAGCACCAGCATCGTTGCAGTCTAAAGACAGCTTTATTCTGCCTGTACAACTGACAAAAAAATCGGTTCAAACGGATATGACACAGTCGCCAATAGCACTTTTAGCTCCTCTGTGACCTAAGATGGCCGACAGGGTCATCAATCTTGACATAAAATCCTGCGATGTGAAGGCTGTTAAGATGTGCGCTTCAAACTGTTCAAGCGATACCAATGCATTTGATGAAAGCTGCTTTGAAACAATGTCTATTGTTAAAAGCGACTTACAAATATTGAATACTGCATAAGAGGAAATGAATATAGAGATCATATTAATAATTAATAAGCAATTTTATAAACAAATATTATACAAATCGTTCATCCTGGCACAGAATTCAGGATTTTCCTCGCATTGTATGTTATACAATGTGTGAGGCGATACACTTACAAAACCAGCAGGAATTATACATTTGGCTCAGTGGCTAATTGACACCAAACTAATTAAAATACTCATGCAGTGTAAATATGAAGTACATTCTGCTATCAGTGTTGAGTAATCTATTGAGTAATAAGATTATTACCTCCAACAATCACGTCATCAAACTGCATGATGGTTTTGTTCATATATAAAAAAAACTCTCATTTTATGGATTTGTTATACATGAGATCCATGTGATTAATCTGGTGGGTTCAACTTGAGAACCATAAAGATGGATTTGGACTATAATTTACATAAAACAGTTTGCAACGAAGGCTTAGGACTGCGACGGTAATGAACGGCTTTGTGCTATGAGTCAACAGTCGATAAACTCAACAATGCTGGAACATGAATGAATGAGTGTCGCCCAGGTGAATTGAATTCAATTCAAGTTTATAACACTTTTCACAATAAACATGGTTTTAGGAAGCTTTACAGAATGTAAGAATAATTGAACAAAATGAACGTATGTTTAAATGTGTGTGTTTTGATACCCAAGTCTGGGGCGACTGTGGCAAAGAAAAAAACTCCCTTAAATGGTAAAAGAAACCTTAAGAGGAACCAGACTCAAAGGGGGAACACATCATCATGAAACCAAGTGTATGAATATAAATCATTAAAAACTTTACAAACACCAGAGTGAGAAATATCAGGAGCACTGGAGTATGTGAATATGAGTAATTACCTTCCTATAGTCTTATACAGTCAGTTGGACCTTCTGAGAAACTCATAAATGAGGTCAACATCTGAGATGATTATACATTCAACACCACCCCCTCCATACCAGAGCCTTTAAATGTTCAATGTTTCAGAAACAGCATACTATATGTAGAATGTTATTTTGAGTCTTGATTAAGAGATTTCCCAAAGTCCAATGTCCTAAAGAAGGCTCCAAATATCTGTAAAGACATGGAGTCTGGGAGCTTTTGCTGCAAGTACAGAAATCTTTGTATTTTGAGATAGACTTTTCCTGACTGCTGTTATCTGCTATTGTAGGCCTCAAGGTTCTGCATATGTGCATTCTGAAATGCTCTTCAGGTCACCACGGTTGTAAAGATTGCTCATTTGGGTTACCATAGCATTCCTGTCAGCTCCAACCAAAATCCACCCTTAAAGTAATACTTTAAGCCTTTGGATCGATTTGGAGTGATTATCAGAAGGCGGAAAAGGTCCCAGACCAGCTGGGTAACTAAAGCATTGAATCTGACATATTTCTCTCTAATACATAATACATGGCTTATAATTCATAAAAATAAAATCGATATTTTCACTTCTTTACCCACACCAGGCTACAATAAATACATTTAAAAAAGTTAATGGATTCTCAGGCAACCCAGGAAAATGCATTAGGAAAATTGGCATCTCAGAAAACAATACACAGACTGAGTAAACGATTGCATTTTTCTTTCAAATTCATCCAGAACTAGTCTTGTGCCAGTGGTCACTGAGGTGAGGAAATACGTTGTTCATCACCTTTTTAAAAAATGCTCGCTTATTAATACTCTGTTTCATAGAACTCGCACAACACATTTTTTCGTACCGTTTTATTGTTTTAATTCCAAGCTGGATGTTTGTGAATGATCTACCAGCCATAAAATACATTTACATAAGTAATAAGACCTACATTGTCAGAGTCGGTCCAAACAAACAGGGGGATGGAAAATATGTAGGCATTATTCCAACATATCCACGAACCGGATTGTTCAAACTGATACGCCATGGATGTCACCAACATAAAGAGGTCATCTATATATAGATCAATGACTCTCTAGTAATTTTGCAGATGATTTGCCATGACCTCTTAAGATACAAACTATCCATGTGTCACATTTAACACCACTCGAGCTGTTTTCACATGCAATGTGTTGGGAAGAGGCGACTTTGCAGACTGCAGTCTTCACGCGGTTTTTTTTTTTTAATCTTTCGACCAATCAGGTCTAGGGTTGCAAAGGAGCGGAGAAAACTTCTGGTCAATTTCTGGAAACTTTCTATGGGAACTTTATTTGGAGATTCCCCCCCCCCAAAAAACAATTTTACAAGTTGGAAAGGTACTTGGAATTTTACAAAGAATTTATGGGAATTTCTGGAAATGAATATGGGGACATGTATATTAACTGTATCACAGAGGTCTTTAAAGTTTTTCAAGTCAAGGACCCATTAGGGAATAGAGACAAGTGCTCTATTGTATGCTATTTAGACAATAATAGCTGTATAGTTATTTTTAGAGGACAGAAAATCTGTACTGATAAACAAGCTGCACACTGACTACTCTAAAATATATCCAAATTTCATTTCTATAGTATTGTCTCTTGAAAAGAAATAATAAAATGGTTTCTGAAATGTGAGCGATGTACTCTTGTACTTTTGCGAGATAATGTTGTTTTATATGCATCATCGTCTGTATATTTTCGTTTATTTTCCAGTCTTTCAAAAAGACTGACGCATCATAACAAGCAGATGTTTTTATTATTTTAATGGATTTGCAGTTTCATAGATTTTTTCTGTAGCTATCAGGTGGACAATTATACATTTACATGAACTTCAGCTTTAATTTTAATAGAACTTGAATGTAATTAATTTTTTTATAAAATATTTTGAATGACTTTGATGTGTTTTTACCCGTGTTTATTTCTTTTTTTAACAAAACATTTTGGTTATTTAACATTAATTAGCAGACCCCCTGCAGTACCAAACCCCCGGTTAAAATCCCATGCTGTATCATATACAAACATAAGTATAAACATTGTGTTTGGTCATAAGCTGACATGCATGCAAACTAATACAGATTTTTTTATAAATGACATTTATTTGACTTTGATTTAATTAAACTTTAATTAAAAATAAAACACAAGTAACACAATAGCTTACAACACAAGTTTTAAACATAAATGAATGTAATATTTATGTCATATACATGAATACTCAAAAATTTTATGCCTGTTTCGTGTGCAGGATTCAAGAAATGATGTGTGATATGTTATGGAGGAATTACATGTAGGGGGTGTGACCTCCATCACCCTGCAGTAAGTGTTTCTGTGTGCATGTGATTGATTGAATGTGCAAGTAGAAATTCAACTAAAAATGCATTCAATCTTGTTGTTTAAACCAAAATTATACTGCCTTTTTTTTCAACTACATTAAACTTCTCTGTTAAAGGCTAACCTGCAGTTTAGTAAAATAAAAATAAAAAATTCCTCGATTAATTCCCATATAATCACGATTCCCATTAAAAGTTTCCAATCTACATACATCTATGTACAACTACATTACAAATAGTGACCTTCTGAAGGACAGTGCGCCAAGATTGGAGTCACAGCCCTTGAATGTCCTTCACAAAAGCCCTGACCTCAGATCTATTGAACGCCTCTGGGATGACCTGGAACGCCAACTACACCTCAGGGATTCTTAAATGGCATCGGTTCGTGACCTTACTAATGATTTAAACCCTTCGCAAGAAGTGCAGTGCAGGAATGATTATAACAACAAATATAGAAAGCGATATTTAAAAAGCACATATAGGTGTCAGATCGGTCAGACGTTCAAAAAACTGTTGGCCATAGAGTGTCTAATTTCGGAGTAGTTACAGTAAGACAGAGCTTCGAGTCAGGTCACGTCACACAACCTTGTCATTGATGGCTTTCCAATAGTAGCATGCAGCCAAGTGTGTAATTTCGTACACGGTGTAAGTTTCTGTCTCTGCAATGCAAGCGTGTTGATTAGTGGATCACGTGCCCAGTCATGTACTGCATATAACAGGGCTTTAAAGTCGCCATCAGTGCTTCATTTTCATGTAGTTTCACCAAGAAAATATGATGTTTTTTGTAGTATTTTTTAGTCTAGTCTTTTTAGTCTTTGTCTAAGTATTAAAAAGGTCAAAAATGGTGAAATTTCCAAACGGGAGAAAAATACTGGCATTGCATATGCTGGGTATAACTTTAAAACCTTATAGGCCCAAGGGTGGAAGCTTGGCAATACCAGGTGTTGAACCCCTGACCTTCTGATCAGTAACTGAAAGTCTTAGTTAGTAAGTTTTGTGTTATTTTTTGTTCATTCATATTATCTTATATAGCACAGTGGTCCTGGAGGGAACATTTTTTCATTTCACTGGGTACTGTACCACCTATCAGGGATAACATCAAGACCACCTGCCTAATATTGTGTTGGTCCTCCAATTCATTTTACTTAACAGGTGCTATGATGAAGAGATAATCCGTGTTCTTCACTTCACCACTCATTATGTTAGTTTATATACATTTATGTTATATAATGTTATAATAATTTGAGCTCTGAAGGTTCGCTGAAAGTTATCCCAGTTCACTCTGATCTCAAATAACTGTCTTGTAAAAAAAAAAGTCTAACTCAGATGTATTAATTAAGACTACACACGTGTTTTGACAGTCGAACAAGGCTGGAACAGTTTCCCTCTGACCAACCAATCAGAGGACGGAAAAAATGCTGATGCTATTCTGCGCCAGCGAGCTGCCTTGTGAGGCGAATATGGAATCTGATTGGTTAAAGAAACAGAGCTACAGTAATTTTTGAGAGGACTATGGTAAAAAGGCCAGCAGAACAGACTTTGCAGGTCCTGGGCAGATTAGATTGACATGGCAACACATAGAGGCTGAAATCTGATTGGACAAAAAAATCTAACATCCATATACACGTACTGGAAGCAGTGCTGCCAAGAGAAGCACTACAACATGAAGAGAATAAACTGTTGGGAATAAATTATTATAATTTTATAGAACAAATATTAAAATTTAGGCTGTAAATGTAGGTCAGTGGTTCTGAAAGTGTTTAGGCCAGCAGAGAAGACTTTGCTGACTGACCGCCCACTACTGATGTCTTGCATGTTCTGATCTTGAGCCATGTAGGGTTAATTAGAACATTTAGCAGGAAGCCATGTTCTCAGATTTATACTTCTTGCCAAATCTTGCAGTTTGTCAGGTTTGATGCCTGAAGGATGATCAAGGACCGAATCAATCTGTCAAACGTGTTATCACTTGTACAGACAATCTCACAAAGCAAGGGTTAGCATTGCAGAAATATTGCAGCGTGTCCCAGAATGAATGAAATATCTAACAGGAATGTCTGAAGCAGACCTTCACAAAGATGCGTATCACATGTGCAACATAAATGAGAAATAATATTCACCACTATAAACACACTAATAAACTTTTTCTCTGGAAACTTTCCACCCTCATTGTGACTGTTGCCATAATCTGTGTCTCAAATTGAAAACTCTGACCTTCTATTTAAACGTGTTCGGAAAATTCAGAGGACTGGTGAGCTGACGTGAGCTGACGTGTGATTTATTACAAAGCGCTAATTCGTTTAGGGCTAAATTGACACGATCCATTTTTATTGCTAAGCCAAGATTTAATACACAGCGCTGATTGGTTTAGATGGAAAGATGGTAGATGGATGGGATTCGTTTTTATAGTTTAGCGGGTCAGGGCATTGAAAAAGCCGGAAAATATCATGTGCATGTCTAGACACGGTGAAAGTGCAAGGGAGAAAAATGTTTTCAGAAATAGATCTCTCATGAGGAGCATCTCATATGAATATTCATGGTTGTAGAAGAACGTATAATAAAAAGAAGAAGAGGCGTAAGAGGAAAGAAAAAGAGGAGGAAGAAGTATAATAAGAGGAAGATAATGAAGGTATGAAGGAAAAGGAGGAATATGATGAATTTGAAGAAGAAGTGCTGATGAAGAAGAGGAAGAAGAAAAAGTACAAGAAGGAGATGATGAAGAAGAGACGAAGAGAAAGAAGAGGACGAAGAACAAGATGAAAAAGAGGAATTTGAAGGAGAAAAAAAAAGAAGAAAAAGATGAAAAACAGGGAAAAAAAAGAAGAAGAAGATGGTTAGGAAAGATGAAGTCATATAGTGACAAATTAATGCTGTGGGATGTGCAAGCGGAAATGGGAGTGTGTGTGTGTGTGTGTGTGTGTGTGTGTGTGTGAGAATAAGTTTTCCACCGCAGGGTGACGTGCCTATACTCTCGTACGCCAGAAAGAGAAACTGCACGCATGACTGTGCGGTTTCCTCGGCTCATTGGGTTGCCAGATCTGGGGCATTCACGTATACCTTGTCCCCTTACACAGGGCAATTAACGCGGTCTTAATTATACGGCGTGATATGGGTCTCTTCGTGTGTGTGTGTGTGTGTGTGTGTGTGTGTCTGGTCTAAGTTAAAGCCTATCACCTTTATATCCTCACACCACGGACGCTAATCCCCAAACATGGCAACCTCTACGGCGGGCAGGTAATTACGGTTCATCACGTACGCTGCCCGATGACGTCATGTCGACCCCATTTACAGCATAAATTTCCAATCAAAAAATATTTAGACATCGTGACATCATGATGGTTGAAGATGGGGAAGAGTTTGATTTACGGTGTAGAATTAAACACGACCACTTCCTGGTTTTGAAAGCGTCGCAAAAAACCGGAAGAAGCTACAAGGGGAAAATATCAATTATTATGGGGTGAGGGGGTTGCTATGGCGACCCTACAGTGCGTCGCGCACCGGTTGCGCATGTTAAACATTTTTGAGGTGCGCTGCGTCTGCGTTTGTGCAACGCATCCTGCGTGCGTGATGCGGACGGGCTCCCGCAATGCAGTACCGGGGCATCTCATGATCGTCCTTCAGTGGTATTAAAACCCTCTGAAACAGAGAATATAGCCAAGGGTGTATGAATATCCGGGGTATTTTGCTTTAAATGGAAACACTTGACATTCAGGGGATAAATCCGAGTGCATGTAAATGCATCACAGCCGCACTAAGTTCAGGGTACATTCCATACATACCATAATGAGCCATATTATATAAATACATTATATAATATAAATAAATTCCTGTAATATTCAGTTTTACAGGTCTACACTGATATTTTAGTACTATTTAAACCAAGATGCCATCATGTAACCCCCGGTGTTTTACATGTCCTTCCCAATGTCACGGAGAACACAAACCCCGGTCGAATGCCAAAAACCTCCGTAGTGCACCACATAGGCTGCAAGAAGTACTAAGTTGGCGCCCTACAAAGTGCGCATGCATAGTGACTAGGCAGGTTTTTTGAGACACAACCCCGAAACACGGTACCTTGAGCATCCCCTCCGCTTGTCAGCACCGCGATGGCTTTACCAGCTCCAGAGAGATTCTCGAAAAACTTCTTGGTGTCAGGCTTCGACATTTTCCGCGTCTTCAGAAACAGAAATGTGCTTAAGAAAATTAAATAAAACCAGTTAAATAAGGTGCCGGCTCAGGGACACTGTCCGCCCCCTTTTCCTGTCTCTCTGTACGCCGCTTAGGCACGTCCGCTATCTGAGCGAAGACTCATTAGCATAAAACATGACAGATGGAAAACTCGGCAAATGGGATGCCGCGTTACATATGACGTTTTCTTTTAGTTAACCAATCAGATTTTTTTGAGGGTAGGATGCTTCCGCGTAGGAAAGCGTGGTGTGGGCGGGACAAAGAAGTACGCCTTGAGGGAATGGTGTGTGATGGAGGATGGTGTTTCATCTTTCTTCAGTCTTTTCTCTTCTAAATGATTTTCAGCATCATTATTGACATTTTTCCATCTACAGTCAGAAAAGCTGACAGATTTTAAAAATGCAGATTAAAGATTTAAAAACCATTAACATTCATAAACTTTGTTGACATTGACATACTTAAATGACATTCTTGTAAAAAGCCCCACAGTTGCATACTAGGCATTTAATTCACTTTGAACCAAAACTCAAGGGATAGTATGTCTAATGACATATTAAAGGAAGGTTATAAATTATGCCCTTTACAAATAATCACCCTACTGAACTGAATGTTACACTGCTAAGACACAAATGTCCCGCTGATGCCTTACTGATTTTACTGCCAGAAATAATAATGAAGTTCAGCTAAACATTCTGTATCATTACTGTATAATTATAACTGTAAATTCACAGCATATACTAGATGATAATGACGAAAAGCATTTCACGGCATGCCGTACTTTGTATGTATGTGTTAAATAAAATTTGAACTTCAACTTCAACTTGGTCTTCTACATATCTGTAAACCATCTGTACTGTATATACACTGTGTATACCTTCTTCAATGGTGAACAGTAGCAAAGTAAATGCAATGCATTACTGTACTTGAGTAACTTTCTCACATATCTGTACTTTGCTGAAGTATTTCTATTTTATTTCTATTTCTTATTTCTATTTCTTATTTCTATTTTATTTCAACTTCACTACATTTCAAAGTCAAACTCCTCTTTACCCTGCCACAACACATGTGGCCTTATTTGCAAAATTTTCTGAAGTAGTTAAAAAGGTTTTCATGTTTATTTTAATATATATATATATA
>MU598598.1:1678220-1693886 GCA_024362625.1 Silurus asotus | reverse complement strand
ATAATTATTTTTTTTTTTATTAAAAGGTAACATGAGAGTGTCAATTAATTACGCAAAAAACAACAATTCTGGCCAGCCAATTGACTCACTAAAAGATTCATGATGTTCAACAGAGCTTAACCGACTCAATTATTTTTCAGAGTCAAAAAATCACCTGTGTTGGACTGTGTTGAACTATAATAAAAAAGCCTAATGTGGGGTAAAATTTGCATTTAAAGTATACTATTTTTGTTTAAAGTTTGTGTTAAACAGTTCAAACAAATGCAGTGCCACATGTTGGCAAACAGCGAAGGACCACCCTCCTGGTGTCATCCATCAGCTAATCAGCTTTGTGCTATTTTTCTACATTCTTTTTCTGTGTGGTTAGTCATGTGACATTTTTAGCTCTAGCAATGGGCTCAAATTACATTCTCAGGAATGAAATTTCCTCAAAGCAAATCTACTGTCTTTTAAGACATAATGTGGAGTACATCTGAACACATGTTACTGAAATGAATGGAATACTGCTTACTTATCCCAGATCTTATATGACATCTGTGTTTTGGGTTTGAAAAATTGAGTTTAATAAAACAGAAATCTGAGATTTTATTAGAGGGAAACTAAGAAGTGTTGATGTGTTATAAAATTTAAATCCATATCCAGAAATTATATACCATGCCTTTCATTCTCAGCGGTACCTCCCACACTGCTCTCATGGGGCTGCCAGGCGGGCGCAGTCCCAACCTCAACCCACCAGAGGTACAGAACAGAGTGTCGCATCTTGCACTCCCCCTGTCAGGGATCCTGCACGTGAACTGACAGATCTGAGGACTGTCATCTTTAATAAGATGGCTACGGCAATATAGTCCTGACATAGGACATTGTGGGGATCCGGGCATGAAGGGGCGCGTTATACCCTGTCCACCCTGCCCCGGCCCCCTCAGGGACCTGGTCCATTAACCCAACCACTGAATGTGCTTTAGGGCACGGCCAGTTCCAGTGAGCATTCTCCTTGGGCTCCACCAGATCTCGTAGTGATCCAGGAGCGCTCCGGCTCTAGGCACACCAGAGGTCAGTCTCGAGAGACTGATACCCCTAAGAGACTTCCTGGCAGCCTGGAAAGCTCTGTCAGACATCTCTCAGTGGGTTCTGCCGTATAAAAACCCGTTTTTATAGGGTTCTTCCCTCTCTGGTGGAAACTGAACAGACTCTGGCCATGGAACAAAAAGGAAACACTCTCCTGAGGAAGGAGGCCATCGAGGTTGTCCCAGCATCAGAATTAGAGTCCAGGTTCTACAGCTGGTACTTCACGGTTCCCAAAAAGGACTGTGGGTTGCGGCCTATTTTGGAACTAAGTCAGCTAAACCACTTACTTGTGAGGACTTTTATGTATTCATCCTTCCTTCTCACAGGAAGTTCGTTAGGTTCACTTTTGGTACCAAAGCTTTCCAGTATCAGGTTCTTCTGTTTGGCCTTGCCCTCTCACCTCGCACCCTTACAAACTATGTCGATGCTGCTCTGGTTTCCCTGAGGCTTCAGGGAATCCGCATCCTCAATTATATCGGCCAAGGTTGTATGCCGCCAAATGGCATCTGTTCTGCTCGTGGTGTGAGCACCATAAGCTGGATCCAGTCCACTGCCCAGCTGGTTTAGTGCTGGATTTCCTCCAAGGACAGTTCGGCAAAGTGTTGGCTTTGTTCACCCTGAAAGTCTACGTGTCCACTATTTCGGTGTATCACGCCCCATTAGCACGACAACCTATGGGCAAAGACCCTCTTGTGATACATTTTCTTTGCAGCACCGAGAGGCTGAGGCCTTCAGTACAACCTAGAGTATCTGGGTTGGATCTAACCGTCATCTTCAAGCCCCTAGCTGAGGCATCTTTCCATCAAGACCAAGTTCTTGTTGGCCATTTGCTTTCTTAAGAGAGTTGGAGACCTGCAGGCCCTTTCTGTGGCTCCCTTTTTTTCCTGCAGCTTACTCCAGACATGGCCAGTGCCTTCTTGAACCCAGAATGGCTTACATCCAAAAGGGCCTTCGGTCGTCCCATGACCTCCTCTATCCTCCTCTGTTTTGAACCGGCTATGTCTGATACTTGCACTGGACACCTACGTCCACAGAACGGGTCCCTGGAGAAAATCTGATCGCCTGTTTGTCTGCTGCAGCCCTCCAAAGAGAGGGCTCCCTGCTAATAAGGATGGATTATTGATGCCATCGCATCATCCTCTGGTCTCCCCTCTCCATTCAGAGTCAGAGCTCACTCCACCCAGAGTGTGGATGCCTCAAAAGCTTGGTCCTCTGGAGTACCCTCCAAGACATTTGCAACGCTGTGGGCCCGTCCACCCTGCTGACCTTCGTCCGGTTCTATAACCTGGACCGCAGTGCCACTACTGGCCCCTCTGTCCTTTCCACCTAGCTGTGCTTATTTACACTATTCAGGGACTGGTCATTCTGGCGTGAATGGACACTTGTTCCCAAAGCCGTTAGACGCAGTTCGAATTTCTGAAAGGGATTGTTTTTAGGTTACGTATGTAACCCTAATTCCCTGAGGGAACGAGACGCTGTGTCTCTAAGCCACCCTGCCGGCATCCCTGCAGCACTACCTTCTCCTTTACAAAAGCTGGCGCCAGCTTCACTCCATGTGTGTTTTATACTTCCTGGTCATGACCAGCATCCAATTTTTGACTGATTACACACATTATTTCAGAGCATGAACATTCAAGCGCGTTCCCAAAGCATTTCGACGCAGGATCTCGCTCCCCCAGGAAACTATGGTTACATATGTAACCTAGAGACATTTCCACTGATCATCCTTAAGATGTTTCTACTACTTGATATGATTCTTGTGGTAAATTCAGTTGATTGGACATAATTTAAAAAGGTACACACCGAAATGGTCCCAAAGATAACAGTGCATGTCAGAGCACAAATCAAGCCATAAAGTCAAAGGAAAGTCTGTAGACCTCCAAGACAGGATTGTATCGAGGCACAGAACTGAAGGTCCCAGTGAGCACAGTTGCCTCCATGATCCGTAAATGGAAAAAGTTTGGAACCACCAGGACTCTCCCTAGAGCCGGCCACCTGGCCAAACCGAGTGATCAGTTAGAGAAGGAGGGAACCAAGAACCCAATTGTCACTTTGAAAGAGCTCCAGCATTTCTCTGTGAAGGGAAGAAAGCTTTTCACTCCACCAGTCAGGCAGTCATATTGTACAGTGTCCAAACAGAAGCCACTCCTCAGTAAAAGGAACATGACAGTTCACCTGGACTTTGCCAAAACGTCTGGATCAAGTGAGAGATAAAAGCAGCAATGTACAGACACATGCTCCAAACATGCTCCAAAGTGTTCTTGAACTCAGACTGGAGCGAAGGTTCATCTTCCAACAGGACAACAACCCCAAGCACACAGCCAGAAGATCAAAGGAGTGGCCCAGCTGGAGCCCCAATTTGAACCCGATTGAACATCTCTGGAGAGATCTGAAAATGGCTGTGTACTGATGCTCCAAACAAACCTGATTCAACGTGATTAAGATTGAGAGGTTCTGCAAAGGAGAATGGGAAAAACTGCCTTGAAAATTGTGCTCAGCTTGTAGCATCATACTCAAAAATACATGATTTTTATTTCTTTATTTGTTCAATACATTAGCAAATATTTCAAACAAACTTTTTTGTTAGTAGAATTTTGTAAAAAAAAAAAAAAAGATAATTGAATCAATTTAAGAGTAAGGCTGTAACATAACAAAATGATGAAAAATGTAAGCGCTGTGAATACTTTCCGGAAGTCTGCTACCAACATATGCCAAAATCCCATCTCTACATATGCTCCTATAATGCGTGATTACTGTGGGTTTATAAATACATGGCAAGGAATCTGAGACCATTTCTCCATGCAGAATTTCTCCAGATCATTCAAATTTTGAGGTTTATACTCGTGGACCTGAAAGGTTTTCTATGAGGTTTAAGTTAGTATAGTTTTTGGATTATTGTCCTTTTGGAAGATACAACCACAACCCATTTGAAACTTTCTGGCACAGACAGTCAGGTGTTTATTTAATATCTGTTGATCTTTGAGTCCATGGTGCCATATAATATAACAAAATATATAGACAGAAAAAATATTAAATGGTCACCACCATACTTAACATTGGCAATGACAGTTTCCTTTAGATGGCACTAACTTTGTAAAAAGTCTTACACAATGGCTTAGGACTACAATTAACGTGAACATTTTGTACCTGAGTCTGTTTCAGTGAACAACAATGATGCAAATATAATGAATGGACATTAAGTGCCACCCAGATTAGGATGGGTTCCTATTTGAGTTTGGTTCCTCTCAAGGTTTCTTCTTCATACTATCTCAGGGAGTTTTTCCTTGCCTAAAACTGTAACTGTACTTTAAACTGTACTTTTGGACAGTGATGGAGCCAGCTTTGAAAGTGAAGAAAGCGATCGCAGGGATGCTTGGAGTGTGGCAATGTACACTTGTTCCCAAAGCGTTGTTGATGCAGCGTATCATTTCCTTGGGGAACCACAGTAACATATGTTACCTAGAGACGTTCCCCTTAGGGAACTTGAGCTGCATCAGCAACGCTTTGAGTACAAGTGTACAATACTGCCAGACTGACCAATTCCTGTCTAGTGTGGATGGGCACAGCTTGGTTGAAGGGCAAAGGGGCCAGTGGTAGAGTGGCACTAATGTTAAGGGTATAGGACCTGACAAACGTCAGTGGGTTAGATTAGCCCACAGTGTTGCAAATGTCTTGGAGAGGCACTTCAGAGGAAAAGGCCTTAGAGGCCGCCACACTTGAGTGAGCTTTGACCCCGAAAAGGGTGGGGAGACCAGAAGACTCATAAGAGGAGTAGATAGCATCCACAATCCACCTGCTGAGGGTCTGTTTATCTGCAGGGAGACCCTTCTTATATGGATCATAGCAGACAAACAACTGGTCCGTCCTACTCTACAGGGCAGTTCTGTAATCGGACACACCAGGTTAAGCTTCTCCTTGTCGGGGGCCTGAAAAGAAGGAGAATAGAATTCCTGGAGCATGACTGGTCTTGACTGGACATACCCCAGCCTGGGGTAGAGGAAGGCAATAGCCATGCCTGGGGTGAACTTTAGGCAGCAAGGGCTCATGGAAAGGTCCCTTAATCTCTTTAGAGATGAGATGGCTAGTTTGACTGTAAGAAAATCTCAGCAAGCGGAGCACAATAGCAGACACGTAAACCTTTAAGGTGGAAGAAGACAACCCTTTGGCAAACTGTTCCTGAAGAAATTCCAGCACTGTGCCAACAGGGCAGTAACTGGATCTAACTGGTGACCTTCGCACCATATAGTGAACAGGTGCCACTTTTCCGAATAAGGGCTGGCCCAGGATCTAGACACCTCAGTGTCCCCCTCCCTTAAGAGCCCTCCACACAGCCTGAATGAACGCTTGCCTTTAGTTTGCTTTTCCATTTTCCCGGTTTTTTTCCTATTTTTTAACCGACTAACCAAAAACAAACACACACAGAGCCCTTTCTGAACAAACAGAAGCTAGCGCCATCTCCACGGCATGTGCTTTTACTCTTCCTGGTCATAATGTCACATGCTTTTCAGTTGGACTGATCACACACGTGGTTCAGGGTGTGGTCATGCAGAGGCATTTCCAAAGTGTTATTGATGCAGCTTGAGTTTCCAAAGGGGAACTATTTTTAATAGCCACTTCCCATTTGGTAAAGCTCAAATATCTTTTGCTCCTCACCACCACCACAGCTGTATTCTTTGGTCATACTTATTGTGATGAACAACTAATAATATCTGCATTACTGAAAAATGTCCTGTTCCTAATCGCCTAGTTTTACTAACAATTTTAAATATCAGTGGAAAATTGTTTCAGATTTATTTTACTTATATGAATTCTTAGGGGTGCCCTTAACTGTGGCACACAAATGTTTTGTTTAAATAGTACTGTGTTTTGTTTGCAACTGTATAATATCCACGAAAGCTGAATATCTTGTGAATTAATTGAACAAGCAATCATAAGGTTAAACAACATTGAAAATATTTCACAACTGTAATTTTTTATTTTTTCCCAAGGATACCAATAGTAGTCTAAATCCCTGTACTCATTATTTAATTTGTTAAACTGGTTTGAATAGTGATATGCAAAATGTATTAATTTTTTCACAATAGAATTTAACTAATTACAAACGACAGATACCGTCTTCATTTTCAGGTTAACTAAGGCTTAATATTGTCAATTTCTTTAATGTTCAGAACAATTTTAAAAGGAGAATTAGGTGCCTACAGATGATATCTAAACACCAAGAACTCCTACATAGGGCTTTATAGGTGAAAGAGTTTTAAGCAGAGTCTTATGATACATATTCTCAATTTGAAAAAGATTTTAACCAAGCCAGAGATTCCAAAAACAATGGCACCTGAAGAAACGTTTTATCAGCGGTCTCAGTGTGATGTGTTTGCAGATATAATGGAGTCTTTCTTTTGGTGTGAAGACTCAGTAGGGATGCAGTTATAAGCCAGAAATGTGTGCTGTGTAAAAACAGAAGAAAGAAATTCCTGCTGGTTGGAGATAGAACAAGATGAAAACTTCAAAACATCAAAAAATCCAAAGAAAAAAAAAGGACTTAGAGAAACTACTAAAAAAACACATATGGAATTATGTAGTAAACAAAAAAGTGTTTAACATGTCATAAAATGTTTTATAGCTACAAAATAGCTACATTTAACTTTGATAAGAGCTTGGCAAACTTATTTACATTCCCACAACAGATTTACAAGGTAGTGACTTAGAATGGTTTTCAGTAACAGGTAGATCTTGTCAAGAGTTTGCTTTTTTAATGTGCTTTAGATTATCAGTTGTCCTGTGCATTGTAAGGCTGGGCACAGAGTCAGTAGCCTTATTAGTACTGTAGAAATCGATATTATATCAAGAAACATTGAATTAAGTAAAGAGAAAAGACAGTCTATCATTACTTTAAGAAATTAAGGTCAGTCAAGTCAAGTTTATTTTTATAGCGCATTTTTACAACGGACACTGTCTCTAAGCAGCTTTACAGAATTTAAGAGTTAAGGGAAACGTTGTGTATTTATCCTTGATGAGCAAACCATGGTTACTGCGGCAAAGAAAAACTTAGATAGAAACCAGACTCAAAAGGGGAACCCATCCTTATTTGGGTGATCAGTCAATCTGAAAAATCTCAAGAACATTAAATGTATCCCAAGTGCAGTCTCCAAAACCATTAAACACTATAAATACATTTATTAGAATTACCAGCCTCGGAAAATGCAGATTTACATAAATGCATTTCAGGGTTTAAATGACAGACATAGTTCCTCATCAGTTGTTCAAAGGACACTGCATGAGTCAGGCCTTGATGGTCGAATAAAAATAAAAATAAACTTACTTTGGAAGAACAACAAGCAGAACATTCGCTTGAGCCAAAAGACACAAGGAATGGAAATTAGATCAGTGGAAAACTGTATTTTAGTCTGATGAGTCCAAATTTGTCAATCTTGGTTCTAACCGCAATGTCTTTGTTAAACACACAGAGGGTGAACATTTCCTAAAGCATGGAGCAGAAGGTGTAATAGTGTGGGGGTGTTTTGCTAGTGACCCTGTTCATGATAAGTCAAAATTGAGGGCACGTTTAACCAGCATGTCTACCACAGCATTTTGTAGACATGTTAACTAGCATTTTGCAACAACATGCCATCTGTCTGGTTTGCCCTCAGTGTAAACATAAGTTTTTAAACAAAGCAATGACCCAAACACACCTCTAGGTTATGTAAGAACTATTTATTTAAGAAGGAGAGTGAAGGAGAGCTGCATCAGATGACCTGGCCTTCACAATCACCTGATTTAAATAAAATAAGATTGAAGGAAATTGAAGGAAAAGCAGCCAACAAGCATAAACCCATAAACCCTAACCCAATCCAAGTGACTCCCTCTTAAGGCTGACTGCGAAAATGCAACGTGTGCAAAACAGTTAACACAGCAAAAAGTGGCTACTTTTTGGAATCAAAAATATAAAACATATTATGGGTTATTTAAATCATTCTTGTCGACTACATAAATACATATTTGTTCTGTAACAATCTCATAATCATAATCTCAATGCCTTCATCTTTTATTAATGTACACTATTGAAAACAATAAAAATCATAAAATAAGAAGGTGTGTTCAAACATGTAACTGGCACTGTATCTGAGGTTTATGGTAGCTCAGTGGTTAAGGCATTGGACTTTGGATCAGTTGGTCACAAAAACAAATCCTGCCAAGCTGCCACTGCTGGGCCCTTAAACAAAGGCCCTTAACCATTTCCTGCTCATTTGTAAGTCGCTCTGGCTAAGGACATCTGCCAAGATGTCGTAAATATAAATTAATAATTACACAGTATGAAATGACTGTAAAAGCTGAAATTCCAACAAAGTCCACAGTGTGGAAGCAAAACTCTTAAATGAATCCAATTTCCTCACTTCCTCACACACACACGATTTACATTTGCATTTGCGGCATTTAGCAGATGCCCTTAATTTAAATATAACTCTTGAATTCTACAAAGCAAACTTGGAAAGTGCTTATTTAAGTGTTTAAGGAAGAGGTAGGTCTTCAATCATTGCTTGAAAATGCAATAAACACACACACTGTAAACACACACACACGCGCACACACACACACACACACACACACACACACACACACACACACACAAAATGTAGCAAAAGTACACCTATCTTTTACTTAAGATGAAGTACATATACTCATGTTTTAAAAGACTTAAAGTAAAGAAGTTTAGGCTCTGACATATACTTAAAAAGAAGTAACCATTACTCCTACCTTTAGTTTAGTGACATGCTGGTAACTAAACCTCACATCAAATTAAAATATCATTACTAAATAGTAAAAAAATGTTGTTACCTAATGAATGTACCGAGGCTGAACATCCACCATATACACACGTGGACAAAATTGTTGGTACCTTTCGGTCAATAAAAGAAAAACTCACAATAGTCACAGAAAAAACTTCAATTTGACAAAAGTAATAATAAATTAAAAATTCTATGAATGTTAACCAATGAAAGTCAGACATTGCTTTTCAACCATGCCTTAACGGAATTACAAAAAAATAAATAAACGCATGGAACAGGCCTGGACAAAAATGATGGCACCCCTAGAAAAGACTGAAAATTATTTGACCAAAGGGACATGTTAATTCAAGGTGTGTCCACTAATTAGCATCACAGGTGTCTACAATCATGTAATCAGTCAGCTTATAAGACCATTTTCAAGAAGCTAGATGTTCCTGTGACTACAGTTGCACATATAATTAAAAGATTTAAGATCCATGGGACTGTAGCCAACCTCCCTGGACGTGGCCGCAGAAGGAAAATCTATGGCAAATCAAAGAGACAGATAATCCAATGGTAAAAAAAAAAGAACTCACAAAGACTCCTAAAAAGATCCAAGGTGATCTCCATGTTCAAGGAACATCAGTGTCAGATTGCACCATCCGTCGTTGTTTGAGCCAAAGTGGACTACATGGTAGACGACCAAGGAGGACACCATTGTTAAAAACAAATCATAAAAAAGCTAGACTGGAATATGCCAAAGATACTGGGAGAATGATCTATGGACAGATGCGACAAAAAATTCACTTTTTGCCAAGGCACATTAGATCTAAGTTAACAGACATAAAAATGAAGCATATCAAGAAAAGAACACTGTCCCTACTGTGAAACATGGAGGAGGCTCTGTTATGTTCTGGGGCTGCTTTGCTGCATCTGGCACAGGGTGTCTTGAATCTGTGCAGGGTACAATGAAATCTGAAGACTGTCAAGGGATTCCAGAGAGAAATGTGCTGGCCATTGTTAGAAACAGGACAATGTTGCAACAGGACAATGACCCAAAACACACAGCTAAAACACCCAAAAATAGCTAAGAGGAAAACATTGGACTATTCTAAAGTGGCCTTTTATGAACCCAAACCTAAATCCTATTGAGCATCTTTGGAAGGAGCTGAAACATGCCGCCTGGAAAAGACACCCTTCAAACCGGTAACAACTGAAGCAGTTTGCTCATGAAGAGTGGGCCAAAATACCTGCTGAGAGGTGCAGAAGTCTCATTGACATTTACAGGAATCGTCTGATTGCAATGATTGCCTCAAAAGGTTGTTCAACAAAACATTGAGTTAGGGGTACCATCATTTTTGTCCAAGCCTGTTCCATGAGTTTATTTTTTTTTAATAAATTCGTTGAAGCAATGTCTGACTTTCATTGGTTAACATTCATAGAAATTGTATTTATTATTACTTTTGTCAGATTAAAGTTTTTTCAGTGACTATTGTGAGTTTTTATTCCATTGACTGAAGGGTACCAACAATTTTGTCCACGTGTGTATAACACAAGCAGAGAAAAGATGATGATGATCAGGTGATTAGAAATGTCTCTGTTCTCAGTCGTGTTTACGTCGCTGATTTCCTCTGTCTTATCAAGATTAGCCATACTTGTTGCCTTCTGACTTGTGTGTTGTTAGCTTTGTAAACTAGCTAACATCTGTGGTGTGTGAGAGCCACGAAATAATACACCAGTTGTAGTTTGAAAAAAGCCACGCAATAACAGAAATTATGTTGAAAATGACAGGAAATATTGATTGTCATCAAATAGATTATAATAGATTAATAGATTAAATAGAATAATTAAAACTAACATAGCAAGTATGGTTTGAAAATGTAAGCAGTAGAAAGTACAGATATTTGTGTAAAAAATGTTATGAGTGAAAGTAAAAAGTTGTCAGAAAAAGAAAAAGTGAAGTAAAGAGCTGATACCAAAAAAAATCTACTTAAGTACACTTATGAAGTATTTATATTATTTTCCACCTTTGACGCACACACACACACACACACACACACACACACACACAAAGATACCAGGCCAGGCATAAAGCTAAACAGTTAAGAATTAAGGGCCTTCATTTTATTTAAAACGCAACTATATGGTCTGAAAAAAACCCTATTGTATCATTAAAGGTTTCCATTATTAGTAGATTGAAAACTTTTTATTTATTTTATTTTTTTATATTGTGATGTTGACTTCACGTCCCGCTTACATCAACAGGCAAACGCTCTGAACACGACAGCCAGGTGGGTGCTGAATGGACTGCGCCAGTTCAGCACCCATGTTGTGGAAAGCTGCAGCGCACATAGCAGGGGGGCGGAGCGACACAACAAGGCACGGCTGAAACCGAATAAGGAGAGCGCCAAGTCTTCACCCTCACTGAGAAGACTGAAGAGTATAAAAGGAGCCAAGTAGGAAGACAGGTTGGAGAATGTCTGGCTCTTGACTAATCCACGGATTATCTCTCCATTTTCTCACAAGAAGCAGCGACGGCAGCGAGAGCAGCGCAAGCTATCGCAGCGGCCACGCAGACGCTTATGCTGCTTCTTTGATCCTCGAGAGGTCTCTATGTGCCAAGGATACGGCCGTGGCATAGAGCAACTCGAGACCAAAGCGTCGCTACCCTGAAACACCTTCAAGCTCCAAATAATGCCAACCAACGGACTAAGAAATACTCGCATTCATGACTTTACTTCTCTCTTTTCCCCACCACTCCTGTAACTGTAAATAAACCACAACATGATTCTTGCAATTCTGCTCTCCTGGTGTGTGTGTTTCACCCGTCACGTGAGCGAGTCGCTACATTGGTGGAGAACGCAGAAATCTTGGAAATCCCCATCCCGTCACACATCATGGATCCCTTAATAAAACATCTGTTGGAGTCGAACATCCAACACATAAACACAAGCAACAGAAGAGCTCCTTAAATGGTGAAGAAAGCATGAGGATGATGGCAATCCCCTCCTAAAAAAGCGCAATGCCTTCTCACGAAAATAACGGCATGGGACGACCCGCAAACATTTGTGTACACTTTTGAGTGCATCGCAATACACCAGAGATGGCCAAAACATGGATGGGCTAGTAGATCTCTACCTACCGGGGGATGCCCAACTGGCATACTACAGCCTCCCAATAGAGGTGCCAGAAAATTACGATGTTTTAAAAAAGAAAATCCTAGATCAATACGGATTATTGCAGAGAAATGCCACGGTGGATTTCCACAAATGGGGTTATAAACACTGTAACGCTCCAAGGACCCAGATGGAAGGTTGAAAGGAACGACAGGCTGTGGGGATGCGAGATCCAAAAAACCCCAAAGAGATAATTGAAGCAGTGTAGTGCGCATCTATGTTAAGCCTGGAGGGAAAAACTGCTTGTTACCAGCCACGCCAAGTACATGCGCGACAAGAACGGACTCGGCAGTAACGTCACATTGGCCAGACCCTTAATCATAGCCTGAGGGGCCAAAAGTACAGGAACTATACCTGTTGCATGTGTGCATGGAGATGTGCACAAGGTGCCCATCATCAGTGTCTGGGTGGCAAACGGTGAAGGTGAGTGGCCATTAATAATAGGTGTGGTTTCTAACCTACCTGCACCACTACTCTAAGGCAGAGACTGGCCGTGGTTTCAGAAACACTAAACCATCATTTGGGGGACGAAGAAAAGCAGTAGGGGCCCATACAGCCTCGACGGCTCATGAGCACAGGAAACTGGGGCAAAGGGTGAGTCTAATAATAACAATAATCCTCTGTCAATGTGTGTCACCAGGCATCGTGAGGGCAACTTGCCAAGTGGTGCAGGTGGAGGACCAGAACAAACGGCTACCACACTCATACTTCACAGTAATAAACAGGCTCCTGTGACCTCTTGGTGCTTCCAAGGAAGAAAACTCGGTGATGCACCTAGCGCACATGTACCCACTGGGCGGACACTTGGGGCCAAGGAACATGCTGAAAAAGATAAGAGACAGGTTCCATTGGCCAAGCATGGAGGCAGAAGTACAGTGCTTCTGCCAAAGCTGCCACCGATAAAAGCCACAACAAAAAACATCACCAAGAAGCTAATTATCCTCTTCAGCCAAATGGAAATCCTGAAGGACCTACTTTCTGACCTCTGGCTTCTTTTAAACCAACTACCTGCATGTCTTCCCTCACCACATCCATAAACTTCTTCCTTGGACTTTCTCTTTCATTTCTTCCTGGCGGCTCTATCCTCAGCATTCTTCTAATGTTATATCCCATGGTCCTTCACTGCACATGTCCAAACCATCTTAATCATGCCTCCCTCACCTTGTCTCCAAAACATCCTACATGTGCTGTCCCTCTAATAAACTAATTTCTAATCCTGTCCATCATCATCACTCCCAATAAAAACCTCAGCATCTTCAGCTTTGCTACCTCCAGCTCCACCTCCTGTCTTTTATTCAATGACACTTTTCTTTACTTCTCTAGCACACTCTCCATTACTTTGCACTGTTGACCCCAGGTACCTGAACTCTTCTCTTTTCCCTGCAACCACACCATTCCAATGCCCTCCATCTCATTCACCAGAAACATTGGAGGTGGCTTTAACTGTTCTATCATGCTGTGGATCGAAAAAGTAAGGGGTGATTCTGAAGGAATCTACAGGGGAATAAAGTTGATCAGTCACACTATGAAGTTATGGAAAAGAGTAGTGGAGGCCAGGCTGAGAGAAGAGGTGGCCATCTGTGAGCAACAGTATGGTTTTATGCTGAGGAAGAGCACTACAGACGCATTAATAGAAGTATAGAGAAGGTCAGAAGAAGTTGCATTATGTGTTTGTGGATTTAGCATATGACAGGGTGCCGAGGGAGGAGTTGTGGTATTGTATGAGGACGTCAGGTGTGTCAGAGAAGTATGTGAGGGTGGTGCAGGACAGTGTGACAGCAGTGAAGTGTGTGGTGGGAGCGACAGACTGGTTCAAGGGGGAGGTTGGAGTGCATCAAGGATTGGCTCTGAGCCCTTTCCTGTTTGCTGTGGTGATGGACAGGTTGACGGACGAGGTCAGACAGGAGTCTCAATTGACTATGATGTTTGCGCAGATATTGTTATTCGTGGTGAGAGTAGGGAGCAGACGCAAAGTAATGGAAAGTATATTAGAAAAGTGAAAAGAGTGCAGGCAGGGTGGAGAGGGTGGAGAAAAGTGGCAGGAGTTAGTTGTGATAGAGGGGTATCTGCAAGAGTGAAAGGGAAAGTTTATAGGACTGTGGTGAGACCTGCGATGTTGTATGGTTTAAAGAAAGTGGCATTGAGTAAAAGACAGGAGGTGGAGCTGGAGGTAGCAGAGCTGAGGATGTTGAGGTTTTCGTTGGGAGTGACGAGGATGGACAGGATTAGAAACAAGTTTATTAGAGGGACAGACTGTGGTGAGACCTGCGATGTTGTATGGTTTAAAGTTTAAAGTTCGTTGGGAGTGACGAGGATGGACAGGATTAGAAACAAGTTTTTTTAGAGGGACAGTGCATGTAGGACGTTTTGGAGACAAGGTGAGGGAGGTGAGATTAAGAAGGTTTAGACATGTAAAGAGGAGAGCATTTGGGTACATTGGTAGGAGAATGCTGAGGATGGAGCCACCAGGAAGGACAAAAAGAGGAAGAAGGTTTATGGATGTGGTGAGGGAAGACAGGCAGGTGGTTTTGGTGAAGAAGGCAGATGTAAAGGGGAAGGGGGATATTGAGACAGATGATCCGCTATCTATCTGTCTGTCTGTCTGTCTGTCTGTCTGTCTGCCTGTCTATCTATCTATCTAATACAAAATCTACTGCAGAATTCAGGTTACAACACACCTATCTACCTACCTTCAAAGCTACAGAAGCCAATGTCAGTTACTTTAATGGAAAATGATGATATTTGATATTTGTTTATCACAGCTGTAAAATCATGTGATTCACTCATAAATCTAGGAATATTTATGTACTTTATTGGTGTCTTCTACAAAGCACTTAGTCATAAAAAATAATAAATTATAGTATATTCATGAACTTGAGCAGCAGCCATTGTTTGCGATCTGAGCTGTTTTTAGTGCTTATTTATTTACTCTTACAAAAAATAGGAATCTTAATATAATCATTTACAAATATTAGCATTAAGCGATTTATAAATATGAGACTGGAATATAAAATATAAAACTTTCTTATTTTAATTAAAAAAAAGGGCAGTAGGACCAACAGCTTATGTGCATGAGATACAGTACACCATCTAGAAGTGTTTAATAAAAACATACTTTATTATTAGTAGGAGATTTATCTGGCACATATTATCTTCTCTTGTTTAAATATTAAAGTTGAATCAATGCACAGACATTGATAATATACAGACAAGTATTTATAGTGAGAGAAATAAAAAAAAGAATGAAAGAAAGACAAAGAAACTAAGAAGAAAGACAAAGTAACAAAAGGAACCGTCGAGCTCAGCGTCGTTTCCGGAGCATGCGTTTCTCCAGCCGCTGAAGGATTTCCCTCACTGTCACATTTACTATCTCCCACGCACAGCTCTCATGAGACTGTGAGCAAAGAGAGAACAAGAGAGATGAAGCTTTTTTATTTAACACATTCAATTATTTAATGTGATCGAGTTTTGGGCTGTTTCTTTAATCATTTTAATACATGAAAAGAATTACCATATTGTCCTGAATAAAAGTCTGCAGTTTTTTGAAGCACGTAGTGACAGGCTTGTGATCGAAAGTCTGGGGGTGAAGAGTCTGGAAAACAGCATTATTATTATTATTATTATTATTATTATTTTTATTATTATTATTATTATTGTAATAC
>MU598598.1:1661335-1676272 GCA_024362625.1 Silurus asotus | reverse complement strand
TATATATATATATTCGATAATCGAGAAGAATAGTTATATTGCAAAAACAAGATTGACTTTATGATCGTTTAATGATCTGTATGTGCAGCACGTTTAGAATGTACTTTTCAGATAAACACTGATTAGATAAACTCATTAAAGAGGCGATATTGATTTTCCATCAGTCACTAACTAATATGTTGAACATTCTTATATATATATATATTCGATAATCGAGAAGAATAGTTATATTGCAAAAACAAGATTGACTTTATGATCGTTTAATGATCTGTATGTGCAGCACATTTAGAATGTACTTTTCAGATAAACACTGATTTGATAAACTCATTAAAGAGGCGATATTGATTTTCCATCAGTCACTAACTAATATGTTGAACATTCTTGATTTAAATGATAGGTTTCTGTAAATAGCTCTCAGTAAAAGCATATCCATCTCTTTTTGCTTACAGATAAAAACATATTATGAACTAAATGAAAGGTTTGTTGACTTACCTGTGGACAAGTTCTGTCTCGTTTTAAGCCGTCTGCTGAGGCTGGAGGTGTGATGCTGAGCCCTGGAGCTCCATGGAGCTTTTATAGAGAAAGGATGCTGCAGCAGGTACACCACACCTGTCACTCTTACCCAAAATGAAACCAGATGATTCCCTCATCACATTCCAGTTTGCCATGTGGGAGTCCCCTTTGCTCAAAAGTGTGGAGGTGTATAATTGTTTACCCGAACTAGCTTTCGATGCCGTGTCTTGCGAGGAATTAAGGCAGTCTGCAGTCGAGCACGTTTATGTACAGGAATAACCGCCTATTTTGTTACATTAACACACCGGAGGTAACCTTTTCAAAAGCTCATAATGAGATGATAAAAGGGTGAAGTGAAAGCCTTAGAAAGTATTAAACAGTCTTAGATTCAGAATGACTTGGATAGGCTTTGAGATCATTCTTTATCTGCTATTCATTTATTTACATTTCCGATCATGTCCCTTGCATGAGGCTGTTGTGTTCATAAATTAAAACTAGCACTACCCAAGTGATGGAAAACTACCAAACACGGATGCACCAATTTCCAAAAAAAATATTTCAACCAGAATTTTATTTTTTTGCTGTAGCATTTTCCTCCTGTATGGTCCCACAGTGGTGGAGTATTTACCATTGTTCTTGGAGATTGCAGCTTCAGGTTCCCTGGTTTGATCCTGACCACAAATTACCATCCATCCCATCCAGGATATATTCCCTCTTTATAGCAAGTATTTCCATGTGAATAAATCCTTGTGTGTAATATAGTTTGTAGTACTTTTATATATATTTTTACACCAAAGTATATAATTTCA
Organism: Silurus asotus; assembly: GCA_024362625.1. Classification (NCBI taxonomy): domain Eukaryota; kingdom Metazoa; phylum Chordata; class Actinopteri; order Siluriformes; family Siluridae; genus Silurus; species Silurus asotus. The sequence continues at coordinate 1,674,950 of MU598598.1, read as the reverse complement.
AGCACATTCCATTTTTTTACAGTGTATATATTTATAATACTTTATAACACTTTAATATTTATAATGCATTTTTTGCCTACTTCAGTAGGAATTTAAAAAAATTGCCAAAGTTTTTCCAAACTAAACCTCTTGCACATATTTAGCTCTGCAGATTTAATAAGGGTTCCTCAGACAGGGATTATCCGGATTAAGAAAAAGTGCTGTGTTTGTCTTAGTCAGGACTATGATTTTGTTTATTTTTTTTTTTTTTTTTTGGGCTAGGGGAATCTCTTCCAAATTAATTGAGAGCAACTTTTTTTTGAGGAAGTAAACTTCCAAAAGACTCTCATGTCTCTTATGGATTATTATTGTTTCCTGCTGGACCAGATCTTTGTTGCAAAATTAATACAGGTATTACATTTGCCTCCAGGCACTGCAGGTAAACCTGCGTTCTTCCTGCATAATGGCATTCTGATACTAGTCCAGAGGACAGGAGAGCTGGGAGGTTCTGGAGAGGAAAGTGAAACTGGAAGCAGCCCGTTAGGTAATCACAATTAGTGTTATTCATGAGTTACGTTACTGTAGTGAATAAGGGAATCCTTCTGAACTTCAGTGCAATGATGTAATATGTTCTAATATAATGTTACAAACACATTTATAGAAATTTTTTTTTATATATTACGTATTTATTTATTTCCATGACCTATATGACATATCCAATCGGAAAGTTATTTGCTCAGCAAACCTAGCTTTACTAAAAATAAAGAACAACACAATATGTGTTGAACTCCTTATATTCCAGCAGCAGGTTGCTGCCTCGCTTTTCCATGGTTCTAGGTCAAAAAATAACATGAAAATCTATGTTATTTAAAGTAATCAGCTAAACAGATCACAAGTAAAACTCTTTTGGAACATAAAGACTATGTTGTATATATTGATGTATCCATGGCAGTGCTAAGCTACACAATGACTTACATTGTTCTAATGAAGAAACAAACCAAATCAGGAAAAACTAAGACTGTAATGATGTTCTTTCTGTTGAATCACTTTTTAATAATAGACCAGGTTATTGGAAAGTATTTACTAAGTGGGTGTCAGCGAAGAAATAGAAACTTACAGATGCAACAGCCACAAGTTAGGAAACAGGTAATGCATGGAAATCCTTGACACATCACATATTTTAACTCACTTCCTTGTGCCTCAACCCTGCCTTAAGCATTTTAGGTTTCCAACAACTGTTGTATGTCATTATTAATGTGTTCTGATGTGATAATTAATGCCTGTTATAACGGAGGCTTCTCATAAACCATTTAAATCTTTGTCATGAGTTTTCTTTAATTTAATGTTTAGTATCAGCATGTAATTATCCTGCACTAAACCATTCTCCCTCTGATCATCAACCACTGCTCGACTGGTCCCACCATCTCTCAAGTTACAAGGGAAGCATGTCAGGGTCAGGACTCGAACCGGAGACATTAAAGTGAGAGGCAGGATCTCTAACTGTCTGCCACAGGGAGGTGAGCGTACCCAAATGCAGACACATGCTTGAAAGTGACAACGAATCCATTTTTATTAGAAATGTCAATGAAACACAAAAAAGTATAAATCCAAAATTAAAAATATTAAAATGATAACCAAAAATTCTTAAGGAGAAAGTCCAATATTCCAACAGGAAAAAAACAAAAACTACCCAGGTAGAGTACATTAACAAAGTCTCTAAAGAAGCACAGAATTACTCAAAGTCTTAAAAGAAAGCAAAAACAAACTCAACAACAAAGACACCAGGGTACACGAGAACAAGGCAGATGACATGGGTAAAACAAACTACAAAAAAAATGGCCACAGAACAACATAGAACCAGTGACAGACAGGCACAAAAGGGGAACTAATGGGAGACCCAATGCCATCTTGTGGCAGGAACAGAAAATAGGTGGGGGGCCTTACCCAAAAATCCCCACTGATACTGATAAGTCATGCTTCAATTCTTCTCTTTGAGTCTTCTCTTGTCACCAAGCGGTGGAACAAACTTCCACTTGATATCTGATCAGCTGAGTCTCTGGGAGTCATCACAATGTCTGAACAGGCACATTTTGCAGCAGTTGTTAACCATTTCAGGACTTTTCAGGACTAAAAACTCTCTTTTCGACTCAACAGAGTTCAGACTGTTGGTATTCTTTGTCTGCATCGTAATAAAACAGTACAAGGTGATATCAAAAAGTTTTGAGACTAGCTCTGTTTACAAGAAAGTACTTTAATTTATCGATCTATAATTCATGTTGTTTTATGTAGCACCAGGGATCTGGAAGAACGTTGTCTCATTTGCAGCAAATGCAGCAGCATTGCATGCATTTTTTAAAGACAGAGTCTGATTATTCTGAAAACTCATGCAGTTAATTAGTTTAATGTCTATTCAGCTATATAATTATTGTATTAATCTATATTAAGCTAAATAATCTATAGTGTATATAGTTATATTAAAACTTAATCAAAACTTGGCATTAACTGTTCCATAGAATCACATTTAACTAGTATTTGTTAAAAGTAATCTCAGGATACAGTGGGTGCAGGCTGGCAGTCACTCTGGCAGGCTACTAAAGATTTCTTGCACACAAAGGTGGATGTTGTAAAATGTGGGGACTACAGACAGGTAGACAGGTACAGAACAACAGCTGCTTGGTTTGCACAACCCTGACCAGGCATGCTGTCTGAACAGGCAGCCTTGCAGATATATTGGGTTATGTTTGCTATAGAGAAAGAGAGTGTACTAACCTCTGCAGCATGAGACGTAAAAAGTGACTGAAGCTTTTGACCTGTGTCTGCATGATTGTCTCCATTGAAGTGCTTCCACATGATTAGCCAGTTGGATAATCCCATTAATGTGTAGGGATATTAGGTCTTTCTAATAAAGTAGCCTTTGAGTTTACATCGCTTTTTCTGTTTCTTAAATGAACCAGGAGGTTTGTGCTAGTTGAGGCATTGTCAAGCTTTTTTTGTGACTGGAGGCGGAGTCTTTGAGAAGAGTTGGTAATTTCATGTATGAGCATAAACCTGTGTCGGATTAATGTTGCCTCTTTTTATACATTTTATCTAGTAGAGGAACTGGGATGCCAAGCAGAGAGACTATAGGGAAGCCCAGACAGAAAAGCTTAAATAAACTTTAATAAAGATAATTCTCATGTCTGCTTCGCAAGTCCTTACACCAACCAGGGTGCCAGAACTAGTACACCATCATGGAAACCTTTATCAGCAGGTCATCCTTCACATGTGCATGGAGAGCGCTAACATTTGAAAGATCAAGCCCCAGGATGAATTAGTAAAAATTGGGAAACATAAATATGGTCATTAAGAGGGTTGGGTAAACACCATAACCATGACAATCAGTGAGGGTGATTGAACTTACATCTTTACACTGCACTGTGATGTCTAAATGGTAAAGCAAATATGATGTTATAGACCAGGTGGAGCTGGAACAGTTCACTATGCCCTTGCCAACAGGAACAAAAGTGGTGTCCCTTCCCTGGGAAAAGGGAAATGATTCAGCTGGAAAAAGAAAGAGTAGTGGCATATCCAGCGGTAGGTGGTCCCACTCTTTCTTACATTTCTTATTTTCCTCTGCAATTCATAATTGAAGAAAATAGGCCATTCACTTTTTTGAAGTGCAGCTCTTAAACCAATCTTCGCCTTCCAAAGTTCCTTTTCCTTTTTTACTTCCTCAATTTATTTCTCACTTTTATTGAAGTAAAAGCATTAGTCTGAAACCCCTAAGGTAAAATTTTCCATCTTATGTTATGTATCCAATCCCGAATACATCCCAAGACCTCTCTTAAAATTAAAATCCAGATTCAGTCCTGTCAATTAACCTGTACCGCCTGGAAATGACATTTTCTTACACTTTCCTGATTCTTTCTCTCATTTGTTGTATAGAGAAAAGGCTGGGGACAATATTATACCAGGTGGAGGAGGGGAAAGAGACCCTTGTAGTAGTTCCTTCGATGAAGTGGGTAGTCCTCACTCAGCAATTATATATTTTTTGTGATTATGAATCATCTCAATGTGCAGATAATTCATTGGTTATAAGGACTTTGAGAGACTTATGAGGCTGATGGTTGTGGTTGATTTCCTGTATTGCCAAAGGAAGGGGAGTCATTGGCATTTTGATTTGCTACCCAGCAAGACTCGACCAGTATGTACTGTATGTGTGACTGCAGGGGCATTTAGAAACAGAGCTTGTAGGGTCATGAAGAAATGGATAGTTTTATAAAAGAGCATACGCCTGTGTCTAAATATTGTGGGACATTATTTTTATTATCTTTCATTGGGGAATACCAAAAACAAAGACAGTCTACAGTACAAGTCAATACAACCTTTCCAAATAACATTCTATTGAGCAATTTATGAATAAAACTTTTCCTATTTATGAATAAATAGGAAAAGTTTCTAAACCACGAATTTTACAATTACAGTATTACAGTTAAGTATGTTTTATAAATATTATGTTGTATTAATGCTTTCAGCATGTGGTCAAAATGCAAACATCAGTGTCTGTGTACAGATTAAATTTTTAAGAAGGAGAGCAAACCCTGCTCCACCTGTTATAGAGTAAATGCACATGATTCCTGTAAGCACATCTGCAATGGCACACCTGTAGTAACGGTTATATTAAAAGAAAATGGCATGAGAATAAATTCCTGCAGGTGAACAGATAACAACCCTAAATGGTGTTGCCAGAGGCGGTTTTATGGCACGGTTTCTGTGTAACACTTATCAAGTAGCATCAAGGACAATGTTGTAGTATTGCTGTTATTCTTTTTAAACTGTGCCTTAAAAACCGGTTATTTTCTATAGAGCATGGTTTATTTATTTGAAATAATCAAACACGTGATCTATTGTACAGAAGCATAAAGTGCAAAACTAGAATGCCAAGAATGTCTCATCTGGGATTTGGCACTGAACTCAGTCACATTTGTTTACACAAGCAAACCCTTTTCACAGAAACATTTTCCAGACAAGTGTCCTCCGATTGACTTATTCAGGTCAACTAAGGTAAAACCATAAAGCAAATTCCTTGCCTCTATATAATAAAATATTTTTACATTTAAAAATGTCTGTCTGTCTGTCTGTCTGTCTGTCTGTCTGTCTGTCTATCTATCTATCTATCTATCTATCTATCTATCTATCTATCTATCTATCTATCTATCTATCTATCTATCTAAATGTACGTCATTTATTTATAGATGCAACTGCTCTATCCAAAACAGGGTGACAAGGTTTATTCAGAGTCTCTACTGGACACACTGGCCGTAATTCTTATTATTTACACACTCATTTACACTCATTCATCTTCTTAATGGCATGTATATTAGAGATGTGAGAAAACTGGATAGCATGGAGGAAACCCAAGCTCTAAAGCAAACCGGGGTTCCTGGATCTGTGACAATTACAGAATTAGTATTTGACCAAATAATAATGTATATAAAAAAAAAAGATAGACCAGGGCAAGACTGAGCAAAGCAACAAGACACAAGGTAGTTATACTGCATCAGCAGACAAAGATTTTAAAGCAGATTGGGGTTTCAAGAAGTGCTGTTCAAGCTCATTTCAAGGAGCACAACGAAATAGTCAAGTCAAGTCAAGTCTATAGCGCTTTTCACAACAGACATTGTCTCAAAGCAGCTTTACAGAAATCAACAGTCAAGGTAAACGATGTGCATTTATCCCTGATGAGCAGCCGTGGCGACTGTGGCAAGGACAAAATCCCTTAGATGTTATGAGGAACAAACCTTGAGAGGAACCAGATTCAAAAGGGGAACCCATCCTCATTTGGAAATAGGCAATGTTGAAGGCAATAGACACAGTGGTCAGGTAAGAAAATGAATGAAAAGGCACAGTTTGTTGAATTCATTTCGACATCTGAAAATGTCCAGCAGTGCCATCAGAAGAGAACTTGCAGAAACCAGTGGGACCCTGGTACACTCATCTACTTTCTAGAGAACCTAGCATGGACAAAATTGTGGCCAAAAAGCCATACCTCTGACATGGAAACAAGGTTAAGTGACTAAAATATACATGAAAACATAAACAATAGGGTGCAGAAAATTTGCAGCAGGTGCTCTGGACTGAGCGATACAGTAATGAGCAGTGTTGGGGGAAATAATATTACTTTTCTGGAGTAACGAGTAAAATAGCACGTAGCACAAATTTACACATTAATATCTGAGTTATTTTTTTTTTTTAAGTAATGCAAGTTACTTTTCAGTTAAATTATTTTGCATAAAAAAATTAATACTGAATTAAACTGAACGTAGTCACGTAGAATCGCACACTCATACATGCGAGCAACGGGAACAGAGGCTGGTCAGAAGCAAACCAGAGAATTACATTACTGTGATGGAAGTATTCTTATTATTTTGAAATAGTCGAGGAAAAGGAGAATGGAATAATGGTTAAGTGTAGATTATGTGTTGGTGAAAAGCTCTTGTCAACTGCAAAAATACCACTTAAAAAAAAAAGTAGTGCTGTGCTCTGCATGCAAAGCACAGCACTACAGATGTGTGTGTGTGTGTGTGTGTGTGTGTGTGTGTGTGTGTGTGTGTGTGTGTGTGTGTATGCAAAAAGAAGACAGAAATATAGAAAACTTTTGCCGACTTTCCACCACTGCAGCTCTATAGACTGCTGAGAATAAAAGTTTTCCGTGGGAGACACATGTACGATGTAATCGCAGCGGAGAAAGAGAACAAAATCCCAACTCATTTGCTCTTTTTGGGAAGATAAACTGCCACGGTCACTGATAATAGCGCAAACTTTGTAAAAGCGTTCAGAATGTTTTAAGCTGATGATGGATCAGGTAATGAAGTAGACGAGGACGAGGTCATATTTACGGAATTGCACGATGTTTTACGTGATGACGGTGAAAGGTATGTTCTCCCTCCACATCACCGGTGTGCAGCCCACACCTTCAAACTTATATACACGAACGATAGTTACATTCTTGACAGCGAAGGCAGATTAAAAAACTGTGTACAGAAGTGTGACTGGAAAGTGTTTAGCCTTGTGGTCAAAATGTAGTCGATCATCTTATTGTTCTCAGAAGGTATTAAGCATTTTAAATGTTTAAAAAAATGTCTTTTACCCTAATATAAGTGATTTCTTAATGGCAATTATCTAAATTACACCTGTTACACTTGTAAGGCATGAAGGAGATACAAGTGACGCAAAAGTAACACAAAAGTAATATAACGCATTACTTTCCATAAAAAGTAACTAAGTAACATAATTAGTTACTTTTTGAAGAGTAACTCAATATTGTAATGCGTTACTTTTAAAAGTAACATTGCCCAACACTGGTAATGAGTGTCTGCAGGCAATAGTGAAGCATGGTGGAGGTTCCCTGCAAGTTTGGAGATGCATTTCTGCAAATGGAACTGGAGATTTGGTCATGTTTAATGGTGTCCTCAATGCTGAAAAATACAGGCAGATGCTTATCCATCATACAATACGATCAGGGAGGCACTGATTGGCTCCAAATTTATTATGCAAAAGGACAACGACCCCAAACATACAGTCAGTGTCCTTCAAAACTATCTTTAGTGTAGAGAACAAAAAGGTGTCCTGAAAGTGATAGTGTTGGCCTTCACATAGCCCTGATATCAACATAATTGAGTCTGTTTAGGTTTACATGAAGAGCCGGAAGGATTTGAAATAGCCTACATCCACAGAAGATCTGTGGTTATTTCTCCAAGCTGAGTTTCTTCATAAGCTGTGTGCATGTGTACCTAGAAGAATTTGTTTTTGAAGAGAGAATGTTTTGCAGGCAAAAGTTGGTCACACTAAATATTGGTTTTATTTGGATTTCTCTGTTCATTAACTTTCCCTTTTGTTAATCAACAATAGTAAACTATCAGCACTTCTATTTTTGAAAGCGTTTTTACTTTTACATCATTTTTTACAAGTGTTGTTTGTGTGTGTGTGTGGGTGGGAGTGTGTGTGTGTGTGTGTGTGTGTGTGTGTGTGTGTGTGTGTGTGTGTGTGTTTTGTTTTTCATAGCAACAGGAAAAAAAATAGAAAGGTAAGATTTCCCTATGAAGAGCTTGTTTTTTTGTTTCAAGAAAGTTTGGAGGTTCAGATAATCAGATAAGATCTTTTCACAGGCAGCAGAACCACCATGGTTTCAATCAGACCAATACAAAACACAGCATGAAAAGGAGGAAATGATGTAAAGTTTTAAAAATATCAAACAGTGATGTGTGTGTGTGTGTGTGTGTGTGTGTGTGTGTGTGTGTGTGTGTGTGTGTGTGTGTGTGTGTGTGTGTGTGTGAGGGGCAGGCATGTGCACGCATTCAGAAATGTAGCATAACTTGCTTGCACACGTTAAAATTTGCATATAGCAGCGCCGGAAACTTGACTGATGAGCCAGGATGTGTACATGAAATGTACTTTTCAGAATACATATTAGTTTTCTTTATTGGACTAACAATGACTGGCAGTAAATAAAAAATGAAAGTGAGATGTCCTCTGTTTATCGGAAATTCACTTTACTCATCAATGTTGTGATGGTTACAGTTTCTTGTTTTTATTTGATGCCTAAACAATGTGAGTACCAATATATTTTTATATTAAATATAAACAACAAACTACATGACAGACCATGTAGTTATATGAAAATAATCCACAAAATGGTGTCATTTATAATAAATCTAATTAAATCAATGACCCAAAATATATTAAACTCAAAAAACACAGTTACTATACATTAAGAACAACAATTACACAATTAGCTTTAGCAGCAAATTGGACTACACTCACACTCTTGTGATTTTTTATCCAAGTTTAATTGATTTTTAAAATAACTAAAAATATTTATAAAATTTGGCCAAATAGCTGAGAATTAATGTTTCAAAGGCTCAGTAGCAACTTTGTGAAATTTGTACATCTAATTAGAAATTAAACATGTTAACTCCTGAGCTGTTATTCAAACAAAATTTTACTTAGGTGAAAACACCTGAGATCTTAGAAATATACACTTTTTTGTCACATGCTCATTTATGTGAGCAAAGAACAAAGGCATTTTCATTACTTATGTTTATGCAGGTACTGTACTTTCATTTATGGGGGGTATTCTGACAGTTTCTGTCCACACCGGGGCATTTGTCAAGTCTTGCACTTAAATGGCATGTTTGTCAGGAATTTTCTTGTTTCCTTGTTCCTTTAAAAGGTGCTGATGCTCATGGGCTGTAGTGAAACTATTATAGAGTGAAAGAAATTGAAAACAGTTTTTAGAGAACTAAAAAGATATTTAGAAAAATTAATTATAACCACAGCAACAAGAAAAAAAAAAACATTTAATTCAATAGAGTAGAAAACCCAGTATCCTATCCAGTATAATATTTTAATATTTAGTTTGTAAGCAGATTCAGATGCAGCGCTCCCACCGCTGCGACCCGGGTTCGTTTTCCGGTCAGGGAACCATCCCCAGCCACTCTCAGTGCCGGTCCCAAGCCTGGATAAATTGGGCAGGGTTGCGTTAGGAAGGGCATCCAGCAGAAAACATGTGCCAAATCAAAAATGTGCGGAGGATCCGCTGTGGCGACCCCAAACAGGAGAAGCCGAAAGAAAGTTTTAGTTTGTAAGCAGATTCTGGACAACTGAATAAACTGAACACCAATCACACACACTGTTTCTGTGACACATTTACATTTATGGCTTTTGGCCGATGCCTTTATCCAGACTTACATTTTTATCTAATTCATACAACTGAGCAGTTATTGGGTTAAGGGCCTTGCTCAGGGGCCCAGAATTGGCAGCTTGGTGTGCTAGTATTTGAAATCATGACCTTCAGATTCAAAGTCTAATGGCTTACTAGGGTGTGGTAGCTTAGAAGCTATCAGTGGCTAGCATTACATTTATATTTTATACTCTAATCTGTAACACATGTTGCTGCATGTATTGGGATTTCTAGGTGTTGCAAAAACCTCATCAAATCAGTGCATGAGCATAGTACAACATGACATCATTGTTAATGACTTATAAGAATGGATGCAATATTAGATTTCTAGAGCAGATATACTGTATATCTGCCAGAATAATAAATGTTTTCCGCTCCAAACACACTAGATAGGGTTGGTAGCTTTAGAATTCAGATAAAATAAATACAGAAATACAGAATGTTTTTTAATTTTGAGAAAATTAAACAGCACCATGCAAATGATTCAGCCTGTTGCCCAGTCAAATGGGGTTAAAAAGAAAAGCAGTTTCCAGATCACTGTTTTATTAAACGTATAATCATAAAATATATTCTCCCTGGTTCAGCACTGAACTGTGCAGAGGTCATTGCATTCATTTTCTCAATAATGCTAATATGGTCCATTGTATGTTCTATGACTTTTAATGATTATCACACATTTCCGCATTTTAATGACATGAGATAAATACACATCTCTCAACTCAGTTTATTGTAGCAAAGTATGTTGAGAAGCTTTATTGATGGTCTTTTAAGAAAGGTTCCAAATATGCACTCTGACTAAGGAATGGTTTCTATTTTCATAATAACTTTAACATTAATAATATATGGTGGTTGTTGGGTTACATCTTACATATATATTATTTAATAAATATTTACAAAAAACAGCCTTTGGAAGTATATATGTGTATATAGAAGCACTTCAGCAGAACCCAAGTCCCTTTCTGTAATTTACCAGGTTCTGCTGGGCTCTTTTTGCTGAGAAGATACAATGGGGAACTACATAAATTCTTCCATAAATTATAGGAATTTTAATAAAATACTGGTAAAATACCAACATTCAGCCCTCTTATTGTCCTTAACCATTCACCAATAACCTATATCTTAACCCACACCTGGAAACGTTACAACTAGAAAAAAATACACATTTCTTTCTTCAGGAGACCAAGTGTAAAGGGAGTAAGTCCAGGAAAATTAGAGGGTGTTTAAACTGTTTTATGATGGTGTGGCTGGAAAAAGAAATAGTGTAGAGGTGATCCTGAAGGAAGAGTACAGTAAGAGTGTAGTGAAGGTAAAGAGAGTTCTGATAGGGTGATGACGTGAGGAGTGGAATGTCAGTTGGCCCAGATAACATACCAGTAGAAGCATGGAGATGTTTAAGAGAGATAACAGTGGAGTTTTTGATCAGATTGTTCAACAAAATTTTGGAAGGTGAGAGGATGCCTAAGGAATAGAGAAGGAGTTTGCTGGTACCAATCTTTAAGAATAAGGGAGATGTGCAGACCTGCAGTAACTACAGGGGAATAAAGTTAATCAGCGACATCATGAAGTTATGGGAAAGAGTAGTGGAAGCCAGGCTGAGTGAAGAGGTGACCATCCGTGAGCAACAGTATGGTTTTATGCTGAGGAAGAGCACTACTGATGCAATATTTGCTTTAAGAATGTTGATTAAGAAGTATCGAGAATTTTCTGTTTATTTACAAATACTTTCCTGCGTACAGTTCTCTTTTGCATGCTGTACTGTATAACATACAGCAGGGTTACTGGCGGCGCTATTTTCTGCTTTGTGTATTTGTCCTACACTGTCTTGTGTTGTCTGTTTGCACTGTCTTGTCTTGCACTGTTTGCACCAGGTTGCACATGATGCACTTTAAGTTGTGAGAACACTTACAACTCTGTCCTTAGCTCTCTGTTGTTTTATGTTGTTTTATGTAGCACCAAGGTTCTGGTGGAACTTCTCTAGGTTACGTATGTAACCCTAGTTCCCTAAGGAAACGAGGAGTGGCACTGCGGTCTAAGTCATAAAGGTCAAAGGTCAGCGGGGTGGACCAACCCGCAGCGCTACATATGTCTTGGAGGGGAATTCCAGAGGACCAAGATTTTCTGGCAGCCACACTTCGGGTGGAGTGAGCGGGAGGGAGGAAGCGGAGACACCAGAGGACTCACATCATAAGATGATGTAATGGCATCAACAATCCGCCTGCTCAGAGTATGTTTATTACCAGGGAGGTCTCTTTTGAGAGGGCCATAGCAGACAAGCAGCTGATCGGTCTTTCTCCAAGGACTCGTCCTGTGGACGTAGGTGTTTAGTGCGTGCACTGGACAGAGCTGGTTCATTTTTTCCTGGTCTGGGGCCTGGAACATAGGAGGGGCACCTTGGGAAAGTAACATGTATGGGAGTACAGGAAGGCACTAGCCATACCTGGGGTAAACTTCATGAAGGAGGGGGCCAGAGAAAGGGCCTGCAAGTCTCCTACTTTCTTAATAGAGCAGATGGCAAACAAGGGCCCATCCCACAGACCTTGGGCGGAGCGACCAATCATGATTGCTCCCCATCCTGTGGGGGACGCATCCGTCATTGCAGTTAAGTGACGACCAGGGACTCCCAGCACGTGGCCTAAAAATAGGAACCCCATATGACACCAGGATAGGTGGTTCTCTGTATTGGAGAAAGCACACTCTTCCCAGTGTTTAGCCGAAACCCCAACGCCTTCATGTGGGTGAGAACAACATCTCTATGCTGAACTGCCAACTGCTCTGATTGAGCTGAGATCAACCAATTGTCGCATCCACACATTTTGTAAAGATACGGTGTGAATGGGCAAGGCCAAACGGAAGAACCCGGTATTAGTAAGCTTCGGCACTGAAAGTGAACCTCAGGAACTTCCTGTGAGAAGGTAGGATGGATACATGAGAGTACGCATCCTTTAGATCTACAGTGACAAACCAGTCCTCGGATCTGATTTGAAGCACGACCTGATTGAGGGTCAGCATCTTGAACCTGAGTCTCAGCTGACATAGATCTGAGATAGAATGCATTCCTCTATCCTTTTTGGATATAAAGCTATAAAGTACTATAAAGTACTATAAAAACTATAAAGTACTGGCTGTAGAACCCGGACTCTTGTTCTGATAGAGGAACCACCTCGATGGCCTCCTTCCTCAGGAGAGTATTTACTCCCTGTTCCATGACCAGAGCCTGCTGGCTTTCCACCATGGTGGGAAGAACTGGTGGGAGGTAGTGCTGGAACACTGTCACCTGTTTCTTACTTCTGAGGAGTGAGTGGGGTGTCCAGCAGCACGGCCCTATCCCTGTTAAAAATTTCTGAGAAAGTGAGCCAGATGTGCCTCTTTGTCAACATGAGGGCACCCATGGGCCCTAGCGGTCTCTTTAGTGGCTCTGAGGGCCTGGTCCAGTGGAGCTAGGCAACTAGCCGCCCGGGGGACCTCCCACATCCAGTTAATGCAGCAATTCAGCCTAATAAGCCTTAAAAGACCGCCATTGTGCAGGGACACAGTGGCTTGACCTGGGGTCTTAAGGGAGGATGCAATCCCGGGAGAGAGATAGTTTGCAAGCGTCTCTTTAACCAGCAGCATCGCTCCATACCCATGTACTTTCCACCCCATGATGTGTGAATACAATGTTGAAAGGGGTTGAAAGGGCTTCGCCCATGACCATGAGGTCTGGAAAAAACGGGAGATCCTGTCATGAAGGTTGCGACCTGGTGTCAGAGATCACACTTGTCTAGCTTACTGGATGGAGATACTTTCTGCTCATAAGCCAGCCAAGTTATGTAGCCTGGCTACGGCGCAAGTCACAACCCCGAAAAAGCTTACTGCTTATTATCTTCATTAATATTATTATTATTATTATTATAATTATTATTATAATTATTATTA
>MU598598.1:1638798-1657340 GCA_024362625.1 Silurus asotus | reverse complement strand
TATATATATATATATATATATTCACTTATAACAAAAAAAAACAACAACACGAACAAATTTATTCACAGAGGTGATAATGAATTTTATTTTAATTAATTGAAAAATCATTCCCTAGTCACACTCACACTCCACATATGTCTGTCTGTGAACATTACCTAGAGCTCTCACTAGCTAATAACCTGAGTCATTTTCCATCGTGTCTGACCTGTATATTGACCTTTGGCTAAATCTACTGCTTTAAATTAACCTCAACATGTAGCAGCATGTTGATCTGTCGGTTGGAACATTTTCTACTATAACCCTGTAAAATTCTCGATTCCGATTGGCTCAAAATAATTTGTCTTATTACTTCTATAGTCACAACTTACACAAGGATAAAACGCAAGATCTTTTGATTACATTTAATCCCACTTCTTTCTTTCCCTCGGTCAGAGAAGTCTTTGTGCTTCTACCTTGCCTGTAGTGATGTCATTGCGGATAATGTTGAGAAATCAGGTGTACATATGAACTTGTCTAGTAACACAAACAGTGATGCTTTTAAACTATTATATGCACAAATAATGCTGCTATTCTTAATATCGGTATTCTTTAAATTCTGATTTAGTTCGAATCTATATATATTTTTTGTATATTACCTTTTCGATCAACATTGCCACAAGGCAGCTTTTAGAATATACCTTTAAAATTATTTCCGTATTACTCTGAAGGGATCCCAGGCTCATCTAAATGACGTCTGGATACTCAATTCATTATAATTTCATCATTCATGGGGATGGTCACTAATAGAGACCTAAGTACAAAACTGTTCATGGAGCATAGCATAACTTACATTAACCACATGCACATGAAATTATTAAAAGATTTATGCTCTTTATTATGCAGGATTTTCTTTTATTGGAATTTTTTTAAGTTTTTTTTTTGTCTTTTTAGTTTATAGGTGATCTTACAGAAGTAAATATAGGAACTTGTTTTATACGTTTTCCATCAGCCACTGTACGTCTCTAAACCACGTCATTTACAGCTAATTAGCATGTGTATAAAAACTCACCCTACACCACACTATATGTCTCACCTTTATCTTTCAGTGGTTATCATCTCACGATGTTTTTCTTGCTTCTTGTTCCAAATACGGTGGTGTGAAAAAGTGTTTTCTTGCATGGTTGTCACACTTTAATGTTTCAGATCATCAAACTAATTTAAATATTAGTAAAAGGTAACACAAGTAGACACAACATGCAAGTTTTAAATGAAGGTTTTTTTTATTTTTGAGGGAAAACAAAATCCAAAACTATATGACCCTGTGTGAAAAAGTGTTAAAACTGTGGTTTATCACACCTGAGTTCAATTTCTCTCGCCACACCCAGGTCTGATTACTGCTACACCAGTTCACAATCAAGAAATCTTTAAATTCAGACCTGTCTGATAAAGTGAAGTAGACCAAGAGATCCTTAAAAAGCTAGACAGCATGCGGAGAGCCAAAGAAATTCAGAAACAAATTAGAAAGAAAGTAATTGAGATCTATCAGTCTGGAAAACGTTTTAAAGCCATTTCTTAAGCTTTGGGACTCCAGCGAACCACAGGGAGAGAAATTTTTCATACATGGCGACAACATGGAACTGTGGAGAACCTTCCTAGAAGACCAAAATTACCCCAAGAGCAAATCGACGACTCATTCAAGAGGTCACAAAAGACCCCACAACAATATCGAAAGAACTGCAGGCCTCACTTGCCTCAGTTAAGGTCAGTGTTCATGACTCCACCACGAGAAAGAGACAACAAAAATGGTCTTTATGACAGAGTTCCAAGATGAAAACCGCTGCTGAGCAAAAATAACATTAATGCTCGTCTCAGTTTTGCCAGAGAACATCATGATGATCCCCAAGACTTTTTCGGAAAATACTCTGTGGACTGATGAGATAAAAGTTTAACTTTTTGGAAGGTGTGTGTCCCATTACGTCTGGTATAAAAGTAACACTGCATTTCAGAAAAAGAACATCATATCAACAGTAAAATATGGTGGTGGTAGTGTGATGGTCCGGGCTATTTTGCTGCTTCAGGACCTGGAAGACTTGCTGTGGTAAATGAAATCATGAATTTTGCTGTTTACCAAAAAATCCTGAAGGAGAATGTCCAGCCATCTTTTCGTGACCTCAAGCTAAAGAGAAAACGGGTTCTGCAGCAAGACAATGATCCAAAACACACCAACAAGTCCACCTCTGAACAGCTGAAGAAAAACGAAATGAAGACTTTGGAGTGGCTCATGCTCAAAAACCCTTCAATGTGTCTGAATTACAACAATTCTGCATAGATGAGGGGACCAGAATCCCTCCACAGCGCTGTAACAGACTCAGTGCAAGTTATCGCAAACGTTTGATTGCAGTTGTTGCTGCTAAGGGTGGACCAACCAGATATTAGGTTTATGGGGCGAACCATGTGGGGGCCATATAGTTTTGATTTTGTTTTCCCTCAGTAATAAAAACAATAATTTAAAAACTGCATGTGTTCACTTGTGTTATCTTTTACTAATATTGACCTTCGTTTGAGGATCTGAAACATTAAAGTGTGACAAACAGGCAAAAAATAAATCAGGACACACCAGTGTACCAGGTTTTGATTACTGTTTCTTCATCTTTATTTCTGTACTTCCACATTTTGCACTGAATAAATAGGACCTGTGCTTGCATTCGCTTTTCATTACGTGACACATAGGCACACAACATTATATATTCCAAATATAAACCTAAATTATAATGTCTATTAAATTATGTTGTATAATGATTGTATATTGTATATCTAGAATAAAGTCTGAATGTAGCCCCTATATTTAGTTTTATTATTAAGTAGAAATATTAATATTAGTGCACAAAAATGTAAAGATGTTCTGTCACATCACCATCGCTAAATCAAAATAGTACAAATGTTAAAGATTTTTGGAACTGATTGATTTATTTTTGGAACTGAATGATTTTAAACTTTTAGACAATTTTTGCTTTGTCATGTGACAAACTTTGTAATTAAATTATATATGGGTCTTGGAGTAGACCCAAACCTGTTCCAGCATAATAATACCCATGTGCACATAACCAGCTAGTAATAAAAGCTAGCTTTATAGCAATAAAGGAAGTAGAAAAAAAAAAAGAAAAAAGAAGAATAAGAAAATGTAGAATAACAATACGGTATTTATGCACGGTATATTTTTTTCCAATTCAGTGTGTGGTGACTCAGTTACTACAACTCTATGTCACTGATCTGAAGGTCAATGGGTCCCGGTATCGCCAATCTTCCATGTTGGGCCCATAAAGGACCTTAACCCCACTCTGCTCAAGGTGCCTGTATCATGGTTGACCCTGAGCTTTAACCACAGCTTCCTAACACTCTGAAAAACAAGAGGAAAATAATAGACTATGCTTGATGCATATGTGATGAATAAAAGCTGTTTTTTCAGTCGCTATTATATGCTACTCAATTCTCCGAACAGCAGATGGAGACAACAGCACACAAAAATGAACAGAAAGCGTTACATTTCTTTTTTTTTTTGAATATTATACGTTAATCATTTGTTTTTTATATAAAATGCCTCAAATATGTCTAAGGAAATATAACATACTAAAATAATGAATTTCATAAAAGCATGAAGTGAACTGAAAATCCTGACCTTTGTCATATACATCATATATATATATTAGTTTTTCTTTTACTCTCAATTTAATCATGTTATTTCTCTGTATGTTGTGTATGACCCCAGACCAGCACAATTTGACTATTAGAATAAATGAAATATTACTGACTATTAAATTAATAAACCTTGAAATATTATAATTAAGTTTTCTGTATGTATTTTTAACAGATGGTAATGAGGAGGTTCTGTGATTAGGACCTATGAGCATACGAAATGAAGGTTATCATAATTTCAAATGAGTGTAAATGAGGTGAAAACCAACTCAGCCTGGCGTGACTTAAAACTGGCTTCATGCCTCATTTCAAACGAGCCAAATAATAGAGGAGTCCGTGGAAATCAGACTTAAGGAAAGATCAGAGTTGTTGTAAGCGAGAGAGAGAGAGAGAGAGAGAGAGAACAGTGTGGTGGGCGAACTCTATTGGCTTGAAACCAAGTTAGACTTTTCTTCAAAGTGAATTTAAATTGGCTGAGTTGAGGAGTCGAGGAGTCGAGGAGTCGAGGAGTTGTGTCTGCCTCCGCTTTACCAAGCCTGCTGGAAATCACTGAATCACTAAACTTCGAATACGATCCAAACCCAGAGCTTTAGAAACACACTGCTGTAAATATCTAATGCAAATGTATGCATATGTCCATATGTACAGATTTTCTATTGTATAAAGGCTGAAGATCAATGTGTTCACAAACAAATTATTTATTTATTTAAATATAATATATGTATTTATTTGTTTGTTTGTTTAGTAATCTTAAATTCTTCTATTGTCAGACAAACACATCTAGATTTCTTCCAAAAAGATAAAAACAAAGAACTATTTATTATGCATAGTATGCTTAAACTTTTAATTTCATTTAAAAATTATTCACGTGTGGAAAGATATGTTGAAATCTATAGCTTTTCAGAGTGGGATCCACTGAAGCTGCTTTACATACACATTAATGTGAATTTCATCAGAAAAAAAAACACAAAATGGTCATTTATAAAGAACAATGTATCATTAATGATGTTTTCTTTAGTGATTTTAAAAAATATACATTGAAGGTAAAAAAAAAAAGCAATTTTCATCTTTTACTTTCATCCAGTTTTTTAAATTTTATTCAAAGATTCTTTGAAATCATGTCCAATAACTTAGTAACACCAGACATAAAGGCATAAGCTCAGCACGATAAACATTACTTTGGAGCCCAAAGGGTTGAAATTTGTTTGCTGTTTGGATGAGCATAATTTGAAACGCATTATCTCTCAATAACATGTGGGCAGAAGTTTAAAGCAGTGCTGTTACGCTGAAAATCAGCACAGCTTGAAACAATGAGGCGAAACTTGAACGTTTTATAATTACAGATAAACTTACAGGCTAGAGGTACACCTGAGACCTGCAGACGAAGGACTGTGAATAACAGAGCGACGAGAAAGAGAGAGAGAGAAAGAGAGGGAGAGAGAGAGAGAGAGAGAGAGAGAGAGAGAGAGAGAGAGAGAGAGAGAGAGAGACTAACTCTCCTCCACACGGCACTGCTACAGCACAGCCTGCCTGCTTAATGGCCTGTGAGATTCTCCCCATTTAGCCTCAGCAGAAATAAAAGACGTCCGGTTGATGCTCGGGAAAAAACTGGCTAGCTCCAGTAAAATCCCTGAGTGAATTGGAAATTAGAAAATGATAAGAACAGCAATCAATCTTGAAATTTCTGTGCTGGAACGTAACTCTCCTGCATTTGGACGGATGGGCTGCGACAGGGTGGGAGGAGGAATGTGGCTATCACTCATCAGAGACACAATCTCCTGCATCATCTTCTGTCTCATTTAGTTAAATACGTGCAAACAGAATCTTCCACCTTGTGCTTACAGTGAGTCAAAGAAAAGGGCTATAGAATATGGCTACTAAAGGAGGCTAAGAATAAACAATGACAGTAGCATTACTGGGTAGTGTGAATGTAAAAGTATTTGCACTTAAATCCGGAAAAATATATTTTCATTCTTCTTTTATTCATCTATAGTAACTCAATGATCGGGGTCATTCTGGGTTAAATCAGTCTACTACAGCTTGTCCCAGAAGTCTACAGTCTCTACATATGCTGTCAAAATTCGTTAATACTGCGTTAATGCAAATTAATTTTAAACCACAAATTTTATTAATGCTTAACGATTAATGCATCGCATTTTTCTGTTTAACCCTTTTTTTTTTTACCAAATATAAATAATTACAGTGGTACCTCCAAAATACAAATTTCACTCTATACGTTCTTTTTTTTTTTGCTTCTCCCATTAGGGGGCGCCACAGCGAATCATTCGCATGTTTGATTTGGCACATGTTTTTACGCTGGATGCCCTTCGTCACACAACCCTCCCCATTTATCCGGGCTTGGGACCAGCACTAAGAGTAGCTGGGGTTGGTTCCTTGACCGGGGATCGAACCCAGGCCGCAGCGGTGAGAGCGCCACATCCTAACCACTAGACCACCAGGGGACCTATTTAATTCTAATTTAATACTGCTATGAATTTCCCCATTAGGAAAAATGTAAGACAGTTTGTTCCGAACGACCCCAAATTTTAATAGAAAAATAAGAATACAACCAATATGCTCTAATATTATTTAGTAATTAGCATTTATTAATGGTGCCTTAACATCTAAAAGAGGAAAACATTATCTTTACTGGCCACTTTAACATCTGAGAAGAGCGAATGCTGGCGTGATGGAGATGACGTTCGGAGGAGAAGGAGGGAGAATTATTGTTTGGAAGGAGACGAATCTTCTTCCACTTTGATATCGGGCAGCCTGTCACCCGAATCACTGTTATCACTTATTTTTCTCTTTTTTGATACACTTTGCTTCATTTCACTGCTTTCGCTACCTTCAAAAAATTTTTTGCCCACAAGATTCGGATGATTTATATTCTGAATCTTTATGCGTAAACTGATACGAAAATTTAAATGAATTCGGATTCGTATTATAATTTGTACGTATTCGGGTGCATTCGTTTTCAGAGCTACCACTGTATATATTAAAGAGGCAGAATTAAAACCATCGATGCAACACACATGTATTCATAAAAAAATGTATAAACTCCTCCAAAAAATATTTGTACATTTTTAAACATTTGATTTACTGAAGCACCAAGTCTCAAATCAAAATTCAGCATGATGCACACATTCGCCAATTAAAACCGTCCGTGTGGAAACCTAGCAAAAATTCCATTTGGTGTCCTGGTAAATTACATAATTTAAAACACCATAATTACTTTAAAAAAATGTCACTATTACTAAACATTCATTTGTATACAGCATTTGTTTATGCCCATGTTGATTAGAAACCTAAAAAGTATTAATTTACGGTACATTTAAAACAGATAAAAAATGTGAGATTTTGTGCACAGGGGTATTGTCATGCTGGAACAGGTTTGAATCTCCTAGTTCAAGTGAATAATGTAATATAATGTAATGCTACTGCATTCAAAAAGAGGTCCTATACAATTGTGTGCCTCCAACAATGTTGTAAGAGCTCTGGATAGAACCACATATGGATGGAAAAGTCAAGTGTTTCAATACTTTTGTCTATGTACTGTACATACAGTGGTTATTGATAGATAAATGAAAAACGTATTGCAGAAATGTTCTCCTATGCTTGGACACTTCTGGGATGCCCTGAAGTTTGTTTAGGGTTATATTTTGGGAAACAAAAGTCACACATGCTTTCTGTGTCCCTGTGGGCTTTCTCTGTGTTCTCTGGTGAACTAAAATAATTAGTTAGGAAATGTCACGGCCAGGTACACACAAAAATAATAACTGAGTAAGCAGGATTATTGCATACATCTCTGTTCTGGTTAACACTACACCCAAAACACAATGGGCTGCATGCACTCACTTGCCTAGGATGCATTTGCATTCTGATATAGTGTGAATTTCACATATTCTGGAGAACAATTTATTTTTGGAAATAAAGAAACAGCAAAGTTGTAAGGGATGGGTGTTTTTTTTCATAGTGTTAAGCTATTGAATCTGAATGTGTCATTTAAAAGAGATTCCAATATAGGTAATTTATCGTTTATTTTTTTATTAATTGTGCATATGTAAAAAAAAAGACACAAAAATCTTTAAGACATATGAAAATAAAAAACAAACTAACAAACGAAAAAAAAAAATCCTGAGTAAGAACACAACAACCATGAAAGACAAAGGTAAGGAAATAGGTGAGGTACAGGCTCTGATTTAAATACAAGTGTTCACTAAAAACATGATACAGGTGCCTTCTGGGAAAATCCTGTCCTGGGGCAAAAATCTTACACTGATAATTTTATAACCTCTAGGTTACTAAATAAGCTCTGCAACTGATATTACATGAACCATAAATGTTATTAATGTTTAATTTCTTGGGTGTCATTGCAAATAAAGTGTAGAGGTTGGAAGCAGAAGAAAAAATTCAGGTTATAACTTAGATGTGTATTTTGTATTTTAAATACACTCATATTATACATATGCATTTCATTAGTTTGTATTTGGCAGCAACCTTTATGGTGAAGTGATAGCTCAGTGGTTAAGGCTCTCGGTTACTGTTTCAAGCCAAGCTGCCGTGCTTGGGTCCTTTGAGTGAGGCCCTAAACCCCTTTGTGCTCAAGGGGTGCTGTAATATGGCCAACACTGGGCTGGGATAAACAAAGAAAGTATTTCACAGTGATGTAAAGTACATGTAACAAGTATAAAGATACTTTCTTATCCAGAGAGACTTACCGTATATATTTCATATATATACAGCTAAGCAATTGAAGGTAAAGGGCCTTGCTCAAGGGCCCAGCAGTGGCCCTTGACACTCATATTTGCTACCATTCATTATTGATCTGTTATATACGTCACCTTTGAGAGTGAAAATATAAAGTACTCTCTTAAAACTAAAGGTCCTTAAAAGGTTCTTTGACAAGGTGTATGTTTCTGTGATGAACCTTTGACATTCATAGGACCTTTTCATCGCACAGAAGGTTCTTTGGCGCGGACAAAGAAGAAGAAAATATTTTTTACAAAAAAATTTATTAAACGTTTTTTTGAGGAATTAAAAAAATCTTTATGGCATCATTGTAACGCCCCCTCCCCCTTTTGTGTTCTTCTTGGCACCGTTCTAATTGAAAGTGTAATTAATGTAAATTAAGGTCAATATGATGTGCATTATGGACATGCAGAGGAACATGTGTAGAACAAATAACTCCTTTGAATGCTGATGTAACAAACAACTGAAAAGCAATGAGTGCTTTTTCATAGCAGATGCCGTGTAGGGTGTGAATAGTGCATCACTAATCTCCGTGCTCGTAAAGACGTATCGTGATTAATTGATGAAGCAGAGCTCAGACAGATGCTATTAAGTGTTATTGTGGCATTTTTATTGTAA
Organism: Silurus asotus; assembly: GCA_024362625.1. NCBI lineage: Eukaryota > Metazoa > Chordata > Actinopteri > Siluriformes > Siluridae > Silurus > Silurus asotus. The sequence goes on along the minus strand of MU598598.1, from coordinate 1,648,298 downwards.
ATTTGACTTGAGTGTTACAGCAATTTAATACTTGCATTTTTTTTTCTTTAAGAAAAAGCAGTTTTACTGACTTGCAGTTTTTTTCAATTTATTTCTAACGACTCTTCGAGGTCTCTTTGTGTTTTATTCATCCACACACCTAAGTTTTCATCCAATCAAGCACAAACAAAAAAAAAAAAATCCAGATTTTTACTATGCGTAACCTTTTTCATGCTTCACAATGTAGAAAAGAAAAACAACAAAGAGGCATTTACTTGTCACATGCATTCTACAGTAGAGTGAAAATTTTCTTCGCATATCCTAGGAAAATTGGAGTCAGTGCCATGTTACAGCACCCCTGGGGTAGAAAGGGATAGGGGAACCTTGTTCCAGGGCCCAAACGTGGCAGCTTGGTAGGGGTGAACCCTTTCCCTTCTGCTCCATAACCCAGAGCCTTAACAATTAGGATAGCATTAAACTATAATCCACCACCGCAGTTTTCCTTTTGTCGGTATAGGCTAGCATGGACACACACACACACACACACACACACACACACACACACACACATGTTCATATTATTGTTTTTATGTGATGAGATTACCCTTGTGTTAGCAATTACTAACTTTATTATTATAATTTATCCTGTTTTTCTTTGCTAAAGCCATTGTGAACTAGCATTAATTCAGCAGCTAGCATGAATTTGCTAGCAAGGTAACTCATAGCCAGTGGTAAATTGTTACAAATACACTGAATGATTGTTCCAGTCAAAATGGTGTAAATGCTTTAAAAAATAAAATAGTATTTTATTTGTGAAGCAATATCTGGATCAGACCTTGCCAAGTATAGCATCTTTTCATGATCTTTAGATTTTCTTTTAATTTGAATTGAGCAAGTATCATGCTTTCTCTCCCATGTCATCTCTTAACACTTTATGCACCTTTACACTTTATACAATACATTTTGCAACTGAACAGAAGTTGCTTCTATTGTTACTATTCTTGCCACTGAATAATACCTCAAGTAATTAAAATAACGCTCCTGATCCCTCACATCCACATTGCTATTTTTGTTAATATTGCTGGTTTTGTTAATTGTTTTTATTGCCAGTGCATAATTCACACCACTGTATAGCGATATGCCGTGTACAGTACACTTGGTATCAGTAGGAAGTGGGCAGTACTTTATGAAGCCTCAGGCAAATAAATATCTCCATATGAAATATAACAACACCCCTAAACCCTAGCATCCATGCAACACTTCCAGAAATGCTCTATTTATAAAAAATATTGCTGTTTTGCTAATTATTTCTTGTTCACGTCATTATTCATGGCACCGAACAGCACTATGCTGTGGAAATCAGTAGGAAACGAGTGTTACTTAATAACACCTCAGGTCATTAAAATATCCTGATGAATATTTAACATGCAGCTGTGCCACTGATTAATATCATTCGTGTAGCATGTACTGTTGTGTTCATGCTGGTTGTTTTTTTTTTTTCTTGTTATTTTAGGAAAATGAATTATTTAAAATAAAAGAATTAATTTTGAGGTGTGGAATGTAACTTTCCCATCTATCTACTTAAAATATCCACATGCATGGAATTATCTATCTATCTATCTATCTATCTATCTATCTATCTATCTATCTATCTATCTATCTATCCATCCATCCATCCATCCATCCATCCATCCATCCATCCATCCATCCATGGAAAGTGTTTGCAGCAAATGCATTACCAACCTCCAAATTTTATTAATGTAAAATATACCTCACATATCGAACCATGACTTATTCAATACATAATATAGCATTTTTAAAGAAGTGGCATTGCGAAGATATTTTGAAGCACCCAGAAACAACAAGCATTTTCATCGCTATGCCTAGAAGAAACGGCAAAACTCACGAGGACGTGAGAGCGTCGAAATATAACGCATCAGCAGCGAGGGAGTAATCAAACTGTCGTTTGGCTCTCAGCGGGCCCTGCTGTTCAGCTGTGTTAGCTGCAGTGTGTGATGGAGAGCAGAGAATAGCTGCAGAGGCCAGACTGTGTGTGTGTGTGTGTGTGTGTGTGTGTGTGTGTGTGTGTGTGTGTGTGTGTGTGTGTGTGTGTGTGTGTGGACACCAAAAGGTTTGCTAGAGAACAAATTGTGCTAAACCAGGACAAAACTCAGGTGATAGTTGTATGGATACGTTTATTTTATGTGCCTTGACTAATGTCATTTGTCGTGTGCGTGTGTGTGTGTGTGTGTGTGTGTGTGTCTGGAGGTGTGTGTCTGGAGGTGTGTGTGTGTGTGTGTGTGTGTGTGTGAAACCTGCATCTGATACTGCTAACTATTAGACATTCTTCTACAATGTGTTTGCACTTTAATTTGAATAGTTTTTACATATAAATCAGTCACTTGCACAGTATATCAGCAAGCTTTCATATTTCTTTGTCTCATTATAATTTAAGTGGATATTTTAACCTATTATTAATATAAATATCAACCATAGGGTCATGTTTGCAGTTGATTATTTTTTTGTTAGGACATATTCTATTCCTTTTATACCAAGCCACATTTAATTGCAATTTTGGCAATATTTTGGTCATTAAAAGTAATTTTTGTGTATTATTGACTGACTAGCACACTGACATTATTGCAAACTTATGATTTGATTTAAATTTGAAACCAATGTCAGAGCCCACTGTCATACAAAAATCAATCAAGCTCTTCTGACCAGTCAGATTTTAGAATTCAACACCACTATGGTCTGAAAACCGCACAAAAAAATCACTGAAAACCTTTGCTTCAGATTCAGTATGTCTTTATTTTAATAAATATTTATAGCAAATCATCTTCTATTGTTGGGACTGTCCATTTTATTTTTTTATTTAAATAGAACTATTAATGAACCATTAGCAAATAGTTTATAGCTATAATTAAGACAAATCAGTTCTTCTGTTGACTGTAACAATCGTTTGTCCTTAAGAGTATATTTGAGAAGAAAACTGACCAGAATTACCACAGGTGAAATTGGAATATATACACACACACACACACACACACACACACACACACACACACACACACACAAAATCCCTAGCTGGATGCTATCTGAACACTTCTTTTGCTCTCGAAACATCCCAATGTTTCATTATTATCTATTTTTATGACCTATGTTTAAGCACAACATCAAGCAAAATGCAATAAAAAAAAAAATTTAACATCATTTTCATTTACTTTCAAGCATATTATTGTGTTTGTTGTGATACCATCACCCATCAATCCCACATTAGTTGTGTACAGTTTTAGAGATCAGGCACTTATTGGGGGTTTACTGAGAGTTTTTATATAAGAATCGAGAGAAAAAAGTAAAGATTTTAAAATATTGTATCTACCATTTCAGCAAAATAACAACAGCTACTGATTTATTTAGCACATAACTTGTTATGTGCTAAATAAAAGTTGTTGACAACCAGTTGTGGTTTCTGGATTCTTACAGCTATGTTTAATTTGTATTCTTTTTGTTTCACTTTCATATTTTTTTTATAGACATACTGTTTTATTGTATGAAGCATGTACAATTTAAAAGTAGTAGGCTTCAGCACTGATTTTTAGGTAAAATTCTGTCAAAACACACTTAAAACAAGTTGAAGTCCAGCACCAAAGAATAAAATGAATTTGAATAGAAATACAGACTGAAACTTATTGGTTAAGATGTTGGATTTTTGATTGAAAGGCCATGAATTCATGAATTCTGGGCCTTTGAGCCAGAACTCTTGCTTAATTGTAACAATAAGAAAATTGTAAATCACTCTAGATATAAGCAGTGATAATGATGTTGGAATTTGGACCAGAAGGTCATGAGTTCAAATCCCTTCATCATTAAGCTTTCACTGCTGGGCACTTGAGCAGAGCCCATCAATGTCACTTGCTCATTCACATGCAGTATCTCACAAAAGTAAGGACACCCTTCACATTTCAGAGTGGACAGCAACTATTCTAATTCTCAGACCCTCAGAGAGGTCTTTGCCATGAGGTGACATGTTGAACATCCAGAGTTATTTTTAGAGGACAGTAAATCTGTACTGATATACAAGCTGCACATTGACTATTATAAAATATATTTAAGTTTAATTTCTATATTATTGTCCATTGCGAAGATATAATGAAATGGTTGCTGAAATGTGAGGGGTGTACTCACTTTTGTGAGATACAGTGTATAAGATAATTCTAAGTCACTTTGGATAAGGGCATCTGCAAACTGGGATGTTGGGAGATGCTAGCTCAGTGGTTAAGGTTCTGGTTTACTTAATGAAAGCTTGGGGGTTTAAACTCCAATATTACCAAGCTGCCCCACTTGGGCCTTGAGCAAGCTTTATCCCTCTGTGCTCCAGAGGTGGTGGGCCATGAATGACCCTGACCTCAGCTTCCTAATATTACTGGGATGTTACCTTTTATTTACTGCTTTTACTTTTAAAATGCCATAAATGTTCATTATTCCTATATATTAATGTATAATTTAAGAATTATTCATCATAGTAATTATTTATCATACGTTTCTTCTTGAACATTTCCAAATGTTTTCATAGTTTTCATAGTTTCAATGTTTTTTTTATAATATTTTCTGTATATTAAACATTGTATACTTTTATTTATCTGCTATTTATATTTAAAGAAATCAGATTTATAGGTTTTAAACTAAAGCTTTTGGGCAGTCATACAATTTTAAAGAAGTCTCCACACCAATTATAATCTGATTATTCAAAAAAAGTGTGTGTAGTCATTAATGTGTCTGCCTTTAAAAAAATGTCATTAATAGACATAAAATTAATTAGTATTTAGAAGGTTAAATGAGTTCATTTTCCTCAACCAGAGACACACTGAATGCCTTGAATTCCCACTGCTGGAGCCAAGATGTAATTTCTCCCCTTGTTCCTGCTTAGTAGTGAGCTGGTGGAGTGGCCTAGTGGGATAAGTGTCATAATCTTTTAGCAGTGTATGCTTCAGTACGTAGCCACCCATGCATACAGGGACAGAAACGACAGTAAAGCTAGCCAAGAGGGAATACAATTCCACCCAGACACAAATTCCTGTCCCAAATGGATTATTTCAGCCTCGCTGGTCACATATTTGCTAGTTTCCCAGCCATTCATCTTACTATTAATAATGTCAGGGAATTTTTAGGCTTTACGAAGAAGATAATGATAAATTGGAGCGTAGGCCAGGCATGCACTTCTTATATCAGGCCCAAAAGTTCTGTCAGGTCTGATAAATCGGATTCCTGAAATAGTTTGTAAAGTGCTGAATTGATGTGGCGGGGTCGGCAAAGGGGGCGAATTAATGTCATGAAATGGGCTTTGCTACCTGGGCTCTGATGAAAGCCTGGGGAAAGTCTTTCATATAAATCGTCTGTGTGGGGATATGGAGTAAATGGGAAGGGGGGAGACACAGGGATAGATAATGGTCAGCGAGGCGTGGGTCAGAGAGAGAGAGAGAGAGAGAGAGAGAGAGAGAGAGAGAGAGAGAGAGAGAGAGAGAGAGAGAGAGAGAGAGAAAGAGAGAGAAAGAGAGAGACTTCAGTTGCGGCCATGAGCTGATCATTCATAATAGCAGTGGCAATGCCAGCCTGTAAAGAAGAAAAATGAAAACTATTAAAGAGCCCTGTGTGCAATGTTGGCTTTGGTGTGTCAGCAATTAATACCTAGGAACGATGGCTCACATCCAAAGTAAGAAAACTGAGAATGAGCAGCTAAATAGGTATTTGTTAAAAAAATACAGTACAAAAACAAAAAAAAAACAGTTTAACATAACAATGTCAACGAACACTATGATGCACTATTACCAATAAAATATACCATAACATAAAATGTATGGCATTTGCCAGATGCCCTTATTCAGAGCGTCTTACACTTATCTCAGTTACCCAAAGATGTATGAGCAAATGAGGGTTAATGGCCTTTATATATATACAATTATACAATTATCATTCTTAAATATAACTGAGGAGTTAAAGTGTAAGGGCCTTGATCAGAGACCCAGGCAAGACAGCTTGGTGCTACCCATGACTTTTAAAAATAAAACCCAGTACCTTAACCAGTGAGCTACTTTTATCCTTTCCAATACCTCCATCAGAATGAAATTCAAGTGTACTACAAGAAAGGGTTAAGCTATTTATGATGTGCAAAGGCAGTAAATAAGCTTTTGACTAAGTGAGCAAATTTAGTTTTATTTAAGAAAGTCAAAAACTGTTTAACATTTTCAACTATATAATCAATTTTGCTGATTTTTTATATGTCTCACCAGGCAGCATCTATCCTCCAATAAATGTAACCTGCTAGAACATCTCCCAATACAGAATTGTGTGATGTTTCATGCTACATTAATAGCGATGCTATTTATTTTTATTCTCAGCTGGCTGCCAGGACTCCTATGGTGTTCCAGTGTATTATTTGCTTGTGCTATTTTTGCGATCTTGTGAATTATCAGGTGACACTTTAGCAATTTGCTTAGATGTCCGTCAGTGTATCTGTGGTACCTTTCAGCATTTTGGTACCGAAACGAGAAAATATTCAATTTCCACTCAAGTCCCAGGCTACCTCAAAGTTCTTTTTAAGATACATCAACAGTTCATATAAATAGCATTTTCTCTTTATGGCATACAATGCACACACTCTGAGGAATGTGTGTTAAAGATGGTTCCAAGGTGACTATATGAGTCATACAGTTTGTATTATAGTAATTGATGAGATTTTTGTGATGCAAGTTACATTGAACTAAACCACATGGCAAAAACATGACAGAGAGTTTATAAAAAATGTTTATACCGTCCTTATTCTTCTTTCAGCTTCTTCCATTAGGAGTCGCAACAGCGGATCATCATCATGTTAGACTGTTCATGTCAAACCAACTTCAGCTTTTTGAAGAGAATCCAAAATTTGATCCAAAATCATAAGCTTCAAATAGATGGGACAAAACAAGAATGTGAATGTAATACCAAAATGAGATAAAACCCACAAACATAACCTGAATGGAGGACAACTGAACTTAATATTGTGTGATTGAGAAAAAAATAGCAGGGGGTAGAAATTCACAAACTATTTAAAAGCTAAACTCAAAGCAAGTCTGGGCATGAATGATTGGAATAACCAGTAACTAGGCAGTGGTGGAGACAGGACATAAATCAAAAACACAAATGGCTCCATAAACACATGCTTAAAACATGGACATGGGACAGATTGGTGTTAGACACAATGGACATTGTCTCTAAGCAGCTTTACAGATTTTAAGAATTATAAAAGAAACTTCACTGATATTTAAATGTATGTGTATTTATCCCTGATGAGCAGCCTGGGGTGACTGTGGCAAAGAAAAACTTCCTTAGATGGTATAAGGAAGAAACCTTAAAAAGAACTAGACTTAAATGGAGAACCCATCCTCATTTGAGTTTACCATGGACAATTTATCAAATGTAAAATTTACCATGGTCCTGTCATTTTTTATTATTTACACTTGCAGAACTTCCTCTAACTAAATATTCTTTTGTTGCTTACTCACCCTCAGAGAGCCAAAAGCCTAGAGACTAGTGTTATAAATGAAAATCCCAAAAGATCAGCTTTGAAAATACTCAAACAAGCCCATCTGCTCACTGTACCAATAACCAGTGCATGGTCAAAGTCACATAAACAACATTTTCATTCTAATGTTTGATTGGAGGATTAATGAAAGCTTTTGACCTGTCCCTGCATGATTTATTGCACTGTGCTGTTGTCACAAGATTGGCCGATTGAATCACTCTATCAATAATCAGAATTTAGTTTTTTATGTTACACATAAGCCTTCTTTAGATGTTTTCTGCAACCACTAAACACAGGAACCTCAAGGAACATTAGTCCGTCATTAGTTACATTGAAGAGCTGTTTGCTGAAGCTGGAAATAGCCTTCAATAATCACTTCGAATTGTGGACTTATTACTAACTGGAAAAACTCAGGGATTAAAACAGCAGGACGGTCATCAGCAGTCACTAAGCAACAGTATGAGTAAATCCTCGACTCAGATTAGTTTTCCTCACAGTGTGACATTCTCTGTGTGATTGCTATTACACACTTTTAGGCTTTCACTAGTCACCACATTTTATTGAAATAATTGAATGGACTTTCAGAAGGTCCACCTGGTGACCCTGTTCTATACAAACCATTAATCTGAGAGCATAATGTAATCATTTCTGCTGACATATTGTAATAGAGTGAGGCCAGGAATGCACTTGGACTTGTCTTTTAATTTGTCATGATTATTCTACTGCTTGCACTGCCTCGTGGGAAAGTGCAAGGTGGCTTTTTTTAATGAATATTTCCTGTACTTCCTGTCTCTTCCACAACCCCTGTCTCATCACAGATTTGCTTCCTTAAGTGTGTAACGTTTTCATCTGTTTTGGTTCTGAAGTGATCCTAAGTATTGTGTATATTCATTAATCAAATTCAGGACCATGTTTTTACTGTGATTTTTCAAATAGCATGTTTTTATTTGTATCTGTATGTTTTATTTTATTGGATTTATTTATTTATTACATCATTGATTATAGATTTTTGCATTTCATATGAACTCATGCTTTAAACACTGTATTTGGAACACATTTGTACAAAACTTGATCTTGCCGTTGAATGGATGGATGGATGAGTAAGACATATTCTCAGAGCAGTCCACAAATTTGTATGCATTTCTGAAAGCTCCATTTCATGTATAAATATCACCTTAAATTTATTACACGATTAAATACACAAGACATTTGATTAAACTATCAGAACAAAGAACCATAAAACTTCTTGGCTAATTGTAGCCATATGATATATACATCTATATTCTTATAATAAATGTTTTTCAATTAGCCTTTTAAGCTGCACTGGAGATTCCCCCTAAGTTCAGGACCTTTTCAGTACAATCATAGACCACCTTGACAGGGGTCACCAACCTTTTGGAAACTGAGTGCTACTTCTTGGGTACCGATTAATGTAAAGGGCTACCAGTTTGATACACACTTCTAAAATAACAAATTTGCTCAATTTACCTTTAATTATATGTTATTATTAATAATGAATAATATTCATCTATGTGAAGACACTGATCATGTTAATAATTTCTCAACAATGATTTCCCAAGGTAGGAAACAGAAAGATGCAGCTCACTGGTAAGTGGCGCTATAATGAGCTATTCTTAGAAAAGGCCTGCGGGCGACTCATGTGGTCCTTGCGGGCGTCCTGGTGCCCACGGCACCATCTTGGTGTCCCCTGCTTTATGACATCACCTCAATTAAAAGTAACCAAATCAATAAGTGCTGTTTAACTACAACCCAACTAGACTAGTTAAGTTGTAATTGTTTTGTTGCTACATACATTATAATCAAACAACACACTATAAATTATAACAATTATTACAATATATACATACACACATATATATATATATATATATATAATGTATGTATGTATGTATGTATGTATGTATATAAATATATGTATATATACACACATAAAAATAAC
>MU598598.1:1618388-1632982 GCA_024362625.1 Silurus asotus | reverse complement strand
ATAATAATAATAATAATAATAATAATAATAATAATAAAAGTAAGAAGATGAAGAACATGAATGAGGAGACGATTTCCATCTGCAAAATGGCTAGAATTGCCAGTTTTGCCAGTCAGTGTGTGTGTGTGTGTGTGTGAGAGAGCGTAAGCGAGAGAGAAAACCCCTGATTCAGTAGGATGTTTAAAACAAGGCTCGGGCTGTAATGGTTTGATGAATCCCAATGTGCTTATTGATTAATAAACACTCACAGGAGCCCATTTCGCAGATGTACTGCCGCTGCCGCTCTCCACTGAAGCGCTTTCCTGGACAAATGTCTTTCGGCTTCAGCGCTCCAATCTCGGCCGGGTTGTTTTTATGTGCCGGTGTTTTGCACCCCCTGCTTTGTGTCTCTGCTTGATGACTTGTCCTTCTGCTTATGAATAATCATAAATCATGCACCTAAAGGGCTTCTCTATAAATTTCATTACTAAACACTGCCAAATGGAGGAGAATGTATATTATCAGCATACTCTGCAGGAGAATGCATTTTAGATGGCTGTTTTCATCTGTAGCCTATCAGCACAAGTGATCACCATACTAAAGAACTCCATGTATCACCCAAGTGTGTCATATATTCAGTAATATGCTGTCCTTATGCAGACACTGGTTTGAAGGGGTTTAGGATTAACCCTTTCTCCAGATCTGTTGAATCTTTTGATAAAGATAAAAATAAAAACACTAATAAATAAATAGTTTCAATGTACACTATACAGACAAAATTATAGGTACGCCTGACCTTTCCTGACTTATGTGGTTCTTTTCCAAACTGTTATCCCAAAGCTAATGTCATAATACATTTTACATTCATTCAAACTTGGGAACCCAAACCTGAGTCTTTATACAAGTGATCGTTAACAGTGAATGTGAATCAGATGATGAGGTCATGTGTAAGGATGCTGTAGCTGATTGGATAGCCATTGTGCAAAATCCTAACATCAACACTCTTTTTGTTTTTGGGCTCATGATATTTTTACTAGATATCGTTTTTGTGTTTGAGTAATTAATAATATTCTATTAATAGACTGGTGTACCATAAGTAACATTAGTCAATTCACATAAACTGAGTTGATTAAGAGTGACAAAAATGATAATAGGATCTTTTATAGGAAAGTAGGACATTATAGCCATTATAAATCATAAAACTTTAGACAATTAGGTACATTTAAAAGCAAATACGATTGTTTTTTACTCAAGTGAAAGGTAAAGGGAGCACTTTTACTTTTACTGGAGTCATATGGAGTGAATCTTTACTTCAACTCAAGTACATGGTTTGTGCACTTCATCCACCACTGCGAATCTGATGATTGACAGTACAGATGTTTTGAATATTACAGGCATTTTGACTATGACCCTGATACAGAACTCCGACTCAGTCCGTCTTAGTTCAGTAAATACAGATTTTTTGTATTAATATTACAGCTAATCATCGTTTAAACACCATTGTAGTTTTGTGTTTCTGACACACTGAGAATTTGTCTGGTTTTATCCCCACAGGCCTCTCAGATGGTTATATGAGTCAAGTCATAAAGCTACATAAAGCTACATAACAGAACACAAAGCTAAGGACTAAAGTAAGTGTCCTTACCACATTAAGTGCATCGTGTGCAAACGAGTGCAAACAGTGCAGACACACAATACAAGACAGTGTGGGGCAGATACACATACCACAAAATACAAACCTACTGTATAATATAATTATAGAGCAATGTGCAAAAGAGGACTGTTTAGCTCACTCCTAGCAGGTCTTCCTCTAAAGGAACCTGTGCAACTGCTCCAGAATGAGGCTGCACAATTTGAACTATAACCTGTCCTAAATTATAATACTGATGTTTACCTACAAAGCCAAAAACCAGACCAGCATCCATTTAACTCACACCACTGCACTGCACCAAGCTCCATTCAGTCCAACCACTGCTCAAAAGGTCCCTCAATCTTTTACACGAGGAAGCCGAGCAGGGGACAGGAACAAAATCAGGATCAGGATCAGGAGTAGGGAACAGGAACATGCAGGGTGTCAAGGGTACTTTTAGGGATTTAAGAGGCCAATGAGATAATCTGGCCCTGAGCTAAAGTCTTGTTGTCCATAAATACAGCAAGAAAACAGCAAGATGGCTGCCGATCCGTAAGTGCGCTCTGCGAAATTTGGAAGTGAGCGCCGTGAGCTCAGAAAACCATGAGACCCTGACTTCTCAGTTATAAGTCACTCTGGATAAGGGTGTCTGCCAAAAGGGAGATATACCTTATACAGTTTGTAAAACTATATTTTCTAAAACAGAGATTAAGACGTCTGGTGTTTTGAGTCAGCGTCCTAATAGACAATTTTTAGGATGGATTTACTGGTAGACACTTTTGTAACTGGCTCTAGACATAGGTTTCTGCCAAATACCATGAATTTCAATGTTTTAAATGTATTGGAATTAAAATTTACTCAGTGCCTTTCATACTGTTTTTACACAAATCTGTTTGCTCTGTTTAAGTTTATGTTTTGTTTCATTTTTACTTCATTTACTTGCTTTATTAATTTGTTAATTAGGATCTTGGTGCAGCAGAACCAGACACAAAAAAATACACAAAACTCTGGGAGGAAGTGCCAGACACTGCTGAAGACGTGAAAAGATTTTTAATCTGTGGCTTCAAAACACTGCCACTCTGATGTATGACTTTGCTGTGAATGGCAATAAAAGAATCTTGCAGGATAATTGACTGAAAAAGCTGTAAAGTAGTTTGCTGTATATATACAAGTCACTATTCAATGCACAATTAGTTCAGAAGTACCAGAGAAGCAGAGTCTCTGTGCCTGACAATGATGCTGTCTTACCTCATATATTTGTAATGAATTTAAATGTATTATTGTGCCTAAAGTCTTCCCAAGTTCCCAAATATGGGTTTGTTTGGGCAAAATAAGCTTATGCTTTCAAAAATTTAGATTATTTACATTATTTTATTGTAAAATATATTGTTATAGTCCACCAGTTAATAAGTAATAGGTTATTATAGTTATTATTAAGTTTGTTTAGTTACTTATTTGACAAATAAAATGGTCTTAAAAAGTCAATTAAATATATCTTTATTTTATATTATATTATATTATAATATATTATATTATATTGTATTATGTATTCCACCTTTAGTCCCCATTTGCTATGATAATAACCTCCACTGTTCTGGACAGATGTTCTACTAGATTTTGTTGTGTGCTTGTGGAAATTAGTGATCATTCAGCCACAAAAGTATTAGTAAAGTCAAGTTGTTGTATTCATTCTACAATTGATCCTACAATTCATCAGTGTTTAAAAGGGTTGATTTTAGAGATGTCTAGCAGGAGATTTTGCACTTCGACCCATGTAAACCTAATCACCATAGAGTTTGTGCACATTATACTGCAATAAAAGGCATTCTAGACAATTGTGTGACTCCAAATTTGTGGTGATCGTTTGTGTTAGAAACCCATATGGGTGGAAAAGTCTGGCATCCAAATACTTTTGTTAATATAATGTATATTTATGTACTATAAACTATATGAGCAGGTTTGTACTCTATGGTTGTTTTAAAGCGAAGGAAATAACTTTGCTTAATGTTGAAATTAATGCTGAAATATCTGTGGATTTATGTTTCGTTACCATTTGATCTAATACCAATAAACGTGTCATATTTGCCTGATTCTAATTACGAGACATAAGTATTCATATGAACTCGCAACAACTATGATTAGCTTGTTATCTCATTGTCTTTTGTAGCACTGAATTCACTCCCACTGATGTGTAGGTGACTAAGTGGAAAAAGAAATATTGCATGATGCAAACCCTTCAATGAAATATCACTGACAGAGACATTAATCAACTTTTCTTTGCCGCAGTCCGATATCACCCTAATGCGGTTAGTTTATATTCATAATTCACTGTCTTATCCTCTGCTATTAGCTGCAGTTTGACCTTTGCGGTCCGCACAAAGAATCTATGTTGCAGTCGGTCATCCTATTTGTCCCTTCACCACACTCCAGTGGGAAAGATAATTAGATTTCAAGCAAGGTGTGTGTGTGTGTGTGTGTATATATGAGAGAGAGAGAGAGAGAGAGAGAGAGAGAGAGAGAGAGTGTGTGTGAGAGAGATAGAAAGAGATAGAGAGTGTGTATGTCAATGATGGTAGGAAACCATGCTTTTAACAATGGACCGGTCATTGCACTTTCACCTCCTATTTTCATCACTCGCCTTTATCTAATGCAAAATCAATAGGCTGCTATCGGAGGAAGTTAAAGCCTCGTTAATGGTGATGAGGAGCTACTTAACAGGCCTCTAGCATGCGTTAGCGCTCTGTGAACAACTGCAGGTGTCTGATCATTATTTCTCCTTCCGTGATGCTAAAGAGCATCTTGTTTGTAAAAGATTGTGCTAAATAGGCAGTCTTTAATTTTGAAAAAACGAACGAACAAACAAACAAAAAAACCCCAGAAAGAAACAAAAAGTGTTTGTTCAGTTATTTCCACAGGATTTATAAATGAAATATTTTGAGGTAAGTTGTAAGGCAGTAAGGCATATTAAAGGAAGTACTAAGATTTTCAAATATCAGAATTAGGTTGTAAATGTGGGCCAGTGCTTGTGATAGTGTTGAGAAGGCTTTGCTGGCCCTGACCGCCTGTCACTGGTCAGTGTGTGTTCTAAGAGGCACAGGTTAAATTTGCTTTTGATGTGTTAGCATTATATTTTCTCTTCATTTGAAAAAAAAAATCTTGAGTGGCCTGCTATAGAGCTCTGTCCTCAACTCTTTGGGATGAACTGGAACGCTGACTGCACCCCAGGCCTCTTCACCTCACGTACATCAATACATGACTTTACTAACACTCTTGTGGCTGAATGAGCACAAATCTTCACAAGCACACTCCAAAATCTAGTGGAACATCTTCCACTGCAGAGGGAAATTTTGCGCTATGGTGTTACAGAAAAGTGTTACTGAACTGTTACTGATTTGAACTCTGACACATGTAAAAGTGTAAGTTAAGAAAATATGCATTTTACACTCGCATTCACTAAAATAACACAAGAATAACAGCAGCAGGATTATATTTAAAACCCTGACTATTACCTGTCACTTTGGCAGACCTAACTAGAACATTTACCATGTTTTTGTTTTGTTTTTGTTATTTTTAAGCTGAACCAGAAGACCGAGCATGATTTATACAGACTTCTGCTTTAAAATTCATCTCGGAGCCTTGCACTGTGCACTTTTATCACTAAAACACATAATTTATATACTGTATCACCAGCCATGGCTTTGAGTTTGATTGACAGAGCAAAAGCGGTGCCTCTGTTCCATCGTCTGCTGAGTGAAATAGCACAGATGGTTTTCCTCCTCCTCTCTCTTTCTCTCTTTGTGTGTGTGTGTGTGTGTGTGTGTGTGTGTGTGTGTGTGTGTGTGTTTGAGTGGGTATTATTTGAATATGCCTTATTTGTGTATGTGTGGTTTTTATTGACATCTCTCGTGTGTGTTTGTGTGTGTGTGTGTGTGTGTGTGTGTGTAAGAGAGAGAGAGAGAGGTCGCAGCTATGAGTGATATTACATACTGAACAAAAGACTAAATAAAAATAGATCATTATTTTTGATGAAATTAATGAATGCACTTTTGCACTGCAATGAAATTTTTTCATCATATTTTTTAAATGAATATACATATGATTGGGAGACCTGCATTTGTTTTGCTGTTATGATTTTATATCTCATGCAAAAACAATGATATATATATATATATATGATAAAGATAAAGGTGGTTTTTTATTAGTTTATTTGTTCACAGCTCCTGTGCTTTTTACACTGCCCAGAGCCTTTATATTTATTTGTTTTGAATTATCCACTTCTATATTTTATACTGTATATACATATATTTAAACATTTTTCTGCATGTGTCAGGTTCAACAATTGGTATTATTTGCGGTTCTGGTAGACTCGAAACTTGCAGAAGACAATAGACAATATGATGTCTGGTGTTAATGTTCACCAAACACACACACACACACACACACACACACACATATATATATATATATATAATCATGTTGATCATAAACAGTCTATAAAGTCTCTATATATTAATATAGAAATGTTAACATCCTTTTATCCTTTTTCTGTATGCTTGTCCCCATTGCTGTGCTTCCACTAGTGGCATCCTATATTTCCTGTATCAGGATGAAATCCAGAGTGCATTCATGCTTTAATTAAACTGAAATGTCTTTCCTAGCACTATATATTAATATAAAAAAAAAAAACCCTTTTGAATCATTTGTTGACAAACACGGGGATTCCAGCTGAAGGTTCCAGCTGGATAACCACAATATAAATGTAACATATAGACGAGACTTTACAAGACAATACAGATTAGATGTAAAATGTATGCCGACATTTTAAAACAAAATCTGTAGTGTGAATACAACCTAATATAAAAAACTTCAGTATGAATACAAATGTATATTTAATAAAGCCTTGACAGAATCCTGTAAACAGTTTGTGTACTGTTTTTGAGTGTCATGATTTCTACGGTATATCTGGAAATTTCCAGATTTTAATCTTTGATGTTTATACAAAGAAATTATGCAAAGATTGTTCTTTATATTTTATTTAATATTATAATTTTTTTGGCTGATCAGGGTTGTGAAATAAGATTATAAATCCTGTTTAAAATTTTCTTTAAATTATGCATTTTAAGTCTCATAGGCAAAAGAAAATATTTTCCAGAATTCTTTTTTCACCAGAATGTTCCCCTGCACTTCCGTACTTATCTTTCAGCTTTGAGTACATCAGCAATTTAACGTGTCTCTTGTCTGCGCTAGGGCCTGAACCACATTTGACCAAAATTTCACTTTTCCTCTTGAGTAAGCGTTTTCCATCCAGCAGCGCACCTCTTTGAACTTAAACAAAGCCCTTGCCATCTGTCAGTGTCACTTTGACGACAAAGTGGCTATGATTAATTGAAAAACAATGAGAGGGCAAATGGGAGGGTCGGAGTAATCTTCAGCGCCGGCGCTCAGGGTCAGCCCTTCATTCCCTCAGTGTTTAGAATTAGCCTTTGAGATGTCAGAGCATGGAGTGCATGTTCAGTCAAACGACCCAGGCTGCTCTCTGTCTCTGTATAGTGCCAAGCGCTCCTTATCCTCACTGTGTGCTGGGAATCAGTGGTGAAGGGAAGATGCTGCTGTGATGGGATTGGGCTGGACATCTATTGCTCTCTCTCACGCTCTCTATTTTTTCTCTCTTTCTCTCTCTCCTTCTTTTTTTTTCTAGCTCTCTCAGGCTGTGTCTGTTGGAAGCATTATGACTGCCTGAGGCATTTATTTGCAATAATCAGAACTGGCATGCTTCCTAGCTTGGCATCTGCAGAAGTATTTTTGTACTTAAAAATTGCAAAATGTCATAAAATTATAACAGGCATTAAGTGGCAGATCGCCATTTTATAACTAGATCTTCTGAAACTCTGAAAACCATTGTTTAAAATCACTAAGCTAACTTCTTGGTGAAAATTAATTAATTAATTAATTGATTAATTAATTACATTATAATTGTAGGGGTGGGGCTTTAGAAACACTATTCTGAAATTGTAACACGGTTTGTAAATGCAGTTTTTTTGCAGATTGGTGAAGCTTTGCCCATCTTGACTTTTGAGCGAATCCTCCTTTCAAATATACTTAAATATGTTGTCAATTAGACTAAATTAATTAATTAATTAATTGCAATATGCATTGCAACCTGTTTAACTGTAATTTTGTAATAACACATACTTTTTCCAAATTTTTTAAAATGTGTCAAATTCAAGATTCAATTTTTTTTTCCTTACAATGTTACATGATTGGTGAAGCTTTGCCCATCTTGACTTTTGAGCGAATCCTCCTTTCAAATATACTTAAATATGTTGTCAATTAGACTAAATTAATTAATTAATTAATTGCAATATGCATTGCAACCTGTTTAACTGTAATTTTGTAATAACACATACTTTTTCCAAATTTTAAAAAATGTGTCAAATTCAAGATTCCACTTTTTTTCCTTACAATGTTACATTTTCTTTACAGGTAGTCGTCGACTTACGACCACAGTTTGGGTCGACAAATCGGTCGTAACACGATTTGGTCGTAAGTAGAGTAGGCTATATGTACAGTACTGTGAAATGATGCTGGAAGGTGGTAAAAATATAACGTACGCCGCGGCTAGCGATTGTGGTCGTAAAGTCGAACGGTCGTTAAGTTGCATAGGTTGTAAGTCGACGACTACCTGTATTTTGTAGAATCTATGTTCTATTGTAAATAAAATATAGGTTTATAAGATTTGTAAATTACTGCATTCTGTTTTTATTTGCATTTTATACAGCATCCCAAATTTTTTATTTTTTTTTAAAGAACAATTAAAAACCCTATAATACTGAAAAGAGAGTTTGTAAAATGCTCACACCCTCAGATGTGATGTGAGATTTTAGAAATTGGGTCGTATTTGGACAGTTGGATGGCAAACAACTTGGCAGTACATTAGGATCATGTTGTGCTTGATGTGAGGTAACACGTGAGGTCACATAACAAAGGGTCAGTCACGGCTGTTAGGCATGATGCACATCGTCGGCTTCACTCCTGCACACTCACGAGGAGCTGTAACCTTGCAGTGCTATTACATCAGTCACCCCTTACTCTTTTTTCGTGTGTGTGTGTGTGTGTGTGTGTGTGTGTGTGTGTGTGTGTGTGTGGGAAACAGAGACAGGTACTGTGCTATGAGCTTAGCAGGACAGGACATCAAGACCTGACTGAGCACCATGGATGTACTGCATGGACTAGCCGTGTTCAGGATCCGTGTAAAATGCTACAGCTGGTGCAGGAGGAACATGGAAAGGAAAAGAAAGCAAGGTGATTTATACTTGTAACATTTACTTTACAGCACATTGAAATTCTTTCTTCACATATTCAAGCAGTGTTTGGAAACTGGGGTCAGTCATGAACAGGTTTATGGGCTTTGCTCAGAAGCCCCAAGAGTGGCAGTTTGGCAGCACTGAGGCATGAACTCAGATCTTCTGATCAGTACCACCTTCCTTTAATGTTGTATTCTTCAGTGGTGGACAGTAACACAGTACATGTACTTTGCTACTGTACATAAGTAGCTTTTTTCATGTGTCTGTATTTTACTTAAGTATTTCTATTTAGGTAGACTTTTACTTTAACTTTAATACATTTAAATGTCTAAGTCAAATATATATAATATATAGTATGGATACTACATTTATACACTACACTACACAACATGAATGACTTAATGAAATCAGTCATTTATTTTTATTTAAGTTTTTTATAGAAAGTTGTGAATGTTTTGTTTAGTGTGCAGGTGGAGCATTGTGGTGGCAGGGTGACAATAAGAATCTCTTCTAGGGTGCCAAACATACTAGAAACGGCCCTGATTATAGCCATAATAAGTAAAATTAGGTGCACTTTTACTTTAACAGAGTAACATTTTTCCAGAAGGAATCGTCACTCAAATTCCAGTTCTATAATAAATACAGCACAAGGAGAAGTGTTTTTACGCTAAAATGATCAACACTAGGATGCTGTAATGACATGATGCACAGCGGAGTTACTATTATTTATTATATTTCTATAACAGCACATCCCAAAAGAGTCTTTTACATCACTGTACTTTTTAACCATTTAGTTACACTTAATGCTCATCCATGAAACAAGTGACTTCCTGTTATTACTGGTGTTACAGCAATTACAAGGCATGCATCACTTCCTGTGACATGCATCCTTCCTGCAAGAGAACATGTCTCATCCTGGTGAACTCTCTCGGATCCCGGCTCGGCAACGGCACTACAAAACAATTTACAGGATGCCGTGAAGAGGATAAGAAATGAAAAGCTTAATGAATAATAATAAAAGCTCATCATCAACTGTAATGAACCTTTTATTTCATAGAGATGCCTGCAAATAAGTGTGACTCCTCAAAGAAATCCATCACAAAGTCCCGGTATGGGACTCGCAGTGGGAAGATGATCTTTAATAAGCAAATCAATAACGTTCATTCTGTAAATTAAGGACGGCTCAGCACCGTGAACAACAATATAACAAGATCAGGTTTGCAGCTTTGGAGCTATGCATTACAGATAATGCAATTTACAGCAAGGGCATGGCACTAAACAGGATTTTTTTTTGTATAAAGAGGATTGTTTTTTTTTTTTACTTATAGCTGAGTACAGTGTTGTGATCTATTGTTATCTTTCTCTTATTGACTATCACAATATAAAGGAATCATTGAGGATCATCTCTAGGTGGCGCCATATTGCTAGACAAGATAAACACCCATCTCTGATTAATATCTCATGTTAAAATTAATCATGACGCAGTAACACAAGAGGATGCGGCCTTCATTCTAATATTGGTCAAATATCTTAAGAAAAACCCTAAAGAACTTTACAACACAAGGAAAATAAAAAGTTGGATTTCAGAGTTTGCATTACCGTGTAGATTTGAGTCCACACCTAAGAATAGAGCAGGCAATGCTCATGTCTTTTTTGATGGATGAATATTAAAACCATCGCTGGTTTATTTAATGGCACATTAAGCGTCCCTCATCAGCCACAATGAAAGGATTTCCACATATACTTCTCTAGCTTATAATTAACATTAGAATTATTCATCTACCCCTCATCAGGTTGCAGACAACCTGTGGTTAGTCTGTACACCGCTCCGATGGGGGAACAGTGAAGGGTTCAATTACTCTTGAATGAAGCCAGCACGATCTCTTCAGTCTGCCTGGTGATGCGCTCCAAAAGCGCCATGATCTGATTATTCTGCCTAGATAAATTCAGAACGCAGATGCCGCCGCCGGCTTTTTTTCTCTTCTTTGAAGTGCTTAATGGCATGCTTAAGTGTGAGGACGTGTCAGATACCTGATAGTCATGGGCACAAATTTGTGTCTTTCTGTGTGTGTGTGTTTGTGCGTTTGTGTGTGTGTGTGTGTGTGTGTGTGTGTGTGTGTGTGTGTGTGTGTGTGTGTGTGTGTGTGTAAGAAAGAGAGAGAGAGAGAGAGAGAGGGAGAGAGAGAGGGAGAGAGACTCAAAGTTTCGATATGTCAAGTTTCTTAAAAAGAAAACTCCACCCTGAAGCACACTGATGCTACCTTGCAGGCGGCTACTGCATTTCCATTCTTACTGTACAGTAATTAAAGGTTGTGTCATGCTGATGCCTCACATGGACATTATTATTGCTAGCTCAGCTACAAATAGAGATGGATGAAGTAGACCATTATTGGAAGTACTAATCCCCTGCTTGAATAAAGTAAAGGTAAATGTATTCATTTAATAGCAAAGTACACCTCTTTCTTCATATATTTACAACATACAACTGAGGAGCTGATTGTTTTGCCAAAGAGCCCAGGATTGGTAGCTTGGTGGTGCTTGAATTTCCGAGCTAGAGTCCAATGTCTTAGCCACTATGCTACCACCTCCCGTATAGCCCTTAGGAGGGGTCAGAGTGCAGGGTCAGTCCACTGGAGAGGAGAGGGTTATGAGCCTTGCTCAATGGCCACAACACTACTACAACACTAGGGGCAGTGGTAGCTCAACAGTTAAGGCTCTAAAGGTTTAGCGGTTCAAACCCCAGCCCTGCCAAACTGCCATTGTTGGGCCTTTTAGCATGGCCCTTTACCATCTCTGCTCCTGATCTGCTTTATCATGGTTCAACCTGCTCTCTGATCCCAGCTTCTTAGTGTCCTGGGATATGTGAAGAAAGAATTTCAGTGTGCTGTAATGTACAGCTGGCAAGCAAATGCATGGATTTTAAATGTAATGGGAGGTGGTTGTGTTGTGGTTAAGGCATTGGACTTTTGATCTGATGGTTGAAAATTCAAATCCCAGCCACTCTTAGCTGCCACCATTGGGCCCCTGAGCAAGGCCCTTACGGCCCCATAATCTGCTCAGTTGTATGAGATAAATGTAAGTTGTTCTGGACAAGGTAAAATGTAAAATCATTCACTTTGAATGCATTTGAGAAAAGCAAAAGTACTGATCTATTACAACTGTTTGAATAATGGATGAAAGTCAGTGTTCCGTTCTCCTGCACATTTATAGACCTTTGTAAGGAGAGCGTTTTCTAAAGTTATAGACACACAGTGATAGAATCCTTTCACCACATACACACACACACACACACACACACACACACACACACACACACACACACACACTCTCTCTCTCTCTCTCTCATTTAATGCAGTTTCCATATTCACTTCGCAGTAGCAAGGAATGGCATGTTGATCTGAAATGTACTGGAGTAAATAGGAACATATTATGAACAGAAATGTTGCTGCTTTATATTTACTGCCACTGTGTAAAATATACCGAAGTGAAACTAATGTATCATACTGCAAAACATTATATGAAATTGCACAGTACTGTAACATGTTTAGACAGTAGAATAAAAAAGATAGACACCTACCATTTACCTTTCCTGAAAATTATTGTGCATATTCCATCATGTAAAGACGATGATATAAAGGGCGATTAATATGGAACCCCTAGGGCAAAAAGGTTTATGAGCCTTGCTTAAGGGCCCAACAGTGGCAGTTTGGCAGTGCTAGGGCTTGAACCCCTGACCTTTCAGTAAGCCAGAGCCTTAACCAAAGTTACCAGTGTTAAAGGCATAGATATATAGGTAATGGCGTGTACAGTGTTTCCTGTACTTGAGTAAAAGTACAAATTACCTGCTTGAATATGGATACAGTAAAAATACATATATATATTTTTTTTATATTTTGACAGAGGACAGGTCAAAAAGGTTTTTTCTTTTTTTAAGTATTAATGATTAATTCCCTGCACATCAGACCTTTATAAAGAGACTTTTCTATACTCTCATTTAATGCAGTTTACATATTCACTTAAAAGTAGTGAGAAGCTTCACATTTATCTGAAACTTAGTGAAATAAATGGTAACATACTATGCAATAAAATGTTGTAAAGTAAAAGTTTCCCAAAACAAAAATACTCTGATAAAGTGGAGATAATTAAAACATGTACTGAAAAGAATTAACAAATCTGATTGAGAAGCGTGCGAAAGACCTGGACAGACCAATAAGCACATGAGCACTGTTGCATCAGTCTCTTTTGGTTAATATATAATGATGGTGAATTTTAATGTTTCAAGTTTCACGTTTTATTTGTCATATGTACAGATGTCAGTGAAACAATGAAATTCCTAAGTGAGGCTTGAGACAAACTACAGCAATATCAAATATTAAACATTAAGCAGAATAAAAAAAAGGAGTGAAAAACAAGAATGAGGAATAAGAATGTTATGTTAAGTGTGTGCAGAAGTGTCTGTGCAGAAGTGTCAAATATATATAGTCAGTAGCAGGCCGTGCTTTGGGTACCTGGGCCTTCAGTGAGGACTTACCTGACTTAATCCACCTCTTAATACCACCACTATCACGACAAAATTATAGCAGCTCACCTTCGTACTAAATACCCACACCTGGCACTCATCAGTTCACCTCCTACTTAAGCTCCGCTCTCCTTCATGTCACTGTCCGTTCTACAGTTCAGGCTGGAGAACACTCACGGACTACTCACGCAAAGACTTGCTTAGATTACTACTTATCACAGGATTGTGTGTATTTCACGGATTTAACCTTTCCATAAAAATACCTAAACTTACTGGACTGTCATGTACTCATGTACATTTACTGCCTGTTTCATTAAAACCTCGTTCTGCTGAACTTCGGTTTCCGGCGAGTTCTTCCGGCCTGACAACACCACAACTGCATCTGTGCCACCTACAGCATCTGAAGCAGTTCAGAATCAATATTTGTCTCATAAAATCACAAAAACATTAAAATGTAAATAAAATACAACCTACTCACCAGAGATGCAGACTCAAAATTTGCACCGCTCCTCATAGGCTGAAATCCAGTGGTACCGCTCCTATTAATTGGCCTGGAAGTGGAGAACACACCCTTTCCTGGGCTAAGACAAGCTAGCTAGCTTCAGGGTTGGCCGACCTCCTCACGATGTCTAGCTTTTCTTGAAAATGGATTTTTAAGTATGTTTGAGACCAAATCAATTTCTCTTTCACTGTAGGCATTCAAAAGTCTAACTCAGATGTATTAATGTGTGCAGAGCTACAGTAGTGTTTTGCCAGTCGAACTTGGCTGTAACAGTTTCCCTCTGACCAAAAAGACATAAAAATGCTGACGCTATTCTGGGCCAGCTAGCTGCCCTGTGAGGAGAATATGAGATCTGATTGGTTAAGGAAACAGACTTGTTGCTAATATTCTCTAAGGTAAAAAGGCCAGCAGTACTAACTTTGAAGGCCCTGGGCAGATTAGACTGACCTGGCAGCACATAGAGGCTGAAATCTAATTGGACAAAAAAATATAACATCCACATACACGCACTGGAAGCAGTGCAGCCAAAAGAAATGCTACGAAATGAAGATAATAAACTGTTTGGAATAAATTAATACAATTCCATAAAACAAATATTAGAATTTAGGTTGTAAATGTAGGTCAGTGCTTCTATATATATATATATATATATATTTATAT
>MU598598.1:1574355-1597451 GCA_024362625.1 Silurus asotus | reverse complement strand
AAAAAAAAAATTGTTTTACAAATTTATGTAACCAAATATTCATATCATATTAAAGTAACTTTACTATATAATGTAACATATGCAAATAATATTACAATGTTAAGGTAATGGTACTATTAGTTCATTTAAAGTTTTTTAATTGTATTTATCAAAGAAGTCTTCATGTTTCAGCATTTTAAATTTACATTTGACATATGACAAGTTTTCAAAGGAGAAAAAGAAGTTTACATTTATGAGTTTTAGTAACATGACAAACTCTGTGTTAATTTTATTTAGTTTCGACTGGTAAGTGTTTGTAGCTTCTATAATGTAAGTTATACCAGGAAATAACTTGTTTGGTGAATGTACCACATTATTATTATTACAAATAATTATAATAATAAGCTTTCTTCTACTACTGCTATTACAACTACTATTGTTAGTATTACTATACCTTTACTTCGAAACTGCGTTGAGACAATGTCCATCGTGAAAAGCGCTATAGAAATAATTCGAAACTTTACTACTATAATTCATTTTGCTACAGTACTGCTGATGATTAATACACCTATATTTAATTTTTAATGATAATTTACTTAAGTAATATTTTTAGTAATACTATTAGGTTTCGTCATTTCTTAATAGCATTTTTTGTTTTGTGTAACAGACAGGTGTTATTTAGTTGTGTGGCTGGAAAATAACTGATCAACTATCAGTGC
The DNA here is from genome assembly GCA_024362625.1 of Silurus asotus. Classification (NCBI taxonomy): domain Eukaryota; kingdom Metazoa; phylum Chordata; class Actinopteri; order Siluriformes; family Siluridae; genus Silurus; species Silurus asotus. The sequence continues at coordinate 1,596,753 of MU598598.1, read as the reverse complement.
ATAACCAACCAATGACTTTATCTAACATTCTTGATCGGCTCTGAGAAGATATTTACATATATGGCATTTCATTTCAATGACTATCAGGTGTGGCCCTTAATTAGTTGGAATGAAAATCTGCACCCACACTGGGCCTTTGTGATAAAATATTGCACACCTGTGCCTAAACCACTAAGATAGCATCTCCCCATAATATGGATTGCTATGAGATTTTCAAAAGCAGTGAGAGTGACAGAAAAATAGCAATCCAGCCCATGTCCTCCTCTAACAATGTTAGGGAATGCACAAAATCTCCAGACACTCACTGCAGAACAAACCCTGCTTTGCCTCACCCCACCTTTCCTCAAACTGCACCATGTTCTTCTAGATTGTCTGCGATTGTCTCTGAATATTTTTCTTTAGTTTGCATGAAATTAGTTACTGTATCTTTTGTACAAATGACTCCAGAGTGGGCATTTCTTCCTAAGTAAAGTTCACCAATGAAATTCACATTTACTTCCAGATTAGGATTGTTAGATAGCAAATATTATGCATTGTGCACAAATCGCTTTGACATACACATCACTTGCGTCACTTGAAGTCGCCTTCTTAAATGGTCCATTAAATAATGTGTTAAAGGTGTACATATGACAGACTTTTGATTCTTGAATCATACTTTACTAACAGAAACTCTGCTAGTTGTTTAGTATCCTCATCAAATAGTCATTGTAAAGATTCTTGCATTTTTTATTAGACCACATAACCAGCTGTAATTTTTGCTGTGATGGAGCAACTCTACGGTGCTTAGAGTAGCAGATGAGAGGAAATAGCTCAGAGCTAATGAAACTACAAAAGTGCCCTGATTAACAAGAGAGCTCAAACAAAGCACCTTGATTGCATGCTATTACTTACTGCGAGACATAAAAGAGGTGAAATATTAAGGTTAAAAGGTTAAATTCACAGCCCAAGGTGTTTGTAAAAACACAACTATGTACACACGGCACATATCTGTATCTATATTTAGGTTCCTGATTACTTTTTTTATATTTATATTTGATAGAAAAATATGCTAAAAAGATCACAATTGCAGTATCGTTGTTTGAGCTGTTAATAGGTGACATCTCTAAACACCCTAAATACCTGTCATGCTGCACTCTATGTTAGGTCTTTGTCTAAATATATGCGTGAGTACAAAGCATTCTAAAAATAAAACACTGAAATCATTCGAAAAAATAGTGCCTTTAAAGTACTTGCAATCCTATGACATTTTTCAAGTATTCTTTATTAGCCAAAACAAGATCAGGACTTTGCTTGATTTGATTCTCGGTTCGATTTAAATTCATTTTCTTAGCTCAATTCATCTGCCAGCTTGTATCTTTTGATTGCTCTTCTAGTAGAAAAATATATTTGATATTATACTGTTAGGCGTGTTTTTGTTATTGCTTCAATTTTATTGATATTTTTTTCTCAAGCATCTCCTGCCAGGTACATAAATTACATTTGATGAAGTCAACTTTGTGCTTCCTAACACTCTATAAGTACTGTAATTTAATCATTAATTCTTTTGGTTTGTTGCTTCGGGACATTTTCGATTTTAAATACATATAACTAATATATCACTTCAGTCAATAATGCAAAGGTCTCAACATAATACAAAGTACTAAAATAATTGCATAAAACCTTTTTCTTTCCCTTTTTCTTCTATTTCTTCTTATCATATTATTGCTATTATTTTTATTGTCTTGTCTTATATTGTTTGCATACATACACTTTATTTAGTCATTTGTTTAGGTCTGTCTATGTCTTAAATAATTGTGTGATGTCTGATGTACCTCTATGTGGTTGCCTTCAAGAAACTTGAGCTGCGTCAGAACGCTTTGGGAGCGCAAATTGTTTTGAAGCAGCGTGTCATACCTCAGGGAACTAGGGTTACATTCATAACCTATAGACATTATACCCCAAATTGTTACCACAAAGTGATGATAGATAGATAGATAGATAGATAGATAGATAGATAGATAGATAGATAGATAGATAGATAGATAGATAGAAAAATAAAAAAACTATATAGAAAAAATGCCAATTGTTTGGAGGCACACATTTTGTAAGATGCTGATGTGGTAGCAGTTTTCCCTTCATTCGAACTAGGAGATCTAGACCTGTACCAACATTATGGTAATAGTTTGAGAAAGAACCACATATGTCTGTACAAGTCCGGTGTCTGAATACTTTTGTCCATATATTTAATACTATGTTCTGTGGTTTAATCCTGTGCTTAAAAAAAAGATGATGATGTGAAAGAAATTCTGAAAACTCACTATAGGCCAAAATTCATAATATATTTTTTTAAATATTATGCAAATAAGTGCTGCAAACCCAACCATTAGGGTTGCACAAGCCAGTCAGACCACTCTTAGGGTTGGTCTCAAGTCCGGATAAATAGTGAGGGTTGCATTAGGAAGGGCATCCAGCGTAAAACATGTGCCAAATCAAATATGCGGATCACGAAAGAGAAACTCTAAGAGACAACAGGGTACCAGTGGAAATTGGGCTGCTGTTGGCCAAAGGAGAAGAAGGAGAAAAAGGAGTGGAGGAAGATGTCTACAGAGACAGCAGGGAAAGGAGGAGTGGAAGAGAGTGTAGGTTTGAGTTTGTAATTTAAATGTTGGTACTCTGACTGGTAAAGAGAGAGAGGTAGCTGATATGATGAAGAGGAGAACGGTAGATATGTTGTGTGTTCAGGAGACCAAGTGGAAAGGAAGTAAGACCAGAAACATTGAAGGTGGCTTTAAACTGTTCCATCATTGTGAGGATGAAAGGAGAAGTGGTGTAGGGGTTATTGTGAAGGAAGAGTTCAGTAAGAGTGTAGTGGAGGTGAAGAGAGTTTCTGATAAGGTGATGAACATAAGGCTGGAAGTTGAAGGGGTGAGAACCTGATGAACGAGAAAAAAGAGAGAGAGAAGGTTGGATGGTGTGGAGATGGTGAAGCAGGAAGTTGATAGGATTTGTAAGGAGGAAGTGAGAGCAGCGATTAAGAGGATGAAGAGTGGAAAGACGGTTGGACCAGATGGCATACCAATAAAAGCATTAAGATGTTTAGGAGAGATGGCAGTGGAGTTTTTAACCAGGTTGTTCAACAAGTATTTGGAAGGTGAGAGGATGCCTGAGTAATCATCGTGTAATGCTAACGACGGACATATTCTCACGGGACATGTGTTGCCACTCCGCCAATGTCGGTGGAACGAGCTACATCTTTCATGGCACTTGACCTGCCTGGAGATGATGGCTGTGTTTTTGGCTCTAAAGCACTTCCTCCGAGACCTAAGAGATCATCATGTGCTAGTCCGTACGGACAACACGTCAGTGGTCTCGTACATCAACCACCAGGGGGGTCCCCGATCTCGCCCCTGTACAGGCTGGCAGGGCAGATCTTCCTGTGGTTTTTTGGAGAGCAGTTTATATCCAAGGTCATCTATATTGGAGAGCAGATGCCCGAGAAGCCCAAAATGGTCCCCGAGGTGGTAGAGCAGATATGGCATAGATTTTACAGAGCCCAGGTGGATCTGTTTGTGACTAAGGAGACTTGCACTGTCCCCTCTGGTTCCCTCTCTCTTACCGAGCCCCACTGGGGGCTAGACACCATGGCTGTAGACATGGCAAAGCTACGGCTGTAAACCTTTTCCCTTATAGTGCTGCTCCCGGGAGTCCTGGAGAGAGTTCGCCAGGAAGAAGCCCATCTCCCCCTGGTGGCACCTCATTGGCCGGGCAGACCATGGTTCACGGACCTGGTGTCCTTCCTTAAGGGGCCTTCTTGGGAAATCCCTCTAGGAGGGATCTTCTCTTTCAGGCAGGGGAAACCCTGGTTCACCCCTGCCCATAATTATGGAAGCTATGGCAGTGGCCTCTAAGGGGGCACAGTTTCTAGCAGCTGGTGTCTCTACTAGGTAGTGGAGACCATCCTCCATTCCAGAGCTTCCTCGCTGAGGAGGTTGTATGCTGCTACATGGCACCTGTTCACCACGTGGTGTGAGAACAACTAGTTAGACCGAGTCAACTGCCCGGTTGGTTCACTTTTGGAGTTTTTGCAGGAACAGTTTGCCACAGGGTTGGCTCCATCAAACCTGAAGGTTTACGTGTCCGCTATCGCTGCTTATTGTACCCCAGTTGCTGGGAAAACACCCTCTCATGACACGTTTTCTGCACGGCACCCGGAAGCTGAGTCCTGGGATGTGACCCAGAGTGTGGTGTCTGTGTGGTGCCTGTGTGGGACTGTCTGGGTACCTGTTTGTAAAGACCGCTTTTCTTCTGTCAATATCCTCCCTACAGAGGGTTGGGGACCTACTGGCTCTTTTCATGGCCCAGTCTCTCCTGGAGTTTGCACCAGGCATGGCAAGTGCATTTCTCTACCATAAACCTGGGTATGTGCCTAAGGTGCCTACGGCTCCCTCATAAACTGTCATACTGCAGGCATTATGCCCTCCTCCTTTCTTAGCCCCTGACCAGAAGAAGCAAAATCGACTGTGTCTGGTGCAAGCACCAAACACATATCTCCACAGGACAAGTCAATTGAGAAAGTTGGAGCAGTCAGAGTGAATGCCATTTCCTCATCTGATGAGTCCTTTCGGCGTCAAGGATTATTCCACCCAGAGTATGGCGGCCTCTATGTCCTGGTCTGCTGGAGTTTCTCTCCAGGACATATGCAACTCTGCAGGCTGGTGCACCGTATTGACATTTGTCAGGTTCTATGAACTCGACATCAGAGCCACACCTGGCTCCTCTGTCCTGTGTTCTGGTTGTGCACAGACACACTAGGCAGGAACTGGTCAGTATAGTGTGTTTGGACACCCAAAGCGTTGTGACGCAGCTCGAGTTCCCAAGGGGGGAACGTCTCTAGGTTACGTATGTAACCCCAGTTCCCTAAGGGGAACGAGACGCTGCATCAAAAGGTCATATTCCCTGCATACCTGCGGCGCTTACCTTCTCTTTTCTCAGAAGCTAACACCGTTCCATTGCTCACGCATTTTGTAGCTACCTAGTTCTCGACGTCACCTGCCGATGATGTCATGACTTGCCATTGGCTGGATTTTACAAGTGATTTAGAGCGTGGGCAACACGAGGCGTTCCCAAAGCATTGTGACGTAGCGTCTTGTTCCCTCATGGAACTAGGGTCATATATATAATTTGTTCTGAGGAGACAAAATGGAAACTTCATGACAGATGTGTGCAAGGCAAGAATAGGTAGATGGTTATCCATGTGAGTGTTGAAAGGAGATTACTCTTAATCACACACTCCAGTGCTCATGATATTTGTCACCCTTCGGTGTTTGTAATGTTTTAATGATTTATAATCACACTCTCAGTGTCACCCAAATAAAGATGGTTTCCCTTTTAAGTCTTGTTCTTCTCAAGGATTTTCCCCATCTAAAGAAGTTTTTCCTTGCCACAGTCTGTTTTATAATTCTTACATTCTATGAAGCTGCTTTGAGACAATGTCTCTTGTGAAAAGCATTAATTGTGTCTGTGACTCCACTGCTATTCTAGAAGCTCAGAATGACCAAATGTAAGTATGTGTCTCTCAGACAAGGATGGATTACCTTTTAAGTATTTAATGTTTCTTCACAATATCATCTCAGGAAATATTTTTCTCCCCAACTTGCTGCTCATTTACAAATTTAAAGTGTGTACTATACAGTACATATCCTATAAAAAATATAGGCCTCCTCATTACTAAGAATGCTGTGCAAATAAATCTGAATTGAACTGAATTGACAGTTTTTTTTATGTCAAAAGGTTTCTTTTTGATTATTATTTTCTTTTAATTATTAAAGGTACACATTAACACAATGAAATAAAATATTTTAAAATATTTACAAAACAATTCAAAGAGGCTTTTTTTTTATTGTGCATTCATTCACTGCTAATATGCATTGTAGGATTGTAATAATATGACATAATATGGCAAATTTGGGAATTTTGGGAATATTTCCTTTGAACATTAAAAATTATATAATAAATCCTTTCCGTATAAATCAAAGTATTGACTTACATCTGACTGTCATACTACTGTTTGAAAACATTCTCTTATAGACCTTCGTACTGACTAATTAACCTAAAAGTCCATATATTTGCCACTCATTGATATATACCATTAGATCATTTGCCTCAAAAGAATAAATGACCTAGTATAATTTTATTATTATTTTTTTCTCAGGTATTAATACAATTTAAAATCCTGTCTGTTTTTCAGTTTATATTTATACAAAAATATGAAAAATTCTAGTTGAAAAAGAAATTCTAGTTAAAGCTAATATGCTCTAAATGGACATGAATTTGACTTCATGCTGTGTTACATGTATGTATAATATATATATTTTATGAGTATGACGCATTTGTGTTCTTACATGTGCAAATGTTAAAGGAATAAGCGTCGATGTTATAAACTTTGAGGCTCTCCAGAGTTTTACTTGAACATTATTTACTGGAGGTAAATTTGCTCTCATTCTCCCTGCGGTACTGGCGCTGAGCTCATGTGGTGATTTTATCCTTTAGCAAATGTCAGCCGTTTACCGAATCAATGGTGTGAGTTATGAAAAGGGAACAGAGGGGCCTGTCTCTTTTCTGTTCTTCTCAGTAACAAAAAAGAAAAAGTAAATAAATAAATTAGTAAAGAAAAAAAAAAAAACTAGCATTGATGGGTAGTTGCACATTGCAGTCAATGAGCTCTCTCTCCCCCAAGTTAAAATTAAAAGGCTGTTAGGGGGAAAATTGTTTTCTCTGGTCATCAGTCACATTGGGAAAGGTCTTTTAGAGAGTGATTAATTAAAAAGCTAGAGAAAAGGGAGGCTAAGAGGGAGGAAAGAAGACGTGCTCCATAAAATATCTAAGTACTTCCCCCCATCAACCCCCACACACATACACACATACACATTCTCCGCAGCATCAAGGGTTAATGCCCACCGGCTTGGCTTAGACTAAGTGTTATTGCCGCACTTCATAATTTCATCTCTGGGAAATGGATGAGTGAAAGGATCTTCCTTATAGTAATTGAGTATTGATTTGAAAATAAACAGCAGCTCAACTCCCACCGAGTGACAGGCCATCCCTCGGAAGCAATCGACAATAAATGGGCCCCCTGGTTCATAGCAAAGTTATGGATCAGGGCAGAGCAGTCAAGCCCAGTGTCCTGCTGCAATCTTTCTTCCAATATATATTGGATTTTAGATAACCCATTTATGAGGTGTGTCATGTGAAACCTATAGTTCTCAGCTGCCAAATGAAAAGTTAACTTCTCCCTTCTCATCGAATGCTGACCCTGTGTAGATACTTCACACCATGGCCTTTTTTTTTTCTTTCTCTCTATGTTTAATAATACATTTCATTCTTACAGGTAATATGAAAGCACCTGCTTCGTGAAGTTTAGTGATGTTTGAACCTCAACCCCTTTCTTAGCCAGAAACTTTTTAAATTATTATTTTGTAGAAACCTACATGACAGAAGATTACCTTCATTTTATATCATTTCTGCCTTTCTTGTCAGCAACCAATAGATTGAATTTTAAAAATAAGAAAAATTTAGTGTTTGATTTGAGGATGAATGCAAATTGTGTACATATTTTCTCCTTGTTTTATTTATGACCTTTTTGGGGATTTTTTATTTTTCATAATTTTTTATGAAAATTATGTTTGCAACTTTACTTTTTTTCTTACATGCACATAAAACAAAATACTCCCAAATAATAAGAAAACACTGAAGTCATAAATAAAAGGGGGGGAAAAATACACACATTTTGCACACAGGCACTCATCCTCGAATACTATATTTTATTGTACTGTTTTTTTGTTGTTGTTGTTTTTTTTTTGCTTGTTTCATTATGTTCTAATTTATATACAAAGTATAATCTATCTATAGATAGATAAATAGATAGATAGATAGATAGATAGATAGATAGATAGATAGATAGATAGATAGATAGATAGATAGATAGATAGATATAAAATATGAGAAATATGCTTGTCTTTTTTTTTTGTTTATCTCTATTTTTGTGATGCCATTTATTTATTTGTTTCAAATCTTATAAAGATTATACAGTTGAATTTGAATTAAAACACTCATTATTGAAGTCAGGGGGAGCTCTAACAGGGGTGTCACACATTCTGTTAACCTTTGAGTCATCACCGCTGAACTAACGCGAACTCCATTCGTATTACAGCGAACCCGCACTCACCATTAGCCATGGACAAATGTGCTATTCATTTTCATCAGCACCTACTTCACTTCTGATTCAACGCGACTTGCAGGAGGAGGCTGTGGGAGGAAACAATAGCTCTGCCTCCCAATGACCTCTAGATCTTTATCTGAATAAGAAAAGACAGATTAAAGGAAAGATGGCAACCTGATCAGTCCTTTTATCATCATTCAATTTATTTTCCAAGTTCTTCCTCCATCCTGGCTGTGCTCTTGTTGTCCTGTTGTATTGTTTTAAAGTTTTTTTAGAAATGCAAGTAGTGCAAATATATTTAAACAATGCTTTAGAAGCAAAAACAAAACATTAAAGCTACATGATATGAGCATCTGAACATGATTTTTGAACATTACATTCCACATTTAGTCCTCGATTGCAGTTATAATAACCTCCACTCTTCTGGGAAGATGTTCCACTACATTTTGGAGTGTGTTGCAGAGAATTGTGTTAATTCAGGGTGTAACTAAAGTCAGTTACTGATGTAGGGTGAGGAAACCTGGGGTGCAGTCAGTGTTCACATTCATCCCAAAGGCATTAAAAATGGTTGAGGTCAGAGCTCTATAGCAGGCCACTCAAGATCTTTTACTCCAAACCATATAAAGCATATTCTTATTGAGCTGGGTTCATGCACTGGGTATTGTAATGCTGGAACAGATTTTGGATTCCTAGTTTAAATGAAGGGGAAATTCAGCTACAATATCCAGAGAAATCCTATAGACTTGTGATGTCCTATACTTATGGCTGGAAATGTTAGATGCTACAATACTTTTGTGCATATAGTGTAACTATAAAGTAACATATAATCCTTTTAGCATTAAAATAAAAATACAATAATAAAATAAATAAAATATTATAAATTACGAAAGATGCAAACAAACAAATAAAATCTGTATGAGAGAAAGTGCACTTTATATGTTGTAATATATAATGATCAATGATTTAATAATTCACTGTTATTTCAAGTCGGTTTTTCCTTTTTTATAACACTTTAAACAATAAACACTGACACATGGTGTAGATTTAGATCCGTAATGAGTAAACCAGAGGTGATTACTTAAAGGAAACTCACTTTGAGATGACATGAGGATAAATTGTTTAGAAGAACCAGACTCAGATGTTTATAGCAGTTTCTATGAACTGGCACACCAGTTTTTAGTTTTCCTGCAGAATGTGGCCTAATTTTAAAGAAGAAATTGGGTGCAAATCTGCTCAATACATCACATTTTGTTTTATTTTTCCTTTTTAAATGCTGTTTTGAATGAGCCCTTTTTCCTTTCTTATTAGAAAGATTACACTTTCATCATTAAAATGTATTTATATTGATCGCATTTTGCAGACTTCTATACCCAGAGTTACTTACACTTACTGTATCTCATCATACAACTGAATGAACATACAGGGCCATTCTTAGGGGCTAGGATTTGAACTGACGACCTTTGGATCCAAAGTCCACCGCCACACAAGCACCTCCCACAAAGAGCTCAGCCAGCCAGGGCTCTATAGTCAACCGTGCCAGCCAGGGATCCATAGTCAACCGTGTTATCCCTTGCACCACTGGCCCATCCCACTTTGTTCAATGTTATGTGAAATTTGAAACAGACATTCGTATCTAATGTGGTGTCCAGATGACCCAAATGAGGAGGGTTTCCATTCTGAGTCCTTTTAAGGTTTCTTCCTCAAGACATCTCAAGGAGTCTTTCCTTACCATAGTCATCAGTGGCTTGCTCATTAGGGACAAACTTATAATGACAAGGAACTAACTTATGCATACTTTTAGAACCACTTTATCTCTGTAAAGCTGCTTTGAGACAATGTCTATTGTTAAAAGCGCTCCACAAATAAAAATGAATTGAATTTAATTAATGTGGGTTTGCTTGTTTTACAAATTAACTTTTAATACTGTCACATTCGAACAAATTACATTTATAGGAAAAGTACATATGCCAGATTATTATTATTTTTTTGCTATCCTGAAAAAAATGTAGGTACATATATAAAAACAGAACATCCATATATAAAAAAAAATCTATCTTCCTCCACTAGTCCCTTTACAACATTTAGTGTTTCAGTAGACCAACAGAAATCAACAGACACATATGTAACCAAGTGGTACATATTCACTTCGTCTGTTTTGCTATGCATTTAAAAAAAAATTATTTCCTGCTCAGGTGAAAGTGTTTTTGTTTTAGAGCTAAAAACTTGCTATGAGTAAGGAGATTATGTGCATGTGCTCTGGCTTCCTCATTCTTTCCTCGGCCTTAAAAAAAGATGTGCAGAAAAGAAGAAAGCTCTTGGGTTTCTTTGTGATTAAAAATTCTGAATACCTCTGGGTCATGGGTCCATCCTGAGTCCTCTGTCATGTTTGTAGCCTGTTATGCTATTCCAACGCCACCGGACATTGCAAAGTATGGTGTTTTTTTGGGGGTTTTTTTTGGCCGTACCAAGCCATTCTCTAATCCATGTTCCATGATATTCTGTGTGCCGATCCTGCTATTGTTTCTGACCTTTCTTTGTGTTTATTATTTTTTCATGAATCCCCCCCAATCAACTACCCTGTGGGCTACTGGAACCTCTCCCACTACAACAACAACCACCACCTGGGGAGCCAAAGCCTGAGTTCTGAACACCTCTGGGTCATGGGTCACTTCCTGTTTGTAGCCTAGTTATGCTATGCTAACACTACCAGACATTGGAGAGTATTGTGTTTCTTTATTGCAAATCAGGCTACTATCTAATCCATGTAGCATTATTTTCTGTGTACCAACCCCTTCTATTGTTTCTGACCTTTATTTGTAGCTACTGTGTTTTGAATTTGGTTTCTTCTCTGACTGCCTTTATTTTGTACCAGTCCTTCTTGCCTGTTGCTACATTTTGGATTACTTGTGCCAGTAGTTAAATAAACCGCATATGGATTAAATTTTTTATTTCATTTTTATATGATTTTATGATATTATAAAGTGTGCAGATAAGATGTGAGAATTTCAAATCTTGGTGAGTGATTGTAATGTGTGCAGGGGTTCAAATTATAATTTAATAAAATTAGGTTAATACAAAAATCCATAAATACTGTATGTTCCCTTTCAGAAACTCGAGCTGCATCGGAACGCTTTGGAAAGGCAGCTGCGATGGATTGGAGGCAGGCTGTCACCGGTGGAGTAAAGTCATGATCGGGAAGTATAAAACGCACATGGAGTGAAGCTGGCGCCAGCTTCTGCTTGTTTAGGAAGTGCTTTCTGTGTTTGTCCCCTTCAGGTAAGTGGTAAATGTCCAAAAAGCAAGCAATAGTTTCGAATGTGCACAAAGCACAGCCCGTGCATCGCTTGCTTGGGAGAGGAGCATGCCAGATCAGCTCCCGAGGCATACCCAGAAGCGAGGAGATCCTGGAGGTTGTGACACGTGCATTAGAAAAGCTGTATATATCTTGGCCAGCAGATTAGCTTAAAGCCCCTCTGTCCAGTAAGCTCTACAAGCGCTTTTTGCTCCTGACATCACAGCTTCCACATTGGGGTCTGCCATTTTTCCCTGACCTGCCCACTCCATGTCCTGGGCACGGCCCTTCTCGGCCCACTCCTTTAGTTCTAAGATCGTGGTGTACTCCAACATAATAGTGCTTAGGGATCACGGCTAAGAAGTCATTCCAAGGGTTGACGAGTCGCTAACTGGCTATCTCGCCCCAGGTGCAAGTTCTCTCTTAATACACCGACACTACCCACAAAGCCTTGAAACAATGGCCTTGAATATTTTAGTAAGACAATGCTAACTGTGTACTTATTTTTGACTTCAAATAATATCTATTCTAAGTTTAAACATTAGATTTTTGTTTTGTATTGTTTAATTGTGAATAGAATATGTATTTATAAGATTTGCAAGCTATTTGTCAGGAATCCGCCTGCCACGCCTCCTTCAGAGGCTGCCTTTGCCGCTGCGCGCTCCCAACCGCGCAGCGCAAATCGCACACAGCTGAAGCACATTATCCTCTCATCACCTGCCACCATATAAACCACTCACTCACCCACATTCCAGGTCCGTTATTGAACGTTCGTGTGTGGTCGTGCAGGTTCATGCTGTGTGTTCACGTATGTGCTTCTCCCGCTGCGTGCCGTCTACCCGCTTCTGAGAACGCCGTTCCTCATCAGAGCTTCCAGGAGGTTACCACGCTGCTTCAGGCCCTCCAGGTCAGCTCTGCTCCGCCAAAGGTCCTCTAAGGAATCTCCGCCGTACTTCAGGAAATCCAGGCTTGCTCCATTGCATTACAGGACCTCCAGTAGCTCTCTGTTCTGCTCCAGAACCTTCTGGTGGGTCCAGCTCCGTTCCTGGGTCCCGAGGAGAGCTCCGTTCGGCCCCAAGACCTCCATAAATGCTTGGCTCCGTCCCAAGACCTCCGTGAGTGCGCGGCTCCGTCCCAAGACCTCAGTGAGTGCGCGGCTCCGTCCCAAGACATCCATGAATGCTCGGCTCCGTCCCAAGACCTCCGTGAGTGCTCGGCTCCGCCGCAGAGAGTCCCCGAGAGCTCAGCTTTATCCCAGGGTCTCCAGGCGAACTCCTCTCCCCTCCCGGTTCCTGACATGAGCTCCTCTGTGCTCCCAAGTCCCAAGGAGAGCTCGGTTTCAAGCCCATGCACCTCTCCAACCGATGGGATCCCGGAGCACATAACTCGTCTCCGAGACTGCAAAATGCAAGTCGTCCCGTTGCCCCCGGGCTTCACCAAAGGCGACGGTTCGCCCCACAGTCTCCCTGAGGGCGATGCCATCTCTCGTTCCCCAGAGCTCTCAACTCCGCTCCGAGACTGCGAAAGGGAGTAAGTAGGAGTAGAAGAGGAGCAAGATGTCTGCAGAGACAACAGGGAATGGAGAAGTGTAGGAGAGTGGAGGTTTGGGTTGATACTTTAAATGTTGATACTATGACTGGCAAAGAGAGAGAGAGTTAGCTGATATGATGGCGAGAAGAAAGGTAAATATGTTGTGTGTTCAGGAGACCAAGTGGATAGGGATTTAAGCCAGGAACATTGGAGGTGGGTTTAAACTGTTCTTTCATGGTGTGGATGGAAAGAGTAAGAGAGTATGGGTAATTCTGTAGGAAGAGCATAGTAAAAGTGTAGTGGAGGTGAAGAAAGTTTCTAATAGGTTGATGAACATAAAGCTGGAAGTTGAAGGGGTGATGATAAATGTCATAAATAAATGTACCAATTGGCCAGGCAGAGGGACTGCGGGGAAGGATGTGCTGCAATAGAGCAATAAAGGCTGGAGATTGAAATGTGTTGACTAGTAAGAAGAGTGTGTTGAGAAGATGGAGGGAGTATATTAAGCAGCTGATGAACAAGGAAATGAGAGAGCGAGAAGGTTGGATGGTGTGGAGATAGTGAAGCAGGAAGTGAATAGGATTAGTAAGTAGGAAGTGAGAGCAACGATTAAGAGGATAAACCAGATGACATACTGGTAGAAGCATGGACATGTTTAGGAGAGATGGCAGTGGAGTTTTTAACCAGGTTGTTTAACAAGATTTTGGAGTGTGCTGGTACCGGTCTTTAAGAATAAGTGAGATGTGCAGACCTGCAGTAACTACAGGGGAATAAGGTTGATCAGTCACACCATAAAGTTATGGGAAAGAGTAGTGGAAGCCAGGCTGAGAGAAGAAGTGACCATCTGTGAGCAACAGTATGTTTTTTGCGGAGGAAGAGCACCACGGACGCATTATTTGCTTTGAGAATGTTGATTGAAAAGTATAGAGAAGGTCAGAATGAGTTGCATTGTGTGTTTGGGGATTTAGATAAAGAGAACGACTGGGTACCAAGAGAGAAGTTGTTGTATTGTATGAGAAAGTTAGGTGTGGCAGAGAAGTATGTGAGGGTGGTGCAGGACATGTATGAGGAGAGTGTGACAGCAGTGAAGTGTGCAGTAGGCTTGACAGACTGGTTCAAGGTGGAGGTTGGATTGCATCAGGTGATGAACAGGTTGACAGAAGAGGTCAGACAGGTGTCTCCATGGACTATGATGTTTGTGGATGATATTTGTGGTGAGAGTAGGGAGCAGGTTGAGAAGAGCCTGGTGAGGTGGAGGTATGCGCTTGAGAGAAGGAGGATGAAAGTCAGTAGGAGTAAGACAGAGTACATGTGTGTGAATGAGAGGGAGGGCAGTGTAGGGATGCGGTTGCAGGAAGAAGAGGTGGAGAAGGTGAAGGAATTCAGGTACCTAGGTTCAACAGTGCAAAGTAATGAAGATAGTGATAGAGAAGTGAAGAAAAGAGAGCAGGCAGGGTGGAGTGGGTGGAGAAGAGTGGCAAGAGTGATTTGTGATAGAAGAGTATTTGCAAGAGTGAAAGGGAACATTTATAGGACTGTGGTGAGACCTGCTATGTTGGACTGGCATTGAGTAAAAGACAGTAAGTGAAGCTAGAGGTAGCAGAACTAAAGATGTTGAGGTTTTCGTTGGGAGTAACAAGGATGGACAGGATTAAAATTTAATTTATTAGAGGGACAGCACATGTAGGAAATTTTTAAGACAATATAAGGGAGGCGAAATTGAGTTGGTTTGGACATGTGCAAAGAAGAAACATGCTGTATATCAGTGGGAGAATGCTAAGGGGGGAACCACCAGGAAGGAGGAAAAGAGGAAAGCCAAGGAGGAGGTTTATGGATGTGGTGAGAGAAGACATGCAGGTAGTTGGGTTAAAAGAGGCAGATGTTGAGAACATGGAGGCATGGAGACGGATGATCCGCTGTGGCGACCCCTAATGAGAAAAGCTGAAAGAAGAAGAAGAAGAAGTATGGGTGTCAGTTTCATTGTATTATGTAACAGACTGCATCTTGTACATGCAGCACTATTGAATCTTGAATGTTTAATAAGTTAAATGTAAATGACTAAACTTCTATAACAACTAATCAAAGATATAAAATTAAAATAAAATGTAATACTGAACATTTAAGTTGTGCCAAACGATTGCTGCACTGTCCTTATCTGTCCTTGTGTATGAAAATGTGTGGAAGTGTGTAGGTGTGCACTTGTCTGAGAGCCCCAAGGTCACACACAAACACACACACAAGGACGTCATTGCAGTTTATAAATATCGGCTGGGATTTTTCGCTTTTATGAAGGAGCCTGATGTGACAGTGTGTTTTATTTTTTTACATTTTACAGTGGGTGACTTCAGGGTCAAACACAATCATCATTCATAGTGATTCAGACACTGTGCTTTCTTTTTTGTTCGGAACTGCAGGGAAAATAATCCCTCAACAAGAACACACACATACACACAAACACACTTATTTGTATGTGTCTGTTCATGATATATGATCCCAATTAATTTCATTTCAGTTGTGTGTTGTAGAAGTACAAAATGTGAATAAATTCAAGGGGATGAATATTTATGAAATGTACTGGACAGACAAAAAATGGATAAGTGGATTGATTTTTAATTTTGCTGCAAAGTACAGCCTTGGAGAAACTCAGGGGAAGAACCCAGGATCTCATACATGACTACCACTGAGATACATCCCCTGTTGCTACCCACAATCTGACCCTCAATGCCACAAAGACTAAGAGGTTCGGAAATCAAGCATTAGAAGACAGTTCTAGTCTACATCAATGGCACTGCGGTAAAAAGGGTCTCCAAGCTTTAAGTTCTTGGCAGTTCACATCTCTGAGGCTCTGATCCCGACTGCTGTGAGGATGGCTGCGATCCGGGTGGGTAACAATTGTGCCACAACATGGTCGAATCCCGTACTACGTCCAAAAAGGTGGTTCTCTGCAATGGAGAAAGCACACTCTTCCTTGAGTTCAGTCTTAATCCTAGCTCCTTCATGCAGGCGAGAACGACATCTCAATGCCGGACCGCCTGAAGCTCTGATCGAGCTAATATTAACCAGTCTTTGATAGCGGGGGCTAAAGCCACATTCATGCAGCTTGTGAAGGTGAGGGGTGAGAGTGCTAAATCAAAGGGGAGGACCTGATATTAGTAAGTTTCGCCCTCGAAAGCAAACCACAGGATCCTCCTGTAAACAGGAGAGATGGCTTTGTGGAAATAAGCGTCCCTTAGATCTATCGTGACAAACCAGTCCTTGGACTTCATCTGAGACATGACCTCTTTGAGGGTAAGCATCCTGAACCTGAGCCTCATTAGTGAGCGGTTCAAGGAGTGTAGATCTAGAATCGGCCTTAATCCACCATCCTTCTTCGGAACAACGACGTAATAGCTGTAGTAGTCTGAGTCTCTGACTAAGGGAGGAACCATTTTGATGGCCCCTTTCTTTAGGGGAATGCATGTCTCTTGCACCAGTATCAGAGCCTGCTTGGGTCCCACCAGGGTGGGACATGTCCCGTTGAACCAGGGAGGAGAGGACCCTAATTGAATTGAATACTCTCTATGGTATGCAGGACCCACCTAAATACTTCTGGAAGCTCTTCCCAAGCTGCCCGGAAATCTTTCAGTGGAACCATCCTCTCGAGGCTGGCCTCTGACCCTCCCAGAGCAGCTGGAGCCCTGCAGCCATTGGGGCATTCTGAGAGGCAGCGGCTCTCCTCCATCAGCAGCTATCTCTTGGGCGGAGATAAATGGAGACACCCGCTGGAGGGAGGCTGTGCCCCAATGCACATCCTATAGTAGGGCTAGCAGCCTGGCCTCTTGTGCCGAGGCATCCAATCGGGGAACCAACCTTTCAGGGCTGGTCCCAGACACTCTCAGAGTGGATGGAGCGGTGCCCTGCAGCAGTTGAGGCCTCCCGAGAGGCGGCGGGTCTCCTCCATCCGCATCGATCTTTTAGGCGGAGATGGTTTCTGACAAGAAACACCCACCTAAGGCTAAATGTAGCTATCTGGGCATTTAGCAGTGAAGCCCTGTTCCTGTCAGCTTACTGGCGCAGACATTGACCGACCTACGGCCCACGCCGTGTTCTTGGTGGCCATAAGGGTTTGGCGATGCAACAACTGGGGAGAGAGAGCCATCTAGCATCTTTTTGACCCTGGGCATCTCCCATAGCCACACTCCTTAAACCCAACCATGTTTGCGTACAGTAAAGTTTGCAGTAAAAGGCATGGGCCACATATGGGGTCTCCCAGGACCTGGACACCTCAGAAAAAAGCGGTAGGCCCCGGCATTAAGGTTGTGACGCAGGACACAGGAAAAATGCTCATCCAGCTTGCTGGGAACATGTTGCTTCTGTTTCTCGTACGGCCAAGCTATGTCTAGCTTGTACACGGCTCGAATTATTACCTCCAGGAGCTTCTCGAACAGCACCGGCTGTGAGGAGGCCATGAGCTCGCTAGCTTCCAAAACTTCTCCCTCCTCGTAGAAAGAATCCCGCACGTGCCTGGAGAAGAAAACGCTGCAGCGAGTGCTTTCCTCATCTCACAATATAAACAAGAAATCATATGGACGGACGGACGAACAGACAGACAGACAGACAGACAGATAGGTAGATAGGTAGATATCTTCCGCTGGTGCTGAAAAGCTCTAGAGACAAGACAGGAGAAGTGAGCAAGTCTTGGCAGGAAAAGAGCTAAAGCACTATTATAGAGTGGAGGTAATGGTGCAAGACAGGCACGGATACAAATAGCTGAGGAAGGGCACATCACCTGGATAATGGGTTAGACTTCTCCTGGCATGGGAAAATTCATGTTCTGACAAACCTCCTTTGATACAGTGACATTGGAAGAGCCATAAAATCCCCGGTGTTATATAGTGAGGTGGTTTCTGGCTGCTAATGCTTGCTCCAGCTTTTCTGCTGGCAGATTTAGGGTGATCTGCTAAAAGAGGCTACAAGATACTAATGAGATTCAGTTACCTGAATTCTCTACAAAAAAACACAATACAGAGATATGTTTAATATTATACTATACTGTATATCTGCTTATTCATGAGTGTTTGCAAACTATCATAAATGTAGTGAAGAAGAACTTTACACTGTTCACATTGTAAACCGCCATGTTAATTTTGCTGTAAATGTGGATTAACCTGGTAGAACATTAATTTGCTGAAGTTGTTACTGGTTATATGCAAAGAATTACAGGCTACATCTTTTTTCTCAAACAAAACAGAAAACCAATATTTCAATTTATTTTTATTTCAGTACTACCAGGAGTAATTAGCCTACTACCAACTAATTATCTTTCCTTGCATATTGTCATTATGCAACTGTCATATCTTTATGATAGATGTTCAAGTTTTATCAAGAACAGTACAATAACTGTACAGCCTCCAACAATGTTTTCGTTTATGTACTAATATGTAACCTTAAAGGTCTTATAGTCATCATAAAAGTCTATATGCTGTACGCATTCTCTCTGTCATTAAACATTGGATTTCTAAAAGTTAATGTGTTACATGCAGCAATGGGCAAGCGTAAGGGATTAGAGTGTGATGGCTGTTTCCGGTCTGCAGTGGTCAGTTAAAAGTGGTTTAAGTAAGAAACAATGGTGAAGCGGCAACAGGGTCATGGGCAGCCAAAGCTCATTGATGAACGTGGGGAATGAAGGCTGGCCTGTGTGGTCCGATTCAACAGATGAGCTCCTGTAGATCAAATTGCTGAAGAATTAAATGCTGTTAATGCTCGACGGGTCAGGAGAGTTTTGGCAGTGTATATGCCTGATCAGTGTATTTGGATTATTCATGCACAGAATAAATGGTAAATATAATTAGAATCCATTGTCAGATTTTTAAGCAACTAGCTGTCACATGCAAAAAAAAGAAAATGTATGGATGTAATTTTATTCAAGTGAAGAGTCTGGGCTCAGCCTTGGATAATTAACAGTCCAGGAAACACCGCAGGCCATGCCTCTGGTAATAAAAACGGTATAAATCACAATAAATAAAAGACAAATCAAGCTCTTCACGTAATCGAATAATTACATTAACACACTTACAGTTGCATGTAGTCATATGTAGAGTTAGCATCACTAATCTACTATAATCTGAAAATACAATGATCACAAATGCAAGAAACCTGCCTCGTCTGCATTTCTTCTGCTTTCTGAGTCAGAGAATGTTTGATATATGTGGGAGTGTCATTAAAACATGTGCTACGAGTCTAAATATGGCATGCAGCAGCAGTCAAGTATTTTTCCTTTTCTAATTCCAATCGATATTTGCATTGAAAATAACAGTGGTCTAATTATCTAAGACCACCACTGAGTTTCTCGAAAGAACAGCAGGTGGTTCGGCCTGTAATTGTCTTACTGAAAGAGCAACAGAGAAATACAGAGAGAAAAACACAAGCATGGCTTATTTGGATAGATAGAAATAAAGTCACAGCAGAGTATATGTAAAATAAAAATTATCCCAGAATCCCAGGTTGTAAATTTAATCCAGTAAGCGTAGGGCAACGTTTGGACCACAAATAAAATCCCACTGCATCTGCTTCAGGTTGGAAAAGTGCACACCCAGGTGTGCTGTTTCAGCCAGGTCAGCATAGTGGATATATTTATAACCATAAAAATAATCCTCAAAGTACAATAATAGTAGAAGTACAAAAAACAAAATAGCAAAGCACTTATGTTTGCACTTTCAAAAAAAAAAGAGGTCATTTTAATTACTTTGCATTGAAAGAGACAGAGAAATAAAAACACACACAACAAACAACCAACGCTCCATCCTTCAGTGAGATTCCACACCACATACTATTTGTTATCTCCTAGTGAGTCAGGCCTGCAGGCGAAGTTTGAGAATAGGAAATAAATGACATATGACAAGGAAGGTTGTCCCTCTGCAGGCTTCCAGGGACTTTTCGGCCCATGAACAGATTTTTTTTGTCTCTCTTTTTAAAGCTGGATGATCAATAATGATAACTTATGATTAAATAAATGATTGCATTCCACATTTAGTGGCTCTTCCCACACACATGATGGAAACTAATCGAACAAAAATAAAAGCTTTTAAAGCAAAACAGAAACACAAAGCACAGCATTCCTAGCTTTTATAAATGGTTGCTTTCAGGCAACTAATTATCAGTATAAAGCCTTCTTTATTTAATTAAATGTTATCCCATTCAACTACTTTTACTCTGTGTACGATTAGGAGATGGCAGAATTATAGATCTAACAATCCGTTCATAATACATAACGATTTTTGAAATATTTAATTTTTATTAGTAATATTTATAATATCAGAATCAGAGTCACCTGTTATTTGTAATTTTTCAGTTATATGATTTTAATGCACTCTACTTCAGGTCAGCTGGTTCTATGCCTCTATGTCATGCATTCAAATTGTGTAATGCAAAGCATTGCTGTGAAATATCGCTTATTTATTTATTTATTTATTTATTTATTTATTTATTTATTTATTTATTTATTTATTTATTTATTTATCTCATAGCAACCACTTTATCCTGGGCAGAGACTTGAGAATACAACCTGCACATGACACCAGTCTTGCACATTTTTGACACTCATTGCTTGGGCCAATATACTCAGACTATTAGCATTTTTTGCGGGGGGGGGGGGTTGGGGGAATCTGGACAACCAAGTGGAAAAAAACCCTTATTGGGAGTGTTTTAAATTCTAATTATGTTTCCACTTTCTACAACATCTTTGTTATTAGAAAATATCAAATAAGTTTATATATTTAATCAAAGATTTCAGTAAAATGCACTGGATGGTTTCCTACTGCATTGCTGTATGTCTGTAATACTTTCAAATTCATGCTTTGTGTCATATGGGTTATAAAAGTTTTGGAAATTTAGAAATCATTAATAACTACACAAAATTCACCGTTCAGCACATACTTCCTTTTTTGAGTCACGGTTTAGTTAAATTTCTGTACAGTTAAGAGGAAGAAATGCAAAACAAAATTGATTGTCTTTTTTTAATAAAGCTGTTTATAATTATTAACATTTATGGTCAACATTTGAACAGTTTACATTTTTTAACCAATTTTTTATAAAATGGCTGTTTGCATAAATTATATATAAAATAATTTTATAAAAATAAATCAAATTAATGCAATGATTTTTTTTTACATTATTTAATATTTATTATATTATTTAAATTGAGAAATTAGTTAAATTGGTACAAATTCAATTGATAAAATACATGTATTAAATAAAAATAAATGATGTATCATAGTTTACATTTTAACTAATACACCATTTATAGCTATCACTTGTCAGGTAATAATAGTACTAGTAATAGTAAAATATTTTTTAATAATTTTAATAAATTATATTTTTAGTTTGCATTTTCTCTCTTCACCCAGACCTTGTAAACAAAACTTAATAGATTATTTTTCTAAAAGTAAAAAAAGCTCTAAAAATCTTTTTAAAAATAACTTGTAATGGCCTGATATAGGTTCCTCTTTTTGTTCCAGCCAAGGGATTTGGATTAGCCCAATGTCTCCATCTTTTAATTGAAACCGAATTCATTTTTACACTGAGTACTTAATCCATTTTTTGACAGCCCTCCATATTCAGCATATATAATAGACTTCCCAGTCTTTTCTTTCTCTCCCATTGCTCCTGCAGCAAATCCATTTGACTTTAAACAGAAGTCCATTTATTAAATCTTTTATTAGGCCCTTTCATTATGTATGCTTGTAAAGATCTTAATAGAGATGTGAAATAATGAAATTCTGCAAATTCTTAAAGTGTTCATAAATCTCCATAACTTGTCTTTTGCAAAGAAAACCATGTTTTTTGCAAGGGCCTGATATTTTATTCATGCTCTATGTAAATGTTCCAGTGGTTTAATTAAGCTTGTATGATTCAGCTGAGCGCCGTCAGATACGTTCTCTCTTTTTCTATCTTTGTCTCTCCTTGGCCTTTTTCATTACAAACTTTTTCACTTTTAAGAGTGAGATGGAAAATACAGGAAGAAAAAATTCCCAATCCTTTACTCTGTCCTCTCATAGCATGGATGTTGCTTTGGGTGCCAGATGATTTTAGATTATACTTCTCCATGCTTGGCAACCATTACCAACAGTATCTGGTACTCTCCTCAAGTTGGTTTCAGCTGCTTGGTCCATTTATTATTTTTTGGTGCTCATTAATACTTCTAGAGAAGATTAAACATTATATATATATATATATACAGTGCCCTCCACAATTATTGGCACCCCTGTTTAAGATGTGGTCGTGGACTTCAAATAATTCTCCTTTTTTTTAAAACAAATAAGAACCCAAATGCAAAAAAATAGAGAACAATCTAACCTTTTATTTAAGTACATAACTTTGGTGGTAAAAAAAATCACACATT
>MU598598.1:1571741-1573477 GCA_024362625.1 Silurus asotus | reverse complement strand
TATATATATATAAAAAAAATAAAAAAATATATATAAATTTTCAGGGGAATTGTTAGGGGTGCCAATAATTGTTGGACACATGATTTAAATGTTTTTTTTTTTTCTTAATGTAAGATTTTTTTTACCACCAAAGTTATGTACTTAAATGAAAGGTTGGATTTTTCTCTATTTTTGCATTTGGGTTCTAAGTTGTTTTTAAAAAAAAGGAGAATTTTTAGAAGTCCACGACCACAATAATTGTGGAGGGCACTGTATCAGGTGATCATGTAGAAAAACTTACATTATCTGTCACTATTTTTTTTTTTCTTAATGTAAGATTTTTTTTACCACCAAAGTTATGTACTTAAATGAAAGGTTGGATTTTTCTCTATTTTTGCATTTGGGTTCTAAGTTGTTTTTTAAAAAAAGGAGAATTTTTAGAAGTCCACGACCACAATAATTGTGGAGGGCACTGTATCAGGTGATCATGTAGAAAAACTTACATTATCTGTCACTAAGTCATTGTCATCAAGTCCTGTGTTTGTTTAGCTTTACTTGAATCCAGGTCTCTAATCTACTGGGAAGATAAGTAGTGCTTTTAAAAGGTCCATCCTGCTTTTCAAGGATTTGCTCATTTTCTTGCACATGCACCACTTGAACTGTAGACTAAAGCCTTCTCTGCTAGCCTAAACACTATAAGAACCACTGACCTACTTTTACAACCTAAATTCTAATGTGTTCCATGAAATTAATTAATTTAAACTGTTGGGTATTAATTTATACCCAACCATTTATTCTCTTCATTTCATAGCGTTTCTCTTGGCAGCACTGCTTCCAGTACGTGGATGTGAATGTTAGATTTTTTTTTCCAATCAAATTTTAACCTCTATGCGCTTCCATTTTATTCTAATCTGCCCAGGGCCTGCAAAGTTTGTACTGCTGACCTCTTTACCCATAGTCTCCTTGAGAAATAGCTCTATTTCTTTAACTAATCAGATTTCATATTCGCCTCCCAGGGCCAGCTAGCTGGCCCAGAATAGCGTCAGCAAATTCTCCTCTGATTGGTTGGTCAGAGGGAAACTGTTACAGCCTAGTTCGACTGGCGAAACACATCTGTAGCTCTGCACACATTATAACATCTGAGTTAAACTTTTTTATGCTTATAAAGAGAAATTAATTTATGCTTATAAAGAGAAGAGAAATTGATTTGGTCGCGGACATACTTAAAAATCCATTTTCAGGAAAAGCTGGACATTGTGAGGAGATGTTGGCCAACCCCAAAGCTAGCTAGCTTGTCTGAGCCAAGAAAAGGGTTTGTTCTCCACTTCCAGTCCAGTGAATACGAGCTCTACTACTGGCAGCCTCTGAGGAGCGGTGCAAATTATGGGTCTGCATTTTTAGGTTGTATTTTATTTACATTGTTATATTTTTGTCATGTTATTAGACAAATATGGATTCTGAACTGCTCCAGATGATGTAGAAGGCACAGTTGCAGTTGTAGTGTAGAAGTCTGGAGTTGTCTTAACTCGGTTTCTTGCTTTAGTAAAATGGTATTGACCCTCAATATGTGCAATGCCTCTATTTCTGTAATGCCACGTGTTGTTATATTGTCAGGCTGATGTCACAACCAGAAAGCTATAAAAACACATGCCGTGGAGACAGCGCTAGCTTTAAAAGTGTAGGAAGTGCTTTCAGGGATGCAGGAAGTGTGGCACCGAGATGCAGCGTCTCGTTCCAGCGTCTCGTTCCTGGGAAAC
>MU598598.1:1539241-1566741 GCA_024362625.1 Silurus asotus | reverse complement strand
TTATTGTCACTATCAAATTACAGAGACAATCAAATCCAGTTGCACTCAATCGTCTGTATATCAAGCAAACACATTGAATTGGTTAGAAAGTTTATAGTTATGTAGCATTATAATGTTGAAACTAAAACGTACAGTGCATATCATCAGTGCAAATAAATGCCATTATGGTTAAACCAAATCAATCAGATTTATGATGCAGTAGGTTGTGGTAGAAGTACAGCATGGTGCCTGCAGTATAATGCATTAGATACATATGGCAAATGCAAATAGTAATCTGTATGCGCTACCACATTCATCTAGCACTCTGTCTACCGATTGCCAATTCATTGTCTCCTACTGTGACTATTGTCCAGTTTTAGTAATTACACAGGCACTTGTGTATTATTATTTAGTTCTTTGTATTCTCATGCACTTCTTTGTTGTTTTATGTTTCACTATTGACAGAGATCCATATATTTTATTGATACAATGTATGACTATAGCATTAAAAAGCATGTCATGTGGCAATCGTCGACACTTGAGCCACTTCTTCACAGTGGGTTGTACAAACCTGAATCCATTAGCTGTTGAATAAATTTCTCATTTGCAAAGCAGATTTTATTTACTAGTCATTTATTTTAGCGTGAAATTAGCACAATTCACTCTGCTGTCAGATATAAAATTAAACTATTTATATTGAACAAGAAAACTGAGTCTTATTTAAATAGCAATTAGCACAATTCAGTCTCTGACTATGAACTGAGATGATATATTGCCTTCAGTTCATCACCATTTTGCAAGATTCTCAAACAACAGAGCCCAAATATTGGTTTTTCAATGACATGATGAATGGATTATAAAAAACAGCACATGCACAAGAAAAGAAATTCACTGCAGACTGTAACATTAAAACACTTTTCAGGGCCTGAAAGAAATGCAATCCCCTCACTTCTTTTTATTCAATGTTCTAACGCTTAAGCAGCTCTCATGTTAATCTCACTGGTTAGAAGTGCTACTGGATGCACTTTTGGTCTAAGCTTTATTCTTACATAGTGAATGTGTCTAAGCCTAAGAACTCATCAAACGGCCTCAATTGTTCTGAGTCATTTATTTATCAATAGGCCAGTCCTGTGTGCTGGATGTACTGTAATTCAAGATCAATTTCAAGATAATTCATTGTTACATCAAGCAGTTTATACTTGTCAGGGTAGCATAACAATGGCATAAAACTACACTTCCCAGAAGCTCCATGTCACAAATCACCAATCACTCACTTCTATTTCTTGTCTCAGATTGATTGGCACCCTATTTAAATCTTGATTTCTCATTGTCATGCTTTTGTTAAGTTCCTCCACATCATTGTATAATCTGATGTAACCATTACAGTATGAGCCTATCAGAAACATGTTGTAGAAAATACCCTACATGTTTAATACAGTAGAATATAGAGCTAAAACGTTACCTTTACTGACAAAGTAATCAGCCCAGAACTACACGGGAGGAGCTGGTCGATGACCTGAAAAGAGCTGGGACCACCGTTTCCAAGGTTACTGTTAGTAATTTACTAAGATGTCATGATTTAAAATCATGCATGGCACGTAAGGTTCCCCTGCTTAAACCAGCACATGTCCAGGCACGTTTTAAGTTTGCCATGACCATTTGGATGATCCAGAGGAGTCATGGGAGAAAGTCATGTGGTCAGATGAGACCAAAATAGAACTTTTGGGTCATAATTCCACTAGACGTGTTTGGAGGAAGAAGAATGTTGAGTACCATCCCAAGAACACAATCCCTACTGTGAAGCATGGGGGTGGTAGAATCATGCTTTGGGGGTGTTTTTCTGCACATGGGACAGGGCGACTGCACTGTATTAAGGAGAGGATGACCGGGGCCATGTATTGCGAGATTTTGGGGAACAACCCCCTACCCTCAATTAGAGCATTGAAGATGGGTCGAGGCTGGGTCTTCCAACATGACAATGACCCGAAGCACACAGCCAGGATAACCAAGGAGTGGCTCTGTAAAAAGCATATCAAGGTTCTGGCATGGCCTAGCCAGTCTCCAGACCTAAACCCAATAAAGAATCTTTAGAGTGAGCTCAGACTCTGTGTTTCTCAGCGACAGGCCAGAAACCTGACTGATCTAGAGAAGATCTGTGTGGAGGAGTGGGCCAAAATCCCTCCTGCAGTTTGTGCAAACCTGGTGAAAAACTACAGGAAATGTTTGATCTCTGTAATTGCAAACAAAGGCTACTGTACAAAATATTAACATTGACTTTCTCAGGTGTTCAAATACTTATTTGCAGCTGTATCATACAAATAAATAGTTAAAAAATCATATATTGTGATTTCTGGATTTTATTTTTTAAATCAAATGCACAGAAAACATCTTATCATGCAATGCAACCATTATTGAGCTCAGCATGTTTCTCCGGGTGTTCATAGTGTACATAAAAAAAAAAAGAAAAGCTGGAACCGATTTGTGTCCGGATTGCAAATATTATAATAAAATAGTTCGGAGGACAAAAGTGAGCTACTCTCAATGGTTTATGGCTAGTAAGTCTTTGTTTGAGGTTTTCTTTTCCTATTTATTAAATCTTTCCATTAGGAACAATTACAGTAGCTCATATTACTTGTTTAATATTGCTTGAAAAAGCCATGATTTTCCTACCAATTGTTCAGTTGTTTTAGAAGAAAATTTTCCTTTGGCTGGTGGTATAATAGTGTCCATTGTAGTTAGGCAAAATTTTTAAAGGTTTAATAGGAAGATAACGGAAAAAAATCATTTTTTTTTTATGTTGGTTTAATGTTAGCCTAATTTGTTTTCTACAGTTATACCATATGGTGTTAGATTAGCACTATACTCTGAGTTTAAAAAAATTAAATAGAATATAAATGAATAAAATGATAATGGTATTTTTTCACCTTTTTAAAACATTAAGACCAAATAAAACCATCATTAATTTAAGAAAATATGTATTAATTTGAGAGGATGACCGGGGCCATGTATTGCGAGATTTTGGGGAACAACCCCCTACCCTCAATTAGAGCATTGAAGATGGGTCGAGGCTGGGTCTTCCAACATGACAATGACCCGAAGCACACAGCCAGGATAACCAAGGAGTGGTTCTGTAAGAAGCATATCAAGGTTCTGGCATGGCCTAACCAGTCTCCAGACCTAAACCCAATAAAGAATCTTTGGAGTGAGCTCAGACTCTGTGTTTCTCAGCAACAGGCCAGAAACCTGACTGATCCAGAGTTCCAATCTAATACAAATAACCAATGCATCATAAAAAATGTATTATTGGGTGCATGTAAATGATTTGTAATGATGGTGTGTATCAATTCAAATTCATATTGCATAAGAATAATGCTTCATGAGAACAGTGTTAGTATCACTTATTACAACTTTAATGCTATTACTATGCTGACACATTCTGCATGCTTCCTATGTGTGTGAAGCCACAGAAGATATACATTGTACTGGAATAGTGCTTCATAACAGTATAATACATTGAAAATGTTCTATTACTTTAGTTTACAAGCATTTAAGGTGGCACTTATGCTTCTTAGGTTTACGAAATAATTACCAATTAATATATAGTATAATTTAAATTCATTTTCTATAAAGAGAAAATATTCGTACATAAATGTAATAAAAAGCTAAAAGGGTAAGATTACAGGCTTAATTTAAGATCTTTTATTAGCTTACATGTACGCATTTATAATGTATATAAAAGAACTCTAAAATTAAGTATGATAGGCCTTTTGTCTCCATTACTGTCTAAGATCTTGCATAAAACTATAGTGTCACTCACCTGATTAGATTTGACATAGCACATTGTATAAATCGAATGTTGTGTCATTAAAGATTTATGTAATGTTTATGAATGTGTAATGAACTAGAGCCCTTTCCTTTTGTAATGTGTAATTCCCTGTAATGTCACATGAATAAAATCTGTAATGAAACTTGAATGAAACTTCTAATGTCACCTGTTGAGTTTTAAAGCCTTTCATAAAGTATTACTTTAATAAAAATATTTAATAAAACAATGGCAATGGATGTGTTTTGTTATATAACATGTTCATTAAACTTATTAAACTACCCTGCAGTAATTGTTGAATCTTGTGCAAAACAATCTTGTACAAAGATTTGAACACCAAATGTTTTCATGTTAGTATGTTTACAAAGCATTGATATAGTACACTTATTCAATACATTTTCTTTCCTGTAGATTTTGCACAAAAATACACAATTTGCCTTTATATCAAATAATAAAAAATACAAAACACTAAAATATAAGCTATTTTTATGAACCATGTTAAATACAAATTACAAAATCCTATTTTATATTTGAAATACATATTTGATCATATTTCATCCCTGTCATGAAGATGATGGTACAGTAGATGAAACTAACCTGGCACTAAACCTGCTGGTTCTGGTGGAAATGTTCCAATGTATTCTGCATGGAAGGAGTTTAAACTGTGTGACTGGGATGTAAGGATCCCTGATGATGTTGTGTGCTTTGTGCACATATCTGCAGTGGTGAAGATTTACATCTTTGCATTTACATTTGCGATATTTAGCAGACGCCCTTATCCAGAGTGAAGATAATAGTTATTTGGTTGCCAATAATGGGTTGGGCATGTTTAACCATTCGTTGCAGGGTTTTCCATTTACACACACTGCATTACCACACTGTGATGGAGTTAGTCAGTATGCCTTTGATGATGCAGCAGTAAAAGCTATTTAAAATCTCAGGGACAGATGAAGTCTCATCAAGCAGTATAGAAGTTGTTGCGCCCTCCTAACCAGCGCTAAAGTGTTCTGGAGCCAGGACATTTTTTAGAAGTGTATAACAGACTTCCAGGAATTTGATCTCTACTTTAGTTCAATTGATGTAAACCGGGTGCCAGGCTTTGGATCACCTCTTGTAGACCGATCTGATCTGGCTAACCACTGTGGTGTTATCTGCATACTTGATATGGATGTTGGAGTTATGCAGAAAAACACAGTCATGGGTGAGTAAACAGGGAGTAAAGCAGTGGGACACCGGTGTTCAGAATGAGTCATATGACATTGTCCTTTACACATTTATGAAACGGTTTGACAGAGTTATGATTCAGGGGATAAGTAAGTCATTGGCAGTGGAATAATTATAACAATCCAGAAACCTGCAAGAATAAGAAAAAATCATTCGTATGATAAATAGATGGTAATAACTGCACTACATGAGTGAGTCTCTGACTAAAAGATTACATACTGGTAGTTAATTTTCTGATTTGAACCTTAACCAAAAAGTTCAAGACATCTGGGTACTGGTAAAAAAACAAAAAAACAAAAAAAAAAAACAGTTCATTTCAATTGTTTAACATTCATAGTTCTAACATACTACTAACTTTAGATTAGATTACTACTACTACTACTACTACTACTACTACTACTACTACTTATAATAATAATAATAATATAATAATAATAATAATATCGTACAATCTCCAGGGTCTCGGGTTTGATCCTGGGCTTGATTTGTGTGGGTTTCCTCTGGGTTCTCAGTTTATCTTCATCCTCCCAAAAAGATGCTAGCAGGTGAATTTTTTTATTTCAATTTTTAATTCAACAATATATGTATGTATGTAAAATGCTTTGCTATGGACTGGTGTCTGAATAAGAGAATATTCTGACTGCACACACAATGATCCTGGCACAGACTCCACATCCAGCACAACCCTGACCAGGATAAAGATAATGCTTATTAAATAAAAATTAATTAGCTGTTTGTTGTTTGAGAATTTGCGAGACAATCTTAGCTCCTAAGAAATCAAATTCTTCTTCTTTTTGCTGCTCCAGTAAGGGGTCATCACAGTGGAATATCCGTCTCCCAGCTTAAAAGAAATCAATGTACGACATAAACAATTGTTTTACTTATAATCTTACCAATTTTTAAAATGCATATAAATGTATATAAAATTTACATAAATACATACATATATATAAAAATCTGTGGCTATATTTTAAATGAGTTGTCAGTCTGGTGAGTTATTTTTCTTCTATACATTCACCAAAATTCAGAAACACAGTGTAAATTTAAGACTACAGGAATGAAAGAGGCCCCAAAACAGTATAATAACACTGATTTTTTTTTTTTAATAACAAATAAAACAAATAACAATATAAACAAATGCACCATGGAGCAGACTAAAGCATTACTGGAGTGTGATGAGGTAATACAACAGAACACAAACAAAAATGATGGTTTGATTTGAAATGCCAACTGATGACCATAGGACTTTTTTTTTTTTTTCTGAAATACATGTCACACTGATTTTGTCCATGTTCTGTTTTCTTTGCACTAACATCCTCTGAGCTGACATTTGCCCCAGGTTAATCAAGCTCTACAACATCCCATGTTTGTTCTACAGCTTTTCTCTTTTGATTTTGAAGGTGATATTTAAGTTATTTTAGCAAATTTCTGTGTGTTTGTAGGTGGAGATAACAAACCCTGATGTCATTTCGAATCCTGTCAATAATGGCTCGCAGCATCCACCATCTCTCTGGTCAGATCAGCTCGCACGTTGGTGACAGACCATGTTAGTCACAGTCTCTTCAGTCTGACACAATTCATTCACTTTTACACTAACCCACTTATATTTTTCTTGCTCGCATCTCTCAGAGTCTTTCTTTTCTTTTGGAGAAAACGTGTTGCCCTTTATGTTTAATTATTTCATTGCTGTTAAAATGTAAAAACATTTTAGCCACTATGGCTTGTGCTTGTGAATGTGAATGTGCCACTGGAATTAAGTTACAGCATTATTATACACTATGTGGAAAAAAAGTATAGGGACAACTTTTCCAGTTGGTTCTTTTCATATGGTTCTTTCTCAGACTTACCACAATTGTCTTTAGATGTGGGAGGATTCAATTTTCCCTAGGAGACCCAAACCTGTTCCAGCATGTCAAAACCACTGAAGCTCCATGAAGATCTGCTTTAAATAGATTGGAGTAAATAATCTCTGACCTCGACCCTATTAAACATCTTTTTGATGAAAGTGAACACTGACTGTACCCAAGGCCTCCTCACCTCACCTAGATCAGTACCTTACTAACACCCTTGTTGCTAAATAATCAGAAATCACAAAATCCAGTGGAACATCTTACCAGAATAGTAAAGTTTATTCTAACATCAAATTAGGATTAAATGTGGAATGGGATGTTCAAGAAACATGTACATTTCTATTTAATTAATTTTGCATGGTTTTGTATAGTAGTTTTAATATTGGACATTGTCTTAAAGCAACTTTACAGAGATAAAGAAGTTATAAAAGAATGTTTTAGTCTGTTCCCTATAATTGTAAGTTAATCCCTAATGAGTGAGCCAGCAGTGTCTCTGGCAATGAAAAACTCCCCAAGATGTCACGAGGAAGAAACCTTTAGAGGAACCAGACTCAAAAATGAAACCATCCGTTTGGGTGTCACCGAATGTCCATTAATTACAGTTCCATCGTTGTTGATGTGTGCAGTGACAGATGCTTAAATGCAACCTATCGTCCTGATCTATTGTCGTAGACTGTTATAATAATAATTACAGTCCAATTCCATCCTCAAAGTTCTTAAGTTGCTCAGTAATTTCAGGGATCTTCAAGCAGTTTATGTGAAACCATCTGCATCTGCATACAGTGGTCTCCGGTTGAAAAGGTAGGGTGTCGGGATAAATCAGGCGGATCCAAAGAGCAGAAAGGGACAGGAACTCTGGTCACTGATAGCTCAGGAGCATGTTTACCTTGAGAGAGAAAGAGCGAGCGAGAGAGAGAGAGAGAGAGAGAGAGAGAGAGAGAGAGAGAGAGAGAGAGAGAGAGAGAGAGAGAAAGGGATAAAGAAATCTTATGCTCAGGTGTCCAGAAACTTTTGTCAATATAATTTATATTAAATGTCACCAAATCAAATTGCTTGTAAGTGCAAACATACTTGGCAATAAAGCTCGTTCTGGTTCTGATTCTGAATAAACAAAAAATGTTACCAATTTGTTAGTTTCTTATTTTAGTCTAGCCATAGGCAGCAATCTATGTTTCATTTTTCCCTAGATAGAATAACATGGTAAACGTGTAGTGTATGTGTACTGTTTTTGTCTTTCACCTTGTTTTTGCCTTGTGTATTCTCCAACCTGTCTCAAATGATAGTTAAAAATCCATAACTGAAGATAAAAAGATGAATCTTTTTATTTCTGAATATAGAATCAGTAATATCAATGTTTTTCATATTTCTTAGTTCCTGTTAATTCCTACTGGCTATGCTAAACCTTTTGCTAGCGACCATTCACCTGTGCGATGATACAAACACCACAACATAAATAAATATGCCGATAGCTTCTCTCATTAGATTTCTAGTAAATTATAAATGAAATGAAATGTAATATAACACTGAGTCTTAAAATCCCACATTCCGATTGCTTTGTCCGTTGCAATGTACTTTTCTTGCAATCTCCTTCAATTGCCTGCATCTCCTTCCAGTCAGCTTGTAGGCCTTATTTCAGGCCCAAATCTGTTTTTGATGGATTTTTCATGATGATACGAGTATATGATGAATAAATAAAATCCCACTAATTCTGACTAGACACCCTTTAGTCAGTGTTGACGAAATTTACACTAGCAAGCAACAAAATGGTAAAATGATCAATTAAAATAATTGCTTTTAATGATTCCTTAGACCAAGCCTATGGTGCACATGGGGGAATGTTTCTTTACTTCCATGCTCATAACACTGTACCACTACATTCAATTATTTCCTATTTAAAAATTTGTAAAGATAGATGATGGGAACGCTCTAGCAGAGATTAAGAATTGAAGGTTATGTGTAGATGTATGCAGTGAGATAAGTGCTGAGAGGTAGTGGGTGCAACATTAGGTTGAAGGCAAGCATCAGTGTTTTTAATGTGGAGGTAATGTAGGAGTTAAAATGCTTTGGGGAACTTAGGAAGGTTAAAAACTGGCTACACTCTGGATCAGTTACAGCAATAGAATGTCTTTCAGAGGCAGACCTGTCAGGAGCGAGTTACAATAGTCCAAAGTAATGTTATCCATTACAAAGAAAAATAACACTAAGAAGGGTAAAGGATTGGTATAGCGAAAATGTGTTTAGTTACTACATTTAGATTGCTTTGCTAATCTAACAACAAAGCTAGCATGTGACTAAGTGTACAGCTAATTATTGCTTTATTTGTTTTATATTTAGATAGTTAGCTTAAGAAGCTGTTTAAATATGCCACTATTTCGCAATGACACTATAGAAAATGCCCACGTGAAAATTGTTGATACAGTCGCTACACAACAACAAAAGATTGCCTACCATTAACATAAACCACTTACTAGTGTAAACATACAGTTAGTCTACAGGTTTGTCAGATTTCTGACTCACAACCGCTCAGGAAATTCATACTATATTAATGTGTGTATTGTTTGTTTTAAAGACATTCCAGTGCATTATAATCAGATACTTTAGGCAACTGTTCTGCACAGAAGATTGACATATTAGTGTAAAAACCCATACCTATAATTTGCATTAGTATCAGTAATTAAATTATTTTCTCTGTTTTCCTTTTATTGTGTCTGATGGAACTCGATTCCTTTGTTTGTTTAATCTTCTTTTGACAAAAAAAAAGCCTTTAATTAAAGACCAGAGAGGGTGTTATCATTTAGAGGAAACTGGTGTGAATCACACATCAAATGTCTCCCAGGCTGATGAAAGATCTTTTTTTTTCAATTATTATCTTCATTTTTTATTTTTTTATTTTTATTCTCAAAGAATGTACAAAAAAACAAGGAATTATTTTCTTAAGTTAATTAAACAAACTTAATATTAAACACATTAGTTTTGTTTGTACGTTTTAGAGAAAGAAAATTTTGATCAATACATCACTTTTTCTTTTATCCTTTAATAAAATCGTATTTGTATTCAATCCCTTCTCTCAATGGGAAACCACTTGGGGATCAGCCTCCACATAGACAGCTATGCTAAAGATATATAAGATTACTGTGGACAGTTCCACTGAAGAACCATTAAGCTTTGGACTGCAATTAATTTTTATTCTGCTAGAGCAAAAGTCAGGCCTGGAATGACCATGAACAGTTTTGGATTCATCTCCATCAGTTAACAGTTGATAACCTCAGTAATGATTAAACTGTAATGAATATATGTGTGTCACCTAGATCTGGATGGGTTTTCCTTTCGAGTCATATTTGTTTTAAAGTTTCTTCTTCATATTGGCACAGGGGTTTAAATGTTGAGCTCATAAAACTAGGAGCTACTAACCATAAAGACTGTATAAGACTGTAGAAAGAACATTACTTATAATCTTATACTCCAGTAATCATGTTAATTCTGACTCTCCAGTGTTCTGTATTGTTGAAAGATTTATGATCAAACTCTTGATGTCACCCAAATGAGGATGGGTTCGCCTTTTGGGTCTGGTTCCTCTCAAGGTTTCTTCCTCATAACATCTAAAGGAGTTTTCCTTGCTACAGTCACCACGGCTGCTCATCAGGGATAAATACACACCATTCACCTTAACTGTTAAATTCTGTGAAGCTGCTTTGAGACAATGTCTGTTGAGAAAAGTGCTATAGAAATAAACTTGACTTGACTTGACTTTTTTCCACACCACTACTGTCAGCACTGTCTTGCTCATAATTGATCATAATTGACAAAACTATAATTAATTTAAAACATTTACAAGAATATATTCTACATGCTCCATGTTAAGTTTGGTTTTATTAATAAACATACACTTGAATACAGCATCCAAACTAGTACATTGCCATGTTGATTAGTGTATAAAAAAATTACAAAAGTATTAATTATGACAGGATTTCTGCAGCAATGATTGAGAAATGCTGATTAATGATTATGATGAGCAATAATTATGCAATGGAATATTTTTGTGATGAAGCTGTAAAAAAACCCCTCATCCTATCCATGCAAACTGCCTTTAAATATCTCTATGAGTTCAAAATGTATTGGTAAAATGTCTTACTCTTGATTTATGTGGTATCCAGACATTTATTCCAATTTAATCATTTAATTATTGCTGAGGTTATCAAATGTTTCCTGAAGAAATGGAAAATATATTAATATATATAAAATTCATTCATCTAATTCTTGATTCTTTCACTTTCCATTAATTTTCATATGTTTGCAGCTTCACTCATGTTGTCAGTTCAAGCTCTCACTTTTTTTCACATCACTTGGAAATAAGAGTCCAGGATACAAGAAGAGGGTCAAACCAACCCAACCCATAACCACCCCACCCCCCCATACATATGACATATCTGAAATAAGCATCCCACTTTCTCTTTTTTTTTCTTGAGAAACCATAGTCTCAGACTTGAAGGTGCTGACTTTCATTTCACACTCCATTTAGAATGGAACGAAGGCTACAAGGAGAACAGCTTTTTCAAATAACAGGGATGTTACCTCCATTCCTCTTTACAGGACATCTTGGACATCTTTTCAGCCTTGGCTGTCTCTAGATATCCTGATATCAGACTAAATGGAAAGGGCAGGGACAACGAAAACACTTTTGATGGAATTCAACACTCACTTCACCGAGAATGTGCCAACTTTTACTACGCTCCCATTGCCAGATCTCACAATACCATATTGTCCTGCTGTACATTACACATAAAAACTGTTAAGGCATATAAGCCTTCTTCAAATCCACAAAATGTATGCAGATTTACTCAACCGACACCTTCTTTACCTTGCAAAACTGAGCAAGACTGAAGAGCTAGCTTACTGATGTGTCCACTTTGGTTTCGTTCTTAAAAAAATAGCTCTTCCCTAGAGGTGTGTTTCGGGTCAGTATCCTGTTGAAAAATTAATGGTGGTCCCACTATGTGCCAACCAGGTGGGATGGCGTGTTGCTGCAAAATGCTGTGGTAGCCATGCTGGTTAAGTGTGCCTACAAATTTAACTAAATCACCAGCAAAGTACACAACATCAAACCTCCTCCATCCTTTAAACTGCCAACCAGATGAGCACGGGTTCCCTCCTGAGTCTGGTTCCTCTCAATGTTTCTTCCTCATGCCATCTCAGGGAGTTTTTCCTTGCCACAGTCCCACCCAGGCTCGCTTATTAGGGATAAACTTACACTTATAAAGAACATCTTATTTATTCCTTATCACAGCATTATCTGTGTAAAGCTGCAATGAGACAATGTTCATTGGTAAAAGTGCTCTACGAATATAAATGTATTGAATTGCATTGTATATACCTAAAATGGTTTGAATGGGGAAACTTATAATAATTCTTTTTGTTGTTTATTTTTTACTTCAATCATTTTGCCCCTTTTTATGAAGGCTCACTGTACATTTGTAAACAATTTGAACAAAATAAAAATGTTAAAATTTTCTGTCAGACATCATCTCATTTATTACATCACAGTCGGATCCTGAGGCCAAAAAGGCCACATAATAGAACTTAATTATGCTTTTCAATCCTAAAATGATGAATAATGGCAGGTCATTATTAAATAAGTGCAAGGAAAGTTTCTCTTTTAATGATTATGCATGGTGATTTTGACATTTGACAGCCATTTCTTGTGAACATACATACTTTTGGGATGATGCCTTGCTAACACTCTTTCTGTTCTTTGGAGTGACAACTCCTACAGCTTAATGAGAAATTTAGCATGGAACTGAGCCTGATTACCAGCCGCAAATTAGCCATAATGCACCTAATCAGAGGAGACGCCACATCGGCAGGAGAAAAATGGTAAACAGCCGAGTGCTCTCACACATGCTAATTAAAAATTACCTGCTGCCTTGCATTGTCTTGTTTTAGGGAGTGTTCATAAGTAGCATGAAATATATATTCTTTTTAATTCTGAAATTATATTAAAAATGTAATCCAGTGTAATGAAAAAATGTATATATTTTACTTACTGTTAACATATTTTCTAGAGTGAATATTACCATTCTGTCACAAGCAAAGGGACAATAAACTTGGGTCACATTCAGCATTGGAATTTTGCCATGGCCGCATCTGCATAATGCATATTCGAGTCAGAATGGACTTCAAGAAAAGGAACACAACTTCTCCACAATTTGTTCATATTTAAGTAGTATATATTACAGTACAAGTAAAAAAAAATTACTGTGAAATGAAAAATAGTCATTTAAAACATGTAATCTTTTTTTTTTTACATTTTCAACCATCACAGTTTATTGTTGTTGCTACTACATACTGAAATAGCTTGAATCTTATTGTTATGGTCTTACTCTCATTATGCCCCAAGTAGGGAAGTGGTAGCTCAGTGGGTTAGATGGTGTAAGTCTGACTAAAAAGTCATTAACTCAAATTCCATCACTACCAAGATGCTGCTTCCTGGCCCTTAAACAAGGCCCTTTCCACTCAAATGCTCAATTGTACAAATAAGATGCGAGGTGGTAACAAAAAATTTCGAGACTTGCAAATTTACAAGTAAGTACTTTATCTACAAACTTTTTTTGGAAGTATTCCTGAGCCCATGTTGTGATTTCCATTACAGTAGCATTCCTGTATGTGATGCAGTGCCATCTAAGGGCCCGAAGTTTACAGGCATCCAGTGTGGTTTTCCAGCCTTGACCCTTACGCACAGAGATTCCAGCGTTCCTGCCACTTTTGGAATGTGTCCTGGAAGTCTTCCTTCCACAGCATGTCATGCATCTTCTGTGATTCATGTTCGATCTCCTCATTGGTGTCAAAACGGGGACCTTTGAGCTGGATCTTTATCTTCGGGAAGAGGGCGAAGTCAGCAGGAGCCAAACCTGGCGAGTAGGATGGGTGTGGAAGTGAAATTATGTGGATTGTTCTCTGACGATCATCATGCACAAGTTGCCAAATGGTTTCGACATTTAAGAAGGTTAGGCTAAATGAAGGTCTCTCGTCATCTTCCAGTGATGATATTGTGCTCTTGAAGCCCACATGCCACTCAAAACACCTTAAAGGACTTGTTGCAGCATGACTGTATGTCAAGCGTATTTCATGTCAAACGTCTCTGTTGCAGATTTACCAGGTTCATGCAGAATGTCACGTTTGCTCTTTGGTCAGATTAGCACTGGTTAGCACCATTAGTCTTGAAAGTTTTTGAAGCCACCACATAGTTGTATGTTATTCTAGATAAGGGTGTCGGCCAAATTAATTAAATGTTAGTGTTGCTCTCATATATTATTCACATTTTATTTTTCTACTTTACCATGCATTACTATCTTGGTCTTTCAAACATTTATTCCTTCAACTTGTTATTGGGCTGTTACCTTATGTGTGCAGTGTCCTGCGTTCAGCGCCTGATTAGTTTGTCTGTTTTTTTTTTTCAAACCTTCTGTTTCTTTTGTCTTTTTGCAAAATGTAATCCCATGTTTTTCGAATCTTTAGTGGCCTGTATTTCCTGTTTACTGTATATAGTTTATTGTGTTTATTTTCTGTCCCAGTTGAGACCCATGTTATTGTTATTGTTGGTGATTCTGGGTATATATCCCTGA
The DNA here is from genome assembly GCA_024362625.1 of Silurus asotus. NCBI lineage: Eukaryota > Metazoa > Chordata > Actinopteri > Siluriformes > Siluridae > Silurus > Silurus asotus. Next base: position 1,552,246 of record MU598598.1, on the reverse strand, counting down.
TTGCTGTTGTCTGTCATGGACTTTGACAGTGATATTTTGAACTGCAATTTGGCCACTAGAGGTCCCTATGTTGTCTTCCATTGCTGCCTATCAATTGTGTCATTGCTGCCACCTGTGTCTTATTTTCCCCTGAGTATATTTATGTTTCTCTGTTCCTTAGTGTCCTTGCTAAGTGTTTAATGTTCCTACAATAGTTTTTTTGTTGCTCACACAAGTTGCTCTTTTATATATTATTTTTTTGCTTTCTGAATAAGAAATGGCAGGTTTTAATACCTTTTACAATTTTTGCCTTTTGTTTATATTTGCAGTTATAGATTTTTTGTACTTGTGCTGCTGGCTTATGTTTAAATTTAGAGTTATGGCATTTAGCAGGCGCTCTTATTAAGAGTGACTTACAAAAGTGCTTTGAGTCTCTCAATGAATAATTTAACACTGGTTTGCTGGATTATAACCGTAAGCTTACAGCTGGTTTTTATTATTCATTCATTTATTTTTAAGACAAAGCAAAGTAGTAAAAGTGTTTTTTCAAGTGTTTCACAAAGAGGTAAATCTTTACCCATTGCTTAAAGATAGCCAGGGACTGTTTAAACATATAGGGGAAGTTCATCCTAACACCCTCAGTGCCAAAACAGAGAAGACCCTTGAAGTATGCTTACCTCTTTCCCTGAGAGAAAGTGGTACCAGTTGAGCAATGCTAGAAAATCTTATGGCATGTGGTGCAGTGTGAGGAGTGATAAGGTCTCTGAGTTAAGAGGTTGCTGGTCCATTTTTGGCTTTGTAGGCAACCATTAGTGTTTGATACGTGCAGCTACCGGAAGCCAGTGGAGGGAACGCAGCAATGTGGTGGTGTTGGAGAATTTGCTCACGTTGAACACAAGTCATGCGGCTGTGTTTTTGATCATTTGCAGTGGAAGAATAATGTTTAGAGGTAGAGTTGCTGTAGTCCAGTCTTGAATTGACAAGAGACTGAACAAGCACCTGGGCAGCCTGTGTGGACTGAAATGGTCAAATCATTGTGATGTTGTAAAGAAAAAATCTACAAAAACGAGTCACATTAGCAGCATGTGAGATAAAGGATTGTCCTTGGTTACCCAAAGGTTGTGAGCAGTGGTCTGAGTTTGAGTCCCTGGCCCGACTCAAATAAAGATTTGTCAGACAGTTAGAAATACAGAAAACAATCTGATCATTAAAGTCTTTATGAAATTGTTAATCTACAATAAGCTACAAATGCAAGGCAATGAATTGGGGAAACTGAGACATAAACAAAACTAGCATGTTCACGACAGCTTGCATACCTTTTTATTAAACGCATCAGAAATCAAGCTTTAATCAGGAAATTAATTTATCTTCCTCTCCAACAAGGTAATTAAGTGTGGAGAACAAAGGCATCTTGTGACGTTGTGAGTAATTAGTTTGAGGCATTTGTGAAGGATACAGGGGGGTGAATCATTGGCTGATTTAGACAATAGCTCAAGGTGTATCACTGGCAGGAAGAAATGTCAGCAATGGTTTTAACTATGTGTGTCATGGAGAAAAAGCAGATAAAACTCTTTTTCCCTTGCTCTTGTTACACCTGCGACTAAAGAACACCTGCATTATTAAGCATTATGACTCATTCAGGCCACTGTTGATTTATTTTATGGCAAAAATAGAAGGCCGGAATCAAAGTTTATGCTCCGAAATGTCTCTATGTGTAACACTTCTGTAATTAGAGAGTGGCTTATTCATGAACTAATTGAGTCATAAATCTAATCAGTTACTTGGTGTGAGATGGTGGCGCACTGCTGAATATTACAGATGGTCAAATCTGTTCTGGATTATTACGGCCTGCCCTCCTTCTGGAGTTGTAAAAGTTTTCAGCAGGGTTTTCGAGGAACATCTTTAGCTGAGAGGAGCACATGCTATTGTAGATGCTTTAGCAGTAAAGTGTTAAAGGAAACGGTTACCAAATAAAAGATACATTTAGATTTTTAGCAAAAATTTTGCAAATTGGAAACATTTTGAATATGGTCTAATACACAAAACACACAATAGATAAGTATTAGACAACTGATTTTTCCAGTCATATGTGGTTCATTCCCAAACTGTCAGCACAATGTTTGTGGCATACAAGTGTATGGGACATCTTTGGATGTAGTAGCAATTAGTAGTAGTCATTTCATTTCTTTTATTCTTTATTTCTTTTCAGAAATAAATGCTTAATGATGTGCTGATAGAACACATTTTATTGAATTTTTTATTTTATTGAGCAGGTTTTCAAGCAAATTAACAAAAAGCTAGAAATATGTTTCTTATATATTGTAATCTTCTATTTAGAAATACCAGTTAAATCTGACTATATTTAAGATATTTCTGTTTGCTAAGAGACATTTTTGTGGCATATCAGAAACCTTATGCAAGCTCAATTGTTCAGAGATTGAGAATACCACTTACATAAACTCTTGTTAGAGAGGTGTTGGATCCACAAGTCAATGAACTTTTACTTTTTTTCATTAGTGCTTAATTAAGTTCTTGGTGAAACGCTTGGACTTTCGTCTTTGTTTGAAGACAGTGACTCAGCTGTTTGGGCAGCCAGAGGGAGTTCTTTCACCACCTGTTTGCCAGGACAGAGAACAGGATGAATGTTAATGAATGTTTTACTTCCTTGTTGTATCTTTGGGTATTGTGGGTCCAAGTGAAACCATGCATGACTTGCAGGTAGGTAATGCTTTGACATCAAAATCTTGGATAATGACAGGTTTCTATGCAAGGCCACCTGTAGAACATTAATAGCAGAGATACAGAGAGAATGTGTACTGGTATGCAAGGTAGAACAGTATATTTGGTGAAATAGGTCTTTGAGAAAGGTATACACAATAGAAGAGCATTATACCAACACATTAAAACATTGGTTAGTGAAGCATAGTCTGTCCACCTACATACAAGGAACTTAAAGAACCTAGAAAACATCTATATAGATATGGAAAAATCTTCTTCCTCTTCTTCTTTCGGCTGCTCCTATTAGGGGTCGCCACAGCGGATCATCAATCTCCATACCACCCTGTCCTCTACATCTGCCTCTCCCACACCAACCACCTGCATGTCTTCCCTCACCACATCCATGAACCTCCTTCTCGGCCTTCCTCTTTTCCTCCTACCTGGTAGCTCCATCCTCAGCATACTTCTACAAATATAATTCATGTCCCTCCTCTGCACATGTCCAAACCATCTCAATCTCGCCTCCCTCACCTTGTCACAAAAAAATTCCTACATGCGCTGTCCCTCTAATAAACTCATTTCTAATCTTATCCATCCTTGTCACTCCCAACGAAAACCTTAACATCTTCAGCTCTGCTACCTCCAGCTCCACCTCCTGTCTTTTACTCAATGCCACTGTCTCTAAACCATACAACATCGCAGGTCTCACCACAGTCCTATAAACCTTCCCTTTCAATTTAGCAGATACCCTACTATCACAAATCACTCCTGTCACTCTTCTCCACCCACTCCACCCTGCCTGCACTCTTTTCTTCACTTCTCTAACACACTCTCCATTACTTTGCACTGTTGACCCCAGGTACCTGAATTCCCCCACCTTCTCCAGCTCTTCTCCCTGCAACCGCCCCGTCTGTCGTACCTACTGTCACTGCCATCACACTGTCCTCATACATGTCCTGCACCACCCTCACATACTTCTCTGACACACCTGACTTCCTCATACAATACCACAACTCCTCTCTTGGCACCCTGTCGTACGCCTTCTCTAAATCCACAAATACACAATGCAATTCCTTCTGTCCTTCTCTATACTTCTCCATCAACATTCTCAAAGCAAATAAGGCATCTGTGGTGCTCTTCCTCAGCATGAAACCATACTGTTGCTCACAGATGGCCACCTCTTCTCTCAGCCTGGCTTCCACTACTCTTTCCCATAACTTCATGGTGTGACTGATCAACTTAATACCCCTGTAGTTACTGCAGGTCTGCACATCTCCTTTATGCTTAAAGATCGGTACCAGCACACTTCTTCTCCATTCCTCAGGCATCTTCTCACCTTCCAAAATCCTGTTAAACAATCTGGTCAAAAACTCCACTGCCATCTCTCCTAAACATCTCCACGCTTCTACCGGTATGTCATCTGGTCCAACCGACTTTCCACTCTTCATCCTCTTAATCGCTGCTCTCACTTCCTCCTTACTAATCCTATCTACATCCTGCTTCACCAATTCCACATCATCCAACCTTCTCTCTCTCTGATTTTCCTCATTCATCAGCTGCTCAAAATACTCCCTCCACCTTCTCAACACACTCTCCTCACTAGTCAACACATTTCCCTCTCCATCCTTTACTGCTCTAACTTGCAGTACATCCTTTCCAACTTGGTCCCTCTGCCTGGCCAATCGGTACAAATCCTTTTCTCCTTCCTTAGTGTCCAACCTCTCATACAGCTCCTCATATGCCTTTTACTTGGCATTCGCCACATCCCTCTTAACCTGCTGCCGCATCTCCTTGTACTCCTGCCTACTTTTCTCATCACTCTGTCTAGCCCACTTTTGTTTTTCCAACCTCTTTCTCCTTATGCTCTCCTGCACTTCCTTATTCCACCACCACGTCTCCTTGTTTTCATTTCTATTTCCAGATGTCACACCAAGTACTTTTCTAGCTGCCTCCCTCATCACTCCTGCAGTGGTTGCCCAATCATCCAACACCTCCTTAACACCACTGAGCCTCTCTCTGACCTCTTCCCTGAACCTCACACTACACTCTTCCTCCTTCAGTTTGCACCATCTTATTCTTCTTTCAGTCCTCACTCTCCTCCTCTTCTTCTTCACCTCCAAAACCATCCTACAGACCACCATCCTATGCTGTCTAGCTACACTGTCCCCTGCCAACACCTTACAGTCTCCAATCTCCTTCAGGTTGCATCTCCTGCATAGCACATAGTCCACCTGTGTGCACCTTCCTCTACTCTTATACGTATAGATATGGAAAAATATATGGTCAAAATGAACATAAACATGTATCTGGTGCAGTTAGGTGAACCAAGCATTCAGGCCTTCCTATATGAAACTTAAAAAAATATTATTTTTTTTAAAAAGGTGGTAAGGAGGTGGTAGCGTAGTGGTTTAGTTCCTTTGCAATTAAATTAGAACAGAATTTACCTTTACAAAATCTCACAAAGATTGTTAAATATTAAAATCCCTGATGCCAAGATTGTGATGTGTCAGTCATGAATTTTGGAAAATGAAATACAAATCTTTTACAGGTGTGGTTGGATTTAGGTTAGATTAGATTAAATTTTAGTTTCAATTTCATCCAAGTAAGGCAATGAAATACAGTTAGCATCTAACCAGAAGCACATTGGTAGCAGTGTAAAATGTATTCACACAAGTCAAAATATTTATTAAAAGCTTCTTTCTTTTTCACATCTTTATTTACGTTATCAATATGCGGATCACAAATCAGAATTTTATACTGGATCTGTTGTGGCCCGAGTTACCAACGTCCACAGGTATTGTTAGCCAACAGGGAAAGAGAAGAAGGAAAGGTAGAAGATAAAGAAGTATGGAGGTCAGAAGAAGTTGGATTGTGTGTTTGTGGATTTAAAGAAAGCGTACGACAGAGTGCCGAAAGAGGAGTTGTGGTATTGTATGAGGAAGTCAGGTGTGGTAAAGAAGTATGTAGTGGGTGGTGCAGGACATGTATAAAGACAGAGTAGGAGTACCTATAAGGTAGGGTAGGGAGCAGGTGGAGAAATCCTGTAGTGGTGGAGGTATGTGCTGGAGAATGAAAGTCAGTAGGAGTAAGACAAAGTACATGTGTGTGAATGAGTGGAGTGGTGGGAGAAGAGGTGGAGAAGGTGGAGGAGTTCAGGTACCTGGGGTCAGTAATGGAGAGTGTGTTAGAGAAGTAAAGAAAAGAGTGCAGGCAGGGTGGAGTGGGTGGAGAAGGAAATGAAAGTCAGTAGGAGTAAGACAGAGTACATGTGTGTGAATGAGAGGGAGGGCAGTGGAGTGGTGCGGTTGCAGGGAGAAGAGGTGAAGAAGGTGGAGGAGTTCAGGTACCTGGGGTCAACAGTGCAAAGTAATGGAGAGTGTGTTAGAGAAGTAAAGAAAAGAGTGCAGGCAGGGTGGAGTGGGTGGAGCAGAGTGATAGCAGAAGTGATTTGTGATAGAAGAGTATCTGTAAGAGTTAAAGGGAAAGTTTATAGGACTGTAGTGAGACCTGAGATGTTGTATGGATTAGAGACAGTGGCATTGAGTAAAAGACAGGAGGCGGAGCTTGAGGTAGGAGAGCTATAGATGCTGAGATTTTCATTGGGAGAAACAAGTTTATGAGAGAGACAGCCTATGTAGGACATTTTGGAGACAAGGTGAGGGACAGATATTTTGTAGGATTTGGTAGTGTGTTTTTCTGCAAAAGGGAAAAAGAATAGTAAATACTATTGTATCCAGACTCAACTGTGTTGTTTTTAGGCGACTAAAAAGTGGCATTGTATTGATTTTTAAACCGAGCAACATTTCCGCACCGCTCGAAAAGTATGGTTACATTCAAATAGTACCCTGTGCTCCAAATTCAGCTTTCCACAGACTATTTTAATGGGAATCGATGTTAAGGAGGGGAGTCTTGGCAGTTGACAGGAGCGCTGACAGAAAATGGGCTATTTAAACTCACATGCGCTGTTCAAGAGGCTTACCTAGTACTGTTGTGGCTCAGTTTATTGAGTGCTGAGAGAGATCAGTAGTGGCACACGCTCTTGTGGGCTCCTGATAATAGAACGCTTTCATGAAGCTTTTTATTCACTGCAACCGAGACACATGATGAATGGACATTAGGTCTGAGCCTGCTTCTGAATTTATTACTGGCCATTTTCCTTTTAACCGCTCCAGTAAATATCTCTCATATTTCCTGCCATGTCGGATTTTCACACAAGAACTGCATGTTTTAATATTTTTTTTCCTTCCTATTGTAGTGATCTTATGCACTTGATTTGCTATTAAGACTTTGTATTTAAATGTCACACACATTTGGGCTCTTAATCAATTATGAGTTGTAGCAGGTGAAATGTTATCCACAAGAGGGAACCGTAACTCAAATAGCATTTGTTTGTATCACTGTTCAAACAGACTTACAATTTGCATGTAAATTAAGTAAAAAGGCGGAAGCACACCCGTCACAAATTACCCCTTTCATCACCGTTCCGAGAACAGCAAGCGATGCTTGTACTCGTAATTTTCCTACGTGTGTTTCTGTTTGTGTTTTTCTTTATTTTGGTTTAGTTTTATCTGAATGAACAGTATGCATGAACAGTATCACCCATCAGTGAGCAGTACACCTCAACAATGATGGAACTATAATGAATGGACAATCCGGTGGCACCCAGATGAGGATGGTGATTTTTTTAGTCTGGTTCCTCTCAAGGTTTCTTCCCCATGCCATCTCAGGGAGTTTTTCCTTTACACAGTCACCACTGGCTCACTCATTAGGGATAAACTGGCATTACAATTATAAGAAACAAACATATAGGAACTAAACTTATACAAATCAATTTATCAGCTTTATTATTCTAGCGCTCTGTAAAGCTGCTTTGGGACAATGTCTATTTTTAAAGCACTCTACAAATAGAAATGAATTAAATCAAATTTTCTGTGCTTAGCTCTTGCTGATCACACACACTTGAACTCAATCACAGTCACACAGTATAATAACGTACATACCCTTAAACACCAACCATTTGTTTGTACACTGGTTTGTTCAAACCAGTCAATGTGAAGCGATTCAATTGTCATTTTTTATCTATTTTAGGTCATGTTTGTTCAACACTTGAAACCATTGTTTCACGTTTTGAGTATGTAAGATTGAAAGCCATTGTTTAAGTGCATCTTAGTCCATATCATGACTCGTCTATAACATTTCAAATTATTAGCAACAAATTTTGTAGTTAAAGCAATAAAATAAAGAAATCTGATCTAAAACAAATATTTTGAGTCTGTCATGAAAACAGTTGACCCTATATGGGCCTCCCTTTAAAGTTACAGTACATTCAATTTCTATATATTTCAGTATTTACACACTCACTGATATCTAAATCCTTACCCCCTTCTCTCCCAGAGTAACCGAATCACAAAAAGCATTCTCCCATGATTTGCTTTGTTCATACATTATGTAGGCTCCAAATCAGTTTTGAATATAATATGTATTTTTGTCATGCAAATAACACCAGTGATTTATTGCACTCATTAACAAAACGCCTACAGCCTTGGATTGTTTCTGACGTTACAAATATATAGCAGTCAATCTTCTATAAAAATTCGAAACAGATTTATTCTAAAATTATAATATTTAATGATATTATGTTTAATGCATTTTAGACAATTGTGGCAATGAGTCAGAACATTACACAGAAAAATAAATATACATATTTGTGTTCTCTAATTTTATTTGATGTGCAAAGCGCTGGTTTGTACCTACAGGGAGTGCAGAATTATTAGGCAAGTTGTATTTTTGAGGATTAATTTTATTATTATTATTATTATTATTATTATTATTATTATTATTATTATTATTATTAGGACAACTATAGTATTAAAGTTTCCTCTACTCCAAAGCATTTTTATTGCACACATTGTGATGACAGTCTTTCGGCTTCTCCACGCTGGATTCCCTTCCTAACACAACCCTCCCCATTTATCTGGGCTTGGGACTGCTAAGAGTTGTGAATAATAATTATCTATTAAGTATAAATTTTAAGAACTTACCTGCTATCATTTCTAAACAAGAAAACGATTTATGCTTATCTATGCCTTGATACTTTTTATTTTATATATAGATATATTTTTTACGTAAATTAAAGCAATATTATGTGGATTTTCATTCCTCGATACTTGGAATCTTTATTCATTGATCTATAGTATAATTTCTCACACTGTTTTGGCTCCTTATCCAGATCCAGACAGTTAGTAATGGAGGGGTTTAATCTCATGTGCTTTATGAGAACGTATTTCACGACTGAAAGCCACTGCGTTGCTATACATCACTGTGACATTATGACACGGACTGAGGTGAGAAAGCGCACGAGAGAAAATATAACCTGTTGTGTGTGCCACAGCAGATGATCTATACAGTTCTAGAAAAAGATTATTTATCACATTCATAATTAAAGGCAGTATCTCAGTGGACAATCTGTCATACGATGATTAATCAAGTCCCATTACAAAATCCCTTGACTCCAAAGTCTGAGCAGCAGGTGGTGCTCATTCCAGCTTAAACACTATTCTCTAGGTCAGGTTGGCATACAGTAACAGAAACTCAAAGTACAACTTCTAAAAGTAAAATAATAAATGCACTAAGGTGTACCACAAGGTTCAGTTTTAGGTTCTCTGCTGTTTTGTCATGCAGTGGTAGAAATTATTCTAAAGCAGCATTAACTTGAATTGCTATGCTGATATCAATGTGTTATATATAGCTTTCAAAACACATGAATCCGCTAAGATCTTGGGTAGTTTGTGATATTAGGAATATCAAAAATAACCTGGCAGTTTCACTCAAAACCAAAAAAAGCATACTGTCAGAAATAAGGTGCCTAAAGATATTATTAAAGATAGGGTTTAACAAAAGGGTTTTACAAAAGTCTCATGCACTCTATTTTATGTCATGATTTTCACAAACAACATTGTTATTCCATATTAATACTATTACCACATCATCCTTCATCAGTGTAATACTGGCAGTATAAGAAATATATTAGTTATACATGATAAAGAATTTATGTGTATATAACCTCTAGGTACTTTATACTTGTGATATGCACAATACAGCACAGTAAAATTCTTTCTTCATTTAGCAATGTTAAGAAGCTGGGGTCAGAAATGATACAGCACAAAGGGTTAAGAGTTTGCTCAAGGGCCCAAAACAATGTTTCTATGGGATCAATAAACCATAAAGCATAAAATGGCAGATTGGAGACACTGAGGCTTGAACCCCAGAAACCCAGAGCCCTAACCACTGATCTACCACTTCCTTTATTTTATTAACCCCATCGACAGGTGAATATTACACCTGGATATTGCATATTATAAATAGTATGAAATGTCTTTGTATGCTGTAGAATTGCAAGTTTCCTCCACTGGAGCTAAAAGGACCTGTTCCACCATGACAATGCATTTGTTCACAAAACAAGCTCTATAAAGATATAATGTGTTTAGATCTGATTGGAAACACCTGTGTACTGCACAAAGTCCTGACCTTAACCCTCAAGGATTTATTACCTTTGGGATGAACTGGAATGCTGACTACATGCAAGGCCTCCTTATCACAGATTATTGGAGTGAATGGAAAAATCTCCTCTTTGCAATATTGTAGGCAAGCCTTCCCAGAAGTTGTTGTTCTTCTTTCGGCTTCTCCCGTTAGGGGTCGCCACAGCGGATCCTCCGCACGTTTGATTTGGCAAATGTTTTACGCTGAATGCCCTTCCTAACGCAACCCTCCCCAATTTATCTGGGCTTGGGACCGGCACTGAAAGTGGCTGGGGATGGTTCCCTGACCGGGAATCGAACCCTGGTCGCAGCGGTGAGAGGGCTGCATCTTAACCACTAGACCACCAGGGGACCGCAAGCCTTCCCAGAAGAATGAAGGATATTTTACAGCAAAGGGTTTTAAATCTTGAATGGCATGTTCAACAAGTACCAATGGGTGGTCAATATTTTTGGTTGTACAGTATTTAATTTTGGGCTGGCTAAATATTAACCCAAATGGAGAATTAAATCCTAAGTGGCTTTTCACTCTATGTAGTAATCAGACAATTGTCACTGATAGCCTACATACTACATGTTATTGGTGAGCTCAGTAGCCCCAGCATTCCATGTTGCTTCATAACTTCATGTATTTTTCAAAAGTACAAAATGATCTTCCTTGAGACATTTGTTGTTGAAAATAATCTGATGGATGACAAAAATGAAAGTTTATATTGATTTTTTTGTTATCTTTAAGAAACAGAGGGATTAGCCCTGTTGGCTCATTGATACCAGCTGCCTCTGCTGAGGAGATAGATATTTCTTTAACATTTATGTAAGGAATCTATAGTGTCTGTTCTTTGTAACCGTCAAAGGTAAACCTGTTCCTTTACGTTTCATAGCAAACCGAAATTCTTCATTACAAAGAATGTTGCATATTCTTAATAACATGACAAGCTGTTTATTTACTTAATCACATATTTAGTGAAATAATTAACTTGTTTTAATGACATTCCACAATATGATATGCTATAATTGATATATAATCAACTCTGGTGGTTATAGTATTAATGCTTTGCAACAGTCCCCATTTAAACACCATATTCTTAATTTTTTCTGCAACAGCTGAACATTGAGTCATAGCCATCAGCACTCCCCATTTGTCCAAAATACAGCAACCAGGGTTTTTACAAGTACAAAAGTCCTAAGTAGCCTGAATTCTACCTTTTTTTCTTCTTTTCTTATAATTTTAATGACTTAATTTTCTTTGGATTTCAACATAGCAACAATTGTTTCCTCATGATCACTAGATCATTTTCTCGCCATAACAAAAGTTGTTTCCTCATTATCTCAACATAAAAATGTAAATGTATAACAAGAAAATCTCAAGCTTTGTGATTGTTTCTGGTGTATATCCTAGAGTGTTGGCGTCTGAAATCTCTATTACTAATTTCCCACAGCAAATATGAACTTTATCTATAGATTGAGTGAGTTCCTGATCAAAGTAAAAGCGAATGCAGTCATCCATGATGCTGCGATGATACTGCCTCTAGAACATTCTCTAACGCAGAAAACACAGAAAAATAAGGTACTGATCACGAGGAAACAATGTTTGTGTCGAGATGATGAGAAAACAACTTTTGTATTGTTGTAATCATAAGAAAACAACTTTTGTGTTTTTATAATGTGTTTTTATACATGCTCTTACAACCCCAATTCCAAAAAGAGAAAAATAATGTTTAACTGTTTTGCATTTTTATGTTGAGGAACATTTTTCTGAAATTGTTCCACAATTTGTAAACACAGTCTTTCACAGATTGGTGAAGCTTTGAGAGACTTTATTTTTTGTTGACAAATAACCGAATAAGTCGCAAAATGTTTCTTCAACTATAATAATAAGGAGAATAATTATTATAAATAATAATAAAAACGTTTTTTTCCAGACTTTTGCTCTGCCCTAACTTTTTTTGAGATTCTTTGCAGCCATCAAATTTTAATTGACTTTATTTTTTCCTTAAAATGGTACATTTCCTATGTTTCAACATTTGGAATGCTTTATTTTGAATAGAATATAGATTTATTAGATTTGCAAACCATTGCATTATGATTTCTTTACATTTTACACAGTGTCCCAACATTTTTTGTATTTGGGTTTTATTACTGCTGTTTAGTGGCCACAGACTCCAGCTGACATGGGAGTAACAAGATCCTGTCCCTTCCAGTATGGCAGCCACTAGCTCCTCCTTCCATCATGAAATCAACAAACTTCTATTCATGCTGGCATGGCAGCCATATTTTCATTCTTCTTTTGTAATGCTTATAGTCTTCTATTCCTGCCATTATGGTGGCTACAGGCTCCTTGTCCATTCCTGATTCAAATCAAATCAAATCGAATTTTATTTGTCACATACACTGATTCCTACAATATTATATTTTACCTCTCTATTTTTCTGATGCCTTCAGTCTTGTATTTTTATATCTTGGTGACTACATGCTTCTTTTTCCTTTCTAATGCCTCTTTAACTTTGGCCACAGGTTCCCTCTTTTTATTCTTAACACTCCTCTTCCTGCTTCTCCATTTCCACAGGCTGCCCTCTCCTATCCTTCCCATCTTGGAAGCCGCAAACTCGCTCTCAAATCCTGATGCTTACAATCTCTTATACCTGCCATCCTGGGGCCACAGTCTCCTTCTCTCTTTCTAATATCTAAGTCCCAACTTCTGGCTACTGGCTCCTTTTTTTCCTTCCTGATACCAACAAATAAAGGTTTTGCCATATATATATATATATATATA
>MU598598.1:1474760-1538214 GCA_024362625.1 Silurus asotus | reverse complement strand
ATATATATATATATATATATATATTAGTTAGTTAGTTAGTTAGTTATACTCATGTATACTGTAAATCTGTTCCTTTTTTTACCATGTGAATGCTTTGTTTGTGTGTATGTATGTGTGGCTGCATTGTGCCTCTGCTGCTCCTTAGATTGATAATTATCTCTTGTCTGAGAGAACCCAGGCTCCCCAGGGGCCTGCTGTTGCCTGGACTCTGCCTATCGAACCCTCTTGCCCCTGCACCAACAGACGAGCTAATAACGATTCATGCAGCTGCCGATCTCGCCTGCCAGTGCCATCAATATTCCACAATGCCAAATAACCGCAATTAAGAGAGAGATGTTAGTGATGGCAGCACAGGTCACATGTACCCCCACCCCTCCTGCATCCTGCTGACTTCATTCACCTGCGCACCTTGAAAACATCGGACCGTGACAAATATTAATGTTACGCTGTATATGCAAATAGGGTGGAATAATATTTTTGGGTTATTTTTGTATGTTTGTTTTGTTTTTTTCTTAATAAATCTCTTAATAAAGATGAATGTGTGTTGAGTCTCAAAGGCAATGCCCAGGAATGATAATGTCCAGAAAAGATGCCCTACTTTAGTGCACTTTTAATGTGGCTGATTAAGTTATATTACAGCATGCTGGTGATGGAACTTCTTCCTATTCACTATATAGCAACCATGATGCATTATTAATCCTCAGAGGACCTGTAATGCTAATGGGACGTATGGAGAATATGCACAGCCTCATTCCTTTATCTGGACAGTTCCAGGTTAAGGTTCAGTGCATTGGGCTTATAAATAAATAAATTAATTAATTACACAAAGTAACAAAATAGCATTGATCTTTTAAAGAACCCCAACGGCACACTGAACATTGCAGAGTGCTATCATAAAACACTTATTATAACATTGGGTTTTATGTTTTGTTTTTTTTGTTTTAATGAGAAACTTATACCTAACGATTCTGACTGAAAATCCAGTCACACAACACTTTTCATTCAACTGACTTCTATTAAATGCATGCAATAAAGGAAAAGTAAGTCTTAAAGAAAATGAAGGCTTATTGTGACAATGTTTGGTAAACTCTGAAATGCAAAGTCGTATCATATGAAGAAATTTGACTGATGAGAGATCATGTCAGAAAGCCAGAGCTTTGCTGTGCGACAGACCTAGCTCTCAGGGCAACTAAAGAGACTGCTAGGGCTATTGGCTGGTCCATGGCTGCTCCTGTGCCTAATGAAAGGTATCTCCAATGTCACCCTCGTTGAGCTGCTCGGCAGGCACAGCCCAAACACAACCATGCATCTCCATCATCATAAAGTGAAAAATGCAAAGCATCAATTAGGGCTGAAGCCCTGTAAGCAACGCTGTAAGCAGACAGGTCTGAGGACTGCCACCTTCAATTGAGTAGCTTGGGACAAAAGGTCTGGATACAGGACCATCTGGGGATTGTGCACCTCAGTATACAGTGCCTGCCCTGCACTGGCACAGGGAGCTGGTCCTGCCACTTTTAGTGCTTTAGAGCATGGCCAGCTCCAGCGAACACCCTCCTCAGTTCTGCCATGTACCGTAGTGTAATTGAAGGGTTTGCCGCCTCGCAGGAGGTCCCTAGAGCTGCAGCAGGGCATAAGCTCTGGCTCTATGTATACCAGAGCTCAGTCTCAAAATATGTATTCTAAATTAAATCAACAATTGGTTGATGCTGGCTCAATCGGAGCAGCTAGCAATTCGGCATCTAAATGTCATTCTTGCCTATGTGAAGGAATTATGGCTGAATGCCCCAAAAGAGTGTGCTGTCTCCTTTACAGAAAACCACCCATTTGAGCAAAGTATTAAATTTGACAGATGGTCCCACACAGGCTAAACATTGGTCATGAGTGGCCACTCCACCCATCAAATGTGGCATATCAATTGCCTAGGGATGCTGGCCATGCTTCAAGCACTGAAGCATTTCCTCCCAACCAGGGGACTCTGCGGTCTAACCTTCTGTACAAGCTGGCAGGTCAGATCCTCCTGTGGGCCCTGGGGAAGCTGCTCCCCTTAAGGGCCCACAGGACACTCCCAGGGCACTTAACCAAGGGTGCAGAGCCCTCTCAAGATAAGGGCATAGGCAAGGGGAATGGCATCTACACCCCGATTGGTAAGAACCCATTGATGACACATTTTCTCTATGGTATCTGAAGGCTGAGGCCTCCAGTATGATCTATAATGCCTGATAGGGACTTGGGCATTGCCTTGGAGGTGCTGTCAGAGCATCCCTTTGAGCCTTTGACCAAAGTTCCTTAAAGGTCCCTCACAGTCAAGACTGTGTTCCTCTTGGCTATCTCTTCTCTTATGATAGCAGAGAATTTTCTATAATTTTCCCTCTTCCAGGAATTTACTTCAGGCATGAACAATGTCCCTGTAACCATGCACATGCTCAGCAGATAGATTGATAGATTGTGGCAGCCTGTAAGGCTTTGTCCTCTGGAGTTTCTCTCCAAGACATCTGCAACGCTGCAGGCTGGTCCACCCCACTGATGTTTGTCAAGTTTTATAGCCTGACCTTGGTGCCACTCCTGGCCCCTTAGTCCTTTCGAATTAGCTATGCCCATCCACACTAAGCAGAAATTGGTTAGTTGTTCCTAAAGCGTTGTTGACACAGCTTGATTTCCTAAAGATGAACGTCTCCAGGTTACATATGTAACCATGGTTCCCTGATGGAATGAGACACTAAGTCTCCATGCCACACTGCCTGCAGCCCTGCAGTGCTTTCTTCCCTTCTCAGAAGCTAGCGCTAGCTTCACTCCATGTGGTTTTAAAGCCTCTTGGTCGTTACATCACTCCGCCGGTGACACCCGCTTTCCATTGGACTGATTACACTCGTGATTCAGAGCATGGACAATGTGGAAACGCTACCAAAGCGTTGTTGACGCATCGCCTCATTCCCTCAGGGAACCATTGTTACATACATAACCTGGAGACGATATCTGGCAGTCTGTATTTAGTTCTCATCCTTTGTTGTCTTAATACATTAAGAAATAAAAAAAAAGTACATTTTTTTGCTCTGTTTGTTTTGCTTACAAAGTAAGTACAAAGTATCTATTACAAATTTTTTAGTTACAGTCAAATTTATTTTTCACTGTCAGGATTATAAACTAGGACTACATTTACATTTAGAGCATTTAAGAAGATTCCCTCGTGTAGAGCAACTTATATTTATTTAATTTATGCAATTGAGCAGTTGAAGGTTAAAGGACTCGACAGGAGCAGCCTGGATAAAAAATTATGGCCATCTAATCACGAGTCAAACATCTAAAGCACTGAGCTACTGTACTGTCACACGCCATGTCACATGAATTTCACACCTGACTCATAAATACATTTCGTTTTTCTACCGATTGTTGAAAATGTTGATGTGCCCTCTTGTGTTCTCCCCTGTTTACATTGTCGTTTCAAACTTATTCCTAATGCAGGTGAATTGTATTAAAAATCAGCTACAGCAGGAATAAGTACATAATTAGCCACATTAAAACATGATGATTCTTTTACTGTATCTCATTTTTTTTTGTAGAAAAAAAGCATAATAATAATTCAATTTCATAAATATGGTACATTTTTAATTTACTATTTTATATAAATTATATAAAAATAACTTATGTAATATTAAAAAAAAAATTAAGACACCCGACTTTTTCAGCCATATCTGGTTTATGACAATGCCCCTGTGCACCAAACCAGCTCCATGAAAATATGCTTTACATGGGTTGGAGTAGAAGATCTTTAATAGACTTGTATTAAGCTTGGACCTTGACCCTATTAAACACCTTTGGGATGAATTACAACTCTGACTGCACTTCAGGCCTCTTCACCTCACCTACATCACTACCTGTGAATAAAAAATCTTCCACAAATCTCCACAAGCATACTTCATAATCTAGTGGAACATTTTACCGGAAGAGTGGAGGTTATTATAAAAGCAAATGGGAACAAAAATCTCGTTTTTGTGTAATTGTGTAATTTTAAATGTGCATTTCAAATCCACATACAATCTCTTACCATTAACATTATGCATATATTGACCGCTCAGTGCTGTTCATCTCAGACAAGACAGATGTGAATTTGGGCTCCATAGTCTCAAAGGAAAAGATTGTTCACTAGACAGATGCTGCAAATGTTAGCTGGTGTCTATAATATGAACTAGCCTTCGGCGACTCTGCCGTAAAAAACTGAGTAAATTTTTCTAAAGTTGTCTCACGATGAAGCTTCCAATGATTTAGAGCCACCATTAAGGACAAACTGAGGTTTTCCTCAGTATCCCTAGTGTGTGTTTCCCCTAGCTACTTCTGCACCCTTGGTACCCCTAACACATGCTGCTGCTGTGTGTGTGTGTGTGTGTGTGTGTGTGTGTGTGTGTGTGTGTGTGTGTGTGTGTGTGTGTGCGTGCACAAATGAAAGCCCATGTGATGTACTATTATCTAACACATGTTGTATTCTTGTCTTCTGTCCAAGATTACAGCATTTTAACCAGGAGAAACTGGGTTAAAACTCAACTTTAAACAAGTGATCAGCTTCTATTCCATGGACAATGAATGAGCATTTATCTCTTATGTATCTCAATCTGAAGATGCCTTAAGTGAGGAGGGAAACAACAAATGGGTGGGGGAAAGCATGGGCAACAGGACTTACATAACAATCATGTTGCAAATTACACCAAGTAGGAGAAACATATAATTCCAACAGATTCTGAAGAGGGAAACAGTGAAGAGAGAGAGAGAGATGAATAACAGGAAAATTACAATGAAGAGAAATTCATGGAGGAACAATATTTTGTGTTATTGATATATGATACTGTGGTGGCTTTTGTGTCCAATATTATTGTAGTAAAGCTAATAATATTAATAATACAGATATTAATGCATGTTGCAAATCAATAACTTGTAAATTATCTTCTAATTATTTTTAAATAATAAAAAAAACTAAGAAAGATAGAAAATACCTACTAATAAAGAATAAATAATAACTCTAACTAAAAAATCGCCAACTTTGTTCTTACTTGTTAAATAAAGAATTTTTTCAATTACATTTTTTGTAAATTCCAATGGTTTCTTTCAATGTTTTTTTTATTTTAATAGCTCCCGATTGGAGCAATTTAAAAGTGTTCTCTATCGCCCAGAGATCACAAGTCCATCTGTGGCTGATAGCTGAGGAAGCAAAATTTGCCGTGCTCTTTGGAAATGTTAGCCATCACCTTCCCTGCTTGGTATTGGACATATGATAGAGTAGTGCTAGATGGTGAGAGAGAATTGAGGGAAAATAAAAATGGAAAATTAATTATAAAATATAAAGTTGCACTGCTAAATGACTTGCCAATCATGGAAGCAGCTAAAACAATGTAAACAATGTTAAGCCCAATAACCAGTGTTACAGAACTAACAGATTAAATGAAACTTTAAATTACAGAGCTGTTCTTTTCTGTTATAAGCTGTTTAATATTTTTGTATACTGTTTAGCACCAAGTCTGGAAACAGTGCTCGAGTTGTTTGAACACAGGTTTCATTTGTGAACTTTTTTATAGAATGGTCTGAAAACAAAATGCAAATTGACTTCAACAAAATATTTGCAGCATCCAATAATAGATTACATTCTAATAATTACTTTTTGGCTTTTTTTATATATATATATTTGTTTTTTTCCAGGGCAAAAAATGAAATTGCGTTCAACACATTCTTCAGACGAGCTCGATTCATAAATTCCCATGACGGAAAAAAAAAACACCTATCTAATTTTCCTAAGCAATTGTCAAGCAATGATAGAGAGATGAAACATGAATATGGCTAAAGCCAGCAAATAAATAAATAAATAAATAAATAAATAAACTACAGAGTTGTGCATTTTTTCCTATCTCAACCTCGCAGACGATCCTTAAAATAGCAAATATCTGAACTCCCTCCACCAGATTTCTTCTGTAATGTGAGAAAAGCTGAATTTGTTTTTTTCCCTCTCCCTTCACTGTGGCTAATAAACTTGCCAAACCTCGCCCTTTCATCCCGGCATTTGGAATGCAGGAAGTGTGTGGCGCTGATTACTTTTACACACATTGCCTTTGACCTTCTGTCAGCTAATTACCATAATGTCCATAATGGCAGCCTGAGGAGAATGAGGCACCGTCTCCTCTTTTGTGTAATTGTAATTGCGTTCTTAATTTCAGAGGTTAAACATACTGATAGCGTGCAAGGAGAAAGGCCTTGGTGGACTGACTTAGAGACGAGCCTGAAGAAAATTACTTACACAAACCTTGAAACACATTGTTAGCCAGTCTGTTGAGTTCAGCTCCAGGGGATAATAAATGACGCTCATGGATGCAAATTAGCCCAGTGATTTCATAACGTTTATTTTTTTGTCGAACAGGTTTCATCGAGTTATTTGCATATTTACTGAAACGCATAAATGTGTTTAGGACCATTTTAAAACTAACACTATGCAGACAAAAGTTTGTGGACATCTGACCATAAGATTGGTATGTGCTTTTGAACACCCCATTCCACATTTCGTCCATTTTTCATCAAAGTAGTATCCACTCTTCTGGTAAGATGATTCACTAAATTTTGGAGAGTGGTTGTAAAGGTTTGTGCACATTTGGAGGAGAGTGGTAGCTAAGTGGTTAAGGCTCTGGGTTACTGATCAGAAGTGCCGGGGTTTAAACCCCTGGATCCCTAAACTGCCACTCTTGGGCCCTTGAGCGTGTACCATGGCTGACCCCAGCTTCTGAACAAGTTGGGACATGCAAAGAAAAGATGTTCACTTTACTGTATTGTATTTTACTGTATATGTAACAAATAATTATATTAATTCAGCTACAAGGGTGTTAGTAAAGTCAAGGTGTTGATGTAGGTGAGGTATTCAGTAGGGTTGAGGTCAGAGTTCTATAGCAGGCCCCCCAAAGAGCTTTTACTCCAAACCGTAAACCCTAAAACATTTCTTCATGGAACTGTTTTTTTGCACAGCGGCATTGTCATACTGGAATAGGTTTGGGTCTCCTAGTTCAAGTGAAGAACAATTCAGAGACATCCTATGCTCTTGTAAGTCTTCAAAATTGTAATACTTTGAAAAGAATGACATTTGGCTGGAAAATATTATTGTCCATATGATGTATGTTTGTGCAACATCTTTTAAACTGAGCAAAGACATACCATTGAGATCATAAGGAAAATAACTGCACCGCTGACCAGTATATAATCCGTTTCAACCTTGCAAAGGTTAGACGTTTACAGATAACAAGATTTTGTCTGGATAGCTGGAAGAGAGATAAGAAATATACATTTTATGATCAAATATTGATTTTTTTTCCCCCTTCTATTCAAGTGACATAGAATCAAAATGACATTGAAAAGTGCTGGGATCACACTTTTGTCCTGAAGGGTTCATTGGATTATTTTCCTCAATCTTAAAGTAGTGATGTCTTTTTTTGGATTTCATTTGAATTCATATAAATATAATAAAAAAAAGTAAATATAACCATAATTTTTCTTTTTTTTTCTTTTCAACATTTCTTTCTTATCTATGTCAGGAAATGTTTCCTTGTCATGGTTAAAATGATACAATTTACAGTCACCTTCAATTTTTTTCTATAAACCTGCTTAAAGACAATGAACATTGTTAAAATCTCTATACAAATAAAATGGAAATTTACAACTTCACCCCTCACCCTAAAACCAACCATCACATCGTTCTACCAAACCCAAGATGTGGCATTTGTTATAAATGTCCAGCTATTGTCTGCTGAGTTTGCTGGCTAATACATTTTTCTTTACTTAAGTAAATATACATTTTTGTAGTAATGTTTTTATTGTTCCAATAGCTACAAAATTTAGCGTGTATAGAAATTCTGTGATAATTACTTTACCTAATATTAAAATATTTGTAATTGTTAAATAATTTAGCAAAACAAAGAATTAGAGTAAGGCATATAAGGTTGTAAATTCAAATCCCAGCACCATCAAGCTGATACTGCTGGGTCCTTGAGCAAGGCCCCTAACCCTCAACTGCTCAGTTGTACAAATGAGTTAACCACATGACACTCAGGGTAAAAATGTCCTCTAAATTCCATAACTGCTATGTAAAAGCTATACATTTTGTAAAGTATTTATCCAAGATATTATTTCAATAGTTTGTATGTGCATTTTATATTAGGCAAATGTCATCGACTGGTACCTATCATCATCATTTATTATATACACACCCTGACTTACATATTGACTTCATTATTCCCTGACAGAGTTTTAGTAAGATTGCTAAATTAAGACATTTTTCAAATAATAAAAAAAATTAAAATGAATTTGTGATAGACTTAACTAAAAACTTGCGAACAATCTAAAACAGGTTTATTACAGATGCGTCAAATTGATGTTTCATTTTAAAAAAGGATATAAAACTTACTTTGTTAAAATTAAATTATTCCTATTTGCCCTTTTGGTAGTTTACCTATAGTTTATGTTAGTGCCAAGTGTACCAAGATTCATATTTATTATCTAAGTCACCAAAATCTTTTAGCCTATACTTCCTCAAATAGTGTTGTTTAATTTATCAGCCTACCATGTTCAACACAGACTCTACTAACAGCCTATTGCATCTGTTTAAGAGGCTTCACCATAATATATCCAATAGAGTTAAATACAAAAACTGGATTTGTTTGTGGATTTGTGATGGCATCCAGTCCAATGAATATTGGATGCAGCTTGCTTGCTGTTTACTTCGGGTTTACTTTGGGTTCCCAGTTCTTCACTCTGTTTGGGTTCCCGGGGTGAGTGGATCGTGGCATTGATGGGTTCCACCTGCATGCATTATTGGCCCAGGTTCGGTGGTTCAGTTCATTTTCGATTTCGCTAGTCAGGGCTCAGTGCACGGAGCCACCTGGCATGCAGGTAGCACAAACAACCTGTAGGCCAACCATCTTTATTTATGTAGAACATTTCAGCAAATTCAGTTTATAATGTTGCTAAATTGCAATACCATTGCATAGTCATATTGCATTTAACTTCCAGACTTAAATGATCAGTTTATTAAACAACTTACTGTAGATGTGGTATAATTAAGCAACATTGCACAAGCAGCTAGAAAGATATTCAGTATAATCACACTTTTGCTTGTGAACTCTTAATTATAACCAATTACTTAATATTGAGTTAATGACATTTCAATAAAATTGTATTCAAATTAGTTCTATTTGTATAGCGCTTTTAACATTCGACAATGTTTCAAAGCAGCTTTACAGAGAAAATAATGGATTGTATAAATTTAGTGACTATAATTTTATAATTTTATAATTATTCCTTATAAGTTTAATCCTAATGATTGAGCCAGTGGTCACTGTGGCAATGAGAAACGAAGAAGCCTTGAGAGGAACCCATCACCCCATCAAAAGCGAATGTCTCCAGGTTACGTATGTAACCATGGTTCCCCAAGGGAACGAGACGCTGCATTGATAACGTTTTAAGATTGTTGATGTCAGAAAGTTCAGGTTATAGGATCCAAGGCAGATGCAAAAGGAGCAGGGGAGAAAAGCTGTACAGAGCTTAATCGGGAAGCTGATTCAGGGAGCCGATTCAGGGAGCCGATTCAGGGAGCCGATTCAGGGAGCTGATGTGCGCGGAGGGTGAGGATTCCAAACCGGAAACCGGAGCGCGGTCAGCGTGAGCCGGAAACCGAAATCCGCGTTCAGCGCGAGCAGAGCCGAGCCGGAAACCGGAGCACGTGCAGCCCGAGCAGAGCAGAGCCGAGCCGGAAACCGGAGCGCATTCAGCGCGAGCAGAGCAGAGCCGAGCCGAAAAAAACGGAGGACAGAATAGTCAGGTCAGAAACAACAGAACAAACAAAAGAACAAACAAAACAGAGAATACACTGAAGAGTGATCAGGGCAAGCCTAAAGACAATCTGGCACTGTCTGGAGGATTCAGGCGTCCTTATAAGTGCCAGAAAAACATACGCC
Source organism: Silurus asotus (assembly GCA_024362625.1). Classification (NCBI taxonomy): domain Eukaryota; kingdom Metazoa; phylum Chordata; class Actinopteri; order Siluriformes; family Siluridae; genus Silurus; species Silurus asotus. The sequence goes on along the minus strand of MU598598.1, from coordinate 1,528,243 downwards.
AAATCCGTGCAGCTGGTTGGGAGTGGGCGTTTCCTCTGTGATTGAGGCAGTAATGCCTGAAGTGCTCAAGCGGGGTGACAGATGAATGTAATCAGTCCAATGGAAAGCATGGCGTCACTAGTGGGGTGAAGTCACTACCAGAAGGCTTAAAAGCACATAAAGTTAAACCAGCGCCAGCTTCTGAAAAGAGAAGGAAGCACTGCAGGAATGCAGGCAGTGTGGCATAGAGACGCAGCATTTTGTTTCCTCAGGGAACCATGTTTACATGCCTAACCTAGAAACGTTTCCCTACAGGAACTCAAGCTGCATCAAAAACACTTTGGGAATGAAAGTCCAATCAAGCCAGATTGACCAATCCCTAGCTAGTGTGGCTAGGCACAGCTAGGGAGAAGGACAGAGGGACCAGAAGAGGCAATGAGGTCAAGGCAATAGAACTCTTTCAAGAGCAGTATAGATCTCTTTTGAGAGCGGTTCAGCTAACGTAGATTTAGCATGAGAACTTTTTTGGGATCTATAAAGTACCAGCTGTAGAATGCAAATTCTCTGTCTGATGGAGAGACCACCTCAATGGGCTCCATTCTCAAGTGAGTATTTACTTCTAGTTCCCTGACTTTTGTGGGGCACAACCAGTTAAACTGGGGCGGCGAGACCTGAACTTATAGTTGAACGGTATAGCTTCCGTCTACAGTACACAGGACCCATGGAGACACATCTGGCAGGACTTTTCAGGCTGCTAGATAGTCTCTTATAAACTGACCTTTGGTATGCATAGAGCTGGGGCTACACCCTGGTACAGCTTTAAGGGCCTATTGAGAGGCGCCGAACCCCGCAAGTCCGCTAAGATGCCAGGCAGAAAATGCTAGCCAGATGGTCCTGTATCATGATTTCTAGGCCTCGAATAACTCGCAGAGGAAATGCGAGTGGTGATGCTCTGTCTCTGCAGCTTTCTGTGCCTGCAGGTGCTAGCTTGGGTTTGAGGTGTGCCCGCCAAATAGCCCCATGAGAGCGATGTGAGAGGAAGCGCTGGTATGCCGTTGACTGCTTTTTGGGATCCTAAAACCTATCAATGACTGTATTGACTGCATCGCTGAACAGGCCAGTCAGCATTATGTGGGGGTGTCCAGCATCATGGCCCTGTCCCTGTCAGAAAGATCTGATGAGGTAACTGAAAGTTGCCATTCGGTGGACACCAGGGATGGATTGGCCAATGGTCCTAGCAGTCTCTTTTGTTGCCCTGAAAGACAGGTCTGTAGCTCTCAGACTTCCTGACCACCTGGGGTGTCTCCCACATCCAGCTCTTGTGGCAGGTCTGCCTGATAGGCTTAAAGCATAGCCATTTTGTGCAGACAGCATGCGACTTGACCTGCTGAGGCATAAGCCTTGCCCATCAGCACCGAGGTGGTACAAAGATGCTTGGTGGGCAGTAGAGGGTTATTTAGGAACGATGCGGCAGTAACTACTCAGAAAAGACAGAATGATGTTTCTAAGGGATTGCAGATATCAATTTTCTTCCCCTTCTTAGTGGTAGCTTTCAAGCCTTGAGAGAGAGTGCTGGACCCAGCAGGTGAGGAAGGAGAAAGGGACAAGCCCGTCTCCAGACCCTCTGCCAGGTCCAACTGCGAACCCAAGGTCCTTTTTTTAACATTACCACTTACCATATAGTCAAACACACATAGAGCGCTTCCTGAACAAACAGAAGCTAGCACCATATTCACTCTATGTGCTTTTACAGCCTCCTGGTAATGCTGTACTTTTCCATTGGACTAATTACCCACATTATTTACAGAGTGGACAACGTGGAAGCATTCCCAAAAATAAAATTATGAAATAATATGTGTAATCATTCAAATATTGGACGCTGGGCATCACAGGCCGGGGGACATCACAACCAGAAAGTATAAAATGCATATAGAGTGAAGGAAGCGGCAACTTCTGTTTGTTCATGAAGCACTCTGTGCATATGTGTTGAATTGTCTGTCAATTGTTTGTCAGAAAAGGAAAAAAAAGAAAAAATATACAAACCTGATTCCAAAAAAGTTTGGAAATTGTACAAATTGTGAATTGGCAATAATTTACAAATCTCATAAACTTATATTTTATTGAAATGTCATGCCAAATATTGTCTAATTTTAGATTTCATGAGAGCTACACATTCCAAAAAAGTTGGGACATTTAGCAATAATAGACCGGAAAAGTAAAATGTACATATATGGAAAAGCTGAAGGATCAATTTGCAACTTATTAGGTCAAATGGCAAAATTTGATTGGGTATAAAAAAGAGCCTCTCAGAGTGGCAGTGTCCCTCAGAAGTCAAAATGGGCAGAGGATCACAAATTTCCCCAATGCTGCGGCAAAAAATAGTGGAGCAATATCAGAAAGAAGTTTCTCAGAAAAGAATTGCAAATAGTTTGAAGTTATCATCATCTACAGTGCATAATATCAATATTCAGAGAATCTGGAACAATTTCTGTGCGTAAGGGTCAAGGCCGAAAAACCATACTGGATGCCTGTGATCTTCGGGCCCTTAGACGGCACTGCATCACATATAGGAATGCTACTATAATGGAAATCACAACATGGGCTCAGGAATACTTCCAGAAAACATTGTCGGTGAACACAATTCACCGTGCCATTCGCCGTTGCCAACTAAAACTCTATAGGTCAAAAATTAAGCCATATCTAAAGATGATCCAGAAGCTCAGGCGTTTTCTCTGGGCCAAGGCTCATTTAAAATAGACTGTGGCAAAGTGGAAAACTGTTCTGTGGTCAGACTAATCTAAACTTTTTGTAATTTTTGGAAAACTGGGACACCATGTCATCTGGACTCAAGAGGACAACGACAACCCAAGTTGTTATCAAATTAAACATGTCATTTATGTTGTATTCTGAATAAAATATTGAAATTTTAAACTTCCACATCATATCATTCTGTTTTTATTCACAATTTGTACAGTGTCCCAACTTTTTTTATATATATACTGTACAGACCAAAAGTTTGGACACACCTTCTCATTCAAAGAGTCTTCTTTATTTTCATGACTATGAAAATTATAGAGTCACACTGAAGGCATCAAGGGCTATTTAACCAAGAAGGAGAGTGATGGGGTGCTGGGCCAGATGACCTGGCCTCCACAGTCACCGGACCTGAACCCAATCAAGATGGTTTAGGGGTGAGCTGGACCGCAGAGTGAAGGCAAAAGGGCCAACAAGTGCCAAGCATCTCTCGGGGAACTCCTTCAAGACTGTTGGAAGACCATTTCAGGTGACTACCTCTGGAAGATCATTAAGAGAATGCCAAGAGTGTGTAAAGCAGTAATCAAAGCAAAAGGTGGCTACTTTGAAGAACATAGAATATGACATTTTTCAGTTGTTTCACACTTTTTTGTTATGTATTTAATTCCATATATAATTCCACATGTGTTCATTCATAGTTTTGATGCCTTTAGTGTGAATCTACAATTTTCATAGTCATGAAAATAAAGAAAACTCTTTGAATGAGAAGGTGTGTCCAAACTTTTGGTCTGTACTGTATATATATTCCAAAAAAGTTGGAAAAACTGTACAATTCCCCCAATGCTGGGGGAACATATATATAAGTCGTATAACCTGAGGGTTTTTTTTAGATGGCAAACAGAAAGTAATGAAAAGAACACCATGGAGAAAAAAAACCTGATTGCACAAAACTGAAACATGAAACTACACAATCAATTAACAGTTCAATCTTTTAAAATCTGATATCAACAAGGTCTTTGGTATACAGTGAAGTATTTATGATTTGGGGTATACAGTGAAGTTTTTGGGCCAAGTTTAAAAACATGCACATTTTTTGAGTTTAAAGGGAAATTGGCTCAATATTGTAAGTCATTTAAGTTTATCAAGGCAATTAGAAGTCAAAACATTTAATAAAACATGTTTTTTGATTCATCTGGGTGTCAAAGAGCCATAAAGTTGAATCTTTGTGATAATTCAGGAGCTACTTGATTGACAATCTTTTGCATTGCGAAAAATGTTAGTTTTGATTTCACTTTAATAAGCTTAACTCGTTACGCTTTATCAGAAAAAAAAAATAGCCTCCATGGCTTAGACATTAAGACCGCTTAATCATAGGAAAACACTTAAATATCTGTTTAAACTATAACGCAGATTAATTAGCGCTGCTGACAAGAAATATCTTGATTTGTTTTTCTTATACACGCACATGCACATGTTCTACTTTGAAGGCGGTAATTTAAATTCTTAGGGAGCTCTTGTGCTGTCATTATGAGAAACAAGGCTGTAATCAACCACTAAGACAGGCTCTAATTACCAAACACCCCCTTGTCTTACTCTGACTGCAATCGTCCTAAATTGCACGCGCTGCTGAAAGCCCACATACCCTCATACACCCCATGCAACACCCTATTAATGTCATAGCTGCTTCACTTTTTCCCTTCATTCCTCTGCAACTCTGCAGGATACAACACCTGGAGTTTGTTCCTGGCTCACACCCCATTGGATATATCATAGTAATTTATACTCAATAAATATAGAGACACATTTTGTTGATACTTAATAATGCCCTGACAGGAGGAGTTAATCCTTTTTGCAAAAAATAGTCGTCACTTGCCGATGTGGAATTTTCCGCTGACTGATTATGAACCTGTTTGTTTTGTTTTTTTAGCTAATGGTGAAGAAGTTTGCATAATCTAATTTTGTTCAACACGTTCAGTCATTATCTTAAAAACTAAGCTCTTAGTACTTACATACATAAGTGAGTAATTCCATTTAAATCTCCATGTAGGTTTATAGAAAAATTATAATAATTATAAAATAATGATATTATAGACTTTTTATCATTGTAACTGTCTTAAGTTAAATTCAGTCTAATAGGTTTGTTTGCATTACACTTTTAGCAATGGACATTGTCCCACAGCAACTTTACTAAGTTGAGTAGATTGCAAATATATCTTACAATGAATATGTATGTGCATATCTTTATATGTATATGCATATATATATTAGTAAAAGTTCCTTAATGAGTAAGTCAGTGGTGACTCTCTGAGCTGGTATAAAGAAAAAACTTTCAGACCTTGAGAGGAACCAAACTCAAAAGGCAACCCCTCCTTATATGGATGACATCTAATGTTCAACAGTTCTCTGACTGACACTTGAAAGAAAAATCTTCATGGCAACTGTGGTCCTAAGCCATTGCAGCAGTTTCTATTAATTACAGTGCAAATCCATATTCATAGTTCTTACTGTAAGTTTAACCCTGCTCATTAACATTTAGTAAACTGGGTAAACTTTGTAAAATTTAATAGCTCAGTGGTTAAGACTCTGAGTTACTGAACAGAAGGTCAGAGGTTCCAGGCCGCAGAATCACCAAGCTGCCACTCTTGGGGCCCATGAGCAAGGCCCTTAAACCCTTAGTGCACCAGGGGTGCTGTAACATGACCCTGTGATCTGACCCCAACATCCTAACATTGCTGAGATATGCGAAGTAAAAATGTCACTGTGCTGGTAAAGTACATGTAAAAAGCACAAAGCACCTTTCTAATTAGATGGACCTTAGACATTCAAAACCATCTTCAGCAAAAGTATATGGTTTTCACTTGAAAAGAACTCCATCCAGAGGTAGGGTGCCAGAATGAATAAGGCAAGTCTTAAAATATATTTTATATACAGTATAAGGAGGTCCTTAAAGGGGCAACCAAGAGACATTAAATGTCATACATTTATAGCATTTTGGCAGGTGCTCGTAATCTAAGCAAACTTGTAGTTATCTCATTTATAAACTGGTGCTTTGTTTAAGTGCCCAACTTCGACAACTCAATGGTTCTGGGATTTGTCCTTTATCTTAACTACTGATCCCAATTTTTAAAAAAAATTACAAATAAAATAATATTATTCATTTTTTTTTTGCATGAATTATGTCTAATGGCTGCATGTATCAGTGGGATAAGCATAAAATACAGAAATACACATAAAATATTACACCCATATGTCCATTAACTGTTTCCCACAATGTTAGAGGCATACAGTTAACTAGAATGTATGCTGAAGTGTTTTAAATCTCCTTCACTGGACCAACAGACTATAAGAGCATGACAGCATGACAACATGGCAATGCTTATGTGCATAACACGAGCTACATAAAGACATGGTGTGTAACAAGGAGTGAAAAAACCTGAGTGTCCTGAACAGCAGCCTGACCTTTAAAACCCCAGTTAACACTTTTGGGATGAACTGGAACACTGACTGGAGCCTAGACTCCCCCTCTTGTGGCTGAATGAGCAGATTCCACACAGTCATGGTCTTAAATCCAATGTAAAGCCTTCCTGGAAGCTGAAGTTGTATTATTAATATTAATTATTAATAAGTTATAGAGGGGAGATATACAGTTATAGATCATACATGCAAGCACAGACTAAACGTGGAATGCCATGTTTAATCCGACATGTGTGTTAATGTCAGGTGTTCATGCACATTTGCCTTCGTAACATACTGTATAATACTAAAAAAACTTGTAAACATTTCATTTAAGAATCACTGAGAAGGATGATGATGATTAAGATGCAGATTTATTTTTTTAACTTGAAATCTGGATAGAAAACATCTATAAAGCTAACCAGTAGACATCCTTAAGTATTTCTCCTGAACTTAAATGACATTTTTAATTCAAAATAACACAGGAACACATGAATCCTAGGTATCGAAGGAAAGCTACTTGGATAAAAGAAGATGGAAAAGAAGTCATCCAAAAATAGCTGAAGGCATGGCAGCTTATGCCGATACATTATCTGATAAAGAGCAAAGATGCCGCTTGCTGTGGCAGGACTGTTATCTACAAAGACAGAGGAAGTGAGAGAGAAAGAGAAAGAAGAGAGAGAGAGAGAGAGAGAGAGAGAGAAAAAGAGAGATAGGCAGGTGCATGCCTGAGGGAAAGCTGATAGACAGATCTCCTTTATTTCTGTCTTTCTGCTATGAAGGTCACTATTACTGACACATTCTTAGGGATGTTAATATTTCAAGAATCTCAACATATTAAAATAAATAATAAACTGTTATAATATACTTCATATATAAAATAAATATTAGGGTTACTATTTCTCTCTCTTTTTGTTTTTTTCCCTGCCCACCAGCAGCCACAGGCAAGAGATTGATTCAGGCAAGTGTGTCAGGTCTGGGGTTATCTGCCCCCTACTCACCCAGGCCTGTCGTATGTGCTCCAGCAGACAGGAAGCAGGGCAGGGGAGGACGCATGATGGAGCTGAGGGCCTTATCTCTAAGCACGGGCTCCATTGCTCTCGCTGCGCATGGGATTATTCACCGGATAGACGTCAGCTAGAAAAATTATGCCGAACGGCTTCCAGTGGTTTGTGGCATCACGGGGAAAGAGGCTTGCTTTGGGCTGTGACCATGTGTTCGAGTGGATGAAGCGTAGGAAGTAGAGGATGGTAAGGTGCAAAGTCAAGTTTAAGCTGAAATGATTGGATGCGAGTATGAGAAACCAATTTTCATATTTAGAATTTGTATCAACTTATTTATAACGTGCATTTAATTATATACACATTAATACAAAGTATTTGTTCATAGGCAGTCAGTGTGTTCTTGTCTTTTATTTGAACTGGAGTGGAATATTTGAATTTTTATTAGTTTTAGACATAATCAGATTTTTAAATGTTGCAATGTATGTTCAAGGTATTTAGACAGATATTGAGATATGACGTGAATATAGTATAAAGTTGAATCATTATTAACAACAGCAATAATAATAATAATAATATCTATCTATCTATCTATCTATCTATCTATCTATCTATCTATCTATCTATCTATCTATCTATCTATCTATTTATTAATTTATTTATGTTATGTTTTGTATTCTTTTTCTATTTACGGGGGTCCCTGGTGGTCTAGAGGGTTGCGTTAGGAAGGGCATTCAGCGTAAAAACATGTGCAAAATCAAACATGTGGATGGTCCGCTGTGGCGCCCCCTAATGAGAGAAGCCGAAAATATGTTTTTTTAATAATTTTTCTATTTACATGTTTACAAGTTGGACAGTCGTAACAAGCGTCTCACTACATCATACTCTATGAATGTGTATGCAACAAATACATTTTAATTTAATATTTAATTGATATTCATTTCTTTGCTCAATTAATAAAATAATTAATTGTTTAATTACTTATTTTCTTAAATTGTATTTAAAAAAATGTTTTTCTTACATCTGATAAAACCTGTGCAAATCAGATTCCCTTCACAGTGCTGTCCATTATTTTATTATGAACAGCTGCCTCAGTTTTAAAATCTTGGATATAGTGACAATGGAGTGATTGACAACACTCATCTGAAGATTAATCCTCTTTCCTATACAAGACCTATTTTCTAAATAACCAATAGAAAGTGGAAAGACCGCCTCCTGTTTGACCTGGATGGAACTGACCTACTTAAAATGAGCTATGAGCTGAACACTATGAATATTTACAGCCAGGTGATGTCAAGGTGTTTTACGCCTTCAATATGTAAATATTTGTCAAATAAATATCCTGTAAGTGGTTTACTGCCGTACACATGCTTTATTGACTGTAACAAGTGATAGAAACAAGGAATCGTTTTACACCAAATGGGTTTTACAGCAAAGCTGTTAGACTGAGTTTCACCTAACACATGTTTTAACTGAATACAGGTGTATGTATTTCTATACATGAAATGCATTAAATGCAAGACCTGCACTCAAATGATCAGTTACAGTAATGCCCTTAGTAAATAATACATCATGGAAAAGAATGCTGTTGTAGGAACATAATCAACATTGGGATGTTGTGATGTGGCCTGATATGAAACATGAACATTGAAGCTTAACCACAATGCGTCTCTGTTACAAAAGACTGACACTGGAGAATCTGAGAATCTATCCAAACATAACACATGTCTTCTGAAAAAGAAAAAGAGTGAGTGGTGTGTGAGTAATTAAGGAAGCAAGTTAGTAAATACATGCATATGTAAGTAAATCATTAAAAAACATTAATGCCAAGTATTTAAGCAAATACGTAGTTCATAAGTAATTAAGCAAGCAAGGTTTTTATACGGTAAGGTGCTTTGTATTTGTACTGTGACTAACACGGTGAAATTCTTTTGCATATCCCAGCAGTGTTTGGAAGCTGTGTTCAGTATACAGGGTCAGCCATGACACAGCACCCCTGAAACACAGAGGTTAAACGGTCTTGCTCAATAGTGATGATACCGGGGTTTGAAGCCTCGAACTTCCAGTCAGTAAACCAGTACATTAACCACTGACCAACCATTTCCTCGAGTGAGTACATAAATAGGGAAAAAATAATAAAAGAACCCAAGTCTCACTAATTAACTAAGTATGTATATACTGTATATGCCTTATTAAGGAAATTATGTAAATACGCATTTGAACAAGTACATACAGTATATAATTAAGTGAGTGTGTAAAGTTTGAATAAAGGTAAGTACTTGTGTACACTACATGGACAAAAATATTAGGAGACCTGATTTTGCCAGCCATATATAGTTTTTCCACAAACTGTTTGAAAATCTGGAACAAAAGACAATTTGGAAGCAGGCAATAAAATATGTCTTTCGATTTAAAACCTCTAAGAGACCAAAACGTTTCATCATGACACTGTCCCTGTTCACTCCAGCTTCATGAACATAAGCTTTACATGGGTTGGAATGGAAGGTCTTGAGTAGCCTGCTATAAAGCTCTGACCTCAACCTATTGAACATGATGAATGTGAACACTGACTGCACCTCAGGCCTTCTCACCTCACCTACATCAGTACCTGACTTCACTAACACCCTTTTGGCTGAATGAGCACAAATCTCCACAGGTTTACTCGAGTGAAACATATTCCCATAAGAGTGGAGGTTATTATAATACCAAATCTGGACTAAATGTGGAATAACATTTTGTTTTTATCCATGTAATATGTAAGTAAGTCGGAACGTACTCACCGTTATACACTACCATATTATATAATTAGCAAGAAATTTAGTGCATAATTCGTTATAAATAATATAATCTGTATGTATTTCATTCTTCACTAATAATTACTATTTGTTTAAAATAGATGGTGAACGGAACCCAGTCCTCTTGGTGTTAAACTCCTGATGACCTTAGGACAATACTACAACATTTGGACTGTTTCCTTTGTATAATTTTCTTTGCAGTTAATAGCCAGATCTATGTAATGGTGCATAAATTGAGCAAAATTGTTCCATTTTCATTGTACCCCTGGTAGTAGAGTATAAAAACTGCTCTGCTACCAGGGGAACGATTAGAAATTTTGAGGGAGAAAAAAAACAGTTATTGACTGTATAATGCCACTGACTATGGATTTTGGCCAGTGCAGGCTCGATAAACCTGTCAATAGTTGTTTTTAATCCCACTGGTTTCACATTTCCTGAAGTAGTTACTAAAGAGACAGAGCTCTGTAGGCCAAGGTTTGATGTGTAAAGCTGTAAGGAGGAGATGAACACCGTGAACAGCAGGAATTGCGTATGTGATTGGGAAAAGATAATTTTTAACATTATTTAAAATACAAATCAGGTGTTGCATGATGTATAGAAGTATTAATATTATTTTTGATCAGATTACGGCTCATTTCTTCTACACGTAAACATTTAGTTGATGTATTCCAATGACTGATCTGAGGACCGCTGAGTTTATTGAGATTAATACTAATCATTATTCCATGAGCTAAATTATTGTATGGATCATTAATATGAAATTAAATTTTAATGTTTAGTTGCTCTTTATCCCCGTCCTGCTTTCTCTCTCTTTTCTTTTTTTCTTTTTTTATTTCTCCAAGCTAATTAGGGGACAGATGGGTAGTCTGGATGAACATGATCTCAGGATGATGCATCATTTGCACTTCTTTACATCTTAATTATCAAGGAGAGACCTAGCCGGATTATGCGCTGGCAGTAAGGGACTTCTGGCACGTCCAGACTGATAATCGTCGGCATCGTGCGATATCCGGTAAAGATGTTGTGCTTTCCTGTGATGAGCTGCCTTTCAGGGTTGTCTGTGTGGAACGTCGAGAAAAAAACATGTTCTGTCACATGAATACGGAGTGTAACTATCGCTGCCAAGCAACTCGAGGTAAAACAGCGAAAGAAAAGGAAAATCCGTAATTCTCTAAGGAGCCAACAGAAAGTGAATAAGAGCAAGAGATTGAGAGAGAAAGAGAAAGGGAGAGACAGGAGCTTCATAAGAGGAGACACACAGCCTGCGGGTGATTTGTTTAACTTTGAAAGGTTCTTTGGTATGTGCTAAATTTGCTGCGAGCTACATGGCAGCAGATCATCTAGCTCTTTTTTCCCAATCGGCCCCAGAACATATCGCTTGGGTAAAATGTGTGGCTAAAGACGTGAGATTGCCACTGGGGACTCGGCAGCACGACCAGGTTTGGCAATTCAGCCGCAACAGTTACAAAATAAATTGAGTAAACATGTGTGATTTATGTAAAGTCATAAATCACGGCCTGCAGTACGTTTGAAATTGTCTTGTTCATCAGTTTGCACAGTGCGGTGCACACCTGGTGAAGAATTCACACTTTGAAAGGTTCTTTGGTATGTGCTAAATTTGCTGCGAGCTACATGGCAGCAGATCATCTAGCTCTTTTTTCCCAAGCGGCCCCAGAACATATCGCTTGGGTAAAATGTGTGGCTAAAGACGTGAGATTGCCACTGGGGACTCGGCAGCACGACCAGGTTTGGCAATTCAGCCGCAACAGTTACAAAATAAATTGAGTAAACGTGTGATTTATGTAAAGTCATAAATCACGGCCTGCAGTACGTTTGAAATGGTCTTGTTCATCAGTTTGCTCAATGCGGTGCACACCTGGTGAAGAATTCACACAAACACACACACACACACACACACACAGGGGAAGCTGTAAGAGCAAACTAGAGGAAATAGCAGAAAGACAGACGAGGATTAGATTCTCGTCAAGAGAGTGTCAGTTCAGGCAGAGTGAAGAGGTTTCAACCTCTGAATTATACACAGCAGGCATGTGACCACTCTCAGGGTCTGATGGGTCAAATCCTTTCTAATCCTGATTCAGAGCTAATCTACTGAGGTGCACAACAGATCAGGAAAGATATGGTTCAGAGTTCTTTGCACTAAACGAAAATGCAAAGAAACACAACATAGCGCAAACAATAATCCATAAGAGGATACGTATTTGCGTTGCAGCTTTGTCTTCTTATAAAAGCTGTGTTTATAAATCACAATAACTTTGCTTGTCATTCTTTAAATTTGGTAATAGTTTCTGAAGAGCATTTTTTTTTGTACCTTAATCATGTTGAAGAGTTTTATACATGTAGTGAGCTCATGCTTCCACAAACCACAAACATCTACACTGACTGAGGAACATACAAAGGTATAGAGTGTAAAGAGAACCTGAAAATCATGCTTGGGTAAAGGTATATATACCCTACTTCCAAACTTATTCCACACAAGTTCAAATTACAATATGATTTGAGTAAAAGTCTTCGAGTATCTGAATTAAACAGTATTTTACTCATATTGAACAAAGGCTCAAAGATGCACCACAGCCATTTTAACGATAGATACAAATATCAAACAAGTCGGTCAAAAAAAAGATAAAGTACCGTAAATTCCGGACTATAAAGAGCACATATATAAGCCGCACCCACTGAATTTTATAAATATTTTCATTACACACGGTGTAATGGTTGAAATATGTTGCGCTTCCTTTAGGGGCATAGCGGTATTTTGGGAATAGCATGTTACTGAATTTTCCGGTATTTCTGCATGTGTGCAAGACCGAGGAGTATGTCCGTATTATTTTCTGATGCTCATTTCTTTGACTAACCCTTAACGCTGTTGCCAAAAAAAAATAAAAAAGCACGAGTTTTGGAAACCTGTCTGTGCTTATATGATTTCTGTTGTAACTGGAGTTAGCGAGCTCTCCCTTCACCCAGACTCAACGCATTACAACGGCTTGTATTTAAACAGTAGCCTACCAAGTACTAGCCAACAACTATTTCTCTTGGGAGTTTATCTTTTGGCATCGTCGTGTGTTAAAAAAAAAAAAAAATTTTTCTCCTGATGCTGTGCAGCACAGAACACAGGTGAGGTACGTTTTTTCGTTTCAGAAATGTCATTGGTCTAATGTTATGTTTTTTGGCTTGACGTTTGTGAAACCGGGAAAAACCCAGGAAAAATTCATAAATTAGCAGCTTTGTTGTTTAAGCCGCGGGGTTCAAAATGTAGGAAAAAAGTAACGGCTTATGGTCCGAAAAATACAGTAGTAAAGCAGTCTTTTAAAAAGAGATCTTTAATTAACAAATACAATTACAGTACCATTTCACAAAGTAGAAGAACCATTAGTATTCAATGGAGAATTAAAAGTAATCAATTGTTAATAAACTAAAACCATGAATTCAGAGCTGACTGTGATTTGATGCACCTTACATTCTCAAAAAGGAGCAATATTTTAATTTCAGCTTCAACAAAAGCAGGTTCACAAATTTTTTGGACTTTATTCGAGCTCTTTTTGGACTGAAAATTAGGCCACCAGTGCTAAAAAAGTGGCTCACAAGCAGCAGATGTGGGTATGGGAGTGTTAAGCCTTAATGTCATCTTTAACAGAGGTACAAAATGTAATTGGTAACGGTCATTGTCAATTAAAATATAGTGGAATTAAAAAGTACATCTATTGAATCATAAATGTAGTCGAGTGAGTAGAAAGACTCAGTTAAACTAGAAAGTAGCCACAAAATTACTTAAGTACCGTAATGAATACATTTAATCAAATATTTTACACCACAGGAGACATATTCAAAGTTAAGACAAATGAGCACAGGGGGATTTAATACCTAAAAATTGCAATACAATTATTCATTATAATGACATATAATTAGATATACAAATTACTCACTGTACAAATCTTCACTTTGATATAGTAATGTGGTTTGTAGCTTCATTATGTTGTCAGCACTGTCAGAGCATCCAGAACAAAAAGATAAACCTTTAAGATAAGATAAACTTTTATTCATATCACAGTGGGAACATTTTCAAAAAAGGTAAACAATATTATTACACATTTTCTATCTTTTTTTTTTTTTTTTGTGTGTAAAAGCACGAGCTTGCATATAAATATGCTTCTGAAAAAGAATCTTACACATTTAACAGATGTCTCTGTACAAAGTAACTTACAATTATCTCATTTATACAAGTGAGAAATTAAGAGTCTTGTTCATGGGCTTAGCAGTTGCAGCTTGGTGGTGGAGAGATTTGAACTCACAACCTTCTTATCAGAATCCATTATCTTGACTATTGAGCTACTACCTCTACATACTTACTATGGACATTAATCAAGAAATCTCTGGCAGCCTCAAAAATGTGAACCACAAAACCTAATTTGCATAAAATGAATGGAGAGTCATTAAGATTCAGGTGTGTAGCTGAAGTCTGAATAAGTGACCTATGTAACAACTCAAGCCGATCTTTTTTTTCCGTCTTGTGTTCTCCCAAGCATACATTCTTATAGTATTACTCTCATGAAGCTTATACGTTCTGACTTTCTGTTTTTGCTATCAATATGCTTATCACAACTGTAATGATGGATATAGATATACTAATGATATAGATGTATAGGAATAAAAACAATTACAAAAAGTTGGGATGCTATGCAAAATTTACATAAAAACAGAATTCATTAAAGTGCAAATTTCATAAATCCATATTTTATTTGCAAGAGATATATAAAATGTTAGATCTGCAGAAATGTATAATTCTAAGGAAAAAATAATAATTTGAATTTGATGGTGGCAAAATGTCTCAAAAAAGTTGGAATGAGGCAGCAAAAAGCTGGAAAAGTAAGTGTTATTAAATGTTCCTCCAGCTGTCTTTAAAAATCTTACAAAGGCAGAATCTATCATAAGTAAAGATGTGCAGAGCTTTGAATGTCATAATCTTCGGTTCATAATATTATCAAAATAATATTGGATTCCAATGATCATCAAGCCCTCAGAAGATATTTTATGTAAAACAGGAATAGTTCGAAATCGAATTTAAATTAACTGCATGGGTGAAACACCTCCAGAAATCATTGTGAGCACAGTGCTGTCCACAAATACAGGTTAAAGCTCTATCATGCAAAGAAGAAACCATATGTGAACATAATCCAGAAATGCCACCATTTTTTCTTAGCCAACATTCATTTGAAATGGACTGAGGAAAAGTGTTAAACTGTCCTGTGGTCAAACGAATGGAAATTATTTTTGGAAACCATGACCAAAAGAAAAGAGTGACCACCTGGCTTGTTATCAGCACTCAGTTTGAAAGCCTGCCATATAGAGGTGCATTAGTGCTTATAGTACGGCACCAACAATGCTAAATGTATATACCAGTTATAGAGCAACAAATGCTTCCATTCAGACAACGTCTTTTTTTGCAGGGAAGGTCATGTGTATTTCAACAAGACAATGTTTAACCACATTCTTTATCTATTACAACAGCTTTGTAGAAGAAGAGTTAGGGAGCTGAATTGGCCTGCATGCAGTTTAGATCTTTCACTATTTTAAAACATTTAGCAAATCATTAAATGGAAAATATGACAAAAAAGTGCAAAGACTGTTAAGCAGCTTGAATAATGTATTAGACACAAATGGAAAACTTTCTGCTACAGTAACTGATCTGTTATTGATTGAAGAAGGGATACTACACAGTGGTAAACATGGACATGTCCCATATTATTGTGGCCATGAAATTCAAACTAACTTATTTTTTCTTCAGTGTGTATATATATATATATATATATATATATATATATAGTATATATATC
Organism: Silurus asotus; assembly: GCA_024362625.1. Classification (NCBI taxonomy): domain Eukaryota; kingdom Metazoa; phylum Chordata; class Actinopteri; order Siluriformes; family Siluridae; genus Silurus; species Silurus asotus. The sequence goes on along the minus strand of MU598598.1, from coordinate 1,512,412 downwards.
AGTCACAACCTATGAATCACCAACTTTCTTTGAGAAAGCTGCAGTGCTTCTACAATATAATGCTCGATATCTGAAAGATTGGTTTTCTCCATCCATAACTCAGCCGCTGGCCTCTCACTCATGAGACTCCGACTCATGAGCTAGCCTCGGAGTTCCTTAGTCATATTTCAGCTGACTACATTGTAATGCCTTCTGACAAGCAAATTGCTTGCCTTTTCACTGATAGCTCTTTCCATAAATAATGAACGCTTAGTAATAGCTGCAGAAACAACGCGTACCAAAGCATAGCAGGAATGACACACTTATCACTGATGAGAGGAAGAACAAATTTAGATGACATACAATGATGCAAGGCCAGTTTTTGATCTATTGTAGAAATTCTCCTATTATTAATCAGCACACAGGTGCTCTAACAGTTTGCTTTTGCCATTGCCTCTGTTCATCTACACGAGTTTGACAAATCAGTCTGGTCTAGAAACATTTGCGTTACTTATTTCTTAATTTCCAAGCATTTCAGCATCATAGCCTGGTTGTTTGACAAGTTCTAACCACACCAAACCACAACTTTTTTTATTGTGTATGTGTCTAATTTACTGCCTTGTGTCACTCAACAGGTTCACGTAACCAGTTAGCTTGATAATTTGTTCATGGTACAATTCAGTGGTTTACAGATTTGAAAAGATTACCATATCAAATGACTCACATTGTCTTAATTTGTTGAGGTACTTTTTCAATGTTTCGTCATTTTTGTCTGTGAGCTTTACTGTATATGTGTTTTGTGTTTACTAAAAGTTAAGTTTAGTTGCTGCACTTCGAATGCACTCTGTCATTTACAGTTAATTGCAACACTCTAGCACACAGCCAAGACAACACAGGAACCAGATCCCTGACTTGAACCCTATTGAACATCTCAAGAAAAACCTGAAAGTAGCTGTTCACTGACTGTCCCCATCTAACCAGAGCCAGCTTGAGAGGATTTGCAATGAAGAATGTCAGAAAATCCCCCAATCCAGGTGTGCAAAGCTTGTTGGATCATACAGGGAAAAAACCTCAAGGGTGTAATTGTTGCCTAAGGTGCTTCAGCTAAGTACTGGGTGTGAATACATGTACATGTGATAGTTCAGTTGGATTTCTTTTTAATAAATTTAGACTTTTTTCAAATTCTGTTTTAACCGTCAGTATGGGGAGTGTAAATTAATGAGAAAATAATCTGTTTGACCGACTGTAGTATCACACTGCAAAATAACGACTTTGAAAAAAGTGAATAAGTCTGAATAATTTCTGAATTCACTGTATATATATTGAGGATGTACATCTCCATAACGACGGCCGATGCATTTCGCATCTCGATGCACAGCCAACGGTACAATACCTTAAAGATACGTGTGAAGCAGATACTGATGCGATGCGATTGAATTCACCCCTATTACGATGCAGTGCGATGCAGTTGATTTTTTTCAAGTAAATGCAATTCAATGCAATGCGATGCAATGAAAAGAATGCATTTATGCATCTACTAATAGTTCTATAATTACAATAATAATTATATAGAAATTCATTATTTTTGACCGATGCAAAAGTCCTGATACAAACGCCAACAAATGCGAATTGGTGAATTTGATCATCTATTATAAATGTATTTGTTTGTTTGTTTGTTTATCATCTGTAATACAATAAAAACAAACCACAAACAGAATCTCTAAATGAATTTTTAAATGAACTTCTCCTAAAGGTACATCACTTTGCTTTCATATCTGAAAATGGGGATTATGAGAATTACATCATGAACCAACCAACAGAACTCTCTTATTACTAAGGATTTCAACTCATTTTTTGCTCACTGACTATTTAAACACAGATCCACCAAACAAAGCTGAGCTCCCATTGAACACCTTCTGCTCACATTTTTCCACCAGTAATATCACTTCACTTTGAGCAGGTCAAATGCCCATAAAGCTGCTGGTCCTAAAGGCATTCAAGGCAGAATGTTCAGAACCTGTGTGGAGCAGTGTTCAGATATTTTTAACTCTGGCAGTTGTCCCCACCTGCTTCAAGCAAGTAATTATTATTGCACCAATACCAAACAGGTTGTTCCAACAACCCTAAGTGATGTCTGCCTAGTTGCTAAATCATTTGCTTGTTATTTGAATTCAACAACCTTGCTCTTTTTTTGTTGAATTTTAGTGTAATCTTATTGTGTTTGTATGCTTTATATTTTTCTTCATTTGAGTCTGCATTCTCCTCCATTGGTACAAATAGTTCTATTAAATGCTTCTTTTTTTTTCTTCTGAAATGTTATAGTCAATATCATCGTTATTAATTAACAAAATATACTTTGAACCAAATATCTTTTATTCTTTTAAAGGGTACAAACAGTGATGCAATCCCAAGATGTTTGACTGAATGTTTGTACAATAAACAGAGGTACAGCGCAAGAAGAAATAGTTCCTTTCCATGTATTTTGGTAGGATTGATAAGCATTGATGTAAGCATTGATCTTCCCTACTTTCCACCAAATTGAAACCAAGAGAGAAACAAACATCAGGAAAGTGTTCAAACTAAAGTGTTAAAAGTTCATTTGACCCATGCCTCACTTTTTGACATCCTGAGGTAAGCGATTATGCCGAGCTCATTGGTCCTCTGGGTGGTTAGTCTGAGCATGAGACAGCAGGAAGCGTGATTGAAAGGTGTCTGCGGAACGGCGGGTTTTGTTTTCTTTGGCTGGAGAAGGTTGTTGTCCCGAGCCTGACAGACGACGACACGTTCGCTGGGTGCTGATGAGGTAATGATGATTGTGGTGGGAATAATGAAGGACGTGCTGGCAGCGGGCGTGATTACATTTAGATCGCTATCTCATCTGCTAATAAAAGGAAAAAAATAAATAAATAAATAGCGCCTGCTTCTGTGAGCTGCTTTTAAGTGCCGGGGTTTAATTCAATCAAAGATAACAATTGATCATTATCATGATTGCCACAGTTATAGCACAGAGAGGGATTTTTTTTACCATTTTGTTGTTTACTAAAACTGCATAGAAGTTTAATATGAAAAGTGATTTGTTGTTTGATGTTTCGAAACTCAAAGAGAAAAAAAAAAATCTAACTCGGAACAATGTTTATCCATCTCACAGTCATCATCGTCATCATCATCGTCGTCATCATCATCATCATCATCATCATCATCATCATCTTTCCCTGGATCTCTCTGTAAAGGCAAAGACTTTTGACTCCTCTTCAAAGCTGTGTGTCATGAAAGAGCTGGGAAAAATAGTCCAGAATCAGACAACATGAAACACAAAGTGGATCTCGTTCCTCTGATGTTCCACTGAAGAACACCCAGAGCTACAAAAAGGCATAATGACCACATTATAGGCTTCATAAAACTCTTGTTTTTGTAGTCCATCAAAGCTCATTAGAACATGATATCAAACTTAAAAAATACCCTTAAATAACTTTTCTCCAACACGCTCATTTTTTTCTGACATCTTTCTTCTTCAAACTGATTTGATATTACAAGCGTCATCATCCGTTTTTTTTTTCCTTTTTAGTCCTTGTTTCCTTTTTTCCTTCTAAATGGGTGCATTAATCTTGAATATTTTATGCAAAAATAACCTTTAATGTTAATCCCTCATGCACATAAATCAGGGCTTTTCAGAATGAGCTGATTCGTTTGTAAATGGGAATTTTTTCATTCTCTGGCTTGTGTGCTGCTGATCTGGTATCTGACAGTCTGGAGAGATGTGCCAGAGTCTGAAATGCTTTTACCAAGGGGCTTTTAAGATGTTGTGATAAATAGACCTATCATATACATGACAATTTTTTTTAATCACTAATTGTCTTTTACGTGTTAAATCATAAAAAACAAAATTGTATTGAAAACTGTGTACAACAAAAAAGAATCTAAATAGATGATAGTTTAATAAAGATCTACTGATTTGATTTTACTGTGTATGAATAAAATGTATTTTTACTTACATTTTTTGTGTATATTTTATTTAAATGTATATTAATTGTTTCTTTATATTTGAAACAAAAAACTATAGAATGATTTTCCTGACTATTTACTGTTACATGCTTTTAAACAGAAAAAAAGAAAAAGAAGAAATTCTGGATGGATGGATGGATGGATGGATGGATGGATGGATGGATGGATGGATGGATGGATGGATGGATGGATGGATGGATAAATGGATGGATTGATGGATGGACCGATGGAAATTTGGAAGTCTGAAGGAAGGTAACAATGCATTTTGAATGTTTTGAAGTTTGAAAGAATGAAGGAAACAAGAAAGAAATTTTAAAAGTTTGAAAGTTCAAAGAGGAATAAATGAATTAATGAATGAATGAATCAAGAAAGGAAGGAAGGAAGGAAGGAAGAAAGGAAGGAAGGAAGGAAGGAAGGAAGGAATTTTGGATGTTTTGTTCCGCAGAAACGAAGTTTAGATGGAAGGAAGGAAGGAAGGAAGGAAGGAGGGGAAGAAAAAACAAGATTTGTTACTTTACAATACACCTAATTTGCAAACAATTACCTTTTTTTAAATCAATATCAATTTCAATTTATAGTTACATAAAATTTTCTAAATCCTTTATAAAACAAGCTCCAGTTTTCATTTACATGTATGGTCTTAATAGCCATTTTATGTTTTTTAGATGAAAGATTATTTCGTACACATACTTCTTACAAATATTACTTGCTGCATTATCAGACAAACAGCCACTGTATGTTTGTGCAAAGAACACACCAACATTATCGAGAGTGAAATCAGCCTCTGAAGAGCACTGTTTACACAAAGAGGGGGAAAAAATGCCTTGTGAAAAATGTTCTTCTGAAGTCTCTCTGTCATCCTGCAAAACACAAGACAGTGGATAATGCCATGGTGGATTTTTCCATTACTGAGGTATCTAGCAGACAGCTTGGATGTAGTGAAGATTAATGTAAGTGACCAAAAAAGAAATATATAAACCAAAAAAAGCCTTCTGTGAGTTAGTCAGAAGGTCAGAGGTGTCTGAAACCTTCGAGAGCAATCCTCTTTAACGCAAAATGTTTGGGGGTGGCAGGAAGGCCAGACAGGCGATTCTCCTGTGTAAGCAGTACTGCACACAGAGAGAGAGAGAGAGAGAGAGAGAGAGAGAGAGAGAGAGAGAGAGAAATCTCAGCCCTGCTGATGCTATACTTTCTGTCTTAAAGAATCTTGGATGACAAAAGTCTGAGAAAAGCTCAGAAATATACTTAAGACAAGACGTCTGTCTGATGTTATGTTTAATGATACAGTGTGATTAATGGGGTACAGGAAATAATAGTCTCTTTATTTATTGAACAAATATTATAATAAGAGATTTTAAGCAAATTCCTTACGTGTGTGTGTGTGTGTGTGTGTGTGTGTGTGTGTGTGTGTGTGTGTGTGTGTATAAGAATATTTTCTTGAGTATTTACTGTCATATGCTTTTAAATATCCAGAAAACAAGCAAAGGAAGGAATTCCATTTTGAAGAAAGGAAGATTGAAAGGAAGGAATTTTGGAAGTTCAGAAGGAAGGAAGATTATGAAGAAGAGAAAGTAAAGAAGGTAGGAATTAATTTTGGAAGGAAGTATTTCATTTGAAAGGAAGCTCCTCTGTTTGGATGTTTGTTTGGTAGATCATTTGTTCAGAATGAATAAGGATGGAAGGAAGAGTGGAAATAAGGAAATAGGTTTAAACAAAGAAGGAAGGAATTTATTTCATTTGAAACAAAGGAAGGACGGAAGGAAGGAAGGAAGGAAGGAAGGAAGGAAGGTAGGAGGGGACAAAGGACAAAAAAATATTTTTCAATATAAAAAGGAAAAAAGGAAAAAAAATCATTGCATTCAAAAGGAAGGAAGGAAGTTTGTTAAAACGTTTATTCAGAAGGTTGTGTTCAAGTTTCCATTCATTCGGAATGGAGGTAGGAAGGGAGGGAGGAAGGGAGGGAGGGAGGAAGGAAGGAAGGAAGGAAGGAAGGAAGGAAGAAAGGAAGGAAGGAATACATTTTAGAGAGAAGGAATAAAGCAATTTAATAGTTTATGATGAATTAATGACTGATTGACTGATTGAATGAATGAATGAATGAATGAATGAATGAATGAATGAATGAATGAATTAAAATTTTCAATTATTATTCATTTATTAATCAATGAATTTGATGATTTTTACGATATTTTTGTGAGGATTCTTCATTCGGACACATCTGAATAACTTACCTAATAATTAAATCTCAGTATTTCTTTTTTCTATTTTCTTTTCTCCTTTTTCCTCTTTTTTTCTTTTTTTTCAACCCAAGGATCCCATGAGGAGTCTCATCAAGACTTTTTTTCTGTTGTTCCGACTCTGTTCAGTCTGTTAATCTGAAGTTTACACTCCTCAGTTCTGCGAGTAGTGAAAGAGCAGAGAAACACGCAGCTCTTAATCAGGGAAACGCTGGTCAGACAGAGGATTCATTAACAAAGGCTCAACAAGGGTCTGATTAGCCTAGCAGAGCTCCCAGAGGAGCGCCAGGATGGAGAAAGCTTAATCCCTGAGCTCCAGACATACTGGAGCTGCACTGAACCTGCTAGCAAATGAAGCTGAGGGTCTGTCTGTGGTTTTTGTTTCAGCTCAAAAGGCATACATTTTTCAGTCCTAAAGCTTAAAGAAAAGCTATAAAAATTACAGAAAATAAAGCTGGGCAAAGAGTTTGTATTTATTTTTCATTTCAAGTGATGATCAGCTCCCTAAAGATTTCCCTTCTGTGAAATGAAAACTGTGCATAGTAACACCTCACTAGAGAGGTGTCTCAGAGGTACGGTCTCCTGCGTAGCGCTCTTACTACACCTTGCAAGCTTCTCTAATGATGTGAAAATATTAACATGTTCATTTTATTAATAGGCTGCACTCTGGTACTATTTTTCTTCTTCTGAACTCTTTCTTTCTTTTCTACTTAATTTTTTAATTTTATTTTCTATCTATCTATCTATCTATCTATCTATCTATCTATCTATCTATCTATCTATCTATCTATCTATCTATCTATCGATTCATCCATACATCCATCCTTACATCCATCGCTGGTCATCAATCTATTAATCCATCCATCCATCCATCCAACCATCGTTTTGTCAGTCATTCATCTATCTATTTATCCATTCATCCATCGCTGGTCATCAATCTATTTATCAATCTATCCATCCATGCATGCATGCATCAATCTATCCATCTATCGCTGGTCATACATACATACATCAATGGAATCCATCCTTCTATGCATCCATTGCTGGCCATCCATCCATCTATCTATCCATCTATCTATCACTGGTCATCCATCCATCAAACCTTCCATCCATTGCTGGTCATCCTTCCTTACATCCATCCGTCTTCCATCCATTAATCTATCTATCCATCAATCTATCCATCTATTGCTGGTCATGAAAACATCACAGCTTGGTTTTTGAACATTTAAAGCATATTTTATTATTTTATATATATATATATATATTGATATTGACGTATTAAAGGGATGGACTGAGCGATGCAATTAGCATTAGTATTTTTAAATGATAGCACTGATTACAATAGGATTTGTCCAGTGGTGGGAAATATTAGGCAAACGAACAGTCTGTTCTGACTTTAAACAGGAAAAAATGGGCAAGACTAAGAATCTGAGCAACTTTCAGTTGGCCAAAATTGTGACTTGTTCATGGGTTACCAGGTCTTAAAAGGTAAAAAAAGAAAGGTGCTTTATACTTGTCACATGTACTTTACAGCACAGTAAAATACTTTGCAGTCTTTGCATATCCTAGCGATATTAGAAGCTGGAGTCAGACTGCCGGGTCAGCCATGATACAGCATCCCTGGAGCACAGAGGGTTAAGGCCCTTGCTGAGGGGCCCAAGAGTGGCAGCTTGGCGATACCAGGTTTTGAACCCCCAACCTTATCCACTAAGCGACCACCTCCCTTGTACACTAATAGGCAGGTGGAATTAATGTTATGGCTGATATTTTACATTATATACCAAAAATTGGTGTACACTCTGGCCCTTAATCCAAATTTAAGTCAACTATTTATATATTTATTTTCAGCAAATATTGATTTATAACATTTTGCATGATGTTTATACCTAATAGGTATATTTTCTATCACTTAATTGGAGCAAAGAAGCTTATTTCTTTGTTTCTTCGCATGTCATCCCACCTGCAGCAAACCATGTTATGAGTTATAAGCTGCAGCTGCTATGACCTTGTAGCATAAGATGGCCAGGAAAATGTCATATCACAGCACTGTGTCATAAAAAATCTGTCAACTTCACATCAAAAGTGACAAAAGTAGTCTGGCGGTGAAAACCCTGCTGGAAGATGCAATAGCTGGGTTCTAGATGTACAAATCAATGTAAGATAGATGGCCAACTAGCCGACATGCTATCAAGTAAAGAAAAAAACAACGATCCAGATGACATTCTGAAATTCTCCTGAGGCACTATGTGCTTGTTTACTTTTGCAGTTGTTTGGAGAAAAAAAAAATCCAGAAACAAAGAAAATCACTTGGTTTTCTTGTACATGAAGGTAAAATCATATAATGTAAAACTCAGAAATAGAAACATATTTGATAAAAAAATGTACCGGATGGTTGATTTTGGCGTGTTTGCTTTGCTGGGTGTCATATAGACCTATGAACACCTCCCTAAAGTAAAGTATTAATCCACCAATAAAATATGATTGACAGTTAAAGTGTCTGTCAGTTTGACTATTAGACTCAGAAAAACCTAATAATCTACACATTGAAGCAACATCAATGAAACAAGATAAAAAAAAAAGCAATGTCGAGTTTCTGCAACTGCTTCATTTTGTTTCTGTTGACCCATGGGAAAACGACAAGGGAAAAAAAAGTTAGAAAGCTATTATATGCACTTCAGAAAATATAAAGGGTAAAAAAAAACTGCACACATTCTCAGCTTTAAGTAGCAAATACTGAAAAAAAAACTCAATTTTACAATAATCCACAGTACCTGGGGTGACTTGATAGACACGGTTCTCTAATCCGCTTTGCTATCCTTAAGAATTAAAACCAATTTAACAAATAAAGTGCAAATACGTGGCAAACCTGAAAGAGACTTCAGGGAAGGGGAAAAAAAACTCCATTAAATTTGAACTTGTTGACTTTTGTAACTATTGCACTAAACACCCTTTAACGTCACTTTATACATGTGTGAGTTAATCTCTGTGTTTAATTACTCCCTGGTGATAAAGTCTCTCAGGGTGACAGGGGACTCAGGACACAGAAAACGAAGCTGTTCGTCATCACAGCTGTACGTTACAGTATGTCAGGTTGAGCACGCTAAGAGCACATAAACCTCGTCTCACTCCCCCATGGAGAGAACCACGGAGGGGACACTTGATTGAAGTCTTAAAGTGGTCGAAGGAATAAATAAGCTTGACATTGTGACATTATTCTTAAGTCTTGACGGCTCAAGCAAACACTCAGGCAGGCGTGATTAATTAAAACACGTCGCACTCAGCGTCAGGGGATTAATTTTCTGCATTTTTTGCAGTGTGAACCCCCTTAGTGCCATGTTTTCTTCATCTCTCCGCTTTTAAAAAGAAGTTTGTGTCAAATCATAGCGAATTAAAAATGCAGTTCAGGGAGATGGTCATCATAAATCACGTGGAGTCACAACCTCCTCTCATCAGTGCAAATTTATATGTTAAGGTTATTGTAACTAACATGGAAAATGTTTCAATAGTTGACACTGTTTGCATGCATTTAAAAATGGACATGAAGTTGTCCAAGCTTAATTCATATTTATTTAAGACAGGATTGTGATATTGTGATTTGTGGTGAGAGTAGGGAGCAGGTTGAGAAGATCCTGGAGAGATGGAGGAACGTGCTGGAGAGAAGGGGAATGAAACTCAGTAGGAGTAAGACAGAGTACATGTGTGTGAATGAGAGGGAGGTCAGTGGAGTGGTGCGGTTGCAGGGAGAAGAGCTGGAGAAGGTGGAGGAGTTCAGGTACCTGGGGTCAACAGTGCAAAGTAATGGAGAGTGTGTTAGAGAAGTGAAGAAAAGGGTGCAGGCAGGGTGGAGTGGGTGGAGAAGAGTGATAGCAGGAGTGATTTGTGATAGAAGAGTATCTGCAAAAATGAAAGGGAAAATGTATAGGACTGTGGTGAGACCTGCGATGTTGTACGGTTTAGAGTAAGTGGTATTGAGTAAAAGACAGAAGGTGGAGCTGGAGGTAGCAGAGCTGAAGATGTTAAGGTTTTTGTTGGGAGTGACGAGGATGGATAAGATTAGAAATTAGTTTATTAGAGGGACAGCGCATGTAGGACGTTTTGGTGACAAGGTGAGGGAGGTGAGATTGAGATGGTTTGGACATGTGCAGAGGAGGGACATGAATTATATCGGCAGAAGAATGCTGAGGATGGAGCCACCAGGTAGGAGGAAAAGAGGAAGGCCAAGGAGGAGGTTTATGAATGTGTTGAGGGAAGACATGCAGGTAGTTGGTGTGAAAGAGGCAGATGTAGAGGACAGGGGGGTATGGAGACAGATGATCCGCTGTGGCGACCCCTAATGGGAGCAGCCGAAAAAAGAAGAAGAAGATTTAAGACAGGATTGTAATGAAACTGAAGTCTAAACTCAGAAACCTGGGTGTGAGGACAGAGCACACTAGGGATAGTACGATTTAACGATTCGTATTTTACATATTTGCATATTCATGACTGCATATTTCTGTAGACAGTACAGAAATACATTCAGATTTTATTTAATTTTTACTCTTTTTTGCACTAGTAAGGCCTGGTTTGTGAAAGAGGCATGTAAGTCAAAAGGCATTAAAGTAAAGTTATGATTTGCTGTCTTGTCTGAAACAAAGAAATAAAAGCAAATGATCTACACCATACTGAAGTTCATAGCATCACTTTTTTTGCTTTGCACATATTGAATTGAATTTTTTTGGTTGTTATATCAAATTAAATTGGGTTAACAAGAGCTCATGGGTGAATTGTATCGGTAGCTGCTTTATATGTGTCTTCAATGTACCGTATCATTATGGCTATGCATCAAGATGCGAATAGCATCGGACTCAGTTATGGTGATGCACATCCCTAATATATACACATACACACAACATTATGGTTTAACATTTTGCCAAGTTGTTGTAATGTTTTTTGTGAGGTTAGAGAAATTAAACAAATTTAGCATGAATTCATTAAAATTTTAAACCAGTCCAAACATTCCGATTTTTTCCAGAAAAAACTTACGTAGTTATATCGTAGGCTCTAATCAATTCAGTCAATCTCACATCTATTTAAGGGACACTTTAATCACATTGTATAAATATATCGTGGATGTAATATTTCCTTCTGACTTGTTTTAACATTTAAATAATAAATAAATCAGCAATGTTGAACATGTAAATAGATAATTAACCCACAGGGACATGTTCTCTACCTCATTTTAATAGCCCAATATCAGTTTTAGTTAATATCAGTAGAAATTTCTGGAAGCTAGAAAAGGAAAATAAAGTATTTAATGTGGTATAAAGTATGTTTCTACTGCAATTCAATTTCCCTTCCAGTGATGGTGAAAGTCTTTTGGTTTGACAGACATAATGTAAAGAAATAATGAACAAAAATGCCAAACGTAGTCAAAATCTAAAGTTTTTCCTAAATCTTATACGTTGTGTTAAATGATAGCACATCACAACCCCACTGAGTCTCTAAATGTGTCTCTGTAACTATAGAAATCCCTCTTTATAAAGGCCTCATATGTAAAAACAATGAACTGCATCAAGTATTTAAATATACACTAGATGTCACCTGATCGAAATGCATTTTGGGATGAGTTGGACCAGAAAGTGAAGGAAAAGCAGCCAACAAGGACAAGCACTAAACACCTCTATTTAAAATGGATGGATGGATGGATGGATGGATGGATGGATGATTGGTTGGTTGGTTGGTTGGTTGGTAGATTTCTTCACATGTACTACCTTTTTGTTAGGAAATTTAGGAATTGTTGGAGTTCAGAGTGTCATCGGGTGACAAAGACTCCTGGTGCTCTTCATAATCTTGCACCCTCATATCTGTCTGACATGCTACATACTTGCATCTCAAAGCTCACTCTCAGATTTGTTTCCCTTGTTGTACCTTCTGTTCACATAGTCACTATGGGGTCAAGAGCATTTAGCTGGGCTGCTACTCATCTTTGGAATTCTCTCCGCAATTTATTAGAAAAAGATTACAACTCATTTGTTCAGATTTGCTTTTTCCAAACAGTTTTAACATTTAAAGTTTGTTTAATGTTGTTTGTCTCATTTGTATGATTATCACTCAATTGTACGGTGTCCTTGAGTGTTTTGAAAGGCAACTTTGAATATAATGTATTATTATTATTATTATTATTATTATTATTATTATTATTATTATTATTATTATTATTATTCGAATAAGAGTATTTCTGTTCTGGCCCTGAGGTGATGGAATGAACTTTCCCTATATGTCCGAACAGCTGAATCACTTTCTTTCTTCAAATGACGAGTGAAGATCTACCTCTTCCTGAAACACCTAAAACTAGCACTTTTTTCCTCTGTTTGTTTTATGTCTTTATGTTAAAAAAAGAAAGGGTGCAAAACTTCATCTCAACAGAGTTCTAGGTTGGTGGTATCAGCCTACTTTTTGCAGCTTACTGACCCAGTGTTGATGTATTCACTGATAGCGACTTTAAGGCGCTTTTGTACATTGCTCTATATAAGGGCATCTGGTAAATGCAAGTGTATATTTGGAAGGTGGGAGCTTAGTGGTAAAGAGATTAAACTATGAATCCAATGGTCTTGAACTGAAATCCCTGCCACTCCTTGGCCCCTGAGCAAGGCCCTTAAGTCCATAGCTGTTCAGTTGTATGAATGAGATACATGTAAATTGCTCTGGATTATTCACCACTATTGGGCTATTTCAAGAGTGGTGGCTTGGAAGTCGCCGGGTATAAACCCCGAACCTTCTAGCCATAACCATTGCCTACGCCACTGAACCACAAATGCAACTAATATACATTTCATAGATTGTTATAATCCATATATTCTTTCTATATTTAACCTATATGTTTATAGATTTATATTTAAACACATATAGCATTATTAACCCTATTTCGAAAAGAGGAATTTTTCCCTTATGCCCCAGTAGCAGAAAGGTTTATTAGTCCTGCTCGAAGACCCAATAGTGGTGACTTAGCAGTGCTGGGACTTTCTAGTCAATAACACAAAGCCTTAACTGTTGATTTACCACTGCCCTTGGAATAAAATCTAAAAATAGAACTTAATAAAAAAATTGTATGAATTGTAAGAAAATAAGTAAATAAAACTAAAAGTAGGGTCATGCTCTTATAATCATTATACACATAGTCTAATCTAAAGAAACAATTACAGTACAGACCAAAAGTTTGGACACACCTTCTCATTCAAAGATTTTTCTTTATTTTCATGACTATGAAAATTGTAGATCCACACTGAAGGCATCAAAACTATGAATGAACACATGTGGAATTATATATGGAATTATATACATAACAAAAAAGTGTGAAACAACTGAAAAATGTCATATTGTAGGTTCTTCAAAGTAGCCACCTTTTGCTTTGATTACTGCTTTGCACACTCTTGGCATTCTCTTGATGAGCTTCAAGAGGTAGTCACCTGAAATGGTCTTCCAACAGTCTTGAAGGAGTTCCCCGAGAGATGCTTGGCACTTGCTGGCCCTTTTGCCTTCACTCTGCGGTCCAGCTCACCCCTAAACCATCTCGATTGGGTTCAGGTCCGGTGACTGTGGAGGCCAGGTCATCTGGCGCAGCACCCCATCACTCTCCTTCTTGGTCAAATAGCCCTTGATGCCTTCAGTGTGACTCTACAATTTTCATAGTCATAAAAATAAAGAAAACTCTTTGAATGAGAAGATGTCTGTACTGTACATAAATTTTTCCTATATTAACAATGTGCCTTTGCAGTGTATCCACGCTTCTGTGAAATAAGGTTGAATAAATGCATACATTTAAACGAGCCCCAAAACGAATCGACCATCAGAATGTCCTCGTGTTCAGTAGTGGCACTTTTCTGAAGGTAACTTTACCTCTCAGGAAAGACGAATGTGATTTTAGCTTTATAATTTTGATAATAATTCTTCCGTGAGGATTGTATAAATCATTCTGGCAGGATAGTAATACGGCCACTGCATCAAGTAGGAAAGTGTATATCCAAGCACAATTCTATCTCTCTCTCTCTCTCTCTCTCACTTTCTCACTCTGTCTGTCAGATATTTAAGAAATGAAAAGTGTTGCAAATCTTTGCATTAACTTATGATGTTCCTGTACGTATAATGCGCTTGCTGACGTAAAAACCCTCGACTCACTTTGAAGTTGAGTTCCGCTGTGAGTTTTCGCCACGAGTTTAGTCTTCTACTCAGACAGGTTTGCAGAAGCTTAAAGATTTATTCAGATGAGTCGCTGGATTAGAGCCATGAATGTCATTCAGAGATGTTCTCAAGTGCCTACGGAATATTTCGATATACCAGGATTTATTTCTTTAGTTATCTATTTATTTGCTTCCTTACTTATTTCGTTCTATTAAAAAAAAAAAAATCAAGAGACCGGCTGGGTAAATAATGACGAACTGAGTTCGACAAAATTAAAAAAAAAAATTGCACTTACGCTAGTGTGTAGGAGCATATGAAAGGCTTTGACACAGTAAAACCTGCAGTCTGAGTGAGCAGCTTGTCTCATACAGTATATTTATGGACTTCCTGCAAGACAGCAGCAGGAAAATAGCAGGCGATATACAGCCACCTCCAGGATTGTGTAGAGTGCCCGTGATTTGTGTGAGCGACTCACAGTATCTCATGACATCCCGATCATAACATTCATCTGGATTATTATACATACTTAAAGTTTAAACAGATGATTTATACAGTATGGCTACACATAGACGATAGCACTGTCTAGGTCTCTCTGTTCTGACTGATAGAAAGGAATGTTTTTTTCTGGCACAGCAGCTCTGACAGTGTGGATGACAAATCACAGGTTTACTGTATATTAATGCACTTGTTCAAATGTGTTATTGTTTCTATAGTAACAACTTTCACAGGAACTAGTATGGAAGTCGTTCGTCGTTCAGCGCCTGATAAAGGTGTGGAAACACCAAGACTTCTATGGAGACACATGGATGTTCTTTTTGTGTATATGCAACAAACTAGGTAAAAGGCAAAACACACCAGAATGAACATTAAATGAATAGAAGAAAAATTAAACAGAGTCCAAATTTGGCTATAGATTTTGGCTATACATTTGACTAGTTGAGAAAGCTTGATGGTTTTGGGTTATTTCAGAGCAAGGAATATTGTAGGCTAATTCCCAGTAAAAGGAAAACCAATATGGCAACTATTCCATACTTGAACACCACACAATTCTGTCTACACTAATTGTATCTAACTTCACCATACAAGACGATGAGCCGAAGCGCACACCCAAGCACTATAAGTGTTATTTAGAGAACAAACAGGAATCTGGAGTGTTATTTATCATGGAATGGACAAAACATTCACTGTACCTAAATCCTTTTGAACTGCTCTGGGATTAACTGGATCACAAGAAAGAAATCGTCAACTAATGAAGAACACTTTTGGAAAGTTTTACAAGAGACAAAGTATTTCAGCTAAATGTTTGGAGAAACAAATTGTCTGAATGCTGAGAGTGTGTAAAGCTGTTCTTCATGATAAGGGAGGATTTTTCAAAGTAAATTAAAAAATTGTTTTGTTGTATAGAAACAAGAGAAATGCATGTGTCTCTTAAAAACCACAAAAGACTTGGTGTTTCCAAGCACGTTGTTGAAAGCCACTGTATAACTACATACAGATATATAACTACATATATAATGCTACAACCTAACTATAATGCTTTTTTTTATAAATAGTATCATGATGGGTATATCTATAATTGAGCTAGTAGCATGCACATGTAATGTTCTAATGTGTGTATAATACAATTATAATAATATTAGAATTACACTCTTTAGATGTCTTTAATATGCTGTCTTTATTTTATAGCTGTCTTTTATTATGCATTATGAATTATTATAAATTGATTCATGAGTAGCTTATGAGAAGGCGTAAGAGCAATTCTAATGTGTGTATAATACAATTATAATAATATTAGAATTACACTCTTTAGATGTCTTTAATATGCTGTCTTTATTTTATAGCTGTCTTTTATTATGCATTATGAATTATTATAAATTGATTCATGAGTAGCTTATGAGAAGACGTAAGAGCAATACAATGTAGTATTATGACCTACATATATGGCATTATGTAACCAATGTCTAATACATCATTTAAAACCACTATATATGCTTTATTTTTGTAAATAATTATAACTGTGTGTAAAGTGTTTTACAAATGCAATGCAATCAATGTTATGAAGATAATATTTGGAAAGGAAATATAACCATGCAAATAGCACATTATGATGCATCTATAGGACATCAATAGCATTTATAAGCCTAATTAACTGTGATGTGGTCCTTAGTAATTTCTACACACATCGAACGTTAAACAGATTTTAATATGTATCTTTTTCTTCTGCAAAAAAAATAATTAATTCATTCATTCATCAACATTTTAAAACCAGCTGGGGAAAAAATACACCCTATAAATTTGGCATATGTAAAAGCAAAAGTAACATTTACATCATTACTCACATCATTTTGGAGAAATTATATATATATATATATACGTACCGGGATACACATGAGTGATACCAACAACCGCCATGAACCAACATATACCAACAATAACGGACAGTAAGAGTGTGGAAGTTTAAATAGGAGCTGGCGATGATGATAAACGAGCACCATATGTGCGCGATTGAAGCGGATTTTCTGAAAAAGCGGCCGAGAAAGCACCTGACACGCTGAAGGGGGCCGAAGGGGGCATGGCAGGTGGATTCCTGACAGATAAACATGTACTGTATGTATTTTTGTAGCATGACTTCATCAAACAAATCGCAGCAACGCTGTTGTGTAAAAAAAACCTTAAAAAAAAACGTGCATGCACATTTTCATTTATTAACGCACATCATGTACAAGAAATTTCAAGCACGTTAATAAATTGCCGCCATTTTGATTTCCGTTTATCTCGATCATCGGTTACCTCGATGCTTTTTGGCGACCCCCTACGACATCGACATAACCGGGTTCCACTGTATATATATAGTTATAGTTTTATATAGTTTTGGCTCCAGACTTCTTATACCAACAAAGAGAGATTTTCAGCTGCAGGCTCTGTAGATCATTTTTTGGTTTTCCTCATCAGGATATTTGCCCTTTCTATGAGTCTGCTGCTTACACAGGGGCGTAAGTTTGAACCTGACATTACCGCTACAGCAACATGACAGACCTTTTAGGCCCTGCTGAGTCATTTATTAACGCACATCATGTACAAGAAATTTCAAGCACGTTAATATATTGCCGCCATTTTGATTTCCGTTTATCTCAATCATCGGTTACCTCGATGCTTTTTGGCGACCCCCTACGACATCGACATAACCGGGTTCCACTGTATATATATAGTTATAGTTTTATATAGTTTTGGCTCCAGACTTCTTATACCAACAAAGAGAGATTTTCAGCTGCAGGCTCTGTAGATCATTTTTTGGTTTTCCTCATCAGGATATTTGCCCTTTCTATGAGTCTGCTGCTTACACAGGGGCGTAAGTTTGAACCTGACATTACCGCTACAGCAACATGACAGACCTTTTAGGCCCTGCTGAGATCTTTGATATAATTTTTTTATCTGACATCATTTTCACTCAGAGAAAGTCTGTGTTTTATAAAAAGAGGAGCAAAAGCAGGACCTCTTTTCTGAACCTTGTGCGATTAATTTGGTCAGAGTGAGCCGCTGTTAGCAGATCAGGCTTCAAACAGCGACAGGCTCCCATGCTCTTTTCCTGCAGGATGAAAGATGCAGGTCTTAAATTGGGACAGTCCAGACGGCTTAACCTGAAGGATTTCAATACTCTTTTACTCCTTTTGTACCTTTATTTCACTGCTTTCCATTAAAGGCATGTTTTTTCTCTCTCAAAACCCCTAGAAAAAGTTAGACATTAGCCGGCGTGGCACATTCCCATGCCCTTTAGACTGAAACTGTTAAAATTGCACAAACATTTCTTTTTTTTTATCAACAGCTTTTTAAACAAAAGTCTGCAAATGCATTCAAAGTCTAATTTGATGTGAATAATATTTTAAAATCAGGGAAATGCCATAACCAAAAACACTGGTGCAGCATAAGTAGCAGTAGATAAGTAGCACTTTATATTACTGTACTTTTAAAATAAACTAAAGATGATTACTAAGACATTGTAGCTGATTTGTTCCATTATTCACATATTCCATTATTTACCAACCTGTGATTAGTCTAATAACATCACTGTGGATACATACAGTCACACATACAGACATGGACAAAATTAATGAACTTAACTGTACACTTCAACTGTAAACACTGAAAAACAGAGAAAGCTAAGGGGATATAAAAAAATAAGTTAAATGGAAAGAGAGAGAGAGAGAGAGAGAGAGAGAGAGAGAGAGAGAGAAAGGCATAAAGAAGCAAAGACAGAGAAGGATAATGTGAGAAAAGAGACAGAAATGGAACAGCGATAAAGTAATTGAAGAAGAGAGAGTGAGAGAGTGAGAGCGAGAGTGAGAGCAAGAGAGCGAGTGTGAGAGAGAGAGAGAGAGAGAGAGAGAGAGAGAGAGAGAGAGAGAGAGAGAGAGGGAAAGAGAGAGAGAGGGAGTGAGCATGTATAAGAGAGGGAAATGGTGGTAGAGGAAGTGGAAGTTATGTGTTTAAAGCATTAAACTTTGGATGTAAAGGTTATGAGTTCAAATCTCAGCCACACCAAGTTGCCACTCCTGGGCCTCTTGAGCAAAGCCCTTAACTCCAATGCTGCTCACTTGTATATATGAGATAAAAGTTGCATGTGCATAAGGGTGTCTGAGTTAAATGTAATCTAATGGAGAAAGAGAGATAGACAGACACTAAACAAAAACAAATGTGTGAAGATGGATTTATATGTATATTGTATGTGAATGATCTTTTATATTATTATCATTAGCTGTAGCCTTCAGTTGTTCTCAGGAATTATTTTCATTCTGTACACATGTATTTATCTAAACTGCATTACATCTGGACAGACCTGAGATCACACTGATGGATTAGGAGCTGAGATTTGGCCTGAATAAAAAAAAAAAAAAGATGCATCACCCTATTTTAATTAAATTAATACAAAATAATGTAATGGCTCAAATAAAAAAATAGGCATCAAACATAGAATAGGCCATTTTCATGGTATCCAGCAAGAACCTGTATGATTTAGTGTATACCTTAATATATAACAGAATCTTCATGTAATATTTGAGCATATGAGTAATTTATTCACTGAGCACTCACTAAATAAATAAATGAAAAAATCTCTGTAATGCCACAGAGGTCCGTCGGAAAGATTTTGTTTCGCAGGCCATGGATACACATGCCTCGAAAAACATCTCAATGTTTACTACCACCATCTGCTGTTCATAAGAAGAAATATGAATTCTCTCTCGTCCTTTCTTTTTGGAGACCCAGGAGTGCTGTAACTCTCACAGCCACGCAAAACACATAACAGGCAGTGGTAAATTCGAAGCACATTATGTGCACTACAATAAACTTTAAGAGCCCTAGCAAAAGAAAGGTGCCCAAGGTGTAGATTATACATTTAAAATGCATTGTATTTATTCAGCTCACTTTATAGCGTCACTCTGCTATCAGAGTGTCGTTATAAAGCAAGATAGCCACCTGTTTTTATGTATCATATGCCAAGAAAATGATTTGGTCACATAAAAACATCTGCAAAACGTATATCTTATAACCAAATGTCTGTCAGGATTTATTTAAACCCCTCCCTCTCTATTTCTTCCTTTCTCTTTCTCTCTCTCTCTCTCTCTCTCTCTCTCTCTCTATCTTTCTCTCTTCTCTCTCTTTCTTAGCGATTCATCATAAAGCATTTGATTATGTAACTGCTTTACATTATTCAGTATTGTACTTATAAAAGTGATGAATGGAGGGATCTGCTGACTAGGGTTTAAAGGGTTAATATCATTAATTCAGAAACTTTGATCTGATCCATATGTTCAGGTTTTAGTTGCCAAGGATACGCTTTCACCATGAAGGTTAAATCACTGCTAATATTAATTCCATTAATTAAAAAAAAAAGAAAGAAAATGCATTACACTGCCATTTCTTCTTTCTTTCTTTTTTTTGTAATACAGTGTATCTATGGATATTTGTGTACCTATTTTCTTCTTTTTTTGCTTTGAAACAGATCAATGTTCTGACATTTAAATGTTACAGTTCATTATATTATAGTTGCATCAAAAGAATAGGATTTATTTTCTACTGTTGAAAAATGCACAATATATTCCTTTTAATGATATGTAAGGAATAAAACAGTTGCTGGTGTGCAGTTTGAGGAAAATAATCAATGACAAGGTGGTGTGATGTGATGCCTGACTCAGAATGGGAATCAGTTTCAATCACTACAGACATGATTACAGCTAACAAAACTACATGATCGAACATAAAATGCAGTACATTAACCTGAAATAGAAAGTGACTCGATGTGCATTTACAATTTTATTACTAAAGTTATAATTTTCCTGTTGTAAAATGTTTTAATAAAAAAAAATTGTAAATTTTTAATGTTTTAATTTTGTTGTATTTTAAAATCTGTCATTATTTTTTATCGATTAATCAGGTAATGTTGTGGAACATGTACAACACTTATTTCAAAGAGGTAATACTTATTTGTATGGACAATGGTAGCTTTGTGGTTATTGCTCTGGGCAACTAAATTCAAGCCCCAGTATCAACACACTGCTAGTCTTGGGCCCCTGAGCAAGGCCCTTAACCCTCTCTGCTCCTGGGCTGCTGTATCATGGCGGCCCCTTTGCTCTGACCCAGGTGTCCTTTTCCATTTCACTGTGCTGCAATGTAGATGTAAAAAGTATAAAGCACTTTTACCGTTGTTTCAATATATAGCAAGTATAAACCATCTTTTTTTTTTTTTTTGGCAAAATATGAAAAAATACAGCTGATCAAGAAGCCTAACAAGAAGCTGATCAGAAGTCTAACAACCAACATCCAACATCACTAAACTGCCCCAAAGCATTCATAAATAGCAACACAAGTCAAGTCAAGTCACGTGTTTTTCTATTGCGCTTTTCACAATGGACATTGTCTCAAAACAGCTTTACAGAATTTAAGAATTAATGATGTGTATTTATCCCTGATGAGCAGCCGTGGCGACTGTGGCAAGGAAAAACTACCTTAGATGTTTTGAGGAAGAAACCTTGAGAGGAACCAGACTCAAAAGGGGAACCCATCCTCATTTCGGTGACATCAAGACTGAGATTATAGTCTTTAAAACAATACAGAACACTGGAGAGTGAAAACTTACATGAAGACTGGAATGTGTGATTATTAGTAATGTTCTTTCTACAGTCTTTTACATTCAGTTGACGTTATGGAACCAGGAGCTGCTAAGCAACTCATAAAATAGCTTAACATTTAAGATCATCACAGCTCCAACACCAACTTCTCCATCCCAGATCCTTCAAACACTCAAAAAGGTTAAATGTCCAAACTCCACATGAAGTGAAATCCAAATAGCGCTGGTATGTCTCTAGATGGTTCGGGATGTTTGTGGGCATCTACTTCTTTAAAGGTCCACAATCTTCATGAGGTGGGACGTGACTGGAGCTGGCGCAACCTCAGGATACATCGGGATGGGGAGAAGCAGTGGAGAGAAATTAGCGTAGCTGCTGTTCATGATATTAACAGCACAAGTTGATAATGTGCATGTGATCAGATGTTCTGGAGCACAAGGTTATGATGTGATGTGTGTTATGTGTAGGCTTTGCTAAAAAGATATCCTTTTTTAATCTGCACTTAAACTGGGAGAGTGTGTCTGAGCCACGAACACTGTCAGGAAGACTATTCCAGAGTTTAGGAGCTAAATGTGAGAATGATCTACCACCATTAGTGGACTTTGCTATTCTAGGAACTACTAGAAGCCCAGAGTTTTGAGATCTCAGGGAGCGACGAATTTTAGCATGTTAGAAGACTGAATAGAAACGTACACAACATTATAACATTTTATTTAGTTTATTTTTGTTCTTACTCCAGATTATGTAAAGCTTCTTCCACACCAGTGCCTGGGCATGAGCCGTTACTATAGAAACAAAATAGTGCTTTACTATACACCTGTGATTTGCATTACAGCCAACCCTTCGATCAGTGCTGCAGTTACAGACAGATAAACACCTTCTGACCAATCTGATGCAAGAATTCAGCAGTGCTTTGGGATTAGAGGGATTAATGCTATGCATTTATTGGCACTTCTCATGGTTCTATCAAATTATTCCAATGTATCGCATGGCATTTATTA
The DNA here is from genome assembly GCA_024362625.1 of Silurus asotus. Classification (NCBI taxonomy): domain Eukaryota; kingdom Metazoa; phylum Chordata; class Actinopteri; order Siluriformes; family Siluridae; genus Silurus; species Silurus asotus. Next base: position 1,489,915 of record MU598598.1, on the reverse strand, counting down.
TCGCTTAATCGATCCGGTTTTAATGTATAGGATACCTGTAGAAGAGCAAATCTTAATGGGACTCGCAGTCAGACGGGCAGTCAGAAACAGCTTTCCTTTGGTTTTACAAGAACGCATAGGCCGAGACCTCATCAATACCCCGCAGAGCATTTCTTTCTCGCTCTCACTTTTTTTCTTTGAAACCTGCCTTCCGATTGGATTACAGTCAACGCGGTTGCAATCAATGGAGTCTTGTAATCAGTGACAGGGAAACGAGGCTTATGGTGTGGCGCTTACTTGCCTTCACTCCCCCCTCTTTTCCCTTCTTGCTTCTTTTCTCGAGCAAAGCAGTATGGATCTAAATAGACTCCCACACACCCAGTGCTTGGCGTCCCGGTTGGTGCAGTAGAATAGCAATCATTAGCCTCATCTGTGGCAGCAGAGGGGGTTCAAATGCAGTCATTATGACCATTCAGAATTTGATTGTGATTTGGTCTGCTTCAGTAAAATTCCTTGCATTCAAAAATGCAGGGAAAAAAGCTGGGGTGGGGTTTTTATTTAGTTCCTGTTCATGACTCTTGGTTTCAGGTATATTTTCTTATCAGTTCCAAAGCCAATCGTGTCATAATTATTCAAACGTGAATACAAGTCACAGTTTGACTTAATTTGATTACTTAAATATGCAGTCATCAAAACCTTAATGTCAGCTTTAATACTGCTTTTTGTGTTTATCTCATTCATTAAAAAAATTGCCAGGGTGCTGTTGAATGCTTGATTCTGATTGGTCAGGAAGGCACTGCTGATTTTCAATAACAGCAGCTTTGACTGCAATGCAGCTGCAAACTCCAGGTTAGTACTATTGCACTCGTTGTGCAAGACTGTTTTTTTTTTTGTATAACAGCCAACATAAACATGTTTTACAGGCGTTCCACATTGACAAAATAAGATAAAAGTGTACAAGATAGAGTGAATTTGTTTTTTTGAAAGAGCCTCTAGTGTCACTGATATATAACTACACTATATGGAAAAAATGTGTCTGAATAGTGTGACCGTAAGATTCATTTGTAGTTTATTCATTCTACATTTATTTTCCATTTTTTGTTGAGGTGCAAAGTGTTCAATAGAGTTAAGGTCAGACCTCCAAGCAGGCCACTTAAGATCTTTCACTCCAACCAATGTAAAGCATATCTTTATAGAGCTCACATTGTGCACAGGGGCTTTATCATGTAGGAACAGGTTTGGTCCCCTAGTTCAAGTGAAAGGGAAATTTAATGGCACCACATCCAGAGACATCCTATGCAATTGTGTTCCTTCAACTTTGTGGTAAGTTTGGAGAATATAATCCTATCCTGGTATATACTCTGTATATTGTGTTTTTATTGAATGTGTATTGTCCGTTTTGTCCCATATTTTCTAAGCTAAATTTATAGTGTTGTTATTTATGACTGTACTTATAAGATTTATCAAAAGCTAGAACCAAATTCCTCGTGTGTGTAAACACACTTGGCCGATAAACCAGATTCTGATTCTGATTCTTTTAATTCTGAGAAGAACTAGAAATGCCTGGAAAAGTCTGGTGTCCAAATAGTTTTGTTCATATAGAGCAAAGATGCCCAAACTAGGGGCTGCATCCTGAATTAAAGGTCACCATGGGTCAACCCTAGTTTGGGCATCTCTGCCCTATATGAACAAAACTATTTGCCATATATAAGAAGACTGATTCAGGGGCAAAATAGAACCGGTTTAATGTCTCTCATTAGGGGTCATTAAATAGCTGTATTAGTTAGAGGTGGTAGCTTAGTGGTGAAAACATTAAACTTTAGCTCTGAAGATTGTATGATCTCATTTTTGCCACTCCTGCAAGTCGCACTGCTATTAATGTAAATGTGTTAGGCACTGAATTTACACAATTTTACACAAATTACAATAAATATATTTTTTTCATTGTACTAAATTGCATGCAAATCTGAATTAGTCAGACTGGTTACAGAGTAAGGTTTTCTATTTATTTATTTATTTTTAAATATCAGGAAAATCATAAATGAGAGGAACCATGGCAACTTTAATTGTAATACAATGGTTGATATAATGCAACACTTATTTTTGGCCCATGGCCCTCGGTCAAGTTAGATTTTTTTTTTCAAGAGTTCTTTTGGCAACATGACAAGCTTTAAAAGAAAAGAATAAGAAAGGCTGGAGAAGGTAGGGCTGTTTAATAGTGATAAGTCATTCCTGAACGATTTGTTCATTTTGAACGAGTCTTCAATGTGACTCAGAGAAATGAGTCGTCTCAAAGAGCGATTTGTTTATTTTCTACTGGACACGCTTGAGCAAAGCATTTTGCAAAATTTCCGTAGTTTATGTGCAGGAAACAGAATTGAGTAGTTCATCTTTTGACTCTTCCAGTCCGAGTCATTCGTTCTTTTATCACGTGACTCCCATAGACCCTACACAGTGCATTACACAGGAAACACAGTTCATATCACAAGTCCTCTGGTCCGAGCCGTTGTTCATTTTGATAAAGAACCATGTTGCTAAAATGATCCAATCCTCCCATCACTAACATTTAAAGCTCCTATAATATATTTGAACTATTAAAATAGAAACTAGCCTGGTTTATAGATGTTCTTCAACCCTAAATGCAACTTTCTAAAGTTATTATAACACATTTGTAACATTGGCAAATGTAGAGAGAACATTCAGGGTTTGAGGAAGAACCGCAAATACTTGTTGTTAGAGGTAAATAATTTGAGTAGTGGTAACAGTAACTCTGTTCTGCATCAGATTTCATCACATGACGCTGTCATTGATTACTTCCATATACAGTGCCCTCCACAATTATTGGCACCCCTGTTTAAGATGTGGTCGTGGACTACTAAAAATTCTCCTTCTTTTTAAAAACAACATAGAACCCAAATGCAAAAAAAGAGAAAAATCCAACCTTTCATTTAAGTACATAACTTTGGTGGTAAAAAAAAATCATACATTTAGAAAAAAAAAAAAAAACTTGAAATCATGTGTCCCACAATTATTGGCACCCCTAACAATTCCTCTGAAAGTTTTTATTATTTTTTATATATATATATTTTTCTGTGGTTGCTAAGGTTGGTCAAGGTATCTAGGGACTTTTAATCAGTAATTCATGATTTCCTGTTTCCCTGGGGAATAAATATCACGTGACCCAGAGGCCTAATTATCTTACCCATTTGTCAACATGGCAAAGACAAGAGAACACACCATTCAAGGCAGATGTGTGTCGACCTTCATAAGTCAGGCAATGGCTACAAGAAAATAGCCACTCGCCTTAACTTGCCGGTATCTACAGTCAGAGGAATCATTAAGAAGTTTAAAACAACTGGAACAGTGACAAACAAGGCTGGAAGAGGTCCCAAGTTTATCTTGCCACAACGCACAGTGAGGTGGATGGTAAGAGAAGTCAAAACATTTCCCAAGCTCACCATCACAGAATTGCATCAAAGAGTGGCATCTTGGGGTCACAGAGTCTCCAAAACAACCATCAGACACTCTCTACATGCCAACAAGCTGTTTGGGAGGCATGCAAGGAAAAAGCCTTTTCTCACTAACACTCACAAATGTAAACGTCTGAAGTTTGCTAAGCGGTACTGGGACTTCAACTGGGATCGTGTGCTTTGGTCAGATGAGACTAAGATTGAGCTTTTTGGCAACAAACACTCTAAGTGGGTCTGGCGTAAAACAAAAGATGAGTATGCCGAAAAGCACCTCATGCCCACCGTGAAGTATGGTGGAGGATCTGTGATGCTGTGGGCCTGTTTCTCTTCCAAAGGCCCTGGGAACCTTGTTAGGGTGCATGGCATTATGAACGCTTTGAAGTACCAGGATATTTTAAATAAAAACCTGATGGCCTCTGCCAGAAAGCTGAAGATCGTTGACTTCCTTTATTATTATTTAAATGATGCGAGAACACGTCTATTTTACCTCCTGTGATCCAGTGTGATCCAGTATACAATAAATTTTGGTTAAAAAATCTATAGTATATTAGGGCCACCAGATCTTTTATACATCCTCCATTATCAGCAAGCTCTCTGCTCTAAGTTGTGCATTACATCATAGACTAGACATTTTAAATGAAAATCTGTCGTTCTCTGGCAAGATGCTACACTGAAATGGTTTTATCTTTTAAATCAGCAGACCATACCTATAAAATGGACGATAAAAAAAATTGTCCAATGTTTACAAAAACAATGTTTACATTTACATTTACATTTGCGGCATTTAGCAGACGCCCTTATCCAGAGCGACGTACAAAAGTGCTTTAAATCTCTAGTAGTGAATAAATCTTACACTGGTACGAAAGAATACAAACTCAATATAAATATAACTCGAATTCTACAAACTTGGAAAGTGCTAATTTAAGTATTTCAGGAAGAGGTAGGTCTTCAGTCGTCGCTTAAAGATAATCAGGGACTCTGCTGTACGGACATCTAGGGGAAGTTCATTCCACCACCTCGGTGCCAGAACAGAGAAGAGCCTTGAATTGTACTTACCTCTCAATCTGAGAGAAGGTGGTACCAGTCGAGCAGTGCTGGAGGATCTCAGACAGCGTGGTGCAGTGCGAGATGTGATGAGGTCACTGAGGTAAGATGGTGCTGGTCCATTTTTGGCCTTGTAGGCAAGCATCAGTGTTTTGAATCTGATACGTGCAGCTACTGGAAGCCAGTGAAGGGAGCGCAGCAGTGGGGTGGTGTGGGAGAACTTGGGCTGATTGAACACAAGTCGTGCAGCTGCATTTTGGATCATTTGCAGTGGACGAATAGCGTTCAGGGGAAGACCTGCCAGCAGAGAGTTGCAGTAGTCCAGTCTTGAAATGACAAGAGACTGAACAAGCACCTGGGCAGCCTGTATGGACAGAAATGGTCGAATCCTTCGGATGTTATAGAGAAGAAATCGACAAGAACGAGCAACATTAGCGACATGTGGGAAAAAAGACAGTTCATTGTCCATAGTTACCCCAAGGTTACGAGCAGTGGCTGAAGGGGAGAGCAGAGAGTCATGAAGTGTTATTTGTAGATCTTGACCTGGAGATGAATCACCTGGGATGACTAGCAGTTCTGTTTTGCTGGGGTTGAGTTTAAGTTGGTGAGCCCTCATCCATAAAGATATGTCTGACAAGCATGCTGAGATCCGAGCAGAAGCTGTGGTATCTGATGGAGGGAAAGAAAAGATGAGTTGAGTGTCATCTGCATAGCAGTGATAAGAAAACCCATGTGAGGATATGACTTCACCAATGGAGTGGGTATAGAGGGAGAAAAGGAGGGGACCAAGTACCGAGCCTTGTGGGACACCGGTGGTAAGTCTGCATGGGGCAGATGTGGATCCCCTCCATGTTACCTGGTATGAGCGACCTTCCAGGTAGGAAGCAAACCATTTCCATGCTGTTCCGCAAATACCAAGGCTCTTGAGGGTTGACAAAAGTGTCTTGTGGTTGACTGTGTCGAATGCTGCTGAAAGGTCCAGAAAGATAAGTACAGATGACAGCTTGGCTGACCGAGCAGCATGTAGTTTCTCAGAAACAGCCAATAGTGCCGTCTCTGTGGAATGTGCTGCTTTGAACCCAGACTGGTTCGGATCGTGGAGGTTGTTCTGTGAGAGATAGACAGACAGTTGGTTAAAAACAGTGCGTTCCAGAGATTTAGAAAGAAAGGAAAGGAGTGATACCGGTCGGTAGTTGTTGATGTCTGATGGATCCAGAGCCGGTTTCTTCAAGATAGGAATGACCCTTGCTTGCTTGAAGGTAGTTGGTACATAGCCAGATGTTAATGACCCACTGATGATTGTGGAGATAAAGGGCAGGAGATCTTGTGCGATGGTCTGGAGCGTAGTTGAAGGGATTGTATCCAGGGGACAGGTGGTGGGATTGCAGGATCGGATGACTTGCAACCAGTATAGACAGGCAGAATGCTGTAGAGAGTAATATTTATATATGTTGCTTTGTGACATTTTGTTTATGTCAGTAGAAGAATGTTGAGGATAGAGCCACCAAAAAGGCGAAAAAGATGAAGACCAACAAGGAGGTTTATGGATGTGGTGAAGGAAGACATGCAGGTAGTTGGTTTGAAAGAGGCAGATGTAGAGGACAGGAGGGTATATAGACGAATGCTCCACCGTGGTGACCCCTAATGGGGGTCTGCTTTTAGACAATGTCTGTTGTGAAAAGCACGATAGAAATAAAATAATAAATGGCAGAAGCCAAAAGAAAAAGAAGAAGAAGAGGAAGAAGAAGTTTTGTGACATTTTGTATCTGAAACACATTAGCCTACATTTGGACAGCATTGATATTTCTGTGAGAAATTAATAAGTCCAGTCCCTGGCCTTTTTTTTTATTAGCACAACACTGACCTGATTCAACAAGAGCTTCTGTGCAGTACAATGTAGAATATGGGTTTTAAAGATTATCCTTGTGTACGTTCACCCTTATGTAAGGTAGGTGACCATTAATTTAAAAATACTGCAGCATATTTTAAGAGCTGCCCAAAACCTAGAAACAAACAATCAATTATTTACTATCTGTGTGTGTGTGGGGTGGGAGACCTGCATCATGGCCTAGTACATTTGCTTGACCTCTTTGTGGCTGGATATTTTTACTAGCTATTGCCAATTAAAGCAGGAAGAAGTCTTTCATAGCTTTAGAGGGGTGTGCCAGCTATACTGAAGTGTGTAATCAGAGTATTGTTGACCTGATGCCAAATTGGAAGAAGAAGAGGTTGTGTCTAGGTATATCTAGTATATTTCATGTCTCCAGCAATGTTGAAATCTGAACGTTCTTTTTTTCCTTTAGTCAGTATTATTGCAACTGTGAGGGTTTGCAGTGTTCCCTGTTTTGTGCTCAAAGCTTTCTCGGATAGATTTTAAGCTACCTGTATGTGGTGGTATCAAAATGTTTCAAGATTAGCTCTGTTTACAAGAAAGTACTTTATTTATCTATGTTTACACACTATCACCTTTATTAAAATGATCCCCTTGCACAGCAATACAGTGCTCCCAGCATTCCTGCCACTTCTGGAAGTGTTCTTTTTGAAGCATCTCCGCAATGGTGTCAAAACGGCCACCTTTGAGTTGGATCTTCATCTTTTGGAAAAGGGTGAAGTCAGCAGGAGCCAAATCCAGCGAGTGAGATCATGTGGATTGTTCTCCAACGATCATCGTGCACAAGTTGCCGAATGGTTTCGACATTTTCAGAGGGTTGAGTTCATCGTGCAAAGAAAATGGATGGCTTCACTACTAATAATGCTGTACTTTAGATTAGCAGAGTAAGTATTATGTATCTTTCGGCTTCTCCCATTAGGGGCGCCACAGCAGATCATCCACATGTTTGATTTGCACATTTGTACGCTGGATGCCCTTCCTAACGCAACCCTCCCCATTTATCCGGGCTTGGGACCGGCACTAAGGCTTGTGCAGCCCTAATGGCTGGGGTTGGTTCCCTGACCGGGGATCGAACCTGGGCCGCAGCGGTGAGAGCGCTGCATCCTAACCACTAGACCACCAACACACCCCATAATCAGAATATAAAAATGCTAATACAATTTAAAGTAACATCATATTATGAAAAGATGGGAGTGTACTGGGGTGTGGTGTTGGAAGAATTTTTATTTCAAACTATTATAAATTCTTTTTTTTAATACTCATATTATGTTTGATGCTATTAGCTACAAAGACAAGTTTAAAAGACTACAGTGAGACCTGCTATGTTGTATAGTTTAGAGACAGTGGCATTGTCAAAAAGAATAGAGGAAGAGGACAGGATTAGAAATGAGTTTATTAGAGGGACAGCACATGTAGGACGTTTTTGGAGACACGGTGAAAGAGGCATGATCCAGATAGTTTGGAGATGTGCAGAAGCGGGACATGGAGTATATCGGTAGGAGAATGCTGAGGATGGAGCCACCAAGAAGGAGGAAAAGAGGAAGACAAATGAGGAGGTTAATGGATGTGGTGAGGGAAGACATGCAAATGGTTGTTTTGAAAGAAGCAGATGTAGAGGACAGGGGAGTATGGAGAAGGATGATCCACTGTGGAGACACTTAATGGGAGCAGCCAAAAGAAGAAGAAGAAGCCTCAAAAATGATTTTCTTTTTATCAAAGAAAAAGAAACAACATTTCCATCAGATGTATGTCAGACATTATGCAAATGAGTACACATATATAATTGCACATACATCTACATCTATTTACACATGCATTCATATTAGTATATAACCAAATATAAATATACGCCTTACAATTATGTTTATTGTACATGTGCTAATCAGAAACATTGATAGAAAATAAAAGACAAAGAAATATGTAAATATAGTGAGTAACCTTTCTTTACATAATAGATTTTGATTAAAAGATAAAATCAGGTGTGTGAGATGTTTCAGATATTTGTCTATTTTTTTTTTGCTCCATTTTATAGATGTCCATCATGATTTCCATTGATGCATTGAGGGTAGAAGTTCCCAGTGACAGCCATTTTTTTCATAAAACTCTTTTTAACAGCCATCAGCAATATATCCATTAAATATTTGTAATCATTTCTGGGGCATTTTTATAGACAACATTTTTCATTACACTTACTGTATTAAACCTGCTTCTTAAATGGCCTCTGTCACCATGAAGTAAAGTGTAAAATGATTTGCTCTGTATTGCGTACATATGGTACTAAAATGAGCTTACAAAAAAAGAGTTTTTGATTTTCTATAGTGCCAATGTTAAGCAACAAATCAGTTTAATCTTAAAGATCTTTAATTGTAACAAGTTCTATAATGGGCATTAATACAAATCAGCATTGCAGAAACTTAGCTTTAAATTTTGCTGTTTTAATGATAAGGTTTTTCTCTTCAAGTGCATGAATAGGAACAGTCCTTAATGTGTCCTAAATGATGGGTGTTATAGCTGTTATGATTACAGCAGACACTTCAATATAAATAAGCAGTATAGAGAGCTTTCAGTAATACATGCATTTTTAATTATAATGTACAGCCACATCACTGCTGAAATCACTGGTAGATATAACAGTGTCAAGCTTCACCCCTTAAGGGCCATAGTGCATAATTGGGCTATTTGATATAAAAAGGTTTATCCATGCTTTATAAGTTCAGGTTCTGTTTATTATTATAAATCAGAGTGATACTTCCCATCGTGAACACAGCATTATATATTCTCAAGGGTACAATTATACAATCTGAAAAACCAGCTTATATATTGTTTCTAATTACGCATGCTTTAAATCTCAAGCTGTTTTTATGATTCTTGCACGCACTAATATCCAGGATGTACAGCACTTCAGTTTCCATGAGAGATTTCCAAAACATCCTGTAGCATATTACTGATGTAGCTTAGCATGAGCCTGCGAGTCTGCTCAAAATCTGCATGTGCTCACAACAGCAAACTCAAGGATTACTGTTGGGGCGTAAAAAAAAGGCAATTAATTTTATTCTGAAATGGTTTCTGCTATATAATGGCACGTTGAGGACTGTGAGGAAAGATGTTTATGTTTACTAATTTCCCCTGAGAAGTAAGAGGTAATAGAAAGAAATAAGTAAAGAAAGAAAGAAAGAAAGAAAGAAACAAACAAACAAACAAACAAACAAACAAACAAAGGCTCATGTTCTTAATGATGTCCGATCTAGAAATATGTCCACTGTCCATTTCTAACCATTTTGAAAGTTTTTTTTTAACATTAAGATAGGATTGTATATATAAATGTATGCATTAAGCTCCCTCGAGATCTAAAGATCATGATGTCAGATCAAAGGAGTTTCATTGTGTCCTTCAAAAAGCCTTTGATTTGAAAGCCTTAAACATTGCATCATCAGGTTAGCAATGGCGTTGAACAATTTTCTTCCAATCAGTCCATTTGTGAATACTGACTTAACACATGCACAGCTCTATCCTTATGTTCACAACACTAAAGAAAAGATTCTGGTTGTGTTATTTTTTCTGTGGGAACATCTCATTAATAGGGACCTGTACACTAAATATTTACGCTTTATAAAAGAAATCTACACTGTCAGCGCCTTTTTAAGGACTAGCTAGTTTTTCACTACAGGCAAGTCTTCAAAAAGAGTGCAGTGGAGGTTCATGCTGCTTTCCAATTTCTTTAGAACTGGAGAATGGCAAATTTTTGTGTCACATTAATGTCATGAAAGAGCAGGGGGAAAAAAAGCTGACAAAGGAATCAGAATCAGAATATTTTATTTATCCCACAGGAAAATTGTTATGTTGCAGTGGCTTACAGTAAGATTAACATAAGAAAGAAAAAAAGAGAAATATGAGAAATGTAAAATATAATAAACATTTAGTTAGAAATTACCTATAGATGCAGTACAATTGATGAATTTCCAATGTTATTGAAATATACTGTACAAAATGTATCAGTGTATCAGCAGTAAAAGAGACGGCATAAAAAATTGATACACTTGTACAACTTATTGCACATGTGGCAATTATTGCAATGAAATTATTGCACTTTTTTCCAAGGAATGACTCTTTACACTTGCTGTAACATTAGGGATAGACTGAACTTACCTTCGGGCATTCTATATATATATATATATATATATATATATACATTTTATACAGTATATTGTCTCAATGAATTTATAAATCCCGAGTCTTTCATTTAGTCTATAGACTAGGATTCTTGCATTTCCCACAATAAACTACACACTTGCATCCTTCCATGTTCGCCCAGCCATTACAGCACGCCTCAGCATGTTCAGTCAGATAAACTCAGGGCCCATGGCTTTGTCTGAAGACTGCATTGATCTCCTTATAAATTAGCATTGTTAGGACTCAAGCTGAAATCCCACTGGCACAAGTCATCACGTTTATCTTTTTTTCTTCTTTTTTTTTCCTTCATTACTCTGGGGTAAGGAGTTATTCAGTCTGTATGGGATTAAGGGACTGATTTAATTTCATGTAGTGCAATTAGCCAAGTCATACTCAGCGCCTGCTGGCAATGATGCAGAGAAACGAGAGTTCATGCTGGAACGCTTATGAAGCTGACCACTAACGGGGTATTAATTGATGGAGTCAATTTGTTGTATTTAACATGCAAATATATTAGAAAATAAGCTCCACACAAAAATATCTGCTTAATGATAAATAGGGATATAATGTGGACAATCAGCCTTTCAGTCAGTTTACAAATGAATGGTAAGATTCGGTGCACATTCAGTGTGCCATCGTCTTCTCCTGCAGTGCCTTCTGCTTTTCTCCTTCACCTCGTCCTTGTCGCCCATTTGTCATCAGGTTATAACCACTGCAGTTAATAATGTTTAACCGTGGAAGTCGAGGCTGCTTGTGCTGGGAGAGTCTCCGAGCGCGCACACAGACACATGCGCACACACTCGTGCACACATACACACACCGTGTCTAACAGATGGCTCCTCAGTAAAGTGGAAATTGTCTTCGCTTTTGGTAAAGGCACACATGGTGTCGTTGTAAAATACGAGCACATTTCATGAAATAAGATCAGAGTCGTATATCGTCCAACTGCATTCCCTCGGTGCACTGTTCTGTTTAAAATCATCAGAACATGATCATAATTTATATACTATATATTTCTATAATTAGTATTATAATATCAGTATAATATAATATAGTTTAGACTAGTCTAGTTATGTTATTCATCCAACATTCATCTGACCATCTCTTTGTTCATTCATCTATCCATCTCTGAATTTCATCTCGTCCACTTTTTCTTCAGTCCATCCGTCCATCCCTTTCTTTGTTTATCAGGTTGTCCCTCCATCTGTCCATCACAATATTTATCCATTCATCCATCTAGCCATTATTTATTCATCTATTCATCTTGCATTAGTTAATCCATCTATCCTTCTGTCTATCTATCCATTCATCCATCCTATCATCCATCTGTTTGTCCATCCATCCATTCATCAGTTTATGCCTTCATTCATCCATCCAGTCTTCCATCTGTTTGTCTATCCATCCATCCATTCATCCATGCATCTATTCATCTGTTTATGCCTTCATCCATCAATCCATTCATTCATCCATCCATTCATCTATCCATCCATCTATTCATTCAAAGTCATCTATTTATGTATTTTATTTCACAAACTATTTATCCATCAATCCAATCAACTATTAATCATTTCATATTTTTATCTATCTATTTATCCATTTACCCAATTATCAATCTATTAATTTATAATTCACTCTATCTATTTCTCTATCAGTCCATTCACCAGCAAATCATTCATCCACCCATTTATTTATTTACGCATTCGTCCATCAATCCACCCCAGATCAGTGGCTCTGGCAATGCCAAGCGCCATTAATAATCCCCTGAGCAGGTTCAATAACAATTTCTGCTCGATAGGGCCATATCAGTCTGACCCTGTGCACTGACCCCAGCTTCTTAGTCATAGAAATTCAGTCTTTCTTTCATCCAATCATCTATCAAATTTATAATCAGTTTATCCATGCAGTCATCCATGCTTGCATCTGTTTCATTCATCCATTAATTCTTTTGACCCGAAAGGAAGCCGGAAAAACAACCGATTAGTTGCATACACTGACGTTTGTTTCGATTTCTGATTTTGCTTACACTCCGGAAAAAATAGTATTAATTGTTTTAATAATAATTATGATTAAATGATGTTATTATCAATTTGTGATATTCAGGCTGCTATTTTTTTTAAAACCCCCAAATGATAAATCCTCTTTATCCTCCTCCCACTGCACTGCAGGACCCAGTTTAGCAGCTCAGCAAAATATTCAGTCAAAAGATTTTAGATTGACCTCGACAGAGATCAAACATTTACAGATGCAAACACCTTCTGATATTCTACTAGAAATCCCACTGGCCTTTGTGATTTAAACTGGCACAGTCAGACATGTGAGCTCCGGATCTACACCTTCAGAATAGTCCTTTCTCACCTGCCTCGAAATGTATATGTTCCTCACATGCCTGTTACACCACCAGAAGGGAAGAAGCCCCTTGCTGGGCCACCTTACTTGTAAATACTATTGGAACTTTACACTGTCTTATTTTTTTTGCTACAATTTCTCCTTTCCTTTCACCTTTCCTGCCTCTGCACGATAAGCTGCACAGACGGGAAAGACACAATAGTGTCATTGTTGCAGGCCAGCCAGCTGATAATGCTATATGACATTAAGGGCACTAATGTCTATACCTATTCAGACACAGTTCAAAGTTAAATAAAGAGCAGATAGTTGGACATAGACTGGTGGGAAATGGATAGAATTGAAATATTAAACATGTAGTTATTAGATCATTTGTGACTCGTAATTTTGTTTTTAAGTTTATGATTATGTACTAAAGAGAAGCCTGAGTTCTGCACATAACAACATTCATTCATCTTAAGTAAACTTGTTATACGGATCAGAGTTGTTAGGTGTGGATAACACACACACACACACACACACACACTTACACCTAGGTAAGATTTCCATGTATCATCCACACAGGCAAACTGTACACCTGTCCATCCATCCATCAATCTATCTATCTATCAATCTATCTATCCATCCATTCATTCATTCATTTATTAAACAATTTATTCATTCATTATTTTTATTCATTTATTCAGGGATCTATCTGTCTAATTATTTATCCATCCACCCATCCATTGTTCCATCCTTCATATATTCTTGCATCTATCCATCAATTTATCTATACATCCAATCGTAACTCATCCATTCATCTATCCATCCATTAATTCATTCATACAATTATTTATTCACTAATCCTACATGTATGTATCCATTTATGCATCCATCCCTCCACCCATCTATCCATCCAATCAGCTATTCATTCATACATATATTACTCCATATAACCATTTTTTTATCCTGAGAATATACTCCGGGTTGTATATACAAACACAAATTCACCCCTAGGTGCAATCCATCCATCCATCCATACATACATACATACATCCATACATCCATCCATCCATCCATACATACATTGATTGCTCCATACAACAGTTTATTTAACCTGAGAATACACCCTAGTTCACACACACACACACACACACACACACACACACACACACACACACATTTACATCAAGAAGCATTTTTTCAGTATTTGGGAATAAATAAAAACTGGAGGATAACAACAGGAAGTCAGTCTTATAAAGTAAGGACCAGACAATTCTTCCTGCCAGAGCACCAAAAATGCACATTTTCTGTAATCATGTTTAATTTAAAGCATAACAACATTTATGACTTAAATGTTATAACTTATGATGCAGAAACATGCATGATTAACTGTAAAAACTCTTTGTAGTCTTTTTTTCCACAAATGTGTCCGTTTATTTAATACATTTATCCTAACAGAACTTTTGAGGAACGCTTTTATATATATATATATATATATATAGCTCTATAGAGACAGTGTATTTCCAGTAACACGTTTGCAGCAGTTCAGGTTTATTAAACCCACAATATCATTTCAGTCCTACTGTGTATCCCAGCATCCTCTCTGCTCCACTGTGTTTTTTGCGCCGAACTAACACACTCCCTCTCTCTCGAGGGAACATCCTGTCTGAAATGTTAAACACATATTGAGTTTCGTGTCTGGTGCCCTGCGCTGCAGCGGACGCCATAATGACTGTCATTTCAAATTAACCTCAGTCCTTTCTACATCTCCCATCGCTGGAGTGATTCAGCTGCGCCTCACACCTCGCTGACACACACAGTCAATCGCTTTAGATTTATGACAGGGCCCTTCGCATGCCTCGTGCAAAAGGCTAAATCTGAATGTGCCGTTTCTGCTGTCTCTAACTTCTTTATCTTCCTCGCCTAAATGCCAGGGTCACGGCGTAGCAGCGTTTTCGGCTCAGACAGAAGAGCAGGTATTTAAAAATCAGACAAAAGAAGGGAAAAAAAGCTTTGGGGGAAAAAAAAACAAATGACAAGATTGTTCATGCAGGAAAAACATGCCGTTTTAAATGTGTTTTTTTGTGTTGTTGTTTGAATTGTGTTCATTTCTGTTTGATTGGTTTGTTTTGTAGGTTTTTGCAGTGTAATGGAATACAAAATATATTTCAGTCCACAAAAACAACATTTAAAATAATTCTTTTTTTTTTCATCCTCCTTCTTTTGCTTTTATAAAAAAAAAAGAAATTTTATATAAATAAATAAATAAATATATA
>MU598598.1:1357337-1474706 GCA_024362625.1 Silurus asotus | reverse complement strand
AAGAAAGAAAGAAAGAAAGAAAGAAAGAAAGAAAGAAAGAAAGAAAGAAAGAAAGAAAGAAAGAAATCTCACCTTTGTCTAAAAAGCCTATGAGTCTGGTGTTTTATACAGACATTTAAATAACGGCTGCAGGAATGCATACCGTCCCTTTATCATCATTAACGTGTGCCCTGGGGAATTGATCTCCTCTTGTAAATTTCTCATAACTTTTTCAAAATTGCCTGTGCACCGGCGACTTCATTATTCTCCTGCAGAACGGAGTAAGCTCAGGAGGGTTATGTCCCAATTCTTTTGCACTAATTTCAGCCTCGTTCTTGCGACCAGACTAATGCAACTTCTTGCTTTAATGGTGCACATACACTATATGGACAAAAGTGTTAGGACACCTGATTTTTCCAGCCGTATGGGGTTCTTCCTCAAACAGTTACCATACACTTGGAGGTGTAGAATTGTACAGGACGCAAGAAAACGAATTTTGCCCCTTTATTTAAACTGAGAGAGCGAAATCCGGTCCAGCATGACACTATTCCTGTGCACAAAGTCAGCTCCATGAAGATTTGCTTTACATTAGGTCGAGTGGAGGATCTTAAACACCTATTGTTTAAGATAAATGTGAATGTTAAATGCACCCCAGGCCTCCTCACCCCACATACATCAATTTCTAACTTTACTAACACCCTTGTGGCTGAATCTCCACAAGCAAACTTTAAAATCTAGTGGAACATATTCCAAGAGTGAAGGTTCTTATAACATCAAATGGGGACTAAATGTCTAATGTTCAGTTGTCCATAAACCTTTCTCCATATAGCGTATATACAGTATATGTAGAACACATTTATAAGTAAATATTGGCTTATTTATTATAATATAAAATGTGGGTTGTTCAGATCTAATCAGAACTTTCAACTTGAAGTGTGTGCCTTTAGATTTTTGTTGCAGAAGGAGCACTTTTTATTTGTTGGTTTAAGGAAAATCTTCGAGTCAGCCTCCTGTAAGCAACAGCAGCAATGAGAGGAAATATAAGTGATCTGTTCAAAAAGCAGAAACTGCCACATCTCGTGCATCTCTGTACTCACCTGGGCCTGAGCCTCGTCTGTCTTCACTCCAATCCCAGAACCGAAAGTGATAAAACCTCACAGGAGCAGACAGACGTGGTTTAGAGATTGGGCTTTTGCTCCCGACTGAGTGAAGGTGGGAGTTAATGTATGTGTAGTGTGTGTGTGTGTGTGTGTGTGTGTGTGTGTGTGTGTGTGCGCGTGTGTGTGTGTATGTGTTCTGTATGAATGTAAGTTCGGTTATAGACGGCTAGATTAGGACTGGTGCATGTGTGTAAGTGGGTGTGTGTGTGTGTGTGTATATGTGTGTGTATGTGTGTGTGTGTCTAGAGTGAAATGTCTGTGGAGGGGAGATGAAGGCAGATCTGAAGGTCTCTTGCAAGCCCCATGAGAGGAAGCTGAGCAGGAGATAAGGTGCATCAGCTTAATCCTTTGCAGAAAGCTTAAAAGTCAATATCTACACACTCACTCACACACACATACACACACACACACACACACACACACACACACACACACTCGCACACACTCGCACACATTTTCACTGCTCATAGTTAACAGACTCTACACCTAACAGAAGTAACCAACATATCAACTACTTAAAAAAGTTTAACCTCTTTGGAAGTAGTTCTTTGAATAGTTATGGACATCTTTAGTTTGAAGTTTACTTGTTTATTTTATAATTTTATGTACCATTTTTCAAGAGCAGTGTATTATGAATAACTTTAGTGATCTTATATTATAATATTGCAACAGTTGTGTGGGTCCAAGCATCACAAGTAGTGCTCCTAGTGACCAGGTTTTGGCATTTATCAATAACCCACTGGTTAGCTTTGTAAGTATTGTTTTTATCAACAGCAACTCAAATCATTCTGTTTGAATTTTTCTGCTGAAAGCTGATTGGCTAAAAGCAGCCATGTTCTGTATTTTTTTAATACAGTAACAGCTTAGAGCTCAGGTTGACCGTCAGCTTTAATTACATTAAGGAACAGAAGATCAGGGTCAGAAAGACGTTCTCTGCTGGCTTAAACAGTATCAAAATCACTGAATTATGGTTTGATATATTTTTGTCCATTAATATGTATTAAAATATTCCCAATAGTTTATTCTGTTCATTTTAGAGTGTACCTAAATGTCTGTATACAAGTTTATATCCAATCAAATCTTTCCATACATCGTTTTTGTTGTATTTATTATTATTTAATTATATTCATTCAAAAACTTTGTCTGATATTTCAGCTTAGGTTGCTGTTAAATTTTTTAGCAATTACAATCTACAGTACACTACAGTATACAGACAAAAGTATTGGGACACCCGACTTTTCCTGACTGGTTCTTCCCCAAACTGTTACAACAAAATTGTATACTTTTATAGAAATTTTCAGGATGCAGTAAAATTACATTTTCCTTTCACAAAGAGACCGGAAACCTGTTCCAGCATGACTATGCCCCTATGCACAAAGGCAGCTCCATAAAGATATGTTTTACATGTGTTGGATTGAAAGATATTCTATAAAGATCTGATCTCAACCCTTTTGAACACCTTTGGGATGATTGTGAACAATGACTGCACCTCAGGCCTTTTCACCTCACCTACATTAGTACCTGACTTTACTAACACTCACTCCAAAATCCAGTGGAATCTCATCTTCCCAGGATAGATGAAGAAGAAGAGGAAATTAGGACTAAATGTGGAATGTGTTATTTATAAAGCAGATATGAATTTCATAGTCAGGTGTTCATAAACTTTTGTCTATCTACAGCATCAAAATAACATAAGTGAAGGTTGTGCAACGCTACTATGAAGTTATTTCTTTTCTTTCCATATTAATTATGTGTCATTTTCTGCTAATGGGTTCCAGCAGAGTGACTCTCAAAGAATCTGCAAATAGATGCATTTTACCTGTGGGATGCTGAGGAGTGATTGAAATTGTATTACAGTTTATTGCATTATGTTTACAATTCTGTGTGCGGAAAGAGCGAGAGCATCTTTGTTTCACCAGCATCTACACACATACGCACACACACACGTGCACGCACACACACACACAATTGGAATGAGTTTCATTTCTCCAGGGCGCTGTGTTAAATAAATGGTCCTCCAGGCCCACTCGGAAGAAAGCGAAATGATCATATCATTAAACATAATAGATCTGTCATGAAAAACAAGACCATATTCACGGCACTACGTTCAAGTAGCAACCGAGACAAAATGATGCATCACATTAGCATTCACACTGTATTAAAATTGTGTAGCTCAAAGGTTATGGTATCTTTTATAATTCATAAGGCACCATGTTGATATAAAGTGTTTCAGATGTGTATGCTTTTTTGGTAATAAAATCTTAATCAAAAGCTATAAAGTTATTCAAATCTACATGCACAAGTCATCCAAGTGTAGAGTTAAATACATTGCTATGATTTCTTTTTTTTTTTTTTCTTTTAAAGGAGTCGGCGAGCGTACAACAGGGAGTAGTAATGACAGGCGAGACAGCCAAGACAAAGCGCGAGTAAAGGCAGAATAGAGCTCTGAGAGCTCCAGAATAAGGAAATGATGAAGGGCTACCCTACGGCGTCGAAGTAAATGTGTTCTGAGAGCTGCCGAAAGTGGCAAAAAACAACTGTTGAATGATAAAGAATGAAACCTAAAAGGTGTGCTGGAATGATTTCTCGTGGCAAAGCCCGGGTTCGGTTTCGCTCCCAAAATTTTAACTGTCATCATCTTACGCGGTGAGTGCACTCACGGAAGGCTCGTCTTCCAGATGTTGTGACATAACGGATAAATCAGAAATGTCCTCAGAAGCGACGTGGAGTCTGTAATGGCGCACTTTAACATCGCCAACCAAATCCGCGGCATCCTTGGTGCATTAAAGTCAGCGGCAGTTACATCACCAGGGTACAATATCAATCATCGAGTTGTTCTACAACCGAGGAAATACGAAAAAAAAAAAAAACAGAAAGAAACCTTTTAATGCATGTTCTGGCAACAGAGAAGGGAATATATTGCAAACATTCAACCAACAGGCTCCTTACAAAGGTTTTGTCTAAAAGAAACAACAACAAAATAAACTCACCAGAAGGGTTTTATACAAATTTGTGTAGATGTAATTAGTGAGACAGTAACAGGCTGGAAAAAAATGTTTTGTTTTTGTGCTATAATTGCTGATTTGCTCAAACAATACAGGAAAATGTTTTTTTTATATGGAACTATAGCAACATGCTAATCTTAGCTTGTGGTGGATTAATTTTTTTTGGCTGATTTTTGCTGTCACAAAAAAAAAACCTTAGTTGGTCATAGGGCTATGCTTAATCTTAAACTGCAACCACAATAATCCAGATATTTTGCATGTTTTTCTCTAAGTCTTTTTGTGATGATTATGCTAGGGAACCATCCCCAGCCACTCTCAGTGCCGGTCTCAAGCCGTGAGGGTTGCGTTAGGAAGGGCATCCAGCGTAAAAGCATATGCCAAATCAAACGTGCGAAGGATCCGCGGTGGCGACCCCTAACGGGAGAAGCCGAAAGAAAGCATGCTACAGACTACATTTCCCACAAACGACCGCTCATGTCACATGACTTAGTGCAGATCATTCACATTTACTGACAGTTAAAACCTGCGCATATACACCACGGCGTTCAGTGAACTATTTTTTTTTATTATTTATGCTTAAATGGTTGTCATAAATGTTATGCCAATGTTCGGATACAGTATGCCCGAGAGTATGAGCACTTTGTTTCTGGTTTTGAGCAAAACAGTACACAACTACCATAGAGTTACTGCACAGCATAGAAAACAGTACACTTCGGCCCTTGACATAAAGTGATATTATGGTGCTGTGACAGTCAAAAAAATATGACACGAGTATGTAGTTGAAATCGATTTAACGCACTAATAAAGTGTCTAGTGTAGATTATTAGTTATGATAGAAAGTTAAAAGTCTGCCAGGAGTAAAATATATTTGGGTATCTAGCAGTCATTGTTTTGATCATTCTGTATTGCCTCCCATGTATTTTCTTTCGTTATTTAATTTCTTGGTCGTAATGTGCCACAATTTGGTAGCTTAGTGGATTAGGCTCTGGGTTACTGAGTGCAAGATTAGGGGTTCTAGCACTAGTAATACCAAGCTGCCACTCTTCGGGCCCCTGACCAAGGCCCTTAACCCTATGTGCTTCAGAGGTGGTGTCACATGGCTGACCCTGCACTCTGACCGTAGCGTCCTAACCTCGCTGGGATATGTCCAGAAAGAATTTCACTATGCTGTATAAAGTTGTATACTTGCACAGGTGACAAGTATAAAGGGATTTTATTTATTTTCTTTACTTCAACTATTTTTGTATAGCAGAAAAATCAAGCTTTTCCAAAACACTCTCCCACATGGATACATTTTTAAAAAGACAGCATGGGCTGAGAAATTTTGGATGTGACATATTTAACCCATAACACACACATTTATAGTCTCTGTTTATCCACAGCAACAATTTAACTGTTCATCTGTCTATTAAAAAAAATCAATGCTTTCCTTTCATATGGAATTGAATTCAGATTGATAGAAACCAATTAAATGCTTGACAGAAATTATGCAGGCTGAAGCTTCTTGTGTATTTAAGCTTGCACAGTGTATGAATGCAAGTGCTTTTCAGGTGTTTAATGTATATTAACAATTTAATATATCTTGATTAATGTAGAAGTAGCCTTAAAATCTGACATATTTAATGTTGGAGTTATCAAAAATTCCTTTGTTTGGGCTTTCAAAATCATTCTTACTGTGTTGACCCAGAGCTCACACTGAAAAATATACATATTAGTCAAAATTGTAGAGGTTTCTATTTGCCACTATCCATATGCATATACAAATTCTAAGTTATATACTCTAAGGAAGAAAGGTACCAATATTTACTTTTTTCTTTGTGGACTATTGTTACATAATCTCCAGGACAGGCTGAGTAGAATCTATATGTGGTTTAATGGAAATACTGACACGTTTTTTACAATTCACAGTCAAGGCCACAAGCATTAAGGTTTAATACATAACACATGCAATCCACAAACCAAACACAGTTTAATAACATGAAGAACAAAGAGAGTAGTCAAGGAACAGGGAAAAAAAATAGATACATATGAGGTCATAGACAAAAGAACGTCTAGGAAACATAATACTTTGCAAGACCAGTTAGCATTAGTGTAGCATAAAACGGATACAAACAGGAAGTAACCCTTGACCCGGAGGTGATCAGAACTCTTGTTCCCTCTGGTGGAATGGAAGGGACCCGCATTGGGGGCTGTGACAGAATCAGGTCTCCTGGGTGTTCTACTATGTAGACGTCTTTGGGTCCAGGGAGCTGGTTGTTTGGGGTGCTCTCGGTGGAATTATTTTATACGGTAGAGGTCCGGGATGTCATCCCTGCTTACCCAGCATTGATCCCCTGGCCCGTATCGCCACCAATCTAACAGGTATTGTAAACTGACAACCCTTTAGTCTGACCCCAAAATGTCCAGAGGAGGAGGGAGACTTGGTTCCAATTCACTGTTTGTCGGTGAAGTATGAGCTGACTTGAGCAAAGAAACGTGGAAGGATGGTAAGATGCGGTACTGTGTTGGAAGTCAAGTGACTGAGTTGATCTGGCGTATGACTTTGAAAGGTTCAGTACAATTTGGCAGCTTGAACTTGAGCCAGGTTGATAGAGGTTGAGGGCACCTTCAACTTGCAGTTCCTGGCACTGAACAGCCAGCTGCTGAAGACAGACATGAACCCGTTCCCATATTTCTCTGCTTTGCCCAAACCAGTCATTTATGGCAGAAATGTCAGAGAGTTCTTCAGACCATGGGATCAGAGCGGGTTGGTAGCCAAGCATGCATTAAAACAGGGTGAGGTTGGTAGATGAGTGTGTAAACAAGTTTACTCTGCCCAAATGAGGAACTCGCTCCAGCTGTATTTACTATTGCAATAGGTTCCAGTTTCGGATTCACCCGTTTCACCTGGTCGTTGGCTTGATATCCTGAGGTAAGAATAAATTGGATTCCTATTATTTCACAGAATTATCTCCACACCTGAGATGTGAACTGGGTTCTCTGGTCTCAAACTTTTTCTTCTGTTAGACCATAATTCATGAAGATGTGTTGCAATAGCATCTTGGCAGTTTCCATAGCTGTGGGTATAATCATTTCAGTGGTATAAACTTACAAGCCTTTGAGAACCAATCCACTGCCACTAGTATGGTGGTGAAGCCTTGTGTGTCTGGTGATCCATCACAAAATCGACCGTGATGTGGGACCATGGCTGTTGTGGGATTAATAGGGGCTTTAGTAGGCCGTCTGGTAGGTGACGTGAAGTTCATACTTGGGTACAGGTGGCACATGCATTGATGAACTGACCAACTACGAACCAACTACAGGCCAACTACGAAAAAAATAACCAAAATGAGTTCTGAACCAGTGTGGTGAAACGATGAATGCCCTTGTGCACATGCTTGTGCGGACCCTGTGGACTTATTGTCGCAGCTCAGCCGGGACATATTTCTTGTTTGTGGGAAGTTTGTTGAAGGTGGGTAGTTGACTTGGGCCTGATGTAACTCATTCATTGTGTCCCAACAGACTGGTGCAATAATGACTGATTAGGGCAAAATGGGCTCTGGAATTAGGGGTTTCTCAATCGTCTTTCCTTATGATTAATGACCTACCCCAGGAAGGTGGTCAAGCTGGAGTTGCAACAGGCATTCCAAGATGGTGCGTATGTGCGGACATGAAGGTTGAAAGTCAGGGAGTATACCAGTATGTTGTCAACTTATATCATGACACAAGAGTTAAGTAGATCCCAAAATATGTCATTCATTAAAACCTGAATTATCACCAGTGCATTCATTAAGCTATATGGAACGACTTTTTTAAAGTGACCCCGGTAGCGGTAGTTTTCCTCTCACCTCCCTCCTGAATCCGCACTAGATTGCACACTCACAATTTGATAGGCTCCGGGTCAGTGGTGTTAGAGTCTGTCTGAAGTTTTTTGACATTTTTTGAAGGAGCTGAGATGGTGTGTGGGGTGTTGGTTACAAATGAGGTTGTCCAAACAAATGGCAAGTGTAATCTATTGAGGTAATGGGATATTTAGATTTTTGCAGGACATAGGACCTACAGCAGTGGGGTAAGCCACTTACGGAATACAGCTCGTAACGCTGTGTCGTTTTAGCTACTTTGCGCCGCTAGCATCTTTTTAGCAAATTTTACAACCTACTCAGCTGCTGAATCAGACCCCTAAAATAGCCATAGCGTTTGTCCTGACATGTTTAGTCCACCAGCTGAATATTTGTCACTGTCCCAGACAGCAGAGGCCCAATCTTACAACTTACCGGTTAACAGTGTCAAAATTTAAGCACACTTCATAGACCCTGACTTGTAATAATCTCGCAAAGTAGACTTCACATTGACAAAGCAAGCCCCTTCATCGATCAGCCGCACTGTCAAACTTTAGGAGAAGATCTAGAACCTCGGGAAGGCATAGTGTGCAGAGCTTGAAGGAGATAGTCATTGGCTGTTTGGTGCACCATGAGTTGTTTGATGTATGCCACAAGCATTTCTCCCTGATGTCTGATTACAGACTGCAGTCTTTGAATCTCCACTGTATTTGCTGTTAGCAAAGTATTCTGTGGCATAATCTTTAGGACAGGCTGAGTAAAATCCATATGCGGTTTAATGTAAATCCAAACACATTATCCACAATTCACAGTCCTGATAGTGTTCGGGGCTTAGACACATTCTCCTAGTTTAAGTGCAGATTAAAAACATATCTTTTAGGCAAAGCCTACACATAACACATATCACATCATATCCTTGTGCTCCAGTACATCTGATCAAATGCACATTACCAACTTGTGCTGTTAATATCATGAACAGCAGCTATGCTAATTCCTCTCCACTGCTTCTCTTTATCTACTCATCCCGAGGTATCTTAAGATTGCTCCAGCCCCAGTCTCGTCCCACCTCAGGAAGATTATGGACCTTTTAAAGTAGATGCCGACCGGCCAAACATCCCGAACCATCGAGACGTACTACTGCCAATTGGATCCCAACTCATTTGGAGTTTGGACACTAGACCTCCTTCAGTGTTTAAAGGCTCTGGCATAGAGAAGCTGGTGTTGGATCTCCAGTTCTTTATTGTTTAGAGATTTATAATCACACTCTTGATGTCACCCAAATGAGGATGGTTCCCCTTTTGAGTCTGGATACTTTCAAGGTTTCTTCCTCATAACATCTAAGGGAGTTTTTCCTTGCCACAGTTTCCATGGCTGCTCATAAGGGATAAGCTCACCTTAACTTTTGAAATTCTGTAAAGCTGCTTTGAGACAATGTCTGATGTGAAAAGCGCTATAGAAAATAAAATTGGCCTGACTTGACTTAACAGTCATGGTCACAAGCAAGGTTTGATACACAACACAGCCAATCCATGAAGCAAACACTGTCTAATAACACAAAGAACAAAGAGAGTAGACAAGAAACTGAAGCAAAAGTTGTCTTGGTATGCGCTAGAATAGACTGGTAATTATGCAGGCTGAAGTTTTGGCTTGCACAGTGTAGGGTTATAAGCATTTTCAGGTGTTTCAGTAAGGATAAACAATAAAAATAAAAAATAAAAAACAGTTTTGACATAGAACGATTTAAAATATTTAAAAAAGTGAAATACTCACTGTTGAACAGTTTAATGATAATGAGACCAAAGCCAGCTAACAACAAATGCCGGGTATAAAATATGCCTTTATTATTAAATAATTTCTATTTCCCACTATCCATATTAGTATACAAATCTTAAGTTATATTATTAAGTTTCAAGTTTTAAATGTATAATAATGAGTGGCCTTAAGGTCAATTTCTGTACTTTATTTTAAAAAATTCTGTATTTTTTTTTAAATACAATTAGATACATTTATTTTAACATTGTAGGGCATTTGATAATGTTGTTATCCTTGTAAAAGCTATAGTATTATTTGATTGTTCAGTGTTTTATTTGGTACTTACTCATTTTCAACAAGTGCTTTAAAGGTTGTACCATACACCTACCCAGTGACAATACCTCATTATTTGTCTTTGCAGGATATGTCTGTATGGGAGGAATGACAATAAGAATTGACTTTTGTTATCAGCCTGTATTCAGAATTCTCTTTCCAGAGATAACAGGTCCTGATCTGTGTATACAGCAAATAATGTGAAAGATATTCATATTAGACATATTTTTGGATGTAAAACAATATGAGCTAAACAGACTTCACCTACTTTACATTTCAGACAGATGCTAACAGGCCACACCTCCTTAATTGAAACTGTCAGACAGTCAGAGCTCACAAATGTTTTATTTGAAACTGACACATATAGGCCACATGCCATTCATTAAAATTGACATAGAAACCACACCTCTTTTCTGTAAACTAACAGATAATGAGGCCACACCTCCATACACACAAGCCACACACTGTTAATTGAAACTTTACAACTCAGAGGTCAAACCTTCTTAATTGCATCTGGTGAAACACAGAGGACACACCTCTTTTACTGGCACTGACAGACCACAACCTATTGTACTGGAATCGACAGAAACCTACAGACCACACCTGTAAAACTGACCGAAATAAGCACCACACCTCTATTGTTGGAAGTGCCAGACCCCACCTCATTTATGGTCAAGTCAAGTTTCAAGCACTGACAATGTCTGTTGTGAAAAGCGCTATAGAAATAAAATTGAATTGAAACTTGAGAAGCAGTGGAGAGGAATTAGCATAGCTGCTGTTTACAATATTAACAAGCACAAGTTGATGATGTAAGGTGACACATCCTTTACTGAATCTAACATGCACAGAGTCCTTCAGTGGAATTTGGAAACTGCAGTTTAATCAACTAATATAGTTCAGGCTGATGATTGATTACTTAATCACACATTTTTATCTGTTTTAAATCTAACTTAAATGAAAACTTTGGAAAGTTTGGACACACCTTCTCATTCAAAGAGTTTTCTTTATTTTCATGACTATGAAAATTGTAGCTTCACACTGAATGCATCAAAACTATGAATGAACACGTTAAATTATATTTGGAATTATATACATAACAAAAAAGTGTGAAACAACTGAAAATATGTCATATTGTAGGTTCTTCAAAGTAGCCACCTTTTGCTTTGATTACTGCTTTGCACACTCTTGGCATTCTCTTGATGCTTACTTTGAATAACCTAGAATATGACATTTTTCAGTTGTTTTACACTTTTTTGTTATGTATATAATTCCATATATAATTTCACATAGGTTCATTCATTGTTTTGATGCCTTCAGTGTGAATCTACAATTTTCATAGTCATGAGTACAGACCAAAAGTTTGGACACACAAGGTGTGCCCAAACTTTTGGTCTGTACTGTATATAGATGCTTTCTGCAAACGTGTGTTTATTATTAGTGAAACCATACTCAACATGAAGACTAAATATTCTTGTAAATGTTTTTAAGTAATTATGGTGTTTTAAATTAGGTAAATCGTCAGGACACCAACGGAACTTTTGCTATGTTTCCACACGGACCAATATTACTGCGGAATGTGCGCACCATGTGGATTTTGGTGCTTGATTTGAGACTTGGAGCATCAGTTAGTGATTAGTGATAAATGTTTGTTGCTTTGAAGGTTTTTGCCTATTTTCTATTGATGTATTTATATTTTTAATAAAAATGCCCGAACAGAAATGTGCGCTGCTTTAATCGGGTGTTAATAGATAGATTAGTTAATCTAATTAATAAATGAGTGCAGTTAAATTATTTAGCATAAATGAGTTATAAATGTGGCAATTTTGACAGCTCTAAATGTTGTGTTACTTTGGATTGTTATGTTAGATAACCGTCTGTAACTGTTATGATATATTTATATTAAATATGACATTATAACATTATGAGTGGTGAAGTGGTACTCACACGTCATCTTTTTCACCTGTAATGGCATGCATATGGTTCATATCTCCTTCACAGACCACAGTTCCTTCCGTTGGAGTAAAAAGTTAAATGCCATGTCCCCTCTATAGGTTACACCTCTTTTACTTCGACTAAAAGACACAGTAACCGTGTCTCCTTTATTCAAAGGAACAGACCGAAAGGTCTACACTCCTTTATTTGAAGTAATTCCTCTTTTACAGAGACTGACTGCCGTTTTTCTTAACCTGACAAACACATGGAGGCCACACCTTTTCACTTAGCACTTAAATCTATTTAGTGCATGCATAAATCTTACTTTCTTACAAGTTGGTTTTAATTGATTTAAACCACAAATTTAAGTCATTGTGGTGAGGCAGATTATTCAAAATAATATTTACCCACCAATTTTATGTATAAATCACTACACTTACCAAATTATACCATCCTTTCAACAAAATCAGAGCATATTTTCTCAAACACACTGCCTCGTTTATTTGATTGTCCAAATTTTCCAAAGCCTTTTCCTCTGCTTCTAAAATCGCATTCAAAATGTTTTCTATCAATTTATCCTCTAATGTATAAAACCTTTATTCTCTTATTTAAAAGGATTCTCCCAACATGATCTTACATTTCATAACAAGTTGTATAGCATTCTATCATTTGGTTAGAATTAGCAGCCAAGCCTTTTTTTTATTACTATAGCAGTGGGAGTGTGGTTAAGCACACATTAGGGGCAGCAAAGAAGTTACTGAGAATGAAGCTTTTTTATTAATTATTATTTTTTATAAATATTTCTGCCTATGCCAGTTTCCTGCACTTGTTTCAGTTGCTAAATTAAATTAAGCTCGACACTGACTGCATTATGGTGAGTTGAGTTACATATTCATTATACATGTAACAATTAAATCATATAATATGTATACCAGTACAACCCCAATTCCAAAGAATTTGGGACTCTGTGTAAAATATAAATAAAAATAGAATGCAATGATTTGAAATATACAATCATAAACCCAAATTCTATTCACAATAAAACAAAAAAAAACAAAAAAAAAACATATCAAATGTTTACAGTAAACTGAAAATACATTGTAAATACCACTGTGTAGCATTGTGTCTTCTGTCTGTATACATCTGGAAACTGAGAAGGCCAGTTGTTGAAGAAGGAGAAGCGTTGACCTATGTGTGTCTAATACAGGATTCTAGCTGCTCAACAGTTTTGGGTGTCTATTTTTGTGTTTTTCATTTCATCCACTATTGATTTTCAGCCTTGTCCATTGTGCACAGAGATTCCCCAGAAACTCTCGATGATATTATGTACTGTAAATGATCAGATATTTAAATGTTTTGCAATTTTATCTTTCCTCTAAAGGCTCGGCCTCTCAAAGATACACTACTTATACCCATTCATCTCACTGAACTGTTGTTGATTAACCAAATTAATTTAAACATTAAATTAAACATTAAATTAAATGTTTAATCTTAATAACACATACATTTTCCAGAACTTTGTTGCCTCCATCCCAACTTTTTTGAGACGTGTTGCAGCTAATTCAATATTATATTGTTTTTCTAAAATAGTACATTTACTCAGTTTAAACATGTGATATGTTTTCTATGTTCTGATTTGTATCAAATATAGGTTTTATACAATCTTTGCATTCTGTTTTTGTTCACATTTTACTCAGTATCCCAACTTATTTTGAACTAGGGTTGTAATATGATATGCAGGTTATTGTGTTACTTGTATGTGCAGGATGCCCTACCACCATGGAAGAATTCTTGAGTGAAAAAGTATTTTGTGAAACTAGTCTGTGGTGCAAAAAAGGTTGGGGACTGTTTCTCTATGTGGTGCAGTGTGAAAGGAAACTTTGTCACACTTTGTAGAACTAAAAAAAACCAACATGGTATCTTTTTATAATTCAATGCTTTTTTTATATCTAAAAAGGTCCAGCTATCACAATCACATTAGCTTTGTGGTCTGGGACAAAAGCTATCCTTCACTACCGTCATTCCTCCTGCTCAAACAGAACAGGGTACCTTATTATTATAAAACAAAATCTATCCATTTTACCTTTCTATATTCAGATTTTAAAAGATTAAATACACGTGAGGTCAAGCTGCATTATTTTTGCAGGAGCAAGTCAATCTTTCTGTTCTGATATTCATTTCGAGTTCAGCTTTCGTGACTTCGATTTCAGTGGCTACAGTACACACACATATTTATTTCTGTTTTTTAATATTGTCTGGCTTTTATATTCATATTGTAAATATTTGACCATATTATTGAGACTGGTCCTTAATACAAAGGCAAGTGCACAGATCCAATATCCTCAGCAAGGTGAGGAAGAGTCTGAAAAGTCTCAACCACTGCTTGACTGGTTCTACCTTCTCTCAGAGGAATACTTCCAGATTCCTCTCCTTTCTGGCACTAAATGTAAAATTTACTTCCACTTGATTTCTGAAGCAGTCTTTAAATAAAATCTAAAGTCCTACAATTTCCAATGGTTCTTAAGTTAGCATTCCTGGATTTAAAAAAGACTGAAACATTTACAGCATTTGGCAGACACCCTTATTCACAACTAAGCAGCTATAAGGATAAGGGCCATGCTCAGAGGCCCAGATGTGGTGTGGCTGGGATTCCAACACATGACCTTTAAAACCAAAGTCTAATACTTTAAACACTAGGCTACCACTTTCCTGTTTATTTAATACTGTTTATTTTTCTTTCTATTTTATTGATGTTTGTGGCCTGCAGGTTTTTTTGTAAATGGCAAATTTTTTGCAGTTGTTTTTCTATAAATGGATTAATTAAGCTCGCAATGATTCTGCATTATGATGAGTTGAGTTACATTTTCATTTTATATATATATATATATATATATATATATATACAGTGGAATCCGGTTACGTTTTTGAAGTGGAACCACCAAATTCTTTTTCTAACCATTTTCTATCGGGTATGTCTTTTTTTATGTCGCCGAACCCTAATATCTCGAGCACAAGGGGGGAAAAATTTGCCATTTAACATCGGTTATCTCGGTGCAGCCGCAGAAGAACTCGCAGAAGTGGCGGAAATATGAAGGCTTACAGCTGCTACAGGTTTTGTATTGTATACTGGTGAATCTCTGCTGTTAGTTAGTGCTAGTGTTCGTAGTGTTAGTATTTTTATAGCATGCCTTCATCCAACAAATCGCAGCAACGCTGTTGTGTAAAAAAAACCTTCAAATACACGTGCATGCACATTTTAATTTATTAACGCACATCATGTTGAAATTTCAAGCAGGTTAATATACTGCCGCCATTTTGATTTTCGTTTATCTCGATCATCGGTTACCTCGATGCTTTTTGGCGACCCCCTAGGACATCGACATACCCGGGTTCCACTGTATTTATATTTAATTAATTTATATAATTAGGTATACTAGTACAACCCCAATTTGAAAGAAATTGTGACACTGTGTAATATGTAAATTAAAACTGAATGCAAGCTCATAAACCCATATTCTATTCAGAATTTAAAAAAAAAGAAAAAAGAAATAAACATATAAAATGTTGAAACTGAGCAGCTATGAGCTTAAATGCCTTGCTAACGGGCCCAGGAGTGGCTGGGATTTGAACTTATAACCATCAGAGCCAAAGTCTAATGCCTAAACCACTAAGCTTACACATCTCTATTTATCAATGAAAGCACTTTATAAGTCGTTCTAAATCACGGTCAAGTGCAGTAAATGTCAATTAAACATAGAAGAACAAAGTAAATGTAATCTGTTACTTTTTTCTGAAGTATTTCAATTTGGGGAGACTTTTACTTTCACTTGACTACATTTTGAAGTCAAATATTTTACATTTTACTCAACAACATTTAGCAAAATCGAATTTGAAGTGGGCACCCACCACCCAGAGAAGTTCCCTCACTCATACACTCAGAGAGAAGAGGCGAGGGTTGGGTGATGTCACGTCATTAAGGAGAGCTGAATCCGAAATTGAAATAATGGAATTAAAAAGGTCAAAAAAGTCTAAAAAAGGTCTTAAGCCTCAAGTTTCCAAAGAATAAAGGGGTAGGGGGGAAACGTGCAAGATACAAGTGTGTATGCAACTCTATCACTTATCTCTTGTAATAATGATAGTATTGACTAATAACTGTATTTCATTGAGGTTATGCTGAGTTCCTCAGTTTCCTGGTGAAAAATACATGCTATCAGTTGGAAAGGCTATGCAAAAATGTGTGAAAGTATGAATGTATGTGTTCATGGGCCGTTATGATGGACATTTAATTTAGAGTGTATTCTGGCCACATAGCTAGCGTTTTCCCAGGATAGACTCTAGTTCCACCACCACAAGCTCAAAGAACGAATGAGAAAATAAATGAATTAATGATTGATGTAAAAAAAGATGCAAATTCCACCCATAATACTTAAATAATAACTGTTGTACTTTTACATACAATTTGAGCTCTGCATATTAGAGACCGCATTGACTGCAATGGCTTCTGTTGATTTTTTTATTCCTTGAAACAGATCAAACCGAATATTGAAGTTATGTTTAGCTACAAATGAATTCATGCAATCATCACGGACATAAAAAGTAATGCCCAGTAACAGTGTATTAGACAGCTTGATTTGACATCATTGTTATTTTGATAGAAGAGCAAGCCAACGCCTCTTAATCCCCTCAGACCTGATTCACAATCAGTACTGATTCCCCAGAGACTTCTAATCTATCTTCTTCCATCTTCTTTCACTCATCTTTTTTCTCTTTTTTTCCACATCTACAGTTTTTTTTTAGCTCAGCCTTTGTCTTGTTTGTTTTCTTCTTGTTGTTTTTCCTGCATTTTATTTATCTCATTCTGTCTTTTTCATTTATTCAGTTGAAGTCACACCAAAGTACACATTTGGACAATTGCCACTTACACACACACACACACACACACACACACACACACACACCCTGTGGCAGTATCCGGTTGGGATGGTTCACCCCGCTGCACCATTTTGTCCCCTGATAGTGGCATTGGCAACTTGTCACTGCTATTGATTTCTCTTAAACTTCAATTTACATGGATATTTGTGGGTGGCCCTCGGGCATGCAGCGTCCCCAAGGACCGTCCAACATCCAAGCCCACCTACAAACAACCTCACTAGTGTTTTCACACACACACACACACACACACACACACACACACACACACACACACACACACACACACACACACACACCCTACAGCCTGCATGGAAAGGTTCCTGCTATAAAATAGCACCCCAAAGTGACTTATGCTGTCTGACATCAGCAAATATGCCATGTTTTCAAATGTACATTTTCTGTTTTCTTTTTTTTCTGTAAATGTCACAGAGTAGTCGTAGTGTTCATATTTCAGATGAAGCCTAATGATATTTGACAAGGAAAAAAATAACCTTTTGTTTTGTTAGGAAAATGTCAGCGTCTGCGGATTGTATGTTTACAATTATTTCTCTTCAGCGTTCTGTCGATTTGAATCACAGAAGTTTTTCTTTCTTACCGTGGGAACGAAGAAGAACACATATCGTGGTGTGAAAACATTCCTGCTACACAATCACATCGACAAAGGTGCTGTTATTTCACACAGAATCTATTTCAGCCTGGTTTCAAAGTATATCACAGCCCTATTGAATTCTCAAATCTGATTGGTGAGGTGTTGATTGAATTTTCTATACCAGCAATTCTAAGAGCAGTTCAAGCTAAACATTATATTATGGTTACACAGCATGCTAATGCATTTGGACAAATATATTTCTTATAGCGAGCTGGTATTGAGAAAGATGTCACTTAATTAAAATCTGATTAAAAAAATGTGTCTGATATTACTGTAAATACCAAAGGCAAATTTGGAGAAAGGACTCTCCAACATTAGGGAAAACTATACACTTTTTGGTTTTCTCAGTAACATTATAAAGAAAAAAGAGTTTGGAGTTAAAATAATCATTTACAACTGTAACTTCAATCATTTATAAACATTGCTAGGGCTGAGAACCTGAGCAAACTCATAGAAAATAACAAAACAATCCCAGGTTCCTTTTAAGTACAATGGCTAAATTAACAACAAATCAGATATCTGAAAAGAGTATTCCATCGCAGCTTAGTAATGAGGACTTTTTCACTGAAAGAATTATACAGTGCCCTCCACAATTATTGGCACCCCTGTTTAAGATGTGGTCGTGGACTTCTAAAAATTCTCCTTTTTTTAAAAACAACATAGAACCCAAATGCAAAAAAAGAGAAAAATCCAACCTTTTATTTAAGTACATTACTTTGGTGGTTAAAAAAAAATCATACATTTAGAAAAAAAAAAAACCTTGAAATCATGTGTCCCACAATTATTGGAACCCCTAACAATTCCTCTGAAAAATTTAATTGTTTTTTATTTTTTAATATATTTTTCTGTAGTTGCTATGGTTGGTCAGGGTATCCAGGGACTTTTAATTAGTAATTCATGATTTCCTGTTTCCCTGGGGTATAAATATGACGTGACACAGAGGCCTAATTCTCTTACCCATTTGTCAACATGGCAAAGACAAGAGAACACACCATTCAAGTAAGGCAGATGTGTGTCGACCTTCATAAGACAGGCAATGGGTACAAGAAAATAGCCACTCGCCTTAACTTGCCGGTATCTACAGTCAGAGGAATCATTAAGAAGTTTAAAACAACTGGAACAGTGACAAACAAGGCTGGAAGAGCTCCCAAGTTTATCTTGCCACAACGCACAGTGAGGAGGATGGTAAGAGAAAACAACCATCAGACGCTCCTCTACATGCCAACAAGCTGTTTGGGAGGCATGAAAGGAAAAAGCCTTTTCTCACTAACACTCACAAACGTAAACGTCTGGAGTTTGCTAAGCGGTACTGCGACTTCAACTGGGATCGTGTGCTTTGGTCAGATGAGACTAAGATTGAGTGGGTCTGGAGTAAAACAAAAGATGAGTATGCCGAAAAGCACCTCGTGCCCACCGTGAAGTATGGTGGAGAATCTGTGATGCTGTGGGCCTGTTTCTCTTCCAAAGGCCCTGGGAACCTTGTTAGGGTGCATGGCATTATGAACGCTTTGAAGTACCAGGATATTTTAAATAAAAACCTGATGGCCTCTGCCAGAAAGCTAAAGATGGGTCGTCATTGGGTCTTTCAGCAGGATAATGATCCAAAACATGTGGCAAAATCTACACAAAAGTGGTTCAGCAGTCACAAACTCAAGGTCCTCCCATGGCCATCTCAGTCCCCAGACCTCAACCCAATCGAAAACCTGTGGGGCGAGCTAAAGAGAAGAGTGCATAAGAGAGGACCCAGGACACTGGATGATCTAGAAAGATTGTGCAAAGAAGAATGGTCAAAAATCCCTCTCTCTGTGTTCTCCAATCTTGTGAAATGTTATAGGAGGAGATTAAGTGCTGTCTTGTTGGCAAAAGGAGGTTGTACAAAGTATTAACATCAGGGGTGCCAATAAATGTGGCACACATGATTTCAAGTTTTTTTTTTTTTCTAAATGTGTGATTTTTTTTACCACCAAAGTAATGTACTTAAATAAAAGTTTGGATTTTTCTCTTTTTTTGCATTTGGGTTTTATGTTGTTTTTTAAAAAAAAGGAGAATTTTTTGAAGTCCACGACCACATCTTAAACAGGGGTGCCAATAATTGTGGAGGGCACTGTAAGTATTAAAAACACAATTGTGATGGTCCAACCTCTAACAGCATCCAGTCTCACCTAAAGTTTCACAATTACAATACTTTACACGTGTAGGACAGGAAGAGCTGTATGATGTTATAACCAAAGCTAAATCAACAAAATGTCTGTTAGATCCTATTCCAACTAAACTACTTAAAAAAGTGTTACATACAGCTGGTGAGACTCGTCTGAATATTATTAACTCCTCTCTATCTTTAGGTCACGTCCCTAAACCCCTCAAGTTGGCAGTTATTAAGCCCCTCATTAAGAAATCTAATTTGGATCCAAATGAACTATCAAATTACAGACCCATTTCAAACATTTCGTTTTTGTCAAAGATTTTAGAAAAGATTTTGTCTGCCTAGTTATATTCCTACTTACAAGAAAACAATATCTTTCAGTTTCAGGCCCCATCATAGCACATTATAAATGTTTTTAGCTTCAGACCAAGGCTACATCTTTCTATTATTTTTACTACATATTAGTGCTGTATTTGACACTATAGCTCATGACCTTCTCCTGGATCGCTTACAGAATTACATCGGCATTCAGGGACAGGCATTAAGCTGGTTTATATCCTACCTGTCAGCTTGTTACCATTTTGTAGATTTAAATGGAGAACTATACAGGTAAATAAATAAAAGCACGTCAATTATGGGGTGCCACAAGGTTCAGTTCTAGGACCCCTGCTTTCCAAATATACATGCTTCACTTGGAAAATATTTTTAGAAGGCATAGGATTAGCTTCCACTGTTATGCTGATGATACCCAACTATATATCTTATCAAAACCAGAGAAAACATCTTTATTGGCTCAGTTAACTGGGTGTGTTAAAGATTAAAAATTCTGATAAGATAGAATTTGCTCATCGGCCCAAAAACCAATGAACAGAAGCTCCAGCAATTCAACTTGCATTTAGAAGCATGTACTGTGTATACTAGTTCAACAGTAAAATACCAGGAAGTTATTTTAGACAGCAACATGTCTTTTAAAAATCATATCACCTATATTACAAAAACAGCCTTCTACCATTTAGAAATATTTCTAATTAAGAAACATGTTGTTTATATCTGATACAGAAAAGCTCATCTATACATTCATGACCTCTAGACTGGACTATTGTAATGCATTACTAGGTGGTTGTCCTGCATCAATAATAAACAAGCTACATTTAGTCCAGAATGCAGCAGCCAGAGTTCTCACAAGGTTGAGAAAATATGACCATATAACACCAATCTTATCATCTCTACACTGGCTTCATGTTAAGTTTCGAATCGACTACAAACAATTGCTTCTTACCTAGAAAGCCCTAAATGGTTTGGCTCCCATGTATCTTTCCAGTCTTTTAACACACTACAATTCGTCACTCTCCTTGAGATCACAAAACTCTGGACTTTTAGTTGTTCCAACAATTGCAAAGTCCACCTAAGATGGTAGATCATTCTTACATTTAGCTCCTAAACTCTGGAAAAGTCTTCCTGACAGTGTTCGGTGTTCAGACACACTCTCCCAGTTTAAGTGCAGATTAAAGATGTATCTTTTTAGCAAAGCCTACATACAACACACATCATATCATAACCTTGTGCTCCAGTACATCTGCTCACATGCACATTATCAACTTGTGCTGTTAATATCATGAACAGCAGCTACGCTAATTCCTCTCCACTGATTCTCTTTCTCTACCCATCCTGAGGCTTCCTAAGGTTGCACCAGCTCCTGTCACGTCCCACCCCATTAAGATTATGGACCTTCAAAAAAGTAGATGCCCACAAACATCCCGGACCATCTAGAGACGTAACAGCGCCATTTGGATCCCACTTCATGTGGAGTTTGGCCATTGGACCTCTTTGAGTGTTTAAAGACTCTGGCATAGAGAAGTTGCTATTTTATGAGTTGCTAAGTAGCTCCTGGTTTCATAACGTCACCTGAATGTATAAGACTGTAAAAAGCACATTACTCATAATCACATACATTCCAGTGCTCATGTTAGTTCCCAATCCCCAGTGTTCTGTATTGTTTAAAGGCTATATTCACACTCTTAAAATCACCCAAATTAGGATGGGTTCCCCTTTAGAGTCTGGTTCCTCTCAAGGTTTTTTCCTCATAACATCCAAGGGAGGTTTTCCTTGCCACAGTTGCCCAGGCTGCTCATCAGGGATCAATACACATCATTCACTTTAATTCTTAAATTCTGTAAAGCTGCTTTGAGACAGTGTGCATTGTATAGTGCTATAGAAGTAAGCTCAAATTTGAACTTGAACTTAAAAAGAAGATGTCGCAAAAGCAGAGGTTCTGGTCATTGTGTAGAAAAATACTCTCTCCATAAAAAAGGTACTGTGCCCTCCACAATTATTGGCACCCCTGTTTAAGATGTGGTTGTGGACTTCAAAAAATTCTCCTTTTTTTTTAAATAACATAGAACCCAAATGCAAAAAAAGAGAAAAATCCAACCTTTCATTTAAGTACATTACTTTGGTGGTAAAAAAATCATACATTTAGAAAAAAAAAGTTGAAATCATGTGTCCCACAATTATTGGCACCCCTAACAATTCCTATGGTTGGTCAGGGTATCTAGGGACTTTTAATTAGTAATTCATGATTTCCTGTTTCCCTGGGGTATAAATATGACGTAACACGGAGGCCTAATTCTCCTACCCATTTGTCAACATGGCAAAGACAAGAGAACACACCATTCAAGTAAGGCAGATGTGTGTCGACCTTCATAAGTCAGGCAATGGCTACAAGAAAATAGCCACTCGCCTTAACTTGCCGGTATCTACAGTCAGAGGAATCATTAAGAAGTTTAAAACAACTGGAACAGTGACAAACAAGGCTGGAAGAGCTCCCAAGTTTATCTTGCCACAACGCACAGTGAGGAGGATGGTCACAGAGTCTCCAAAACAACCATCAGACGCTCTCTACATGCCAACAAGCTGTTTGGAAGGCATGCAAGAAAAAAGCCTTTTCTCACTAACACTCACAAACGTAAATGTCTGGAGTTTGCTAAGCGGTACTGGGACTTCAACTGGGATCGTGTGCTTTGGTCAGATAAGACTAAGATTAAGCTTTTTGGCAACAAACACTCTAAGTGGGTCTGGCGTAAAACAAAAGATGAGTATGCCGAAAAGCACCTCATGCCCACCGTGAAGTATGGTGGAGGATCTGTGATGCTGTGGGCCTGTTTCTCTTCCAAAGGCCCTGGGAACCTTGTTAGGGTGCATGGCATTATGAACGCTTTGAAGTACCAGGATATTTTAAATAAAAACCTGATGGCCTCTGCCAGAAAGCTGAAGATGGGTTGTCATTGGGTCTTTCAGCAGGATAATGATCCAAAACATGTGGCAAAATCTACACAAAAGTGGTTCAGCAGTCACAAAGTCAAGGTCCTCCCATGGCCATCTCAGTCCCCAGACCTCAACCCAATCGAAAACCTGTGGGGCGAGCTAAAGAGAAGAGTGCATAAGAGAGGACCCAGGACACTGGATGATCTAGAAAGATTGTGCAAAGAAGAATGGTCAAAAATCCCTCTCTCTCTGTGTTCTCCAATCTTGTGAAATGTTATAGGAGGAGATTAAGTGCTGTTTTGTTGGCAAAAGGAGGTTGTACAAAGTATTAACATCAGGGGTGCCAATAATTGTGGCACACATGATTTCAATTTTACTTAAATAAAAAGTTGGATTTTTCTCTTTTTTTGCATTTGGGTTCTATGTTGTTTAAAAAAAAGGAAAAATTTTTGAAGTCCACGACCACATCTTAAACAGGGGTGCCAATAATTGTGGAGGGCACTGTATGATGTGCAGAAGAATGAGTTATAGTATTAACAACAAGGCTGAACTGAAACTGGGTTCTTAATCAAGGCACTTAACTCTTTAGCCTGACAAGCTGGATTATGCAAAAGCCAAGGGAAGTGGTATCTTAGTGGTTAAGGCCCTGGGTTGCTGATCAGAAGGTCGGGGGTTCAAGCTTCAGTCCCACTGAACTGAAACTGTGTTCTTGAGCAAGGCATTCAACTCTGTAGCCTGACAAGCTGGGTTATGAAAAAAGCCAAGGGAAGTGGTAGCTCAGTGGTTAAGGCCCTGAGTTGCTGATCGGAAGGTTGGGGGGTTC
The DNA here is from genome assembly GCA_024362625.1 of Silurus asotus. Lineage (NCBI taxonomy): Eukaryota > Metazoa > Chordata > Actinopteri > Siluriformes > Siluridae > Silurus > Silurus asotus. The sequence continues at coordinate 1,450,916 of MU598598.1, read as the reverse complement.
AAGCACTGGCTGATCGTGCACTTTGACCCCAGCATGCTTACTTCTCTGGGATACGTGATGAAAGAATTTCACTGTGCTGTAATGTAAATGTGACATTTAAGATCTTTTTCCACCACTGCTGATCTTCCATCCAGGGTGTATTTTCATGTTATAATAGCAATGCATTATAACCTGTATTTCTGGAATAAACACTTGAGGACCTTAAAACCCTTATCAACCTTCTGGCATTCATGACAGGAATTATATCACTGGCCTATGAAAAACCTTGTAAAAGAGTGTCCAAGCACTGTTCAAGCCTAACTAACACAAGCCCAGCTTCTTGGATTGCTTTCCCTCTCATCTAGAAGTCACTTTGGATAAAAGCATCTCAGGAATGAAATGTAAATATGACTAAAATACCAAACATCCCAAGGTAAGGCCAATCATGGCTTTCAAACACACCACGAAATAACTTCAGAGCAGTTATCATTTAGACAGCAAACAAGCATGCTCGGAATCCACTTTAATTTCTCCAACTTGGTCTTCAGAGTTTAATGGCACTCCATTTATCTGCATACCAATTTATTTGGCTTGTCTCACAGGGGCCCACTTAAAGGTTTTATGTAGAACAATGTACCTACTTCAGAAAGTGGTGATCTAAAAGCTTGCTCTGTTACACATTCTAGAAGGAAGATTTTTTTCTGTTAGTGCAGTATAAAGGTATAAACTACTTTGGTGCTCAGGAATTAATGATGATGCAGTTGTTACCATCCTGAAACTGTCCTATATAAACTTCTCATGCCGCGGTTTACCCTCTGTTACACAACAAGTATTGTTTAACAGTAACATGTTTAAATTTCATATGGCTTATGTACTTATTCTTTTAAAAGGTTTTAGTTTTACATTTTATTTTGTTCCAGTGATCACTTACAATATAGCAGTTGTAAATGATTATTTCCACTCCAAAAACCAAAAAGTTTACTCATGCAGGCAATTGGGACAGAAAAAGCTTGGAAAAGATTCCAATTATCAACAAAGAGTAATTTGTTTTCTCGACACCATGACTGTAGCCGTTAATTTAGTTCAAAAAGTCTACCGAACCTTTCAATTCCTCGCTGGGAAGAGGTCCTGACACTAAGATCCTCATCGATCCTGAAGTCCCTCTTTAAGATCTCAGGTTGCCTCAACCTGGTGTGGGGGAACAACAGCTCCGAAGTTCTCTTTCTGGATCGTGGGTCCCTGCGCAGCGACATCAAGAACATAAGCACCAGGAAAACAGCGAGTGTGTATCTCCAAGAATCACGGTATCGTGTTCCGTCTCGCAGAGAGGGCCGAAGCGGTTCTGAGTCGAGATCTCGTAGGCCAGTGGCGGCCGATGGTGGCCCTCGACTAAGATTTGTCTCGCATCTCCCGCTACTGCTGCATTCAAGGTCAGTGGTGCCCCTGCGCTGGAGTGAACGATACCTGTGCGGGACATGTTCTAAGTGCGCTGGGCCTGGGCAGAGAAGGTGGTGGGAGTATTAAATTCCAAATTCTAAATTTACCTGGGAGTCCACCCAGGATGATTCCAGCGCCGCTTTCCACTCTTGCAGCTGGAACTACTTTACATTTGAGTCGTGGATTTGTGTCTCCACAACCTCCAGCTTCAGCTCCAACTCCACCATGTGCAACTCGAACGAGTCCTCACCTGTGCACAAAGGCAGACACACAAACCGACATAGTGCTTATAATGGCGAAGAGAGTCGAGAAACTGAGTACGGCAATGCTACACAAGTGGTAGTCGGGCTAACGTGCTACAGGCACAACAAGCCAGGAACACAAAAAACAATAGTTTAGGATTATATAAGGGGAAAAATATTTAACACCATGTATTCGCTTCAAAGTAGCAAGGAGCGCCATGCGTATCTGAAAATGTTGTGTGGTAAAAAGTAAGATGTTGCACATGTAGTGAAGTAAAAGTTTTCCAAAATAAGATACTCTAATAAAGTAGATCAACTTGAAAAAATTACTTCCTCAGAGTCAGTGGTGGACTAGATACACAAACCATGTACTAGATTTAACAGTTTTTTTCAAGTTAAGGTGCTCACTTTAAACTTTTCTCTTGAGTATGTGCCTATAAATCTACTTAAGTATCCAAAGTACTATGATTTATTACAGCTATAATGTTCCTATTATCATTTTTATCACAAGTAGTAGATACCATCAAGTGGCAAGTAAAACAAGTTCAAACCGATTGGTGGATTGCTGCGTGTTTGACCAGTTTTTATCCTTATAAATAAAAAGGAACGACTGATTTTGCAAAATGTAGTTGAATAAAAAGTAAAGATATTCCACTTTGAAATGTAGTGAAGTTACAGTAAAACTTTTCCTTAAAGGAAAAAGCTACTTATGTGCAGTAACAAATTTCATTTACTTTGTTACTGTCCACCGCTGCTTACAGTTCTTCCACACACACTTGGGAGTAATGTAATGTAGCCAATCCATCAAACAACAATCATCAAATGTACCCAGACCCTCTTCATTACCTGGATAATTGAGGCTTCTTGAGACCACAACTTTTAACTATGTGTGTGCTCTTTATTCAATTAAATCAATCTTATCCAGCCTTGATCCAGACTGGTGGAAAACTTGATTCGAGTTACCAACTTGTCCATCTTTGAGACATACAGTATAACTCCCTCATAGACCAAACCACACACACACACACACACACACACACACACACACACACACACACACACACACACACACACACACACGTCTTTAAATATATATACAATGTTATATATACACAATGTATGTTTTATTTGTAAAAAAAAAAATATATATATATATATTGGAAAAATATACAGAATTCTGCTTGCTAATCTAACATGCTAAGTAGTATAGATTCTACATAATACTTTTAACTCTGCACTTTATGATTTGTGTTACTTCTGCCTCTACTGTTGAAAATAAAGTTGTCAGTATAGTTGCAGATTCAGCAAGAGGCTGTATCCATGATTACAGTTCAGAATAACTCGAATATTTAAGAGTAAATTGAATCCTTTCTTCTCATTATACACTGAAGAGAACAATGATAAAAAAAAATCTTTAGTCCTTAATTTTTTTCCTGCTGTCTGGTGTGCATTTCAGATTTCCATACACTCTGTTTTGTAAAGTAGGGAAAGTGGGAGGATGTGGTGTGAATTTAGTCAACAAGCCAAAAACAAGATAAAAACATTTTAGTTGATCAGATACTGCAGAAATTCTCTGGAAGTGAGTCTCTGGAGATCTAGAGAAGTTACAATACAACGCCGAGAGTTCACCTTCTTCACATTTCAGGTACGTTTCAATATTTTTATTTATATATTGACATGTATTTATATAAAAAATAACAATTCTTTAAACTTATTATTCAATAAAATACTAGAAGATTAAAACACAACAATTATAATAAAGAAATACTATTTATAATCAATAATGAATGTATTATCTTTGCGAGTCACTACACAGTAAAATAAAGCAATGTTCCTTGTGGACCAAAATATGATATAAAACTACAACCAAAACTACATAGAACAAAATGAGTACATTTAGTGCACAGCTGCAGACAGTAATCGCCAAAAACCAGACCGGTGGGTAGAGTGAAGAACAGGACAGTGCCAGGCAGTACATAGTGCAAGTGAAGTATAAACATATTACAATACTATAATAAATACTGTATATATAAACATGACATGTGGGGTAGCAGCAAATAACTTAAAATATCTTTAGCAGCAAGTTAAGACAGAATGTCCAAAAACGCATGGGAAAGAAAATATTTCCAATAACAACACAAAAAAATTAGCTAAAACACTGCATAATGATGACCTGAACGCTGTTATTTAAATACAAATTAAAATGTAAATAAATACTTAAGTGTAATAAATAGATTAATATTAGATTAGCATTGATGGATATATATATATATATATATATATATGTGTACATATATGAATATATATATTTAAGACAATCTTTAAAACAAGTCTGTTGTGCAAAGCGCTATAGAAAAAAAAAGAAGGAAATTAACAAAATGAACAGATTCTACTTGACAGTTAATCTGCTCATTGTATATATATATATACAATGAACTCTGAATCTGGTTATTTAAATCTGAACTAAATTTTGTCCACTTTTTAGTGGACAAACAAAAGACGTCATGAGCAGACTATGGGGACTAAAAGTAATGATGCAGATGCTAAATTTGGAGAAAGGATTTTTTGCTGGATTTTTTAGGTTTACTGTTAAGTAGAATCTGTTCATTTTGTTAATTTTTTTTTTCTTTTTCACGACGAAAATTGTCTCAAAGCAGCTTTACAGGATTTAAGAGTTAAGGTTCATGAATATAACATTTCTTTTCCATACTGCTGATCTTACTCGAGTTTACATGGTGGTCTGGGAACTGTCCCAAGGAAGTTGGGGTACAAGTTTGGGTACAAGAAAATCCTGGAAATGGTAGCAATCAAACACATACACACACATACAATCTGGAAGTGTAAGTCAACACATCTTTACAGCATTCCAGAATACTTGGAGAAAATTCCAGATAGAGATGGGATTTGTACCTGCAATTCCAAATTTTACTGTGTTCTCCTGGTTACCTCCTACTTCCAAAAAAACACATGCTATACTGCATTTAACATACGATTATTTGCTCCTAGAGATGCATGTGTGTGTACAAAAGAAACGGAAATAACCAGGAAAAAGAACTTCATTAACAATATTCTAAATGTTTCCAATACAAATACCATTACAAACTATTAGCCATTCAGATTATTTCCAGATGGAGGTGGTAACTCAGTGGTTGAGTAATTGGACTTTGGATTGGAAGGTCACAAGTTCAAATCCCACCACCAATGAGTTGCCACTGCTGGGCCCTTCAGTAAGGACCTTAACCCTCCACTGGTAAGGGCATCTGCCAAATGCCATAAATGTAAATGCATTGTAAAGTCAGCATTAAATTTGAATCATCAAACTAAAGAAAGCCATTGTAGAAACTTAGTGCTCAGTACCATCCTAATGGTGTGCAGAAGACTCCGACATGTGATCTACAAGCTTCCAAAATGTCTTCTAATGGTATTTACACATGCTGCAATCAATAAATGGTAACAAATTGCCCCTAGTGACCCACAATGATCATTAAAACAATACAATTGACTTTACCATTAAATCAGCACAAATACATTTTCCAACCATAGAGTATATGAACATGGTTTCCACTACAAATACCATTACAGACTATCAGCCATTCAAATTATTGCCAGATGTTTTGCTTTGCGTAGTGTCAACCTCGTTTGTGAATGTCATTAAATCAGAATCCTAATGGTGTCCAGAAGACTCCAGCACATCCTGAAATTAATAAAAGGTAAGAAATTACCAATAGAGATCCACAGGGATCATTAGGAGCAATACAACTGATTTTATAACCATAAAACCAGGACACATTCTTGTATATGAACATAGTTTTCACTACAAAATACCATTAAAAACTACTGTATCAGCCTTTCAGATTATTACCAGATGTTTTGTGTAGCGTGTTTGCAAACGCCATTAAATCAAAACTGATCAAACCAAACAAATTATTGTAGAAACTTATTTCTTATTGTCCCGATGTCCCTAATGATATTTACACATCCTGAAATCACCAAAAGGTAACAAATTACCAAATTACTTACTATACCAGACCCACATGGATCATTAAAACCATTATAGACTTCTTTTACAGCCATAAAACGAGGACAATTTTTATTTTTAATTTTTATATTTTTTTCCAGAGAGTATATGAACAGGCATTGAATATCTTGAGACACACTTTTCCATACTTTTCAGTCTCACCTTTTTCTTGAAAGAGGCGGGGCTCTAGATGGAGCTCCGGCTGGATGACTATGATGTCACATCGATCCTAGTGTTCTGATTGGTTCATAATTTGAATATTCAGATCCAGATCGATGTGATTGGATGGAAATGGTGGAGCTTCTCCAAACAGCAAAAAAAAGAATCAGTAGGTGAGATGCAGAAAAGCTGAAAGCGTTTGGGAGCACAGCACACGGCTTTAACCCGAGTGAGATGCGAATGTGGAGAGGGGGTTAGTTTAGAGAGGGTTAGTTTAAAAAGGCATTTGCGCGCAGGGGTGAAGCAGTGAGGACAAGGAGCAGGGAGACTGAGCTGATGCGTTAGAAAGCTCCACTGATGCATCGCGCTCAACGATCCTAAACAAGTTTTTTCGTGGTTTTATTTTTTTGCAGCCCCCCCAGAAAAATCCATTAAAACCCCCCGAGCATATCAACTTGTCCCGATCCGCTGTGATGGCTTCAATCCTCGGCGGCAGCAGCGGCGGCGGTGCGGGAAGCGGCCAGATCAGGTGCAAGTTTAAACGCAGAAGGAGGAGAAGATCCAAGCGCAAAGGTAAAATCTAATTTTTTCTTCATTTATTATATCTTTTTTTTTCTCACCTTTCCTAAAGCTATAGGTCATTCGCACTATTGTCATTCATTTAGAGCAGGAGTTCATCCAAGCATTCCGCTCCCACAATCCTGGCATATTATCAGTATCTTTTTATTTGTTTTAATATAATGAATTTAGTCGTTTATTATTTTCTTAAGTGTATATGTGTGTATATGTGTGCGCGCACGCGTGTGTGTGAGTGTGTGTTCTGTGCCGGTGCGATGGTGTCCTGCGCGCAACGCATCCATGCTCTTCTGCTTTATTCCCTTTTCCTTTCTATCTTTTATACCCACTTTTTTTTTATTTTAAACCCAAAAAACGACCACCTTTTATTGAGATTGAGTTTTCTGTATTCCTTTTGTGCACCGAAACATCGAAGGAGACATCAGGCGTTTTTAGGTCCAGATGCGCAAGACGCACTGTGCGTAATTTCGCATCTCGGTGCGTAATGTGTCCGCCCTCATGCTCCTTTTATTCCCATTATGTCTCTTTCATCCTTTATAATCGCTTATACGACTCTGTCATATCACACTGCCACACCAAACTACCCATGCCCAGTTTAAACAGGGGACAGGGGTCGTGTCCTGCATCACCAGTAGTCTGTTTCCATTGTCCCCTGTAACGTGTTGCTGTTAGAGAGCAGTTTTTAGATTGGAGATCACATTAGGGCTCATTAGGATGTCTGAGACTGTAAGGTCAAACATGTCCAAGGCAAGGACTTCTTATTGCTGAGCTTCTCTAGGATATCAGAAAGCAACTTTTCGTAGGCGTGTTATCGATATACTGCAGGTTATGGAAATAAAAGCATGTGGACGTGCACATCTTATAGTTCTTAAGTATAGTATGCATAGGTTGATTATTTTTAAATGGATTTGGAAAAAACTTTTTTTTTTAACAATGTCATTTTATATATATTTTTTTGTTATTATTACTACTATTATTACTTCTCGGCAATCAATGCATTCGACAGATAACCAAACAAAAACACCAAACTTGTTGCACGGCATTGCAGAATGCTCTTTTTTTCACCCCTCCGTTATCTGTCCACTTTGCTTGCCACCTTGTTGCGTGATCACCTCGGAAATTTCATCACAAGCGCTGAGGAGTAAACGAAGCCCAGGCTCGAGGTGAGTGACGGCAGCCGTTGTGCTTCTTCAGCTCTCTGCGGTGGCAGTGGTAATAAACGAGGGCGTCTGGGTATCAGGGACACTTCTGCGTTCACCGTGACAGGTGTGTGTGTGTGTGTGTGTGTGTGTGTGTGTGTGTGTGTGTGTGTGTGTGTGTGTGAGACAGTTGCTTATCGCCCATTGTGACAGACCCTTGGGGCTGATAACGTGTTGGTGATCAGACCTCCTGCTCCCAGACACACCACCTCTGTATCTCCTTCACATTGACTGGCAGGAGTGTGTTCACTGCACTTATTTTCTCTGTTTGCATTTTTATCGGCTTTTTTTATTTTCCAAGAAAATGGGAATAGAATTTGATCTCGATTGTGTTTTGGGGCACACCATCAATACTCTGCTTCACTGTTTGTTTCAATTGTAATACACATTCTTTTTTCTTCATACACACACTTCCAAGCAGGAAATGTTTAATGATTCACTTACATTTGTGTGTCACATGTCAGCGGATGTGTCGGGTGTATAAATAAAAAACAAACCCAAACGTTTGAAAAAAGCGAATGGGATGAAAAAGCATGCTGTCAGTTGAACCTATTATTATTATTATTATTATTATTATTATTATTAGCCTTAATATTATTAGCCTTAATATTATTATTATTATTATAAATATTATTTATCCTAAGGCTGTTCTTGTAACCCCTGATATTAATAACCTGTGTAATTGAGAGAAGAACGATAAGTGCAGTGCTGAGTCAAATGTATTTACATAATGGAAGCGACAAGAATGGTCACAGAGCATTAGGCATTGCATATGAACATTGTGCATGTGTGTGTGTGTGTGTGTGTGTGTGTGTGTGTGTGTGTGTGTGTGTGCGCCAATTTTCCAGCTAAGCTGATGAGCTCTGATGATGACCGTTTCCGGCGTACTTTACACTCTGTGATTCCAAAAACGGCAAAATTCAAAGTTTTCACATTATGAAATTTTCCTCTTCCTTCCTTTTTTCCATCCTGCTTTTCTTCAGTCATTCATTCATTCAATAACTAAACACACACTTCTCCCGATCCCCATTTTTTTTCTGACATCTTAGTTTAAAAAAAAACACCACTCAGCATTTTTTTTATCACTCCGTTACATGACATTATCACTGCGATTCAGATTCCTATCGGAACCATAGCAAGCGCGCGAGACGGCGATGCAATTAATTCCACAAAGCCGTGTGACGTCAGCGCTTTTGTTTTAACCCCCGCCCCCCTCGCTCTAATCTGCCATAATGAAGATGGAAGGGATAAATCTAAGTGCTATTATAATAAACTTTAGGCTTTCCCAGAGCTGAATCAATTGCGTTTACAGTCCTGTGTGGCTGATGTTTTGTTGTGTTTTTTTTCTTTGGATTATTCCGACACTGTGCACTTTAATGCATTCGATGCCTAAACAAATCCCACAGATTAGAGCGACGTTACAATCTACAGTACGCAAACCCGAATCAGATGTAAGCACATTTATTTCTACCTGATTGGAAGTGCAAGCGGTAAAAGTATAATCATAGTGCAAATAGTATAATGTACATAAAATCTAACTTGACATCACACCTTTCAGTGGAGTCTGCACGGGTCTATCAGGACAGATTACCGGAGCTTAAATCATCAGGCAAAGAGGTACATGTAGGACGTCTGCTCTTTACCTTTACATAATTCACCGCTGTTTATTACGCTGCATAAACATGACTTACACTCCTACATGGCTATGAGGATATATCAGAAATTACAATTTAGATTTTCCAGAAATCAGAAATACAAAATAATTCAATATATTTAAGTCACTGTTATACAACATGGACAAAAAAAAGCATGATTTTGATGTAGTGCATTTATTCAATACTCCAGATTGCAGTACAAATGACTAGGAATAAAAGTCCAGTCACATAAAACAGCAGGAGGACTATGAAAAAAATCTACAAAGCTGTTGAACCTGTGTCATGTCACGGTTTTAATATGCCCTCATGCTAATTCGTCAACAGTTTTGTCCTTGATCATGTCCACAAAACATCCACAAAGCTCACAAACTAAATACTATATGTTTCCACGAGTGTTTCTTCACCCACCTGGCCGTGTAACTGGAATAAAATTGCTCCGATCTGAAGCTTCTCATGGCAGATGTGCCCAGAACTCACCCTTGTGCTTCGTCCACGTCTGACGGCATGTCAGCTGACCTCCGGAGCGAATAATGTATACACGCCGGACCGCTCGCTCGTTCGCGGACTTGCTGCACACATGATGAAATGCCATGCTCCTGTTGTTCTCCGGTTCTCCGGTTCTGGAGTTCAGAACGAATGTGGATCCTGGAGGGTTTGTGCCAACCGTCAATTTCAGACCGTAATGAGTCATTAAAAATCGAGTGTCGATTTAGAGCACAAAGTTTTTGTTTGTTTGTTTGTTTGTTTTTAATTAAAGGACTAATTAGGCAATTTGGTGAGCATTTCCTAGGAATCACACGGTCACAAGGTAGGTCACATGGTCACTTCTTTTTAATAATGGTATACATAATATTTAAACTCCAGCTTGACGTTTTCTGTGGTCTTCACTACGTATGGATTTATTTCATCACAATTATTTCTGTATATGTTCTAAACTAATGTATTTGTTGACAGCTTTGGCACGAGCATTTACATGAATACAAATCAAACCTGGAGATACTTTAGACACGTTGATCATTTTGATCTGATAGAAACAAAATGACGAATCTTAGCTCAAAGATGTCATTTTGCGAAGATTTTTACCACACACGAAGATGGAGGTCAAGGTCAGTCATTTGTCTGACATCGCAGTGATGGTTGAAGACCTGACCGGAGCATGAAGGATTGTAAAGCTGCGCTTGATTTCTTTGTATTGATGTGCTGTGCTGGTTAGACCGGTCATATACACCTTTCTCTGTATGTGAGAGAGAGTGTGTGTGTGTGTGTGTGTGTGTTGGCTTGTAGTCTCATTGGAGATGCTGTCTCCGCTTTCTCGGCGTGTCTCTGTTTCTGAATCAGTTCTGCATCTCAGTAAGACGCAAGAAAGAACGAACTTGCTTCGCTGCTACATTTTCACTATTGTCACCGTTTCTACGTGTTCCATATAAACAGAATTCATCTGTGTGTTTTTCTAATATCCCAGCTAATACTAGATCTATTTTACAGCAAAAGGCAAAGAAATACAGATATACTTACATTTAATTTTTGGAAAAGGCTGTCTATTTGTGTCCTTTGTTGATAAGGAGGCTTTTTGTGCGAGGTGCCGCTGGCATTTAAAAGGTTAATGAAGGTCATCAGCAGCACCAGCTGCAGCTGCAGCGTCGACTTTTGCAGCCACTTCCCTGATTAACTGTGAAATCCTCCTCGATTTAGGACACGGCGTCCTCCTCTGGACGTTTGTCCAGGGAGGTAAAAAAAAAAATGCTTATTAACATTGAATAGTTGCTGTTCCCTATGGAGAACTGGCTGATAAAATGACCAAGGAAGGAAAGAGCACAACTTTATAAATTAGCATAATTAGTCATTATCTCTTAATAGGCCCCTTTGGCTTTTTAAAGACATGGCTGCTGGATTTTTGTGAAAGTTTAGTGAGGAAAAACGTCTCAATAACACAAAGGAAATCATCAGATTGGGGTTTGACCAGAGGGAAAAAGAACCGAGGGCCTTCTCACAAATAACAAATAAGTTAGCTAAAAATGATAAAATTATTTGCTAACTTATTTGTTATTTGTGAGAAGGCCCTCGGTTCTTTTTCCCTCTGGTCAAACCCCAATCTGATGATTTCCTTTGTGTTATTGAGCTTTATCTTTAAACCCTTTATTTAAAAATTCATCCTTATATGTTGTTCCGATTTATTCTGAGATTCTAATCAATTTACCTCATGAGCTTAACATCTTTATTTTCCGTGTTTTAAAAGCACTAGCATAAAGAAAGTTAGCTTCCCAGCTTGCTTAGCATTCTTAGTCCATGTTGATCAACAGCGTAATAGCGTTAGCATCCGTGAAAGGCCGTCTGACCTTGTACACACACAGAGTGAGCATTTATAGAACCCGAATCTTGAAAGCAGAAACTGGCACTGTACTGCATTGTGAGACACAAATCAATTAACAAAGCTTATGAGCTAGCACTGACATGACACAATGAAATAAGGCTAATTCTGCGACACATTCTGTCCACGGGGTGCGGGGGGTGATTTGGTGACACAATTCTTTGAAGGATGTGTGTAATTACGGCGAGCTAACACTCTATATATGATCCCATATACAGGAAAAATGAAGATGACAAAGAATCGCATTCCATAATAAAGCATATATATGTAGCCTTTTTTTGCCTGTATAACATCTTTTATATCTACTGATAATTTTTTGGATTGTGTTTTTTAATATATATGTGTATGTATTATATATTATATAATACACAGTCACACAACCTTACACACCACTCTTGGGGCCCTTGAGCAAGGCTCTTAACCCTTTGTGCTCTAGGGCCACTGTATCAAGGTATCATTGGTACCTTTTTTATCTGTTCTAAATGTATCTTAAATTAATACTTTTCAAGTTTTTAAAACTCTAATCAGCATGGCCATGAGCAAATATGGATGCAAATGTTTTAAACTAATTATGGTGTTTTAAATGACGTAAATCATCAAACTGACCTTTTGCTATGTTTCCACACGGACTGTTTTAATTGCCGGATGCGTGCATCATGACGGATTTTGGTGCTGATTTGAGACATGGCGCATCAGTAAAACAAATGTTGATTGAAACAATGTTGCGGTGGTTTATTATTTTTTATATCTGAATAAAGAAAGGACATTGTGAATAATTGTGTGCTGCGTTAAAGGTTTTAATTTCGCCTCTTTTATATTTATTTATTGATTTTTTTATTTATTAAAAAGGTCAAACAGAAATGCGCAATGCATCAATCGCGTGTTAATACAAATTAGTAAATCACATTTAGTTGTTGCAATAATTGAAAATATTTCAGTAATCTCAGTAATTTCCTGGCTAACATTGCGCTGAAATAGAATCGTATGCTAGCACAGCAGCCGGTTGGTGAAATATGTGTACTATGCATTCATACATTTTTAAATAAAAACCAAACCAAACCAAACAATGATTCATCTCCGAGTGAAGCCATATTTCTTTGGCAGACTGTTTTGACACCTTATGATCCGGCGTCATATTTCTCCAGCATGAGCTGTTAATTCCTAATGATTATTAACCATCTTGTCCTTGTTTTATAACAAATCCGGCCTGCAGGCAGAGAATCAAGACATCTGTTTAGCTACAGCGCTTTCTCCAGGTACTCTTGATGTTTTATTTTATTTTTTTCATCTTTATCTTAATAGGCAGTGCCGAGAGACTGCTTAACGCAGCTGACTGTATCTCTGCTCGCTGCTGTGTGTGTGTGTGTGTGTGTATGAAACGATGGTGTTATTTAAACATGACTCAGTGTGTAAGAGAAGCGTTAGCTCAGCGCGTTGCTGGCAGGATGTGCCCTGAGAGAGATTTGGTTTGTAGATGATTATGGCTGTTTGAGTAGATTAGGTATTTTGCAGTAGTTTAGGTTCATCACTCCTCTGACGACGAACATTAAATAACTCTTTTTTCTTCACTCTCTCTCTCTCTCTCTCTCTCTCTCTCTTTTTCCTCTCCTTATGCCCTCTAGTAAATCCCTGCTCATCCATTGATTCTCCCAGCTCCTCCAGGCTGTGAGTGTGTGTGTGTGTTTGAGTGTGTGTGTGTGCACACGAGGCTTATTGAGCAAATCCTTTATAAGGTGTTTAAACCAATCTTTGTCTGTATTAGCTTTGTGTCTGATCCGATGCAAAGTAATGAACGTTTTATTGACTCGGGGCGTCTCTTCGAATTTTATAGCAGTGCCATTGTGGCATTTATTTAAAATTCTCACTAGTTTGCCATGTATCAATTTTATTTGAGAAAAAAAAAATCATTTCCGAAGCCTGTTGACAGAAGATTTAATTGTCCATTTGTATGCTTTTATTTTTGTGCCGTACAGAAAATAAAAAAATGTGTATGATTTGAAAGACTGAAACGTTTCTTCTCGTCATGTCACAGCCCAAATCGGTGTCCCTTTGTCTCAATGTCCCCTGTGTCACACTTGATTTCTTAGAATGCACCACAACTACAAATATGTCCACCACGGACGTCTTCTGAGTCTCTTCCCACTTATACTATGCACTAAAAGTGTGTACTCTGTCTAGGAATAAAAAGTACACACATTTGAGTATGTAGCAAAAACGTATTCAAGAACTCGAACACTTTATACTATCATGTAACAGAACACAATGTTGTTGCCTGGCTACACACCATGGCATATGAATGATCTTCTCATTGCTGCTTCTCAGCTTTTCTTCATTCACTGCAGTGATTAGAGGATCGGATCATTTTAGTGACTTCTTTAAATCTCGTTCTTTAAAATCAATTACGTTATTACATTTATAATAATGATAAAATATATTTTGCTTCCGTGTCATGAGTTCTATTGTCATGTGACTTCCATAATTTTTGTAATAATAATGTCAAGATTCAGATCCGATCTATTTCATTGTGTAGCATCTATTGTCAAGTCACGTGATAAAAGAATGAACGACTTTGACTAAAAGAGTCGGGATGTGAACTAAATTCTGTTTCATAACCCACGAAGATTTTGTGATGCTTTGTTCGTGCGCGTCCAGTAGAAAATCACAAAAAGGACTTAAAATGAAAGAATCGTTTAGAACGACCCACCGTTACATTTCTACCCTTTTAGATTAGATTAGATTCAACTTTGTCATTGTGCAAGGTACAGGTATACAGCCATGAAATGCAGTTAGCCCCTAACCAGAATTGCATAAGTGACCTAATTTACAATAAATAGCAGTATGATAAATAGTGTATGAGGTCCACAAATACAGGGGTGAGTGGTGCAGTAGGGAATAATATATGGTATATACAGTAATATACAATATACTGTGCAGTGATTTTACACCATAGCCATCCATTTTGCAAGTCACTTCAAAACGTCACTTGGTGCTGAAAATTGAGGTTCTGTAATTCAAATACTAAATTTCGCATCATTCACTCCTTTGTCATGTTTTCCAGTTGAATTCTTTGTAGCGAAATTCCTCCATTGAGACATTGAGAGCAGTACAAGTTGGACCAATGGACACAATTTTATTCTTTGAAAATCTTACATTATCCTGAGTACTTTTAGGATACTTGTTAGGATTTCAACAATTGGTACACATTCATTCTAATCTCAGATGCTATATATTAGGATAGATAGCATTAGTGAATTAGGATGCAGCACTGGACAGTTGAACATTTAATGTTTGTTGTATAGTTGTAGATATTTTTATATACCGTAATTTCCGGACTATTAAGCGCACCCAAATTTGACAAAGATGCTTATTTTGAACATAAATAAGCCGCACCTGTCTATAAGCCGCAGTGTGTCTACACTGAAACTAATAAACTTTACACAGGCTTTAATGAAAGACAGTGTCTGTTACACGGCTTGTATCTAAACAGTAGACTACCAAGAAAGTCATTGTTCACTGTCTTCCTCCTTCCTTTCACAACTATTTCTCTCTGGAGTTTTTCTTGTGGCATCGTCGTGCGTTTAAAAATCACCATCTGTGAATTTTTTCTCCCGATGCCGTGCAGCTCAGAACACAGGTGAAGTGTGTGTTTTCATGCCCGGTTGTTTTCAGCGTGACGAATGATTCTCATTTCCTGTAGACAGTCCGAGTGAGCGGCAGGTCAAATGTCATCCATATTTATGATGTGGTGCGGCCCGATTCAGTGGGAGCGCATCTGATTTAATATACAGAGTTTCATTGGTTAACCTGAACACGTTTGGCAATTTAATTGGTTTAATGTTATGGGGCTCAATTTTTTGGCTTGAAGCTTGTGAAACTGGGAAAAACCCAGAAAAAATCCATAAATTAGGCTGTGTTTAAGCCAAGGGGTTCAAAGAGTGGTAAAAAAGTAGCGGCTTATAGTCCGGAAAATACGGTACTGTACTGTAAAGTATCTGTGCTGCTCTGTTCTAACGTATTCAGCCTGCTTGCCTGCATTTACGCTGGTATTTGTGGTTTGAAATCTTGTTTAGAAATGATCTGGCCTTCCGCCTGTTTGTGGCTACAATTGTGCCTAGATGGTTTGAATCTGATTAAAGCATTTCTGCAGCTGTGCCGCTTCTTTACATGCAGCACAACTTGAAGGAATCTGGTGTTTTAATCTCATTAACTGAATGGCACTAATACACTGATAGTCTAAAATATGGTGCTTTGAAAGTCAAGAACATTCTGATGGTTCCTGTTTTCTCAAGTGTGTTAGAATGTCTGGGGCAGAAATACAACTTTGTGACATTATTATTGTAACTGTCAGGTCAATAACTGGAAACCCCTCTGATGTTGTCAGAGTTTTGTAAGAGACATGGATAAATCTGATAATTTAACCAGAAAGGAAAGGTTTTTGACAAAAACATATGCCTGTGGTTTGTAAATTATCTCATCAATATCCCATCTTCCTCATGGACTCCCACCAGCCCACATGATCCTGCTCTGGTTAGTCGAACACCTAAGTACACACAATTGATCACAATAGACAAACACAAACAGCAGAAATATCACAGACCTCCAGTGCCTTGTTCTTCATATTCTTGTACCTGCACTCGATTTCGTCTTGACAAAAATCTGAAAAGATTCTGTATTTCTTAATAAATGAATGAATTGATTTATCTTTAGCTTTAAAAAGGCAAGATTAAACACATACTGGTGACTTAACGACTATTTCCATCTCCTTTAAGGGATAAGAGGAACTAACTTGTTTCCTGAACATTCCACAGCATTCAATGCAACTGAAGACGACTGATCGTCGTAGTTCTTCTTTAATGGACACTTTTTACAGGAAACAATCCAATCTAGATAGTTAATGTTATCTTTACTTTGTGGCAAGCTACACCGCATTGCATCACATCACACCACATTTACACATTCCAGGTTTGATGCTCTTAATGTTCTTTATAAAGAGCTGGAGGATGTGGGAGACCTGAGAGACTTCATCAACATGCTTAAAGTAAGCTATAGAAAGCAACAATGTATGTGTGTGTGTGTGTGTGTGTGTGTGTGTGTGTGTGTGTGTGTGTGTGTGTGTGTGTGTGTGTGTGTGTGGGTGAAGGGGCGTGTATAGAGGGCGCTTGACTGAAATTTTGTGCCCATTCAAAAACCATATCAAAGCTAGCACAAGGAAATGAACCTGCCAAGCTGAAAACTGCATAATATTGCAGCATGTAAGACATTTTTCCTCTTTTTTTTTCAATAGCAATAACAGAGAATATTAACCCAGCAGTCATTTCATGAGTCACTGACCAACATTTCATACCATTGTTGTGTTTTTAATGTCTCTCTCTCAATGACTCTGAGCGTATTTGCAAAAACAAATCTGGGAAAAGTGAACATTTAGCTAGTGATTACAGTAGTGAATATTTGGCAACCCGCACTTTTTTTAACAGCATAATTGAGGGTTTTTTCCACTAACAATCTCAGGGGTTAATATTCTGATAAATTAATTTGCATTGGATTAGTTTGTACAGGATTGGACTGGATTTGAGGCTGCCATCATGATCATTTGCTTTGAATCATCTGATAAATCATTATATTTAAGTGTAATGATCAACAATAAATAATTATCAGTCACAGACGAGTCCAAAAGCGTTTTTACTGGACACTCTATGTATCATAGCATTTGGGTTTGTTTTCAAACTCCCAGCAACGCAGTAGGTTTACATCCAAAAAAAGTTTCATAACACTGCATTTAATAACTACATAAATTTCAGTAAATAGATAAACAGTTATAAATAACTTTCTTTTGAGGATTATAAGGTAAATGAGGCAGCTTGTCGCTGAGAAAGGGCCAAACATAATACTGTTTCCTGAAGATTTTTCTTCACCCAAGATAGATGGATGGATAAATGGATAGATGGATAGACTGATGGATGGACGTATGGAATTGGTGACCATTTAGGGATTTAGTACCAAGTTTTAAACAGTTGCTTTAGTTAACAATTAAATGTCTATTATATTTATTTATTTATTGTAATGGTGCAATTAAGTCCTATTAATAAATTATGTATGATGTATAGACAGGAATAATGTATCAGAAAAGCATACTGAAACACTTTACCTAAATATAATCATATATCAGCCTATTGCTCTAACAAGAGTTTACCAAGTTTCCTGGGCAAAAAATAAATAAATAAAAATATAGGGTCAGGGTTATATATGAAAATATATGGAGACATAGACCCAATACCTTTGGCAATATAGTGTGTGAGTGTATGTGTAAATATATATATATATATATATATATAATTCTTTAGTGTTTTATGTGCAAGAATTTCAAGAATTTCTCTTAAAAAAAGAAAATCCTGAAAATTCCACATATTGAGGGAGTGCATAAATAAATCATGAAAAGAATAAAGAAATATGTTAAAGTATGCTGAAATGAGTAGAACAGTTAAGTACATCATATCTTTAGAAATTTAATATTACATGTAAAACACACACATGCACACACACACACACACACACACACACACACACACACACGCATTACCCTTACAACTTTTTTCATTTTTTCATTTATTATATATATACATTTATGTAATCAATTTAATTTGTTTGACTGTAATTAAGTACTCAGTTTAATCAATATAATAAAAAGTGTATTCCATTAATTTCATTTATTCTGTTTTATTTTTACAAAATATAATTTAATATATTATTTAACCAAACAGGCATTTTATATCAATAAAAAAAAAAAGTAAACTCTTCATGTTCACAAAGTAAAATTAAACCAAACTGTGACTTTAAAACTGAGGTATCTACCCAATTTTGCCATTTTTGTCATTGTTTTAAATAATTGACATTGGCTGATTGTGCTGCAAATAGAAGAGTTAACAAAGTAAATATATAGCAAATATATTTATTTATATTATTTTATATTTATATTTTATATAGCATTTCTACCTGCCACGATTCGTGTCAGATTCGTGTCAGATTCGTGTCGCGCTCTTCAATCATGTTTGCTACATTGCAAAGACAAGAGCAAGAATGACAAATGTATTATACATTTTTTTTCCGCTAAGCTAATTAGCCAATTGGATTCTCTTTCTCGTCGATGAGCTCCGCTGCTGATTCGACACACAGAATCACCTGAGAAACAACTGATTCTGTGCGACTGGAGTCAATCGAGTCGGCTTGAGTATAACGTGTAGAGTGAAGAGAGAATGTAAATAATATTTGGAGAGAGAATGAGAGGACTTTTCTGCAACTGTAGAGTTTGGAGTGTTTAACCAGCGGTAGTTTAGGCTAAAGGTAGTGACGGGAACCAAAATCTGCTAAAAGGTGCACTGATTGGAGAGCTGCGTGTTGTTCAATAAATGTTTAATTTTCTGTATCGCGTGTTATTAGTAAAATACAATTATTTAATAAAAGGGGGAAAAAAAACGACTAAACAAATCGGGCAAAAAAATCTACATTGTATATCAGCCAATCGGCCAGAGAAAAACTCATACCGGTGAAAATATATTATTTATATAAGCCAAATTCTATATATTTATAATTGCAACCTATAAGACTAATTCTGAGCGTCATTTCAACACAATCAGTCCTTCTATGGCTTGTTGATTAAGGTGTTAAATGTTAGTCTTATTGTTGTTTCCTGATTTGTTTTCCGTAGACATTTTCACTGTACCGTCTACCTCGTTCTCGTCTCATGGCACGAGATCTTTCTGAGTGAGTCTGTATAGAAAAAAACACACACCCAGACAATACCCCCAAAAATCCTTTTTTTGTGTATATATATATATATATATATATATATATAATTGCAACCTATAAGACTAATTCTGAGCGTCATAAAACTGAGCATCATTTCAACACAATCAGTCCTTCCATGGCTTGTTGATTTAGGTGTTGAATGTTAGTCTTATTAGTGTTTCCTGATTTGTTTTCCGTAAACATTTTCACTGTACCGTCTACCTCGTTCTCGTCTCATGGCACGAGATCTTTTCTTTTCCTTCCCCAGTCGTCAGATCGGTCTCCTGGAGAAACGGCGGGGTGTGAGGCTAAGATGTGTGACAAACCTAATGATGTGTTCCAGAAATTTCCAGTCCCTCGCTAATGGCATAAAAACACAGACACAGCAGAATCTGTTCAGGGAAATGATCGAGTTCAGGCCAGAGACAGATGAGAAAGTCTTGTGTGTGTGTATGTATGTATGTGTGTGTGCGTGTGTGTGTGCGTGTGCGTGTCTGTGTGTGTGTGTGTGTGTGTGTGTGTGTGTGTGTGTGTGTGTGTGTGTGTGTGTCAGAATGTAGATAAAAATTGGAATGAGAACGGGAACGTTTGTCTCTTCTCATGGCAGAAGTGTGGATCAGTGACACTTTTGGATTCTTGCATACAATGTAATAGATGTCTCACATTTTTTAAGGATCATCTGAGAGAACTGTATAAGCCCCAAAATATTGTTTAAAATATAGTTCTTGGTTTTAAACCATTCTCTCGGCATCAGCACACACACACACACACACACACACACACATCAGAACACAATGATGAAGCCAGCAGCAGCTATTATCTTCTTGTCACCTTTTCCTTCTGTCCTCTTACCTGTCAAGAGACTGAAAGAAGAGAGAGAAAAAAAACCTTGCTAGTTAGGTAGGGATAGAATGATGTACAGAAATAGAGAGAGAGCAAGAGAGAGAAAGAGAGAGAGAGGGAATAACATACAGGAAGGTGGTACTTAACTTTCTGCTCTCTAATATATGTTTAACAGTTAGCCTGTACATAAAAAGGAAAAAGGCAGCAGTAAAAGCAGGCCAGGTGGATAGAAGTTTGCTTGAGGGAGACTTTGTGCACTGGAGTGGTTACTGGAGAAGGTATTTTTGTCCCTCTCATTACTCCATATTGAATGGGAAGCTTAGCGGGTGTTGTTGCCCACGCTGAAAACGAAAAGCGAAAGGAGCGCACGTGTAATGCGTGGCTCTTTATCGAGCTCAATGCGCTCCGACTCTGAGGAACACAAAGGAGCCTGCCAAGAGCAACGAGTGCACCGGGAATGTCTCACCTACCTGAGCTGAGCCCGACATGAAAGACCCTGGCAGGAGTTTGGGTCGAGAGAGATATAGAAGGCATGAGTGAGAGAGAGGGACTCGGAGGCAGATGGAGCTCCTAACATGACTAATCTATGTCTGCTTGTTGTTTAAGTGTCGTCGAGAAGGGCTTGTGACAGGAGCACAATTCACTCCCGTGGCTTGGGCTCTGATGATGTTTGTGTGCGTACCTCGCATCGCAGGCCTCTCGACAAGCCCGCAAATCTCGTGTGATTCACTGAGGCTTAAGCAGACATGATGTAAGTTTTGTAATATCCTTGTCTCTGCGTGAATGATGTCTTTAATTTTGTTGCATATTTCCCTTCAGTAGCAATCTCGCAGACTCTTAACATCTTTTCAAGCCCCCCCTTTCCCCAACTCCAATCTTGGATCTGAATGATCATTATGATTATAAGCTTGTCAGATGCTTCTAAATGCAAAATCATGATTTTTCACAAGTGCGAGATGGATGGCAGCTGGGAATATTAACGTGTGTTGGGTGAAAGCGAACCGGGAGACAGATTTTTGTGTTCATGCGAACGAAGATTCGGGGCCTCGCAAACGGCGGGAGTAAAAGCTGCAAGAACTAATGATCTATTACTTTTTTGTCTCAGTTTTCTCCCCATGTCTCTATCGGAGAAATTACGTTTGTGTCGTTCGTGCATTCGGGCTGAGACTCAACCACATGGATACTCCATTAAAACGAACCAGCACACGTAGGCAGATTGCTGTAGAAATTCAGCCACAGCTATACGGCTCAAACTAAACAAAACTCCTGTATCTAACCAACCATGATTTATTCTCGGCTTACATTTTTTTTTTCTCATTCCTTTTATCTCTCGATGGTGTCACAGGGCTGAGAGGCAGAGAGAAAGATCGCTATGCGGTGAATAACACGGTGTAAGTTGTCATTTCGCTGAAAGCTGAGAAGATAAATTGTCAGTAAACACAAGAGTGCTAGACCGTCAATATGTCCATCTGTAATGTACTGGATAAAACACAGGGGCGTGTGTGGTTATAGGAAAATAATCATAAAATAAATATAAAAATAAATATACAATATTGAAAAGTAATGCTTCACAAAAAACAGAGTGCAACTGCAATTAGAATAGAATTTATTTGTCACATATACATTAGAGCACAGTGAAATTTGTTCTTAGCATACACCAGCTTGCTCGGAAACTGGGGTCAGAGCACAGGGTCAGCCATGAAACGGCACCCCTGGAGCACACAGAGGGTTAAGGCCCTCGCTCAAGGGCCTAAGAGTGGCACCTTGGCGATACCGGGGCTCGAACCCCTGCCCCTTTTCGATCAGTAACCCAGCACCTTAACCACTGAGCTACCACTTCCAATTCAAAAATAAAGAAAAGAAAAAGAATGTAATGTGCAGTGTTCGTGTGTGTAAAGTGAGAGTGAATAATTGGGATCTGAATATAAGTTGCTTTTATTGTACAATTTACGAGTTCTTGCTAAAGTTTTTCTTTCACCACTGTATTTTCTCTATTTTATATAGAAAACAAAACTTGTCATGTTGCCCAAAATCTGGTAGTCATTCTGGTAGTAACCTTTTGTTACAAAAAGACTTCACCATAACAATGATAAAATTTAATATTTTGTCTAATTGGATTATTTACTTTCCAAATTTGAAATACAAACTAATGAGACATGTTTTTTTAATTTTTTTTTTTTATTGCATCACATTTCTGGATTGCTCCAGGACTTATTTCATGCATCTAAATATATGATATAAAAAAGCACTCTAGTGTCTATAAGCTTTTGAGCAATATACACTCTGGATGATGGAGAAAGCTTAAAGTGTCTTCTTTCCAAAGATACATATAAAAAAAGAATTGTCAGGAACTGTTACCATTTAAAGTTAGGTAGGACATTTTCAGCTGTCAGTTCCCAAAAGCAGGGGGATGCTCCATTCATTAAAGTTCCTCTAAATTAACATGATATATCATGTATATTAATGTCATAATATATTTTTTTTTATTAATTATCAGAAGAAATATTACATTAACCAAACTAATCTGACAAAATATAAAATTTTAGTAGTGATCTGTTTTTATAGACACATTTAATACACTCAATTATTCACAGCAATGCAGAATGAGTACATCAGTTTACTGAATTTGTACACATCATTTCCAAAAAATGGCCTGTTTTCAGTTCATCCTGAACATATAAGATGTATGTCAAGGATTCTGGATCAAAATGCAGAAAAAAAAGGGTGGAGGAAACCCATTTGGCGGTTTTTAGAAACATTGTCCTTGGTGAATTTAAGTTCGGGTGCATCTGCCCGGGTGCTTCCTGCTATAAATTTAAAGCAATCTCCAGGAACATGTCAGGGGAAACACCAATTGGCGCTCTGCTGAAAGACTAAAATGTAATATCATTAGGTCAGAGACTCCACAGCCAGGCAGGCGGCAGAATGGATTTATTGTCTCATTTTGACTCATTAGAGTTCCATAATGAAGAACCCAGTTCACCACCTGAAGAATTTCTCGCCGTGATTGAAGACATCCTGTCCGGCCCTGCCTCGGCTGCACCTACAAATTCTCCTGGTTTACAATCTCCCAACGAGCGAAAGATTGCAGTTTGATTCTTCATTGGCGGTACGTAGAGGGCCATGGGGCCTGCTGCCGGAATGGTAATTATCGTTCACTAAGCAGGTGTTGCGATTTATTGCTCCTTTATCACAATGCAGATTTGTGGCGCATTGGGCAATCCATTTTCAATTTGGTTCTCTGCCTGAGATAAATGAACAGATGTCCATTGATTTCCCCCCACTGCAGTCGCACGCCTTGTTTACACCTGACAGCCAGGACTTTATAGCCCAATGATTATTCGAAGTAAAACGCGTTATAATTAGCAATTTTTTAATTAGTCTGACAATTGGCAGGCCAGTCACTAAACCTCTAATTTTACATGTCTCGCAGACACCTCTCCTTTCTTCTTCAGTTGTCAACCTTCATTGAAGTGAGTCAGCCCAAACCATTGCACCGCTCTTGATCAGAAACTACGCCACCCTTGCCAAGAACCACTCATCATTTATCCCACTGCCCTTTGGACTTGGAGGTTTTTAACTCTGAGGGTTTTTTTATTTTTTTATTGAATCGCTAAACAATTCAGCCAAAGTGTTGTCTATTTTGACTTCATTTGCTGATTATTGTAGAATACACACATTTCCAAAAGTAGCTATTGCTTATTAAGGTTGACACATTACCACCTCTAGCCCATCTCTGTTTCTCGATTAATGTAGAAGTGGATCAGATTTCTGTCTACTGAAGCTGCTGTAATGTTGTTCTGTTCTCAAGTTATTTTGGTTTCTTCCTGTAACAGCACAAAGACCCTGAGTGCTTGTCACCTCCTTTTGTGTTTCTGATTTTATTTGACAAGATCACAAAGCTCCAAGCAGCTTTGCAGGACGCCACTCTCCAGCTGGTTATCAGACTATAAATATACATATATACGAGTGTTCTTGCCAGTCCTGGTGCACACTAATGAAAGGAGTCAAGTGGCGCATGGTGGTTCTGGTCCCACATGTGCCGCTGTCGCTGGTGATTTAATTGAGCCTCTGACTTTGGTCCTTTTGTTTTATTGTCGACATCCTATCAACCTTCATTCTTTTGTGGCTCTTATTGTCTCCAGAGCCGAAGGGACGTGCTGTGCTTTCCGGGAAATTGCAACTTCTCCATCTCTGACAGATTCTGCAGGAATGCGGGAGGTTCTTGCTTGTGTCCAGATTAACCTCAGAAGTTCTTACCTTGCCTTGTCCTGAGTCTAGCTTGAAAGGAAGAGGGGGTACAGAAGTGTATTACAGAATACCCCCTCAGGTGAGGAATGGGGAAAAGTGGAGCATTGATATTCAGACAGAGGTATGATGAATATGGAAAAGATAATTTGGTTACAAAGAGGTGAGGGGCTAAAGAAGTAGTGCATACATGATGTCCTTCCTAAAGACGTTACACCGGGTCATCAGGCTAGGTTATCTTCGGCAGATCCCTCAAGGCACTACACGGCTTCAGGGAAACCGAAGCTTTCAGCAGGTGCGGTAGGGAAGATGGATGCCAAGTGAAGCAAGAGAAGAAGGAGGAGGGAAAGAGGGGTTAAGCGGCGGGGTGACTTGCTGTCCTAGTTTAGAAAAGGACAGGATGATGGATGAAGTGTGGAGGCAGAAAAAGTAAAGACAAAGCAAAGGGAGATTGCAAAGGCAGGTGATTGCACGTAAAACCGGTGGCTTGACTTTTATTTCATTTGACAGCTGATGGGGAGGTTATATCTGTTTTTTTGTCTGACCTGGTTTATAAGGATAGAAACCTGAGATGCGAGGGTCAAGCATCGAGGAGTTGATCTTAAACTTTATTGAAGACAGTTACAAAGAGATGACCACCATATCTAAACAGCAGGCTTTGTTTTTGGCAAGGATTCCAGGCCAAAGGAAGTTCAGAGGTGTGGTCTTTGTTTTTGCATTCATCTTTGGGCAAGGTAGGTTTGGATTATGTCTGCCTTATTAAAGGTACATTTTAGAGAGCAAAAAGCATTGGTATGGGGATTGTGGACAAGGAGGGTTTTTAAATAGTTTAATTATACTGCGATTTTTGTAAAAATCCCTTGAGTATGTTGCTTGTCAGCCTGTACAAACATGATCCCCATGTCACACTTTTAGACTGTACGACAGTCTTAGAGTGACACACAAGAAAAATACTCTGTCATCAATCTGTGACACATTTTAGACCCTCGTTCTGTAGATAATGGTAGCTAGCGGCAAACAAAAACAATGTGTAGCGTTAACTTTGTTTATGAAATACCTTGCTAGTAAAAACATCATACAAACATTTCTTTTTTAACTCAATAAGTTTTTCTTGTTGCTGTACTGTGTACCTGACACATTTCAAAGTTTTCCTCGAAGTTGTCGTGCTAATTCTGTAATCAAGTTTGCCGCTCCTATTGGTTCTCGGTTTAACGTTCGGCGTTGGAGGAACCAGAATTTTCTGATACTGCTAGAATTTTTTGCTGCAGCCAATAATCGGCAGTCACCAAACAAACCAGCGTTTAGAGACTACAAATTTTAGCCTAGGATTATAGGAATCTTTAAAAAATTTGGAAAAATGTGTCTCACACGACCAAATCGTGGCCAAAATCTCACAGTGTGCACCTGGTTTAACTTGCCAATGCTGGGTCCTTGAGCTTCTCAGTTGTATGAATGAGATCATTGTAAGCCAATTTGGATAAGGGCGTCTGCCAAATGCCGTAAATGTAAATGTTTCTCAGCTTGTTGTTGATGAGCACAATTTTTGAGTTGATTCACAAACGCCCTGCTGCTTCAGCTGTACAAATTCCTGCGCTCCTGGTGCTCTCTGTAGAGCTGCTGCAAAAGTATGTCATGTTGAATTAGCCAAATAACTTACAAAAAGGTTTAACCTATACGGCGCCGTTTCAGTGGCACACAAAAAGAAATTTGGAAAATTTATGATTTAAACATTTTGATAGATTACGAGATTAAACTCGTAGCGATATGAGAAATATTTTGAGAATAAAGTCGAAATTACGAGAATAAAGTCAAAATACTTTGAGAATAATATTGTAGCAATACGAGATTAAAGTATTAGCTCGGGAGAAATCACATAATTCTACACATTCTTGTGAGAAATGCTGTTTTGCCTAAAATAGTTGTGGAGGATTTGGTCAAATCGTAGTTTAGGTTAGGATTTAGCAATAAGGTATGTTTATTGTTTTATAATGAGTTCACGAACACTGCAGCGGTTATGTAGGAAACTTTATTGATTTAGAAAAAAAATCAGACAGACATTAAGGAAATTGCCTCTTTTGTGCAGTTTGAAATGACGACCAGTGGGTGAGTCCATATATATCGATGGTTACATCTGTGTACTATTCAAAGAGGATATATTGTTTCTCAAAGGAATATGAGGATAATGATTTAAAAAAAAGACCCTGAAGGTCCATGAAATATTACGACTTTATTCCTGTATTGCTATGACTTTAATCTCTTAATGATAGATCTTTACAGTTTTTTTTTTTACATGCCACTAAAACGCCATCGCACACCTATTACTTTCCCTTTATAGATTCTATTTTAATGCTGTGAAACAATTACACCAGAAGGGTCCTATTTTTGTTTTTTCTTTTTTTTGCAAGTCGCATGGTTATGGTGAACGGTCCCAAAATGGTTAGAAAATGGCTTGCTGAAGAATCTGTTTTGTCATTAATTCAGCAGTACAGTTTGGAAGAGATTCCATGTGTCAGTGCAAGAAGGGAATTCCCTAGCCGCAGAAGAGAAGTCAGACGGAAGAGGACAGGAATGAGCATCTGAATGCAGGAGAACAGATGTTTAATGAGGTGCTGACGTACTGTATCTGTACAAAGTGATGTACACGTTCATTTAGGCAGGTAGACATTTGAATAAATCGATGCATTTCAAAGTAGTCTTGTGCCTTCTGGAATGCTGGTTGTGTTGAAAGTGAGCAGGGTTGGCTGGCTTAGTGATGGCGGAATGTAGAGCAGCAGCTAAACCGCTGTGGTGCCTCATCAACGGACCGCATTATTGATGCCACTGTGTTTCTTTGTCAGTGGAGAGAAAAAAAAGAGATGTGCGAAAGAACGAGATCCCTTCTGCAGTTGTGTGTATTGTAGGAGAAAGCAGGAAGACACAGGTGAAAGTCAGGTAGATCTCAGTGTGCAGCCTTAATGTTTGGGGAAATAGCAGTAACTCCCTCATTTCCACAAGGCAAAGCTGTCTGGACCAGAGCTGGTGGTCTCGCCGGGTCTGCTTCAAATTGACAGTTGCGAGGCTATTAGCCGCATGGTGTTGGCTGAGTTCCTGAAGTTTTGGCACCCATCCTCATCTCAATAAACCAGTAATCTTCAAAACCATCAAACAGTAATGTTTCAAAACATTACTGTTGAAGTCTGGTTCACTTTCTTTTGCTCTTGATTGGAAAAAATTGAATGTTAGCATTGCAGATTGTGGTATTTCTCCACGACTATGTAGAGCTATTTTTTTTAATAATTTGTATCTAAGGATAACGTTTAAGCCTGACTATCTACCAACAGGTTCTTTTCTTTTCTGACTATTGCTATGTGTCTATGCACTGTAACTAGCAGGAAACCTAAAAATATGGTTCATTAGCCTCCATGCTTTTTGCCAATAAAATGACTGATAATTGACTCTTTATCTATAAGTGTCAGTCATCAACACAATGATATCAAAAGTTAAATTAAGGGAAGGGGACAACCGATTTTTCTCACGATGTGGTATCAAAAAGGATAGAGCAGTTTTGTAGCACGCCAAAAGATGGCAGCACAAAGCTGCACGCACAGTCGTAAGGAGCACCGACCTTTATAGTGCACAAAGACAACGTGTCCTGTGTGCAACAGGAGCTGCGCAGCTGGTGCTATTCTGACGGCGTGCTCACACTCACCGAGCTCCTCCTCACACGTGAGTTTCTGGCCGGAAACAACATGATCTCACATCGGCAGATTTGGTTCCTGCTGACTTCGCACTCTTCCTGGAGATGAACATCCGCCTCAGAAGTCGCCGTTTTGACACCATTGCCGAGATCAAGTGCGAAATGCAGAAGGTGCTTGACAGACTTTGAAAAGAAGATTTCCAGGACACATTCCTGAAGAATTTTTCCAAAAGAATTCTTTATTTAGAATCCGGAATTCTGGAAATGCTGTATTGCTGTGCAAGGGGACTAATTTTAAAGGTGATAGTGAGTAAACATAGATAAATTAAGTACTTTCTTGCAAACAGAGCTAATCTAAACTTTTTGAAACCACCTCATATGATCTTCAGGAAAGTTTTATGATGCAGCGCCCTCTTGAAAATCCGACTTGCGTAATGTTCAAACTACACCATGGGTGTAAATATTCTGTAAATTATAACATTTTAATAATAATAAAGTATTTTTATAGTAATCTCAAGTTTTTTTGTCAGGCAAAATGCACTTCTCTTTATTTTCAAATAGATTTTATTTAGAGTTATTTATCTCTAAAAATTCATGTAAGTTTTGAAAAACACTTGATATAATATACTATATACATATATGCAAATTGCACCTTGGTTGTATAATCCCTGACATACCAAATTACAAGATCTGACCCTTACAATGGTTTTTTTAAATGACTGGCATTTGTTAATGCTATGTTCTGCGTTTGGATTAAGAAATAATACAAGTTGATATTTATTTATTCATGTATTTATTTATATTTTCTCCACTACTTATAAGAACTTCGAGCTGTGTTTGATTGTCAAAGATGGCTGTCAGTGAGGAACCTGGAGTGTGGGCCTGTGAGTGATGGTGTTGCTGAATTGCATTGACTCTGTGCTTAAATATATGGGACAGCTGAGGTGATGGCAGATAAACAGGACCCAGGAGAGAGAGTACGTTGAGTCACTCCAGATCTCATCTCCACGTATTTCACTCTAAATTATCATCCTTCCTCAGCGTTGGAGATCCAGCCCATTCCTTCTCGTTCTGTCAGTCACCATCCCTTCCTCTTTTCTACCTTTTCTCTTAGCACCATCTGCACAAAAGAAAGACCAATCATTGAAACTGGTTGTTCAAATGGTCAGTTTTTGTAGAGTCCACTCTGAAGAGTTGGTACCCAAATAAATGATGACAGGTTGAAAGAGAGGGTTTGTGTTGATTTTCTCAGTTTATTTAAGCTCTGAATGGTTCCTAATGGAGTCATCAGGCACCTCTCATTGGCTAATAGTTTAATTAGGTCCATCTGGAGGAGGCTGCAGTTGGGAGGAGGCTGCCGTGTGAAGTCGGCATGCAGGGTAATTTGTCATACTGTACCCGCTGACTGGCATGTTTCGGTAGGAAAATAAATGCAGCAGCAACTCTGGCAGCTGTCCCGTCTCTTTTCCCATGTTGCTTTGTCGTTTTACCTGAAACTGAGGTGCCTTTCAGTTTAGCTCAGTTCACACAAATGACTAGAAAAATGACTAGATCTAGAATATTAGCCAGCATATTATGTAGCCACCCATTTAACTAGTGAAGCTTGCACACCATTACCAAGCCTGATGAAATGCCT
The DNA here is from genome assembly GCA_024362625.1 of Silurus asotus. Lineage (NCBI taxonomy): Eukaryota > Metazoa > Chordata > Actinopteri > Siluriformes > Siluridae > Silurus > Silurus asotus. The sequence goes on along the minus strand of MU598598.1, from coordinate 1,421,098 downwards.
AAACATTGTTCATGCAAACGCAGTGTGTAAAGCATTCAGGCAGCTAGTGCCACACATGCTAAATTAGCCATGCTGCTAGGTAGCGGAGTGTGTATTGTTAGTCACTCAAATAAGTAATGAGATGTTTGCTGAGCTGGTAACCATTGTGGTTGCTAGGGCAGCATGTAGCACATTAGCAATTTGGAAAGCTAGTGACACACATGCTAAATTAACCATGCAGGTAGCTAGCGAAGTGTGCTCTGCATATTACTCAAAGGGGTTAAGAAAGTACTCCACTGAGTAATGTAGTGTAGATTGGTCTCTCGGCTTGGGAGAAGCTGCATACGAGGAACAGAAAGAATGCTAGTTATGTTAAAATATAATTATTTACAAGACTTGTAACAAATTCTATTAGCAAATAAAATATTGGTGATTCGTATAAGGGCACATGGACAGGGCCAGAAATTTTTGCACTGCTGAAGTTGCAAAATATTTATATATTAATGTTTAAAAAGACATGTCTTTCATTACATTGGTATTTTATGTTAACTAGCAAAATAACACTTTTATATTGGTTGATGATGAGGATGATGATGATTGTTAATATGCAAATATTTTTTTTATTCAAATAACATTTCCAAATGATATTATTATTTTAATATTATTATTATTATTATTATTATTATTATTATTATTATTATTATAAATGTTTTTTTATGTAGAAAGAAACAAATGAATATGATCCAAAATATGCATTATTCTTTTTTCATTTTACAATGCATTACAATAAAATATTTGAATTTGATTTGAAGATTTATAGTAATAATAATACATTAATTACGCAATAAAATAAATTCTTTTTTTAAATATAATATTGTCAAAATAAAACATTCAGATATTGAATTCATATATCCAGTAAAGCTTAATTTTTGTGTCATGCCAATCACTTTTTTTAGTTTGTTTATTTATTTATTTGTGTATTTATTTATTTAATTATTTATTCATGTATTTATTACTTTTCATTAATTAATATATATTTATTTTAAACCATATTATTAATTTAGGTCATGTCTGAATCTGTTCTGAACACACTGTACACAATTCAAATTTATATACATTTTTTATACCAATTCGACTTGACAGCACCATGGACAGCACCATAAAAAAAACACAAAGTGCTTGTCCAAAATGAAATCTTTGCAATCATTTACTAAATTAATACTTTATGTGATGAAGAGCAAAATCAATACTTTACCTCCCATACTGTTTTCTCAGAACGTGATGTGTCTGTTGTGTCTGTTTTGTCACGCGTACGACTTTACATCATGAATAAATCATAAGGGTGTGACTTTTTTAGTCATTTAGCTGTTTGAGGTTGTGCCACATTCTCTCTGACCTATTTTCATTATACTCAGAGGATATATACGCTGCCTGTCAAAGATTTCCCACCAACCTATATTTCGACGTATTTTTTAAAGTAATGTTCTTGTTTTTTTAATGCGGTACATTTACAGTATAAATAAACTGTAATGATGGTATAGAAACAAATAAAACCTGCATGTAAGCACTTTTACACATCATGTATTTATCAGTTTATGAGTCAGATAACTGTATGTTTACTTATTTACCTCTGACTGCTCTTGCTTTTTAATTAAACACTCAATTCAAGTCTCATTAGAATTTGAGAGTGAGCAGTTAAAAAGTCCTTAAGATTTAGGCCTTGGATAAAACATATAATTGTGTTTTTTTCTTAATTACATTTACATATACATTTACATTTGCGGCATTTAGCAGTCTATAGTAATGAATAAATCTACACTGGTATGCCAGATTACAAACTTAATTTAAATGTGCTTCAGGAAAAGGTTATAATTAATCATATTATAAAAGATAATAAACTTTTAAAAACTCCTTAATGTGTCCAAAGATTTCATTTTTGCCATAAAAAATACAAAATACAATTAAATATTTTACAGCATTTTAATTTGAGCTACTGTAGCTCGCAAACTCCCCACGTGCCTCAATGAGTTTTGGAAGCCTATGACCACTGTTCCTCGCTTTAAACACTTTTATAGATGCTGACCACTGCAGACCAGGAACATCCCACAAGAGCTGCAGTTTTGAAGATGCTCTGACCCACTTGCCTAGCCATCACAATTTTGCCCTCATCAAACCTCTTATGTTAGGCCATTTTCCTGCTTATAACACATCAAATTTGAGGACAAAATGTTCGCTTGCTGCCTAATACAGTATTTCCCATTCACTAACAGGTGCCATGATAAAGAGATAATCAGTGTCATTCACTTCACCACTCATAATATTATAATGTTATAACGTATATACAAAATATTTTGTGGTTTGTTATATTAGGTATAATTATACATTCTGATCAGGTTTGGGGTCCACTAAGAGCTCATAATTGGATCGGTTCTACAGCACTTAGCTTTATGGATACCATTAGAAATTGTTGTAGAGTGTAAAACAGACTGAATGTAGAGATGGTATGGTGCTCTAACCAGTCTTTCTTGCTGCATCTATGTGTACTGTAATGTAGAACATTTTATTTACAGTGAGAAGTACAAAAAATAATGTAATGTATAAACCAGAACCTGAGCATAAACACAACAAGAAACAATGAAACGATGAAGAAAACCGTACAAGACACAATAAAAGTATTGAAAGGTTGGAAAAAAAGATTTTAAACACTGATGCATAACTACAAAGCCTGCTACCTTACAGCACTTATCCCACCCTGCACTGTACCATATTCCCTCCATCCTCTACCCCCACTAGACTCATGCTTTAAGACTCTTCTCTATTCTGGCACCTTGGTGGTCAAATAAACATCCACTCAATTTCCAAAACTTCATTTACATTTACAGGCCCATTTAAGGTCTAGATGGTTATAAGGCTTGGTTAAGTGCCCTAACCCTAATCCTTCTGATAGGATGTTTAATATTTTAAACACTTAACAAATTTCAAATAATGACTGAGGATCGATCTCTTTCAGAAATATTTCAATTAGCATAAAAACAGAGCTTAAGACTGAAGCTACTCTTAGTGTGTCCTAATGACATTTATATTTGTGGCATTTGGCAGACGCTCTTTTTAGAGCGATTTACATTTAACCCATTTTTCATCTGAGCAGTTGAGGGTTACATTACAGCTTACAGTATACATCAGTGGCAGCTTGGTGATGCTTGGATTTGACCTCAAAACCTTCCAATCAATATCTTGAACTATAAGCTACCACTGTTCTAAGTAACTCTGGTTAAGGGCATCTGCCAAATGTCATAAATGTAAATGTATATATTAGATTTATATTAAGGAAATCCACAGAATACCAAACGTAACTTTTGCTATGTTTCCACACGGACGGTTTTAATTGCCGGATGTGTGCATCATGAAAGATTTGGGTGCTTGATTTGAGTCTTGGCACATCAGTAAAACAAATGTTTAGTGATTTCAATAATATTTTTCGGTGGAGTTTTTTTATTTTTTTATATCTTAGTTAAAAAAGGACATCGTAAATAAACGTGTGTCACGTAGGAGGTTTTAATTTCGCCTCTTTTATATTTTTTTATTCATATTTTTAATCAAAATTGTCAAACTATAATGTAAACTGCATTAATCGCACCCTAATTTGACGCCTTAATTTCGACAGCCCTAATAAATATACTAGTCCTCATCAACTATAAATGTGAAACATGTGTAACGATGGTTTAATCCGGAAATGAGTTAATGGCCATAATCCTGGCAGTGATAATAATGCAACTGAAAACATTTTCCAATAACATACCTTCTCTTTTGTTTTAAGAATGCGAATATCTACTGTTTTTCACCTAAAAACCATGGGAATTTCTAAAACCCTGCTAACTAAGAGTGTGCCTACTCCATCACATGCTGGATGTTGGATAGGTATGTCTCATAATCTTAACACCCAGAATCTGCTTGTAATCAGACTCTGGTTGTCAAGATGTCCGCCATGCTCCTGCACCACCACTATATAATCCAGACCTCTCAGAATGTGTACAGAGCATGTACTGATTTTTAAATGTTTAAATAGCTAAAAAATAAAAAAAAAAAACAATATTTGAATATTCGGCAAGTTTTGAGTAAGTTACTTTATTATCTTTTAGCTTAATTACTCGAATGACTACTACTACTAATAATGATAAAGCAATGAATAATTACTATATAATAATTAATTGTCAATATTGTATTAAATTAATGACTTTAAATTACTGAATAGCAATGGCATTCAGCAACTATTGATCAACAAATTAATAGTTTAAAACATTTATGTTACTGCTAGAATTGTAAAAAAATAAAAATAAAAAAAAATAAAATAAAAACTTAAATGTGTCCTCAAAAATTTAGTTTATAAAAGAAAAATAAAGTATAAAAGGTTATTTGTATTTTACAGCACAGTGAAATTCTTTCTTCGCATGTCCCAGTGATGTTAGAAAGCTGGGGTCAGAGCACAGGGTCAGCCATGATTCAGAATCCATGATGCACTGAGGGTTAAGGGCCTTGCTCAAGGGCCACAAGAGTGGCAGCTTGGCAATACTAGGGCTTGATATCCTGACCTTTCGATCCATAAGCCAGAGCTGCTAAATCTTTAGGTAATACATGTACAGATAGGCAGGACATCTCTGAGTGCACCTGAATAAAATACTTCCATGTGCTTTTCTACCTTTTATTTAATTCTCACCGGATTTAAAAATGTTACGTATGAATGAAAGACAGAATTCAGATAAGAGAAATTTGTGGTTAGTATTTAGAGAGAAAAGGTCAGTGCTGGACCGTATTAAGATTTTTCAGGCGATTTATGAGCAAAACAAAATCCATCTTTATTGCTTCTTCTGCTTTTTCTTTTGGTTGCTCCCGTTAGGTGTCTCCACAGTGGATCATCCGTCTCCATACCCCTCTGTCCTTTACATCTGCCTCTTTCAAACCAACTACCTGCATATCTTCCCTTACCACATCCATAAACCTCCTCTTTGGCCTTCCTATTTTCCTCTTTCCTGGTGTCTCCATCCTCAGCATTCTCCTACCGATATACTCCATGTCCCTCCTCTGCACAAGTCCAAACCATCTCAATCACACCTCCTTAACTTTGACTTAAAAACGTCCTACATGCGTGGTGCGTCTTTAATGCTTCTGATTGAATAAAACAGTCCTTTAGTACCATTGCTGCTGTTTGGACCATGTCCTCCGTGCCTTTTTTACATGCCTACCTCATCATTTCTTACCTTGTTGTTTTGTTTTTGTCACCATGTCTTTTTCTGCAAGAAAAGAAACCTCATAAAAAATTGAACAATCTCCAGATCTCCAGATCTGAGAGGACTGCTTGTCAAACACTTCACCGTACAATGTCTGTGCATACACTCTATAGATTCCTTTGATTTATTTTAGTGTTTAAGGAGATACTTTTGTCCTGGTAATGGTGTGTCCTCTTGACTCTGCACTGATGTCTCTTTCTATCTCTCTTTCTCCCACTCGTTCATCAGCACGTATGAATATGCAGGGAGACTCTAAGAGAAGCTGCTTGCCTCGAACAGGACGATAAATCTGTCGCTCGAGCCAGTCAGCTCTGTTCACTAACGCCACAGCCTCAAAGAGTTTGAGCTGACACGCGGGCCGATCAAAGCACAGCAGAATATCCCTCTACAAGGACGAGCTTTTGAAGCGCCATTCTGTGGCTTTGCTTTGCCAGGAAGTGACAGGTTACTTAGCATATTTTGGGCATTAGGAAGCATTGCAGGTGTGTGTATGTGTGTATGTATGTATGTGTTTAGATTTCATTTTTCTAAAATCTCCCACTTCCCAAGCATCTAATTCTTTCTTTATGCATAACGGTCTAAAGGCTGCAAAGATATTCATATTCATTTACATTAAAAAAGTCATTTTTTTACTGCATTTGAATGCAGTTAATGCCATTGCAACCTTCTGCAGCTGTACTGTGTGTTAAATAGTGTAAAGTATTATCATTTGAGTACAATATTTTATTTATTTTTCACAATTAATGCCGTTTATGCTGAGACAAGATTACCAGCCTTCAACTCTGTCATAAGTTTTCAGTCAAACTAATGATTTCCTGAATCCTCCCCCTCCCCAATGCCATTGAACTTTCTTTTGGCTTCTCCCGTTAGGGGTCGCCACAGCGGATCCTCCGCATGTTTTGATTTGGCACATGTCTTACGCTGGATGCCCTTCCTAACGCAACCCTCCCCAATTTATCCGGGCTTGGGACCGGCACTGAGAGTGGCTGGGGATGGTTCCCTGACCGGGAATCGAACCCGGGTGGCAGCAGTGGGAGCGCTGCATCTTAACCACTAGACCACCAGGGGACCTTATTCAACTAAATTTTTATGTACTGAATAAACCTATTCACACTGTATACACAACTTATTTTATATAATATTCAATTCTATTTGATACAAGTCATCAGTGATGTGCTCTGACATGCAATTCACACTTAGGCCTTCAGTGGTATCCTACCTGAACCCATCCATTTCTTAATGCCGTTATTATGAAGCCACGCCTAGAATTCAATATCATTGAATAACAGAGCAGTATAACAGAGCGCTGCATCACAGACAGGAATCCCATAAAGTAAGAACGAATGCCAGTAGTAAAGCAAGAAACCCAATGAACACAATTCAACAAGTCTCTTTTCACTCTACATACATCATCTTTAGCAGAAGCATTTTCCCCTCTATGTATTACGGTTTTCCTGGAAATGTGAAATAAAGGCAATTTTTATGTTTTTGTGCAAATTCTAAAACGCCAAAGTATAAAGGGTTTATTATCAACTGTTTTGACCTCCTCATGATGTCCAGCTCTTCTTGAAAAGTTCATCTTTGTAAATGTCATTGTAAGTGTATCTGTAACCGATTCAATTTCTTCTCCTTTGTCAGCTATTGTGGACTAAAAAAAGCTATTAAATATATTTGAGCTTGTGCAGTCTGCTACAGATGCGGGTTGCGAGCTCTGACCATCCCATTAAAGATCCAAATCAAATTGAACATGGTATGGGACAGCTGAAATCTGATTGGATGGAAACTCTAAAGTAAATGGACAATAAACAGAAAAACAAAGAAACACTCTGAAATTTAGAAAATAAATTATTGGGAATAATGTGATACATATTCATGTATAAATATATATTAAGATCTAAGTCAGTGATTCTGCTAGTCATGTCATCTATTGTGATTGGTCACAAAGTGTTGATTTCATTTCTATAAAAGCACGAGGGCCATGCTCATTTAAATCACAGGTTTATATTAAAGTTTTGCTCTTTTCTCAATCTCACAAGACAGAGACAGTCCATGTAAACAATTCAAAACTGTAGGCAAAAGCAAGGTGCAAGAAATAGACAAGGTCAGGTGATCTTACAGGGCAAAACCACAAAAAACGAAAGGGCTGAAATCTGGTCACAAGTAGGATAAGTGATTGGAACTAAAAATGCTTTCGGCAATGCCAGGTGCACGGAGTTGTTGCGTATACGGACTTCGCAAAATACATGACGAAGGAGAAGAAATGCTAGCAACTATAGCAACTTTTGGTGCTTGGCCCCCTAATTAACTGTTGCTTTTGAGTTTCTGAAGGAAATTATATTGAATAATAATAAGCCAGATATACGATTTCTGCTTTCTATACATTGAGAATGTTGGAGTAGAGGTTAGCACCTTCCTTCCACTTGAACATGACTGTGGTCAGTGAAATGACTTTAAGTGAAGCAGTAGCCATTTTCAGGATGCTAAGTAGCTTGCAGTCAGACACGAGCAGCACATTCAGGGAAGAGCAGAATAAAAACAGGGCTGAATGGCGGGCAGGTCTACATACACACACACACACACACACACACACACACACACACACATAGACTGACTGGTTTTTGAGAGGATACCATCCTATATTTAGATTTATGCATTTGTGTGTGGGGGTGGGGCTTCCTCCATCAAAATGAGTCAAAAGCGTAACACGTAATTGTCGTTTTAAACTTCATACATGTCAAATATTTTTATTATTACTTGGATTTTATCTATTACCCAATGACGGACCTGAAAGACTTGTTGAAAAGTCTTAAAACCGCCTGTGAGACCATGTAAGGAAAAGAAAGGCACTGCTAATACAGCGCTAACTCAGTCTGGTAAAAATCTTAGGCCCGGTTGTGTAAAGGAAAGCGTGATGTTGAGCCGTCCATGTTTACCTTATCGGCAGGCGGGCCAGCCATCTGAACACAGATGTGCTCTGATTAAGAGGATGGCGGGGATGACAGAAGTGCATTAGCGTGATGTATGTGTTGTTAGCTGGCGAGCTGCTAATTCCAAATTTAGCTCCTGATTCGTGCATGTGGTTCCACCTGAGTGCACCCCGAGATTTACTGGCTTTGCCACTGCTTTCGATACCTTGAAGTCATTCTTTTTCCCATTTCTGATTTATTTGTTTTTAGTGCTGAGTATAGAATTACATTTTTAGATCGAGAACAAGCTAAAAAGCTAAATGATCATCTTTTTTTTTTTCCGGAGGCACCAAGCCTGGCGAGGTTTGTCAGGCGAGCGCGCAGCCTCACAATGGTGAAAGCGTAGATTTATCTTCATTTCACGGATGCACTCAGTGAACATAATCTCCTGGAGCTGTGTTGACTTGAATATGATATGCATTACAGCACTGGTACCTGATTAAAGCAGCCCTCGTGGCACTCTATTTCAATAAGATCATCGACGTCCCCTGTGACAAAAGCAATTTGTTATTCGGAGGAGCTTGTTCGCTTTATCAGATCGACGGATATGCTTAGCGTGATGTATATACGTAGCTACGTCCTGTAGAATCGTGTGGACAGGCAGGAGGTTCCGCCTTCACCCTGCTTCTCTGCTCCTTTATCATGGCCTACTTAATGTCGTTCAGTCAGGCTGACATGGTGGATGCCACTTGTCCTCCTCCTTCTACTCTTCCTCCTCCTCCCTCTCTTCCTCCTCCTCCTGTGTGTGTGTGTCCTGTCCCAGGTCACCGTCTCACTGTGTGATCTCGGCCGTGTTGGAGCACTTCGTGTCCATTACTGGAGGCAAAACGAGGCTTTGACATTGACTCTTACTCCTGTACCTCCTGTTTCCTCCTCCCTGAAGGGGCTGGCACAGGCAGACATGAACCGTCTTTGTGCATGTGTTCAAATTAAACCCGACTCAGTCGCCATGTGGCTGCCTTGATGAACAAAGGTGGTGCGGTTAAAGGTTTTTAACATAAAGGAGCACCTGTCTGCTACATGGAGCGAGTGTGTGTGTGTGTGTGTGTGTGTGTGTGTGCGCTTTAAAAAAAAAAATTTCCACATAGGAATTCTTGAACTTTTCTGAATCAACATCTTTTTTTAAACATTCCTCATCATACAACTATTCTCCTATTCGGAACCTGACTGTGTGATGTCATCACCAAATGCCCCAAACTCCTCCCATTTCCTCCTATTTGATCCTCATTGTAGCTCACAAGCATCTCACTGGGTAACAGCTTTTATATTATTCGGTGAACGTCAAGCCTGACACACACATTTCAAAGATGTTAAACGAGGCTTGTATGCTAGTCGGGAAGATACATTTTTTTTACGAGTTTTTTAAAAGCCAGGACTCTGTACATCTGTTTCTATATATTCTATGTATCCTTTGTATGAGGACATAATAAAAATCACCTGGAACTTATCAGGTCTTAGAATGACTTAATACAACCAGAGATGAACAACATCACATGACATATTACACCAATAACCAGAACATCATCCCTGTAATGTATTTTTCTTTCAATGTTTTTACAGAAATCATATAAAATTTTATTTTTACTACCAAATGTCCATATAAGGTGTAAACACATGCATATTTTTCATAAATTCTCTGTGCTAGTGTATTATATTGGCAGTGTGTATTGGTAGTATGATGTTCTGAGGATTTCTGCCCGCCCCCCCTCACCAGGGTCTAAGAGTTCAGGGTCTGGAGGTTGTGCGCCTGCACAGCCTGGAAGCCATTCTACATTAATTAAGAAGCATCCTGCTGACTTTCAAGTGGCTCTGGCTAAATGAACGTCGGCTTTTTTTTTTTTGCCCGAATTCAGCGCCATTAGGCGTGTTGATTGCGCCTCTCGCTGCCGCGTCTCAAATGAGCCTCGCATGCCTCCGCGCAGTCAGAGATGGTCTCTTCCTGAAATAACAGCCAAGCCGAGTGAGGGCTCCATCAGATTACTGAGGCTAATCATAACAAAATAAAGAACGGGCACAATTTTATTTCCTCGGCTGGTTTGTGAAAACGTTAATGATGGAGAAAGCAGGTGGAGGGTTTTGAAACATTTGTACGCATTCAATATACATCGTGCCGTGCACTTCTTGTGAGGAAACGAATTTTTGGGGGCGATTAAAAAACAAAACAGGGTCTAACTGATCTGTGTTTTATTTGTCCAATCCCGTGTTGCTTTTTTCGTTGTGCTGTTCGCGTTTTTGCTTCTTACGGCAAATGTCACAGCGGCTCGTGCTGCTCGTGCTCCCATCCAGCTGTATGAGACGAGATGGTGGAAGTGCTCGCTCTTAGGCTTGAACAAACATGAACAGAGTGCCCCAAATCTGCAGCTAGCGCAGAATTTAATTTATATATTTTTTTGCTTTTGACATGGAGATGAGGGGGAATGGTGCATGTCATCCAGGTCTTGTGCCTTCCAGATTGTCTAAAATCACTGAATAGTGCTATTATTTATTCTTTTTTTCCCCCCATTTTTCCATCATGCCTCTTGCTCTTGCAGTGCTGGTGTATTAGGCAGACCTTTTTACTTTTCTATTGTCATAGTGTGTTAACTTTACCCACACACTAGCACACACACCATAAAACACACGCTGCACACACCCTAGAGCTTTTCCCCTCTATTTTTTGCCGTGTCCTTCCTGAAGGCTCTGACTGACCTTCATTAAGCGTCCGAACTCCAAACCCTTAATGCTGTGTCGTGTCAAACCTACCAAACCCCTGTGTATTAGGGGTATAAATCAAAGGCCACCGGTTGTATGTGTATGTGGATCTGAATTAGTGCTGTATAAATTTGTATGTATTTTTTTACCTAAACCCTAGAGGACTCTATGAATTGGGCACGGCACTAGAAGCTAAGAGTTTACAGCAGGCGTTGTCACCAGGAACACTAAAAATGGTTAGAAATACTAACGCTGCTGAAATGATGTGTAAATTCTGTCTCTTACCATTTCTCGACCTCGGCTACATCGGTCCTGACGACTGCGATACTTTTCCAACAAAACAAAAAGTACCATACACATAGACAAATATGTAAGACTTGATCATGTTTTACTATGTTTCATCTGAAAATCACTGCTCCAGATGTGGGTGAAGCTTATTTCTAGACGGGAAAAGAAAATCAAAGCAAACCTATGATGCAGCTGCCGATGCAACGCCATGCACTCACCCCTATTACGATGCGTTGTGATCGAGTTTCGATGCAATGGAAAAAAGTATGCTCTGCAATTCCATATGGTACAGACACTTTTATTTCTTTGGTTTAGACAGACAGTAAATCATACATTTACTTAAGTGACTTCGGACTCATGGCCCTTTCACAAACAGGTCTTTGTAGTGCAAACTTTTTCTTTGTGTCTCCAGGAAGTTACAGCTCTACCTCGCCATGTTAATCTGTATTGTATGTGACTCTCAGGACACGCCTCGGACTCGGTAATGTTGAGAAGTGGTAGCTCAGTGGTTAAGGCGCTGGGTTACTCATTGGAAGGTCCGGGGTTCAAGCCCCAGTATCGCCAAGCTGCCACTCTTGGGCCTGTGATCAAGGCCCTTAACCCTCTGTACTCCAGGGCTGCTGTAACAAGCTGGAATATGCAAAGAATAAATGTCACAGTGCTGTAATGTATATATGACAAATAAAGGCTATTCCATTCATGTAGCAGCAGCGGTAGCTGAGAAACATTTTAGGAAGGAGAAATCAATCTATTGATCACTTTCTGAGAGAAAAGTGTAGCACATCTACTGATATTAGTCATCTACTGATAATTGTATATGTAACAACACGTGTTGTTTTACACTAGCTTCAAATGCCAACTTATGTACGATAAACACTTTTTTAAATCGATGCTTTAAAAATATCGATGCGAATCGGTGTGTGTGTGTGTGTGTGTATATATATATATATATATATATAAATTTATTTATTTTATTTTATTTATTTATTTATTTTTGTGAATGTGACTTGAAATCTGTTTTTATGGAGACTCTCAAACCACACAATTACTCTAAAACAAGGTCACATTACTACTACAGTGCAACCTCGATACTCGCAGGGGTTACGTTCTCTGACCCCTCGCAAGTAACTAAAAATCGCAAGGTTTTGTACTGTACTGTAAACTCAACAGAAATTGTAAATTACTTGTCATAAATGTTTTATTTACTACTTTAAATGAAAAAAACAATAATAAAATATTTTTCCAAACATTTTTATGTCATTAATTAGTACAAACTAATTAGTGGCGACCCCTAATGGGAGAAGCCGAAAGAAGGAGAAGTCTCTGTACTTTTAAACCACTCGCGGCTTCTCGCGAACTATTGGATTTTACGTGAGTTACTCTTAGTCCGCTTCCGAATGATAAGTCGTGAACTATCTAGGTCTCGAGTTTCAAGGCCTCGTCTATGAGGTTCCACTGTATTATCATCTCTGTAATGTATTATTCACATGTTAAATATAGAAAATATACAGTTAATTATGAAACACCTCATAAGATGTGATACTGGTTTGGGTTTCTACATGCACTTGTCAGCACTCTGTGGTATGGTAGAGGCATGGAGCTTTAGGAGAACAGCATGAGTAAGTGAACTGCAGGCATCCTGATGAAATGATGAACTGTGCTGGGTGTGAAATTGGAGGCAAAAGATTTTTGCTCTCATTGCTTGGTGTGATGCTACAAAACCAGCTACAGTGGCAAAGCTAGACCAGACATGCATCTCTCAGAGCTTCCAGGATTATTGTCAGTTCTTCCAGGTTCGTCCTAAGACTTCGAATGATTTGGCGAGTTACTCAATTAGACCATGACATCTAATATTTGTATACAGTAGCTTTAAACAAGTGAAGATGATGGTCAAATGGTCTATGGTTCCATTCTGGACATTACTTTTAGTGTGGAGTGTCTGATATTGCAAAGTCAGAACAGCAGTTTGCATGTGATTTTGAATTTCACTGTTCTTTTGAAACTCATGCAATATTATAGCAAGATGTACCTGAATGAGATCTGGCAGTAATATGAGGTGGATACATCACTAAAACCTCCTGTGTCCGTCTTCCAGCTCTTGTCCATGGATAACGACCTACTTGTCAAAAGAAGTTGTTTTAAAAATGAGCATGGTTTGTAACAAAAGTGTGCAGGAGAGTGAGAGAAAGAAAGGAAGGGAAGAAGAGAAAGAAGCAATGTCAAATCCAGTGATGGGTCGCTGGAGAACCTGTAGACCTGAACACACACTCTGACTCATCGCTTGCACACTATTTTTGTCACTCACTCCCTTGGCTTTCCCATGCACTGGAAGTCTTTAATACAAAAACAAACAAACAAAAAAACTAATCATAGCACAGTCTGCCTGTTTCCCATCAAAACCACCCATGAATGTGATCACAGTCCACAGGCTTATGAAGACACCATATCTGAAATACGTTGTGTCAGAAAAACATAATAATTACGCATGTAGGAAGGAACACAAGCTGAACGGGCAGCAGATAATAAGCGCTTCGCTTCTAAAGCCTCGTCAGCGCAATTAATCAGGGGGCAATACCCGCCGTGTACCACCTTTATTCACACTTATCTCCTATTACTGGTGTTCATGACACTCCGCCTTCATCCGGTTTGTGAAGCAGAGGTATTAGAGGGAGCGATTTTTTTTGACACATTGTTTACTTAATCAACTGAGTCAGTGTAATGGTGAAGGAACAGATTAAACAGGCCAGATGATGGAGGGTTTGCTAAGAAATTTCATGCTCCCTTGTAAAGGTACAAAAACTACAGTAGTTCATTTTGATACATGGTGTGGCTGCTGTATTTTGTATTTTATTTTAATACACTTAAGGTTTAGTTTTTAATACATTTAAAATACATTTTTGCATGGCAGGCAAACATGGCAGCGTATACACCGTCCTCCACACACTAACCGGCACAGGTCTACAGGGCCACTACCACATACATATATATTTACTGTATAGTTTATACGTTACGGTAGGTTCCCTTGTGGTCTAGTGGTTAGGATGCGGTGCTCTCATCGCTGCGGCCCGGGTTCGATTGCGGGCCAGGGAACCAACCCCAGCCATTAGGGTTGCACAAGCCTTAGTGCCAGTCCAAAGCCCGGATAAATGGGGAGGGTTGCGTTAGGAAGGGCATCCAGCGTAAAAACATGGGCCAAATCAAACACATGATCCGCTGTGGTGACCCCTAATGGGAGAAGCCGAAAGAAAGTTTTTATACATTATGGTAGTGTACATTTCTCTGTCATTTTTTATGTTGGTGTCATTTTAACACATTTCCATTGTAAGTCTGTGTTTATCTGCAGCACTGGGCAAACATTTTTCAGGAAGGCATCTTGATTGGCCCCAAATTTATTCTGTATAATGCCATTAAGTACTATCTTGTATATATACTGCGTCTTTAGTACAGACAAGAAGTCCTGGAAGTGAACGTTTTGGCCTGCACAGAGTCTCGATTTCAATATTATCAAGTCTGTCTTGGATTACACGAAGAGACAGAAGGATTTGAGGCAGCCTACCTCCACAAAAGATCTATGGTTAGTTCTCCAAGATGTTTGGAACAACCTACATACAGTACCATGTTCCTTCAGAAACTGTGTGCAGGTGTTCCTAAAAAAAAATAGATGCTGTTTTGGATGGAGAGGTTGGTCACAGCAAATATTGTTTTGAAATTATCTTCTTTTTAATTACTTTGCACACCTGTTCAAAGTGTTTACCAGTAACAGGCCATCTTTATACTGTAGAATTTTTGGCTTGATCACAAAATCAAGTTGACTCAAGCGTAATACCTCAAGTTCAAGTTGGATCAGTTTAAATAATGAAGTAACAAAAACAAAGCTACATTTTGTTCTTCATTGCATGATACATATTTGCATCACACTATCTTTTATAGGCAACATTTTTAGACACTTTTTTCTCTCGATCCCATACAGCCTGCTAAATAAAGAGTTTAATTGCTGACCTCAAATTTAGCCTAAAGGACGCTAGCTGGTTCAAAATTTGGTTTCCCATCACATATCATCTCTCCTAACCTAACTAGCTACTAAAGTTTCCAATTTGCTACCAGTGAAGGAGTAATGTTAGCAAGATAGTCAGTTTTTTATTGTTAGTGTATAGTATATAGCTGAAAGGCTTATCTGCTGTTGCTAAGCAATATCTCATGCTAAACATTGAATTAAGCTAAAAAAGTCATGGTTTAATTGTGTATATGGCCATAATGTATGTAGCTTATAATGCAAACATGTTATTATAAATTATAGCAAAAATAATTGTAATAATTATAGAAATAATTATAGTAATAATTGTAATAAATAACCGTTGTAGTACTAGAAGTAGTAGAGGGGGACCACTCCAAAGCCCCATGTCATCTGCCAAAGGCTTTTAAGAGACACCCGATAGAGCAGGACTATTTAGTGTAAATTATAGCCTGTACATTTTATCAGTACCATCATCATTATGTGAGCACATTCACTCATTGTTGTCTGTTTTGTCGTCCACGGTGGTTTTTCTTTATTTATTTATTTCCCCTCATTGTGTGGGATGCGGCGAAGCAACGGCGATTGCATTGTGAAGCAATCACCCTCCTATTAAAAGATAATGGATGAAGCGTCTTTGGAATTCAGAAAGATCGGAAAAGCAGCCGAGACTCCGGCGAGAATCGGATCACAACATCTCGGACGTGCGCTATAATAGCGAGTAAAAAAGAATGCCTTTGCGATTCGGCTGTTGTGAATTCATTCCGCTTTTGTGTGGTATCGGCCACCGCCCTCTTTGTTACGCTCTTCTATGATGGAATTGGTTTTTTTTTCTTTTTTTTCCTCATTTTTTTTCCCCCTCGCTGATTTCTTTCAGTCTTTTTGCCTGTGGCCGACTTCACAGTCTCCCCAGTGGGAACCTTAATTAGTTCGAATGATATTCTTACAAAAGGCTCAAGATGAACATCCTATTCCATTATTTGAATGGCATTGGTATAAAATAGAATCAAATAAAGAGAGACGGTGGTGTCCTGGTGAAGGACATGCGAGTCGGCTGGACATGGGCCAGTTTAGCGAGCGTTTAGAAGAGTTGTAGAGTTGTCGTTTTAAATATAAAATCTGATGGCAGGATAATAACTTGGTCAAGGTTGAGTCCTCTGGTCTCATCATTACCAAACCTGCTACAAGTCGCTCATGCAGCAAATTTCCTCCCCTCTGATGTTTGCTGACAGTGAATTTCAAGTGCCTGCTTATGCATGCATTACCACTTATAAAAGGCCTGCATTTAGCTTTTTTTTTCTCTTAAAATGGGGAAAGTGGCCTTTACTTTTCAGCCCCACACACATTCAGTGACACTAACAATATTAACACGAGTTATAATGGCACACAAGCTCAGTTTCATGTTGAGAAAAGGTCACAGATTTAATAGCTTTTTTTCAGTTTATGTAATTGTTTAGGTTTTAGTTGTGCTGTGTATATGTATATGTATAGGTGTGCTTGAAAGAGTGTAACCTATACACTCTGATAGCGTAATTTATTAGACGTATCTCTTGCCTCTCTAGCTGCCTGTCATGATTTTTTTTGTGTGCAAGCATTTAAAAGCTTTGCATTTGTATAAAAAAATTAACAGCTAGCTCTGCTGCTTCTAGCCTTGTTAGCATTGTTCAATCGATTTTTCCGCTTTAAAAACCACCAACATACAAACAACCGGCTGCTGGCTGTACTGCACAGAAAACCTTGCAAAGCAAAACACGGACCGAGCGTAATCCTTCTTCTTGGAGCCATGGCAGCGTTAAACTAGCTGGAATGAGTGTGGCGCGCTGGCAAATGGAGGGAAACAGCCATTCACAATGACCCTGTAAAGTGGCTGTCTTGTAAACTGGTAGGATTAAAGGGAGGAAATGCCTGCCTCATGCCTGTAGAGACAAAAAAAATGGAGCCAGCTAAGCCTACACATTCAATTGCACACTGTTTAGCTCCTGCTGACCCGGATCTGCCCGGATCTTTATTTCTCTTGAAAAAGTGTTTCGGTACTCACTCTTATTGTGTGTGTTATTTTTACAGATTTGTATGACCGACATCTAAGAGTTAAAAATAAAGAGATTTAATAATTTTAATATAAAGTTGTTGTGTTTTTTTTTGTATAAAGAGAGTATCTCAAATATATATATATACACATGTATACCACCAGCCACGCCTCCCTCCTGCACTCCTCTCCTTACTATATATATATATATATATATATATATGATAGATAGATAGATAGATAGATAGATAGATAGATAGATAGATAGATAGATAGATAGATAGATAGATAGATAGATAGAACTTTATTGTCATTGCATTGTACAGGTACACAGCAACGAAATGCAATTTGGCATCTACCGGAAGTGCAAAATGTAGCAGTCGTGCAAAAGTGCAGATAAATATTTAGCATATTTACAGTGCGATAACTATCTGGCATATTTACAGCAGTGGTATATATATATGAAAGTATATACAGTGAATCAATATAAAGGCTATTTTAGTGCAGAGATGTGTGGACATTCGGAAGTACAGTGAATAAATATAGAGGTGTACAGTAGTACAGTAATTAAGAAAAATGTGCAGAAATGAAAGGTTACAAGATCACAGGATTATGGCATTAAGGAGTAGCAAGCTGAATAAACAGTCTACTATGTATATAAAAAAAAAATATATATATATATTATATACCCAGATGAATGTGAAATGTTGGGCAGAATGTACAGTAATGATAAATAAACATACAGATATAAAAAGTGCAGATGTACAGAGGAGTGAAAAAGATATATATATATATATATATATGTATATGTATAACATTAGATGCAACTATAAATGTACAGTATATAATATAAAGTATTCTACTGAAATTGCAGTATAAAAGAAACATGTTTTTTATTTGTGTAAATAAACATCACATCACCTTGTCATATATTCTGTTTCTTTACCAGCAGGCTTTTATTTCCTATAACATCATTGTATTTTGCATTAATATATACAATAAGTGTCACTCAGTAGTCATGCGGCAGTCTTCTCATTTTCTTGGTATTTAAAAAAAAAAAATCAAACCTTAGTCTGTATCATCCACCCCTAAAAGTATGCCCATTATATGGACAATAAAATGTAACACGTTGCGATATAACTGCGGAGGCTTAAAAGCCTAGAGGACATGGTGCGTTGCAACCCCTGGGGCTTAGCAGCGCACTAGCTGTCGTAAGCAGCCTAATGGTTGGAAGTGTACTCATTAGTGGGCCGTCACCACTACAGAGAGTGTATTACGGGGACGAGTGGAGCAGTGAAGTGCTGGTTCATTTCCATGCAGCACATGAGCCAAAGCACGAGGGGAGAGAAGGGCTTTCCAAGGAGCATGGTCAAGCATGGCTGGCCAAAAAGATTTCCTCTCTCTCTTCCACTTCACGTCTATCAAGTTTCTTTTTTTTTCTCCTCCTCGAGCTCTCTTCTAGGCTGTTCGTATTGGCACTCAATTTCTCCACATGTGTAATGTCTTCTCCCTGGTGTCATTCAGTGCCTGGTGACTGTTGAGATATTTTTGGCATTTTTTTTTTTTGCATTATGAAAGAGACCTTAAATGAGAACATTGAAGGTTTCTCTCCTGTATAACAGCATGTAGTGTCTTTTCCTCTTTTTTATATAGAGCTGAATAAAATGTGTGTGGAATAATATCGCCATGCCAGACAATTTTTTTTTGTTGTTAACCTGTTCCCAACCTGAGCTGCAAAAAACATCTTCATTTGTCATGTAATTTTCTACAATGGAAAATGCTATTAGTGTCACTAAAAACTGCCGGTTTTCCTTTATAGACCTTTTTTTATCCTGAATTCAGTCTGGAATTCTAACATGACCTCCTGGTCCAGGTCAGTTTTAGACTCTGTACTATATAATCACACACAGAATATCGATTGATTACAAAGTCTTGCTAAATATACCTTTGTTTATCTTTAGTCAGTGCTTTATTCTGGTCACAACCCCTATTGATCACAGTGTATTTGAAAAAACTGGCAATGAGGTGTCAATACAATATCTCTAAGTCCAATGGATTGGACAAATTTTGTTTTGGAAGCTGAAACCTGGCTTTCCAAAAACAATGTTTCTGTTTTATTAACGTCTGCTGTAAAGATGGTTTGCTTTAGGTGCTGATTATTGGAAGTTCAACCAGACACTAATGCTTATTGGTAAATAGAAAACAAATTTCATTTAGCTCGAAAAAAAATATACATTTCCAATAGGAGAACATTAAATCATTATGTTTTTTTTTTATTCATTTCTGGTTACCTAATAACCAAGATAGTTCCTATCATGTGCGCCCAGCAACGTGCGCTAACACTTCCATAAACGCTACCATGTTGTGCTACGGCATTAGTATAAAACTGTGCCTTTGTCCTGCATCAAGGCTGCTTTTTAAACATATAAAAAAATTTTTTAGACCAATAAAAATCAATAAAAAACCAGTGCTGTGATGCAATGCTAAATTCATGGAATAGTTCCTATTTCTGGAATATTACAGAATCATATGACAGAAAAAAAAATTGGAGGGTCTAATAATGCTAGTCATGACGAGATGGCATGAACTGATGCTAGCTTTGGACACTTTTGCATTGGCAAATTTGCATAATCTTAAATTTGTCTCTGCTACTCAGACCCACGTGGTGTAATCCATTATTGTAATATAAAATCAGCAAGACCATGGCCTATTTCTGTCGGTTTAGTTTTGCCCCGAGTCGGACTTAAAAAAAAAAGTCGTGTGGTGATTAATGTATCCTCTATAGCTGTACTCTATAAGAGTGGTACCCCTTACTGATGCCACACAAAAGACTGCTAGCAGCCCCCCATGTAGATCCTATTAATACCAGCTGTATCCAGTCCCCTCTCTGTGAATCCTGGGTAGCCGCGTCATCCCGGGCAGCTGTAATAACTCCATTAAAAAAAGCTCTCTTAATTAGCAGACGCTGCACTGAGTGCTGTCTTCGGGCGGGTGTTTAATAAGAGTGTGGGACAGCCTTCACTGTGATGCCACTAAACAGGCTTTTCTAGACAGTAATGACTCTGATAAAGTTACATAATGTACATTATGTACATCCGTAATGCCTCTAGAGCATCAGGGGAGGTAAACGCTTCACTGTCATTTGTATGCTGATCATTATTGATATAATTGGACGCATAGAAATGAAAGCACGATGCAAAAGTCGCGGAAAAAAACGCCGAAGGCTGAAGACTCGGCACCAAAGCTGCTGAGTAGAAGTGATGAGAGCTTAAAGTCGTCCTGCCTGTCTTTCAGATTGAGAAATACAATTTGACTTAAGGCTCCCTGTTCAGAAACAAGCTATTTGACTTGTCAAAAAGCTTTTTTTTCCAAACTTGTCTTGTCAGCTCTGATTTTACGACATCCCTCCAAAATAAAAAAGAACATCTAATCTCTGGGATACGTTTTGTTTGAATTTAGTCCTATCCATTACTGAACGTTCATTATAACCAACACAGACAGAATGATCATAAACATCAGTTGCTCAGTATTTGCTAAGTGTTAATATTAAAAAGCCCTTGTTTCTCTTAACACACGATCCTTTGGGGTCTATGTATTGTCTGTTAGGTCTGTGCAATGTGAGTATGCGGTAGACGTGACTTCCTGTCTAACACATCTCCTGTTTTTTATGTATTATTCCTATTAACAAATAAGGAATAGTTTTAGCTCAGGCTTTATTTAGTGTTCCTATATACTTGCCTGTTTCCTGCATTGAACCGAATACCATGCGCTGTGAGTTTCTTCCCTGATATCAGGCGGACACCACGGGGCATCGTTGATCACGACAGAGATCGAGTCTCTTCTAAACCTCTCCAAGAATTAATTTTAGTTTAGGCATAATAGAATCTAACAATCTAATCTGATAATTTGTAGTTAGTAAT
This sequence comes from Silurus asotus, assembly GCA_024362625.1. NCBI lineage: Eukaryota > Metazoa > Chordata > Actinopteri > Siluriformes > Siluridae > Silurus > Silurus asotus. The sequence continues at coordinate 1,399,931 of MU598598.1, read as the reverse complement.
CTAAAAAATCCAGCTACACAAAGTAACGGTAGCTATAGATTGACTTAGATTGATACAAAGAATCTCCTTATACATATTGCATAGTTATTTGTGATAAGGTTTATAATCATTGACTTCTATAATACGTCAAACACTGTCGAGAGAGAGAGAGAGAGAGAGAGAGAGAGAGAGAGAGAGAGAGCAACTCTACAGGCATGGGTAGACAGAATGGGTTGGAGTGTACAATCTTCAGTAGCCTGCAATAAAGTTCTAACCTAAACCCTGTTAAATACCTTTGGGATGAATTGAAACACTGACTGCCTACATCAGTACCTGCCTTTACTAACACCCTTGTAGCTGAATGAGCACAAATCTCCACAGAAGCATTGGGGTTATTATAACAAATATATAGGATTCAAATAGTGAAATAATTTCAACCACTATTCCTGGATATTTTATTAAATGCAAACATATTCCTTGCCAAGCAATTGTGGTTTGAGTTCCAGGTGATTTGCACCAGAAGCGCAGTACACGTTCTTCCAGATGACGGTAGATTAGCCTGATCTTCCTACCAGGTAATTAATCAGGACACCTGCCTCAAACTGTCTCCCTGTAGCACTTATACTGAAGCTCTCACAGCATCCCCTGTCCTCAGCCTCGTCGTCCTGATAAGCTGAGCACATTTTCCCCAGGACGTCATGAGAAGTGGCAGGTGGGGGAGGCATTAAGTCATTGTGCATTCACTGGCTGTTATCTGAGAGGAAGGTGCTGAAGAGGGACTCCTGCTATTACGAACTGACAACGCTGACCAACAAAAACCACAACCTCCCTTCCTATTGCTATTGGCAGTGCTCGCTGTCTCTTTTCTTTAGTTTGGAGTGCGTGGAGCACTAGCTAGGTCATGCTTGTATGCATCACAGAGCCGGGTACAAATAAAGCTGGAAAGGTGCTATGTAGTGAAGCTCCTCGTCTCCTCACTCAGCTGTCAAGTGGTGCTAGTGGAGCGTCTCAGATTGCAGGCTCGCTCTTGCCCCAGCCCGTCCACACCGGTCCCGAAACACTGTGCTCCGACGTAATGCCAGATTGTGCATGTTGACTAGGCAGGTTGGGCATGTGTTTATCAGTGGCTAGAAGAAGATCAGCACAAGGGTTTGATTTTCAGTCTCTTATGGGTGGAATAAAATCAGCTGGATTTTAATTTTGTTTCAGCATCATTGTGATGTTTTAGATGTTAGATGTCCAAGATCTATCAATATCTCAATGACTTTAATTATTAGGTTGAAGAAATGGTTATATATAATTTGTTATTTAAGTTATACAGGTGATGTATTGCACTCACTCCCACACACACACACACATTCTGTAAATAGAAATAGGTATTCCATTGATATTCTATACGATAAGCAAACGTAGTAGTGTATGTGGTACAATACATTGGATTGTACCACAGGATGTGCGCATCTCCTGCCCTGTGAGATGCCTTACTCTCGCCAGAGGTTGATAGAGTTCAATTGTCTCTGTGTTACAGCGGCTTTTTCTGTGTTTTCGTTGTTTCAAAGCCCAATTCTAGCTTTTTTCTTTGTCCTTTTATCTACGTCACCAAACACTGAAACTAAGCACACTGATTAGCCTCACCAGTTACAGGTGTGCTTCCTACAGCTTGTTTTATCCAGCTCCGCCCTCCATTCACGAACCTGTGCTTGTCCACGCGCCTGCTGTCACAAACATACACTATATTTCCAAAAGTATTGGATCACTTGAACTTTACTTCTATATGTGGTTCTTTTCCATAATGTTACCACAAAGCTGGAGGCACTCAATTGTACTGGACGTTTTAAGATGCGCTATAATACAATTTTGCATTCACAGTGAACACTGAATGCACCCCAGGTTTTCTCACCTCACCTACATCAGTACCTGCCTTTAATAATACCCTTGTGGTTGTGGAACATCTTCCCAGAAGAGTGGAGGGAATTATAAGAGCAAATTGGGACTAAATGTGAAATGCAATGTTAAAAAAACACATACCATACTTATGACCAAGTGATCCAATACTTTTGGAAATATGGGGTATATATTGTATAGTTTATACAGTTTAGTACTGTAAATTACTCTGTTTTTACTCTAAATTATGTAGTAGATTTAACATATTGCAATATATTACCCCATACTGATTAGGCTGGGCCATGTCTCGTTATTTTCATAGTGTCATCGCAACAGATCTCTGGGGAATACCTGGTTATTATTTTGTGTCATTTGTGTTTAGTATTTTTACATTTACTTCTGTGGCCCAAAAGGGGACAGGCGGCATGTCACTCACCGGACATAGCTGTATGAATCTACAGTCTGAGATTCACTTCATCTTTCCATTCTTAGTCTTTCTTTAATAGTTTTGGTGTTATTGCAATTTATTCTGCGGAAAAAATAAATCCAATTAATCTAAAATGAATGCCAAAAAATGTAAACCTTAAAGATAATTGAATGTCTTTTATCTTTAAAAGACACAGGCAAGCTTAGACCTGCTGTCACATTTATATCCTGGTTCAATACAATGTCATAATTTGCTCTGTGTGGTCTGAATTGAACTTAATTCCTTAACTAAGAGCCATGTGTCCAATTCAGCCCGGTGTAAAGTTTGATTTATGGACTGCAGGGGACATTTTGCTGGCACAGTACGAGGTGCTGTGGTGAGTTCACAACGTATTTGTGGGCTCTTAATCTTCCACAACGTAATCAAGGGCTTTTCATCACTCCAGCACAAATAAGACATGAATGTGAATTATGTTTGATGGCCGTGCCTTCACCTCTGAAGGTCCTTGGATTCTCATATCTTCATCACATGCTTCATCCCTCCTTCGTTAGGCAAAGCCGAGACGGTCTCTCCCGCCCCTTGACTCCCACAACTCATGTTGCTTTCATTAATTAACTGGCAGATAAATCTGCGTTAGCAACGTGTTACGGTTACCGCTGCCTCACTTCTGGCCAGCTATTGTGCATCTGTTAAACCTTTATTTTGCTTTTCCAATAACACAGTGCAGGTGCTTAACTTTAGTCTGCATTTACAACAGGTTTAGAGGTAAATAATTAAATGTTATTTGTTGTTCTACTCTTTTGTTTGGAGAACATAAAATATTTTACACTCTACAGCTCAAGTGTCCAACAATAAACAGTTTAACTTTAACAATGATTGAACTATAATGAATTAATATCCAGGTTTCACCCAGATGAGGATGGGTTCCCCTCTGAAGACTTGTTCCCTCCATGGTTCTGTGTATCAGGACGTGTTTACTTTTAACCATTGCCTCTGTCTTATTAATTCTAGATATTACAGATGTGCATTTCAATAACTGAAGCCGAAGCGATTCGCATCTCGATGCATAGCCGTAATAAAATGATACGTTTAAAATACGTATGAAGCATCTATTGATGTAGTGCGATACTATTCACCCTTATTACGCAGTGATATCTGATTTCAGTTTGATTCAACACAATACGATTCAATGCAATGGGGGGAAAAAATGCAATTTAGTGTGGCACAGACAGCTAAACTAATAATTTTTTAGAAATGAATTTCTAGATTTTGGATCCAGAGAAAGCGTACGACAGGTTGCCAAGAGAGGAGTTGTGGTATTGTATGAGGAAGTCACGTGTGTCAGAGAAGTACGTGAGGGTGGTGCAGGACATGTATAAGGAGTGCAGTGAAGTGTGCAGTAGGAACGACAGACTGGTTCAAAGTGGAGGTTGGAGTGAATCAAGGATCGCCTCTAAGCCCTTTCCCGTTTGCAGTGATGATAGACAGGATGACGGACAAGGTCAGACAGGAGTCTCCCTGGACTATGATGTTTGTGGATGATATTGTGATTTGTGGTGAGAGTAGGGAGCAGGTTAAGACAAGCCTGGAAAGGTGAAGGTACATGCTGAAGAGAAGGGGAATGAAAGTCAGTAGGAGTAAAAGGTGGAGAAAGTGGAGGAGTTCAGGTACCTGGGGTCAACAGTGCAAAGTAATGGAGAGTGTGTTGGAGAAGTGAGGAAAAGAGTGCAGGCAGGGTGGAGTGGATGGAGAAGAGAGATAGCAGGAGTGATTTTTAATAGAATGGAATTTGCAAGAGTGAAAGTTTATAGGACTGTGGTGAGACCTGTGATGTTGTATGGTTTAGAGACAGTGGCATTGAGTAAAAGACAGGAGGTGGAGCTGGAGGTAGCAGAGCTGAAGATGTTGAGGTTTTCGTTGTGAGTGACGACAATGGACAGAATTAGAAACGAGTTTAATAGAGGGGCCGCACATGAAGGATGTTTTCGAGACAAAGTTAAGGCGGTGTGATTGAGATGGTTAGCAGAGGAGGAACATGGGGTATATCCGTAGGAGAATGCTGAGGATGGAGCCACTAAAAAGGAACGAAAAAGTAAGACCAAGGAGGAGGTTTATGGATGTGGTGAGGGAAGACATGCAGGTAGTTGGTTTGAAAGAGGCAGATGTGGAGGACAGGAGGTATGGAGAAGTATGATCCACTGTGAAAACACCTAATGGGAGCAGCCGAAAGAAGAAGAATTTCTTTTTATAGCTGACCACTGTGCACATTTCTGATTTCTGTGTATTTTTTGAAACACATTTTCTATTCTCACCTGGTATGATGTTCATTGATCCCGTATCACAATTTTCTCCCAGTTTTATAGAATATAGATACACTGTCTGGATTTATAGTTTGCCTTTGTCTGAAGTAGCCTTTTCTGTATGCAGAAATTGTTTCTTTTTAATGCCGACTATAAGCTTTGAAACAAGATTTTGGCAGCCATAGGCTACTTTTTAGTCTAACCTAATAAAATGTGCCACAAACGCACCTGGACCAGCTGTATACTGGTGATGAAAGCAAGCAATTTGAACAACTAGCTCTTTTTTCAGAGTAGGAAATGGCCTTTATACCAGCACCAAGGTTCTTTTTTGTCTAACAAGGCTTTTATAATAGTCTGTGCATAACCCTATATTTTTTATATTTTGTGAGTAACCATGTAATTGCTATACAAAGCTTTTAGAGGTAGTGTTAATCAGTGACTGGGTCAGGCTGTGGTAAATCAAGGGTCACACAAGGGCTAGATTAGGATCAGTCACAACATATATTCATCAATGTCCAGAGTTGTCAGAGTTATGATGCTTTAATACACACTATTCATTCTAATGATTTGTACAACTGTATGTTTTAATACACACAAGCTGTAATAAAAAAATCTATCAAGTGTCATATATTATTGTTTGAAAATTGTGTCACAAGGCAGGAAGGCACCCAGCATGCAATGCCAGTTTATCACATGACATCTTGTAGATACACATTTTACACTAGGAGCAAGACAAGGTCAAAGAGAAGTCTATGTTAATCCTAATAAAACGTTTATAAAAGACTAACAGGTAACATTCTAATGTGTACTATTTTCCTAATAGTCTACGAAGCACATAAATGTAAATGTGCATTCAGCCCACAAACTAAAAATTTTCAGATATACGAACACGGCCAAAAAACATAGAAAATTCAAATATATTCAAGAAAACTTTCACAATTTTTACTCTCTATTTAGATTTGACAATCTTCAGACACGTCTCACTTTTCTTTACTTACAAATAATCGACTTACGAACACTATCATCTATTTAGTAAGTCGGGGGCTACCAGTACTTGAGTAGAAATCTACCATAACGGTTTCTCCCGTTATGGTTTGCCACGGCGGATCATCCGTCTCCATACCCCCCTGTCCTCTTTCAACCCAACTACCTGCATATCTTCCTTCACAACATCCATTAATCTCCTGTTTGGTCTTCCTCTTTTCCTCCTTCCTGGTAGCTCCATCCTCAGCATTCTCCTACCAATATACCCCATGTCCCTCCTCTGCACAAGTCGAATCCAGCTCAAACTCTTAAAGTAGAAAAACATTTGGTAAAAGATGACTCCAGTAAAATTGTAAGTGTCCCTTTAAACTTTAACTTGAATAGAAGTACAAAAGGATTTGCCTTTAAATGTACTTAAGTATGATGTATTATCATTTTTGTCACAAGACTCAACTTTACATAATCAACTCATTTTATATAAAAAGTCTCTGTTACTTTCAGCACATCGACCTTTTAATAGAATGTTATTAATAAGTTAAACACTGATTGATATCTAATAAAATTATCATGAAACCAAACCCTTAAAAAAAAAGCACAAATAAGACGACATGTGTTGTGGCGATTTCGAGTCAAGAGTTTCTTCCATCATTCATACCTCTCAAAATGCTTGCTGATGAACTGAAGCTGAACTGTATGTTGGTAATAAGTCGATTCAACCAAACGCCAAAAAACAAGTTCAAAACAAAGCACACGCTCCACCCTGATTTGCGACTTGCTGCGTGTTTGACCAGTTAAGTTTTTCCACTCATAAATAAATAGGAACGACTAATTTAGCAAAATGTATTTGAGTAAAAAGTATGATCTTTATCTTTAAAATGTAGTGAAGTTAAAGTTAAAGTCTCCCCAAATGAAAAAACTTGCAATTACAGTAACGAATTACATACACTCCACCACTGCCTATGCCTGACCAATCATGTGCTCCATAATATTCCACCCTGCTTTCGGGTTAAATGGTATGCATAGTCCATTGTACCACCACTGGTGATAGACAGATTTTTCCTTCAGGAAATAAAAATATACAGGTACAAAAAAAGGTTACCACATTCTGTCTGGGAAAGCCTTCAGGCTAAGCCAGAAATCATACAGAATATTTCTTTCATACGTATAAACAAGTGCAAACAACTTGTGATTTCCAGCATGGAAGCACCATACTCCAAACATTACTGTTCAAATATAAATAAATGCTGGCAGAGGGTTGAAATCATTTGGAGCAGCATAGTATCATTGTTGCCTTACTTCTCCAGGCCTCAGGGTTCTATCCTGTCTATGTGTGTGTTTGTGTGTGTGTGTGTGTCTACATCTGTTGTCCTCAGATACTAAGTTTGTCATGTAAGCATGCCAATAGATGGACTGGCTACTTGAATTTGCCTTTAGGCAATGTGTCTGATGCCCTGCAACAGCATGGTATTCTATCCCAAGTGTAATATTTCCTGCTTTTTGCATAGTATTTCACCTTTTTGGACAATGTATTAGTGCAGAGGTCCTGAAACTTTTTTCTGTGAGGGACACATAATTGTTCCTTTTTTTTAATTGGTGGCACATGGGCCGGAGTGACTACCACAAGTATTGTGAAGATTTTTTCATATTTAGAATCAAAAGAGCTTTATAGACAAGTATGTTTGCTTTTATAAGGAATTTGTTTTGGTGACAGAAGTTTTCAGTTGCATTTGTTTTTCTAAAAGATAAATTAAATGAAAAATAAAATAAAATTATTATGTATTCAATGATATATATATATATATATTATTGTTATTATTATATAAAGTAAGTATTATATAATTCTCATTGCTATTAAAATCAAAATGTACTTACTTGTGCATATTAATCAGTCTGAACTGTGCGACCGCTTCTGGCATATTTCTGGCATGTTTTGTCGTGTCGGCGCAGATGTATTCTTTCAACACAGACACTGTTTCTTCACTGATGAGACAAACAGCTTTATCTTTACATCGAACAAAATTAATTACTTGTCCTTTTGGTTAAATACACTACATTTTAAATAAAATTCTCTCTTTCCCAGCTGTTTGGCCACTTAGTTTTCTGTTTAATGTTTCCTGCTGACCACCGTGTAGTATCAGCTGCTCAATCACCATGAAACATTATATTGAATGTACTGTTCAGTTGGTTGGTAGGTGAATTTGACAAATAATTAGGCTGTGTTAATAACTAGGGGTGTAACAGTACACTTATAAAACTTTTTTGGTCCGGTGCACACGTGTACCGAATGCGATCCTTTTTACGTGCATAACATGGTTAAAATCTGAGTTTCCTCAGGAACGTATTAAGTGGAAGACTTCAAGTTTTTTTTAGCTTTTTTTCACTTTGCACTATTTTCATTCTTTCTATTGAACTTGAAAACCTACACAATAATGCAAAGGGTATAAAAACGAAATTAAGAGTTAGTGCAGTGTCACTGTGGCTACTCGCACATATCGAGGGAGTGAATAAATGAAGGATGGAATGCTGAAAAATTTAGTTAAGTACCGTAATGTTCGGACTATAAAGCGCACCTATATATAAGCCACACCCACTAAATTTGACAAATTTAAACATAAATAAGCCGCACCTGTTTATAAGCCACAGGTGTCTACATTGAAACTAATAAACTTTACACAGGCTTTAATGAAAGACAGGGTCTGTTACACGGTGTAACGTGTGAAATATGTTGCGCTTCCTTTAAAAGCAGAGCGGCATTTTGGAAATAGCCTGCCGCCGCATTTTTCCACTATTACTGCATGTGTGCAAGGCCGAGGAATATGTCCTTATTATTTTCTGATGCTCATTTCTAAGTTTCTTTGACAAACCAGTAATGCTGTTGCCAAGAGAAATAAAAAAGCATGAGTTTTGGAAATCTGTCTGTGCTTATATGATTTTTGTTGTAACTGGAGTTATTGAGCTCTCCCTTCACCCAGACTCAACACGCTACAACGGCTTGTATCTAAACAGTAGCCTACCAAGAAATTAATTGTTCACTGTCTTCCTCCTTTCTTTCACAACTATTTCTCTCTGGAGTTTATCTTTTGGCATCGTCGTGCGTTTTAAAAAAACTTTTTTTCTCCCGATGCCGTGCAGCTCAGAACACAGGTGAGGTGCGTTTTTTATTGTTTTTTTTCATTGGTCTAATGTTATGGGGTTCAGTTTTTTGGCTTGAAGTTTGTGAAACCGGGAAAAACCCAGGAAAAATCCATTAATTTGCCGCATCGTTGTTTAAGCCACAGGGTTCAAAAAGTAACGGCTTATAGTCCGAATAATATGGTAAGTAGTTAAGGAGTGGTAGTTAAGTAAATCATATTTTTTGAACATTTAATATTAAATGTAAAACACACTTATATTATATACACATATGTATTACAGAAAATGGGGTCTAAAATCTATTTCCATTTATTTCATATAAGTAAATACATTTAATGCATGCCTATTTAATAGAATACTCAATGTAATCAATATAATACTGGAAATTCGATTTATTAGATTTTGTTCATTTGTATTTGTTTTATTTATTTATTATATGTATACACTTTACCCCACATCAATACCTAAGGCAGGTTATAGTTTGAAAGCTAACTTTATTTTCCAAATACAGATATGAATTAAACATATATTCAAAATAAAATGTACAAAATATGTCTCTGCCATTGTTCAGTGGATCGCTGAATGTTGAAAAGGGTCGTAGTTTGGGGACCCCTGGTATAGGGGGATCCTTTTAATAATTTCTTCGCACAGCTCGTGTGCTTTTACATCTTAATTAATACCGTACCATGAAACTGTGATCAATTATCCTACTACAAATATATATCAATCCTAAAACAAATAGTATTCCATGCACGAGTGAGTAGGTGGAGTGTTTGTGTCTGTATGAACCGATTACGTGGTTAAATGTGGAGTATGTGATAAGTTTATTAACCTCGCTAGAACACGCATGGTTTAACATGCCATCCAAGAGAAGGCGTTCACGCATGGATTGTCCGGAAACGAAACCAGGGTAAAAAAAAAACGACAACAAACAAACAAAACAAAACCGATAACACTGATGGCGTAATTATTTCTGACAGTTAAAGAGCGTATCATGTGCAGCCCTCGAAAGCTTTAGGAAACAAACCAGGGATGCACCGCTAATGGATAGCTTTTGAGATACTATTACTCACTCAGATTGTCTGTCTATTAATACTTTGTACAGTGCTCAGAGCTGACAGTTCGCTTGCTGAGCAGACAGGGGTTGGGGCGAGGAGGTGTGGGGGTTTTGGAGCAGCAGCTTTTCTGCCTGGGAGACAAATTTTTCTTTGCCGTTCTAAAGAGGGAGCCGTGACATTTTCACTCATAGCCTGTAATGTTAATGAACAGGAGGAGGGTGTCACTGAGGTAAGGACGGGTGCTCAGGAGAGATACTGTTTAGGTAAGAACCCCACTGACCACACACACACACACACACACACACACACACATGCACACTTACAGAGCTTTGCTATCTTAGAGTGACAGCTGAAAACCTTTCGAGCTGCGTCTGTCTCCCCGCTGTACCCATGGAGCTGGAGATGTGCAGCTGCAGGTAGTAATTACCGATTAAAGCTCGGGATTGGAGGACAAATGTTCCGTATAATCAGCGAGCAGATCTTCTTTTGGAGCTGTCGACAATAGATTGTAATTAACAAGGTAATTGGCCAGAGATGTCTAAGATTTCCTCGGTTCTTAGTTATTTGAGGGTTTCGCCCTCTTTTCTACGGCTTTTCACTTTTTTTCTTTCTGCAATTGTACTATCCTTTTGTTAGTTCAAATTCTCGATGTAGCCGAACAGGCCAGTAGTTTTACAGATAGTAGAGGTAGTAAAGGTTAATCTATTTCTCTGCCTTCATGTCTTCGCTTGTGCTTTTTTTTTTTTTGGAATAAATCATTTCATTTTTCAAGAATTTTAATAGGACATTTTTTTTTTTCAATATGTAAACTGATTTCCATTCTTCTACATAAAATGTGTAAAATGAATTAATAAGAAAAAAGAAAAAAAATCAACTGTACTTCATGGTGGGTTTTTTTTTTTCTTCATTCCTCTTATACAACAGTCATTTTATTATTTATATTTGTTTTCCATAATTTTAATAACATTTTAATAGTATGGAACATCTGCTGTACAAAGATATAGACAGATTTCTTTGGAGGATAAAAAGAAAACAAGGCAGTTGTTTCTGAGAATCTACCAAATGCAATACTCTAGACAGACAGACAGACAGACAGACAGACAGACAGACAGACAAACAGATAATATATCTTACAAATTGTATAATTGGTGACACGGTTTCCAGATTACCATGTCACAGTGATTAGCACTGTTAAGTGGGAATTGGAAAGTGGTAGCTCAATAGATTAGATGTTGAACTTCTGATTGAAAGTTCGGATTACTAAAATGCCACTGATGGGCCCTTGAGCAAGGCCCCTAACCCTCAACTGTTCGGGTGCATTTTCATCATACTCAGGCATACACAGGATTAGCTCTGGATCCATGATGACCCTGACCAGGATAAAGCACTTAATAAAATTAAATAGAGAACACAAATAAACTGGACGCTCATTATACAATATGGTTTGCATTTAAAGTATTTAATCCGTGCACCTTTATAACACAGTTATAAACCCTGTCGAAAAAATAAATGATGTCTTAATCCTGCCAATAGTCAAATCCTTTAAAGAGAGTAGCATAAAATAATAAACCAGTTATAGAACGATTAAAATGCTCATTTTGTGAAAGGCCAATATTTGGCTAGTTATTTTAACTAGCTTGTTTTCTTTTCTGGAGCAAATCAGCTGCACTTTGGTTTGCCTGTTGGTTAGAGGACACACTTATAAACCCCAGTTATGTATGCAATCATGACTTCGCCTCAGGGAAAGGCATTCTGCTCTCAACTGCTTGGTAATTGCCAATAATTAATCTCTTTACACTGACACCAAATTGATTGCATAGTTTGGGCCGCTTGCTGAGTCAGTTTGATAGCTAATCTAACTCATTATATCGTCACATTCTAGTACACTACTCCGGGTGCATGACTGATTTCAGCTGCTTGGATATATTACTCCTGACTTACATCTTTGTGTATATTTTTCTTCTTTTTCTGTGTGAGGGTTTTTTAAAGACTAATCAATTAAAAACCCCTATAAAGCAAATACTGAGATGTGTGAACGAAGTTTATTGTTATAAATCTCATACAAGTCAAAGTAAAAAAAAAAGTCCTTCTGAATAAATTTAAATATCTAAAGTACAAGTAGTGATCAGCTATATGTAAATAATTAGTGTAGGTTTGTGCTCCATTCTCCTGCACATCAAACCTTTTATGGAGGGTGTTCTATAGCTACAGACACACAGTGAGAGAATCTTTACTCCACACTCACCAGAACCGCAGGGAACCATTTACGATCCATTTATGTACTCACTTCAAAGTAGTAAAGATCTGCATATTTTCCTGAAATGTGGTGGAGTGAGAAAGGAAAATATTACACATTAAAATCTATTGAAGTAAAAAAAATTTTCTTTGCATATCCCAGTTTGCTAGTATTCAGAACACAGGGCCAGCCATGATACAGTGCCCTTTAAGGAGAGAGAATAAGGGGCCTTGCTGAAGGGCCCAAGAGTGGCAACTTGGCAGTGCTAGAGCTTGAATCCCTGAACTTCCAATCTGTAGCCCAGAGCCTTAACCGCTGAACCAGCACTGGGTATTTAGATTTTACCGACACCAATATCAAGGTAGAAATGTACTTGCCAATCTCGATTAATCAACCGATTAAAATAAAAAATGGATACTAAAAAAGAAAAACACGTCATGCACAATAGTACTCTTTTTTATAAAAAAGTTTTTATAAAAATACCCTTATTAAATCATAAAAAATGTGCTAAATGAAATAATTATGAAAAAAAAATTAATAAATAAAAATATATTATTAATACATAAAGAATAATAAATATTATATAGCACTCTATGGCACCAGTGATTCACCTTTAGAGTCCGCTCTCTTAATGACAGTGGATCTTCACTGCTGCTCCAGTAACAAACTCAACCCGGAAAAACTATCGGTATGAATTTTTGCCAATAGTTCCAACGTTGTATTATCGATGCCTATTAATAGGCAGAACCGACGAATCGGTCAACCTCTAATACTGTCTAAACTCAAGTGATTTATAGTATCGCTTCTGCCTCCAGCAACACATCATCTCATACTGAGAGCATATACAATCTCAACTACACAAAGATGATAGACTTTTTAAAATTTTGTACAAAGTAGCATATTTAGCATATTTAGCATACAGAGATTTGCTTGCTTTAGTTCACACGTAATTAAACCATTTGCTCAATCCTCACTGGCATGTGTAGCATGATTCTATTTTAATCTGAGGCTCATGTCAGTTCAATTCACTTTTATTTGTAGAGCACTTTTAACAGTGGACATTATCTCAAAGCAGTTTTATCATAAAATAGCGGCTATAGAGTTTGAATGTATAGTTCCTGTAAGTTTGATTCTTAGAAGTTTGTCCCTAATGAGCAAGGCTGTGGAGACAGTTTCAAGGAAAGACTCCTTAAGATATATGAGTAAGAAACCTTGAGAGGAACCAGACTTTGAAGGGAACACATCCTCATCTGGGTGGCACTGAATGTCCATTCATTATAGTTCGATCATTGTTGATGTGTTCTTAAAAGCACAGTGGTCTTTTGAACTGTGGTCCTAAGCCATTGTAGCAGACCGTTAATATTAATTACAGTCCAAATCCATCCTTATAGTTCTCTTAATCCCCTGGATATTTGTATAGATATTATAGTTGCTCTAAATGAGAGCATCTGACAAATATTATAAATGTAAATGCAGCACTTTCCTATATGTGTGCAAAGTTTAGATACTCTTCCTGTGCTTTGAAGGTTTCCTCCAGGTAGACTGTTTTCCTCCCCCAGGCCAAAGACATGAACTGTAGTTTGATTGGCATTTCCAAAATTGGCTGTAGTGTGTGTGAATTTGCCCTGTGTTGACTTTAGACTATGTCAAGTGTGCATATTTAGCAATTTGCTCTGGGATTTGTTGAATTTGTTGGTCCTTTTTTCTTCACCCCTGGGAAAAAGCGGTATGACGAACCTCAGTAGAACTGATTATTTCTCTCCATCCCTCTCTTTTCTCCTCTGTCTGTAGTGCTATTGCTATTTCAGGCGTCTTTGATTTCTCCTTTCCTCTGCTCAAAAGATATTCTGAATCAAGCTACGTGTTTTATCGGCCTTTGATGTATGTGTGTGTGTCTGTGTGTGTGTGTGGTTAATTATCAAATTGGTCATTAGGAAATCTTCTCTACTGGTTTGTCTTCTCTTGTGAAACATGTGGTGTTTTAATCACTGCTCCTTGTAAACTAGAAAGCACACGAAGAAAGGCATTATTTCAGGAAGCACCATGGGAGCACATTTATACTGATGCACTGGTGTGTCTTGTTCCTGTGTGTGTGTGTGTGTGTGTGTGTGTGTGTGTGTGTGTGTGTGTGTTTAGCCTCCACGACAGGCTCTAAACATTGTCAGACCTAGCATCAGAGCTGATGATAATCTGGCATAAAGCAAACATTTTGGCATTTAACTATTATAAAGCACGTTAAAGAATATCTGCCATGGTCATAAAATCCCATAATGCTCTTCAGTAGGTTTAATCAGTGTAGTCGTCCTGGAGCACAAAGCCTATGATGCACTTTGCCAAGACTTTACAGGGAGTAGGGATTAAGGCTTTATTTCAGATACTGAATTGTCTTGAAGCGGCTGTGATTAGGCTAGCTTTATAGTGGACACTGCTTCGGTTGCAAAGACACTCAGCGAGGGCTCATTTGGCAAATAGAGCTTTTAATAACTAGATACGCTGCGCTTGGAATCGACAGTTCCTCCAGTTCAATGGAATGCATTCATCACAGGTCTTCATGATTATTAACATTTGGTGTTTGAAAACTAATTAGCTACTTGCTCTAATTAGCCTATACACAAAATACTGTGCACTATATATATATATATATATATATATATATATATATATACCTAGTGCAATTTTGTTGTTTGATAGTGTAACTACCATTCTTTCCCTAACTTGTACCACAAAGTTGAAGGCACACAATCTTATGGATGCAGTAGAAGGACATTTTCCCCTTCACTTTCACTTTCACTAGAAGACCCAAACCTGTTCAAGCATGACAATATTCCTGTGCACAAAGCAAACTCCATTAACATATGGTGTATATGGGTTGGGGTGGAAGATCTCCTGCTATAGAGCTCTGGCCTCAACCATACTGAAGACCTTTAGGATGAATTGAAACACTGACGGCACCCCAGGCCTACTCACCTCACCTACATCAGTGCCTGACTTTACACACCCACCTAGCTGAAGGAATTTCATCTCCATGAGCACACTTCCAAATCTAGTGCAACATCTTCCCAGAAGAGTGAAGGTTATTATAAGTGCAAATGGGGACTAAATGTGGAACGGGACGTTCAAAAAGCATTTAATCTTATTCTCAGGCATCAACAAACCTTGTGGATGCCTGAGAATAAGATTATCTTAATTTTCATTGGTTACACATTCTTAACGGTTTTTGTGATTGGCTTGTTTAAATTCAGTTAAAGTGAATGATGTGTAGTTATCCCTGATGAGAAGCCTGGGGTGACTGTGGCAAGGAAAATCTCCTTTTGATGAATGAGGACGAGACCTTGAGAGGAACCCATGCTTATTTGGGTGAGATCAAGAGTGTGATTATAGTCGTTAAAACAATACAAAACACTGGAGAGTGAGAACTACTATGAGTAGGGACTGGAATGTGTGTGATTACAAGTAATGTCCTTTCTACAGTGTTATACATTCAGAATTGTGGTAGTCTGAGAGTGTCTGCGCTCAGAATAAGAATGAATGATGCAGTGTCTGTATCAATTTCCCACCTTTGACTTGGAAAAAGAGAAAGTAACCCCCCCAAAAATCCCAGAAAGCACATATGAAAATATTTATTCAGGTGTCCACAAACTGTCTATTCAGTGTTTCAGTAAAGAGGTCAGTGTTGTGTAGATGTAGCTGGATGTAGCTACTAACCAATTTCTTAGCATGATAGTGTGTTTATTTAGACTTAATGCTTTTTTATAAAAAAATGTTATTAAACATCGGCAAAAAAATTTTTCAATTTGATAAAAAAAACAAAGGAATATTTTGGTCTAGTGTTTTTCTAATTAATGTTTTTCTGCAGGCATTTCCTTTGGCCTCATGGCATGGATTGTCAGCTGTGAGGCCTTCCATGTCTAATCAATATAATTGACCACAGGTAGACTCCAATTAAGTTGTCGGAACATACCAGCAGCGATTAGGAGACACGAGAGGCATCTGAGCTAAATTTCAAACATTGTTGCAAAGAGTCTTTATTTTTTATTTGTCAATAAACTTTATGTTAAATACCCAGCTGTCTTTCCCAAAAAAAAGCTAATCATTTTCTGATTACATGAGAAAATAATCAGGATTGTGCGATTACTCTGGAAAAAAAAGGTTAGACGAAAATTTGGAGAACGAAGCAATTCCAGAGGTAAGCCGGACCTCATGCATATTCGCGCGTCGTGTTGAGCCTCTATGATATTTAACCCTGTTAATCTCTTTCGATTGTGTTATTTACACCGCTGACTAAGTGGGAATTTGGTAAGTGGAAAGTCAAATACACATTGGGATAAAGCGAAATGAAAATTCTCTGGCCATGGAGAGGAAAACCGATGTGTTTCTGTTGTTAAAATGTGCTTTACAAGGACACAGGGTTGGACACATTAGTCGTGAGTCCCTGCAGACTTCATGCTTCGTTTAGTCCTAGTGACCTTAGACATGCAGCTATGTAGCTCTCTCTCTCTCTCTCTCTTTCTCTCGCTCTTTTTCTCGCTCACTGTTTGGATCAGTGTCTCAGAGTACCAATCCTCCACTGCCGTTTCATTTGGCCCTTGAGACACTTGAAAATGTGCATTTTTTTTATTGGACCATTTAAACCTATGGAAGTCCTATTAGGCCATTCATAATATAATTTTTTCTTTCTTACTTTCTTGTGATCACAACCTTCTTGACATAACATTCCCATCCTCCGTATAAAAACATCATCTTGGGCATTTTGGTCAAGTCTTTGCAGGGTTTGAGTTTTGTGGATGCAACAGCCATCTAAGGAATGGGCATCTAGGGAACAAAATTGACTGTACACTCCGGGTGGGAGGAACAACATTACTCTCAAACTCTCTCTCTCTCTCTCTCTCTCTCTCTTTCTCTCTCTCTCTCTCTCTCTCTCTCTCTCTCTAGTGTCTAAGTTTGGGTATGCAGAAGAGGGTAGAAAGTGCTTTCAAACTTAACACCTTGAATGTATTATGCTGTGCGTGATGTACTGTAGCATGAGTTTAGAAAGACGTAAAAAAGAGATCAATCATAACGAGTCATTTAGATCTTTTCTGGCATTTAACTACTCAGGCAGAATAGCACAAATGTCAGAGGTCTGACAGGTGATTAACGAGTGAATTTTCATTCTGGTGCTTAGTAATGTGATGCTCCTTTTCAGAGACAGGTGAATAATGTAATAAAACACAGCTCAGCCCTGTCAGAGAGGCGTCCACATATGTACAGAAACAGCATGCTAGCAGAGAGAGCATGCTAGAAGGAAGCAGTGGTCCTTCTAATAGCGCACTGCTAAACGGCTCCTACGCCCTAGCTAATAGGACCTTGTTTAATCTCGCACTCATCCTGGAGAGAGGGAGGACAGCTATGAAAGCTCTCGTCTCAACAACAAGGCATCATTTTAATCCCTTCTTAAATGGAAGACAATTGATATCAGGCCTCCATGCTATGCGATTAGCCAGGCATGTGCATAGTTGAGGTGCTAACCATCAATCAAATATGGCCACTGTGGTAAATTCTAGCAGGTTAAAGTTAAAAAAGTAATAACAAACCCATGCTTTTCACATATGCTGGTTCTATAAAGATGTTTTTTCACAAGGCCTGAAGGCTACTCAAGCTTGTAGTAAGGATCAATTCTGGACTCGTTTGATCGCTCTGTAGTAGCTTCCTCATCTCAGGCTCATTCCTTCACTACCTCCTTTTTTCCTATTGATTTGAGTCACGGATTTTCATGTTCACAGGAAAATACCAAACAAATAGACTCCTTACTTATTTGCTCCATATTGGCTTTAGAAGTAGTTTTACATTTGACTGTGGCAAAGCTCTGACACTGGAGACTCCCTTCCAGAAAATGTGAAATCAATACCGTCTTATTACAAAAAACCCTCACTGTTTGTTTTTGTCATATGTCTGAGCTGCTTTCTACATCTGAGCAAATCCTTGTGCAAGTGGTTGCTATGGAAACAATGAAGTATTAGGCCGGTGCTTTAATGTAAACCTGTGATTTAAAGTACAGCTTGTAAGAGCTGTTGTGATGGAAATTTATAGGACAGCTTTTTGACCAATCAGAAATGAGAATTCTCTGTATGGTATTTTATATTAAGAAATATTAACATATAGCACTGCTAAGGACCCGATTTAACTACACATTGTGACACTGTTGACTCAACTAATTTAACTATATTGTTAGCCTAAGTACACATGTTTTTGGCATTCTGGGCAGGATCAGATTGTGAGCAGGACTGTAAGCTAGCTAGTGGGATGTTTTTCTTTTTTAGTCAGCGATTATCCCCCTTCATACCAATGAGGGAGAGGAAGAGAGACGATGGGCAGCTATAATAGTCTTTTCATTCCAGTCTCTGTTATTTGCTTTGGTTTTGTATTTGGTTTTCTTCATGTCTTTTTACCAGAGCCGATTTCTTCTGATTCATGTCTAATGTTTCTCGGTTTTGACCTAATTTCTCGTGAACGTTCCTGTTATGTTTGTGTATTGTTATTTGCCGATTGCCCAACCCAGACCTGGATTACATTAATGTTTATGTTTTCTGATTTGAATTTGTTTGCCTGGTAATATTATAATAAGTTTTCTTAATCTGCACATGCATCTCCTTCCGCTTCTGTGCATTACATGACAGATTACTTTGCCACTCAAAAAAACACTCAAACAAACAATATATAAAACATCAAATAAAATGACCACCTCACTGTTTAGTTTACTTTTCACTTCTGAACAACAGATTTGATTAAGATTCACACTTAATACTATGAGTTCATTTACATTGAAAGCTTGTGGCAGATGCGCTTATCCAGAGCGGCTAACAATGACAAATAAGTGGCAGCTGAGTAGAAGTGCCTCAACAGCACCTGTGGCAGGTTGAACTTCTTCAGCTGGTGAAGGAAGAAAGATCACGGTTGAGACTTCCTTGTGATGGAGTCAACAGTTTTATGTTTTTTCCCTCAGGTTATTGTAAGTGAGTGTGTGAAACGGTTTCATACCTAAAGTGTGTAAAGATGCTTTATTATTTATCACAGATACAATGAATTATTTAGACTGACAACTTAAAAATATATAGTGGTGGATGAAGTACACAAACCATGCAGTTGAGTTAAAGTAGAAAGACACTCAAATTTTACTCCACTTAATGAAAAAGTGTCCCTTTAAACCTTCACTTGAGCAAAAGTACAAATATTTATGCCTTTAAACTTCCAAAGTATCTTGATTTTTTATGTCTATAATGTTCCTGTTATCATTTGCTTAATCATGTTAAAAGAATCTAATGTTACTCTTCTATTAATAGAAGGATATTAATAAGTCAAACACTGATTGATATTTATTACAATTATCAGGTATTGTGTCAAGTTCTGCTGGTCTTTATTTTAATTTGGAAATTGTTGTAGCATCCATTGATTTAAACACACGATACTCAGAATTACCGTCCCCCCTTCCCCAGAGGAAAGACACTGTCGTACGCCCGGTGCTTCCTGGTTTGTGGTCGAGCCGACCAATGCCCCCCCGCCATTTTTTCCCCAGAGGAAAGACACTGTCGTACGCCCGGTGCTTCCTGGTTTGTGGTCGAGCCGACTATCTCCCCTAATGTTTTCTGACACAGGCGTTTACTAGTAATGATCACCTTTGGGGCTTTTCCGTGGCGTTTGTCTTGGCGAAGGCCGTCTGTAAAACAGAGATCAATAACACAGTCGGAAAGAGGCTTCATTCTCTCCCGCCATGTTTCCCTGTCTGATCCGCCTGAGCGCCTACTTTGGCCCCTCAAGAGCTCTTTTCCTCTCTGCTGCCTTCAATGGGACACCCTGTTGTTCACACACATAAACACACACACACACACACACACACACACACACACACACACACACACTTCTCATTGCTGATAGTAATATTCTCCCTCTGTTTGTGTGGTTTATTATAAGCTCTTTCAGGAACACAATCAGTGGCCAGGTGGTCTGATGCAGTCACTTATAGTCACTAAACTTCTACATTCTAGCTTTACAGCCTGTTTATCAGTGTTAAACTGCTTTGAGACAATGTCAATTGTTCTACAAATAAATCTGAATTGAATTGTTTCCTGATAACAGATTATAAACGACGAGACGCCGTCCATCACTCTTGAGAAATGGCCGGATCGTTAGCGCTTTAAACACTCTCCTGATATCCTGCCAGGCGTTTAGGGGGAAATCTATGTGTATGCAACTTCATGGCATTTGCAAATGCACTGACCCTGCTGCTACATCACTGAAATAGTAATTCTACCCTGTCATGTATGGCATTGTGGGAAATGTATGTGTGCGTATAAAACTCTTCATAATACAAGCCTCTTCTCCTGCCTTTACGTGCTTTCCTTTCTGCTTTTTTTCCCCTTTGCTTTTAGAAGAAATAAGGCGCTGATGGCAAGATTGCAGGGACATCCATTTATAGAGTATGGCACTTGACAGGAAGACATGTTTCATTCGCTGTGCACGTGGCATGTCTGACTGCAGCCCGTCAGCAGAACTCGAGAGTCACAGGGCTTTTGATGGGAAAGATGTGGGAAAGAAGTGTGTGTTTGTGTGTGTGTGTGTGTGTGTGTGTGTGTGTGTGTGTGTGTGTGTGTGTGTGTGTGTTTAGTGCACTAAACTCTCCTGTACACATTCTTCTGCAGACTTGCTAATGATGTCAGACTGGACAGCATGCCAAACGTTTTCTCCTCTTCCTCCCTCTATCCGACCCCTTTTGACCCTCTTTCAGTCAATAGAACTTAGAGATCTATCCATCATGACCCTACAAATGCTGACACTGTGTGTGTGCATGAGTGTGTCTGTCAGTTTGTATCTAATCAGAAGAAAATGACTGTGACATAAATGAACTGGCATCGATACCTGCCATGGGATCTGTGGCAGCTTGGCAAGCGCCTCGTTTCACTGTAACACTATTCTCCGTTTCCCATCACAGAGATTATGTTTTCTACTGAAGGTTATTATGAAGCCACTGGCTGGCTGTACTCGAGTGTGTGTGTGTGTGTGTGTGTGTGTGTGTGTGTGTGTGTGTGTGTGTGTGTGTGGCCACGCTTCAGTGTTAGCATTTGTCACTTCTTAGCTGCGGTGACACCCCTCTTTCCTTCTTCTTGCTAGTTCTTAGAGAACAACACATGCAGACACACACTCACACACACACATATCCACATACCCACTGGTCCCTTCACCCACGCACACTTACACACATCATAAAATCCGGAGTAATTAATTGTGTCACATCACACTCATTTAGTGAGCTATCTCTCAGCATTAGCCCTGTTTTCAGTTGCTAAGCCTTGGCACCGTGTTACGCCGTGTCACGCCGAATGACTTCCTCCGTTCTTGGGTTTTTTCTTCCTTCACCGATACCTCTCTCTCCCTCTCTCTCTCTCTCTCTCTCTCTCGCATTTGTGTTAGGAAAGAAAATCATTCCCTGCAGAGTTGTGCCAATTTCAGCCTTTGTTAAAACGTGTAAAGTACATTTGTAATTTAATAAACCTCATTAACGGGAAATTAAAAAGGAAAGGTTTGATGAGGGTGGCGGAGGAGTTGGCGGAGAGATGATGATATAGGGTTCAGGCTGCCTACAGTATGTTCTGGAAAAAACCCTATTTTCGTCCCTGTAAAAAAAAAAAAATTGTGCCTTCGAACGATATCAAATATAGTTTAAAGAAATTCGGGACATTTGTGGAAGGATTAAAATGTGATCGGGGCTTCGAGGAAAATAAATAGCGAGAAAGAGGTTGATATGTTTACAGATGAAATACAGAAATAATCCCCAAAGTGTCTTTCAGTTTGCTTAAGAACAATACAAAATGCTTTTTAACCGCTTATAATTACATTCACAGTGCAGCACATTTTCACCTTGTCAACAATCGTTTTAATGTGACTAAAGATATTTTAGATATAGAATTGATTATATAAAAACATCTATCACAACACCTACACAATCCACACCTTCTCGCTTCCATATGTTAAAGACATGTAGACACGTTGCAGCACAGTGAACATTTTTCTTCGCATATCCCAGTAATGTTAGGAAGCTGGGGTCAGAGCACAGAGGTTTCTTGCTTAATAGCCCCAAGAGTGGCAGCTTGGTGATACTGGGGCTTGAACCCCTGACCTTTCCGATCAGTAACCCAGAGTCCACTGAGCTTCCACTTCCCAAAAGGTTGTGAGCTTGAATCACAGCACTGCCACTGATGCTCCTTTGAGCATGGATTTTATGGGTTAGCCACTAGCCCTGGAGCACAAAGGGTTAAGAGACTTACTCAAGGGCCCCAGGTCTATTAAATGCCATTATTGTAAATGTATCTCATAAGCTTATAGTATGTGATATGTCTTACACTACAATTGGTGGTAGGAAAGCCTCAGGGATCTGCTTAAGGAAGGTGCTGTTGGAATTTGGACCAAAAGGTAATGAGTTCAAATCCCAACACCACCAAGCTGTCGCTCTCGATTTCTAGAGCAACTCTCTTAACTCTCAACTACTCAGTTGTATAAATGAGATAATCGTAAGTTGCTCCCTATAATCGCGTCTGCCAAGTTCCATAAATGTAAATGATAATGTAAACAAGATTAACACACTCTATCTGACTGTAATTAATAGGAATATTGTCTGTAACAGCTCTGAAGACTGGAATATTTCTCAGAATAAACGATTCATTAAAACAGAGAAGTGAACATCATAAAGCATTACAACCCAGCCAGCGCCATCATTACGTTTGCTAATGTAATTATGTCCAAAGGACGGGTGCTTTATGCACTCCATGCAAATTGCCCTTTCTCTTGCCCTGAGTTATCTTCAAATGAAACAAATATGCTAGTTGAGTTTTTAAGTGATTAGCGGAGGAGCAATATTTTCTCCTATAGCACAAAACATCCCTTGAGGATGTGCTAACATGGGAGTTATTTTAACCATGGACATGAAGAAATGTGTGTATTAAAGATCAGTATTCACCTCATTAATTTACTTTACTCCATAAAATGCAAATTCAATTCAGACAGTGTGTTTTTTTTTTATGTGGTTTGGAGCGTGTTGTGTATATTATATCACAGATAAAATGGTGTAATGTTAATGTGGGAAATTAATATAATACACCCCGATCAGGCATAACAATATGACCACCTGCCTAATATTGTGTCGGTCTCCTTTTCCTGCCAAAACACTTCGGACCCATCGAGCATTAACGGCAGTACATTTGCATTAACGTAACAATTTGAGCTACAGGAGTTCGTCTGTTGGATGTGCATCAATGAGCCTTGGCTGGCAATGACCCTGTCGCCAGTTCACCACATGGAGCACTTTTAATAAGATACTGATCACTGCAGACCAGGAACACCCCACAAGAGCTGCAGTTTTGGAGATGCTCTGACCCAGTCGTCTAGACGTCACAATTTTGTCAAACTCTCCCAATAACAGGTTCCATTATGAAGAGATAATCAGTGTTATTCCCTTCACCACTCATAATGTAATAATGTCATAATGTTTTCCCTGGTCGGTGTATAGTACAATAGGACGAGGGTGGTTTCCATTTGAGTCTGGTTTCACTCATGGTTGCTTCCTTATACCATCTCAGGGAAATTTTCCCGTCCTATATCACCACTGGCCCCCTCAATAGAAATAGACTCATAGGCACTAAGGTGTAAATTGAGGTTTTATAGCCTATTTATTTCTGTAAAGCCACTTTAGGACAATGTCAATTGTTAAAAGTGCTGTACAAACGAAACTGAATTGAATTGATGAACAGTAGGTGGATGTGATGCAGCCTAATGTGAAATATGTGAGTTACTCTTACCACGCTGATGCCCTGAAATGTTTCATTTACTAGACCACATTTCCCCACATTATCTATTTATGGTTACATAACATCTCTGAAACAAATTTCTGTAAACAGTCATTCCTTTATCGAGTTATCTGCTTTATTTTTAATGTTAGGCCTAATAAAAAAAATGCAGCTTGTCATGTTATCAAAAAAATAACCAACAATTCTTTGTCCTCCTTGGAAAACTGAACTAAAATACGAATTATTGTCTGAACTGCTGGAAAAATTACTTATTACCTTTTATTCTCATCAACATGTAAAAGCAGATTTATTTTTGTAAAGCTGCTTTGGGACAATGTCCATTGTTACAAGCACAATACAAATAAACAGTATTACATATAACAGTACTGTAAAAGGAATCATTCTACACTAAAAAAGTGCAAAAATGTATCATATGGAAGGTGCTGAGTCATGAATAATCATCCAGATCTTGTTGAGCGCCACCATAAAGCGATAGCGTTCTGTGCATGCCAAGGAAAAGGGGTATTTCTTGCCATATGTCCAGTTCTCTAGATCTATCTTGACCCTGCTCATGATAAAGCAGTTACTGAACAGATGAATAAATGAATGAATGAATTAAGTTGGATTCAAATAATAATTTATAAAAAGTATTTTGTCCACTTCCAACACTTCAGGTTGTTCGTCTGTCTGGGATTTTTGTTAATGGTTAAATGTTTATAGGAAGTACATATTCTATATTATATCACAGGCTGCTATAACACATGTAATAACAGGACTACATTAATTGCTTTTATCCATCAGCAGCCCATTGCAGCACTCTCAGATTCAAACCCACTTATTCTTTGCCACAACACCAAAAACACTATGAGAGCTTAATGGCCACCCATTGAACACTGATCTTGTTTCTTGGAAACTTTAAATGGTCAAGTCAGAAAGCTATTATTTTCATTTAAACAATATATACCATATATAGAAGTACACAGTGAAATGAGACAATGTTCCAAAAGAACCCTGGTGCTACATAAAACAACATTAAGCTACATAACAGAACACAACGCTATGGACTAAAGTAAGTGTCTTTGCCATATTAAGTGCAAACATACAACACAAGACAGCGTGGAACAGATACACAAAAACAAAATAGTGCCGGACAGTAAACCTATTCTATAATATACAGTGCAATTTGCAAAAGTGAGAACTACAAACAAGAGTGTTTAGCTAGCTAACAGTGAAGTAAAGTATAACCTGGCCCCAAAACAAACACAGCACATAAATGTTATTACATTAATGATAATTTGAAGGCATGAAATTGGATATCTACATATAATTGTCTATCAGAGGTGTAAAGAAAACCTAAAAATCATACCTGAGTAAACGTATAGAAACCTTACTGCAAAACGTATTTCAGTACATGTTCAAAGTCATCAATTCCAATATGACTTGAGTAAAAGTCTTAGGGTATCTGATTGGAACAGTATTGAAGGTTAACCGCATATTTAAAGATGCACATGGAGTGTTTTTCTTCCTGAAATACAAATGAAATTGTACTCCTGAACACTGCATTTACTAAGTAAAAAAAAAGACAAAGCAGTAAAGCAGTTTTTCAAAAAGGGATCTGCAGTTAACAAATAAAACTACAGTATCATGTCGCAAAGTAGAAGAACCAATAGTATTCAATAGAAAAATAAAATGAAAGTAAATATCACTTTTGTGCAGAATAATTAATTTACCGCAGATAATTGAATTGGTAACGGTCATTTTTGTCTATTAAAATATAGTGGAGTAAAAAGTACATATTGAATCATAAATGTTAATTATAAAATTCTATCTTTTGATACTCAGTAAAACTAGAAAGTAGCCAAAACATGACTTAAGTACCACACTAAAGTAAATTTACCTAAATGCTTAACACTATCTTTCAAAAAAGATGCATCAATGTGTTCAAAGTGGTTAAGTCGACAAATTTCATTAACTGGGTGTTTAAACTGAATGGCTGTGTTTAGCACTGAATTAGTCATAACCAGGCTGAATATATATTTTTGGGTGGAAACCACTGAGAACTTTTGTAAGCCTGTTTGGATAATGACGTCTATCAAATTTGCATTCGAGTTTCTATCAGTGAATCAGTCTATCAGTCGATAACGCTTGAGTCTGTTTTTTTCAAGGTCTCATCCTCATAATATCTCACAGAGTTTTTCCCTGCCAATGTCACCACTGGCTCACTTATTAGGGATAAACATACAGGTGCATAAAGCTGTTCCGAAACCACCTGCGATAAACGAAAAAAACCTGATAAACTGACGCCACCCCAAAAATGCTATTTTATGTATATGGTACTGTACTGTATTAACATTTTACTTTATTTTATAATTTATTATGATATTTTTTATTAATACATCTAATTAATTTTTTTTAAAACTATCTAAAAACAGTTAGACAAAAAGGTTTTTTGGTATATCATGCTATCTTATGTGCAAATGCAATACCGCGATAAACCAACCAGGGGCGCGATATTCGACCGCGGTAAAGTGGTAAACTGTACTTCTAAAATCTAACAGAATTTAAATGCCATAAATGGAAGTGCAAATCAGTGTGACCAAATGAACTTACTAGTAACGTGCTGTTAATATCATCTGTCTATTGTTTGTGTTTATTCGGGTTTTGATCTTTATTGTGTCTTGGTTTCATGTTTGTTTTGTCTGAACTGGTATTTTCGCTTAGCAGTTGTGTGTATGTATGTGTCTGAGCTCACATTCTGTAATTCTGTAATTGCATGTTTCTGCTCAGGATCTCAAAGCCTATTTTCTGGCACCCATTCACCTGTCAGTCTCTCGGAAAGGAGTACTTGCTATGAATAAGTGTAGGATTTGTATTGAGTCCTACACGTTACCACCAGATGGCCTGATTTTAGAATTTTTGCATGCCGTTAAATAAGCATACATATATACACAATATGGAAAACACCTGACTATAAGATTGGTATTTGTATTTCTTAAACTTCCCATTCCACATTTGGTCATCATTTACTCTTATATTAACCTCCACTCTTCTGGGAAGAAGTTCCACTATATTTCAAAGTGTGTTTGTGGAGATCTTTGTGAGATTCATTTAGCCACAAGGGTGTTAGTGAAGTCAGGTACTGATGTAGATAAGGTGAGGGTGCAGTCAGCGTTCATGTTCATCATGTTCAATAGGATTGGTGCTCTAAAGCAGGAGATCTTTCACTGTAACCCATGTAAAGCATATCTTTATAGAGTTTGCTTTGTGCACAGGGGTATTGTCATGCTGGAACAGATTTGGGTCTTCTAGTTCAGGCTGCCACATGCAATAAGGTCCTAAAAATTGTGTGTCCCAAACTTATTCTATTTGAGACATGCAAATCATAGAAGAAGGTTTAGTCATTGGTACCTTTGGCATTGAGTTGTATTTGTCCACCATATAACTTCAGCATTCTACACAGAATAATGACACTGTGACCTGTGTTATATAAAATCAACCAAATATTTCACAATCATCTGTTGATGCAAAGAAAAATGGGATTGTAGAAGCTTCAGAACTGATTCTGCGATTTTAAAGCACATAGAGCAGTAAAAATCGTACAAGATCGGCGCTGGGAATTAATCCAGGTGATGGACTTTCTTGGCGATGGACTAGACTGCCTATAAAGCACACAGTATTAGTTGTTGATCCATGCAGTCTCAGTGTCCCAGACTCAATTGCGTCGAGCTGTGAGACCTGCACTGAGATGCACTTCCAGACTGTTTGTTCCATTTTACTTCATATCTGTCGCTCGGAGTTGGGATGAATAGAGCTGCACTTGTCGCACACACACATACACACACACACACACACACACTCACACATACACACACGACTTTGTGGGACTGCTTTTGGATAGCAGCAAGAAGCTATTTCCCAAAGAGTATAATGCTCTTAGGAAACGGTTGAGTGGAGCGTTTGAGAGCAAGGGAATGAGAGAGAGAGAGAGAGAGAGAGAGAGAGAGAGAGAGAGAGATTTTGGCTGCACTGGCTCAAGTGACCATTGAAAGGATGTGTACATGGGGCTCTTTCATTCTTATACACACTTCTGCAAAAGTAGGTAGAGTAGTGAGAGGAAAATTAATAGAGATATATGATGCTGCTTCTGATCATGATGATGGTGATGATGATTTATTAAATACACAACATAAATATATATGTAGTATGTACACACTGATGCTTTTCGAGAAATCCTACTCTCATGTGTCTATTGGCCTTGAAATGGTTTACTGCTTATTAATGGGAGATTATATATTTTCATTTCCAAGGTAAAATTACATCAATTTCCAGAATTGTAGAAGAGAGAGAGAGAGAGAGAGAGAGAGAGAGATGCTCAGAAATGTAACTGTAATTCTGCAGGAGTGCAGCACGGATTTGCCACTTTCCCTTCGACAGAATCCCAACATTTCAAGAGATTAACCTCAGCATGCGATAAATGTTAAACTTCTTTCCGCCCTCCAATTTCCCCAGAGCGGACTCCGGAAGCCACAGCCGCATGCAAGATGATAAAAAAAAAGGAAAAAAAAAATGATCACCTAATTCACTCAAGCACAAAATACATTTCTGGAGTGTGGATCAGAGCGGCGAACGCTCCGAGTTCCTCTTCTGTGGACAGCTGGCCTCGGCGTACGAGCGCAAATCAGACGCTCACGTAATTACATCTGTGTGTAGACGCAGGGTTTTGTGCAGCTTGAGAGTCTCAAAAAAGTTCTTATAGTGATTTTCATTTGAGTAAAAGAATGGGGGGGGAAGAGCTTCATTGCGTTGGAAGAGGACATATTTGTTTAGCAAGTGGCTTCTTTAATAGGATTTTTTTTACATTATGGATAAAGTGGGAGGGGCTTAATAAGTATGAGGAAAAAATCACTTTGCTGTTATAGGAAAATAATTAACAATCTGATAGTTACTAAACAGATTTATTCTTCTTTTATCATGAGAGTTTACCAACACGTACACTTTAGTCTTAATTCTTAAATTCGATTCGATGTATTCATATTCATAAAAAAAAAATCGTCTTTTTATTTGTTTTTAGTCAAATGTAATAATTGTGGGATGTCCATTAAATAATTATCTTCCTTTTATTGAGTGGGAATTGGGAGCTCAGTGGATAAGATGTTCTGATCAGAAGGTCATGGGGTCAAATCCCATCACTACCCATCTGCCACTGTTGGGCCCTTAAACAAGACCCTCAATCCTTTAACTGTTTAGCTGTATGACTGAATATGTAAGTTGCTCTGGACAATAGAATTTGCCAAATGCCATAAATGTAAATGTGTTACAACGGCACTTTTCCACCTCTCATGATTAAATAAATAAATAAATTGAATTAGTTAATTAGTTAATTAATTAAATAATTAATGCTCTATTTTTTGTTACAAAGCAAATACAAATCATAAACCTTTTTTTTTCTGAATCCCTGCAAAACACAGCTGCCACTG
The DNA here is from genome assembly GCA_024362625.1 of Silurus asotus. Taxonomy (NCBI): domain Eukaryota; kingdom Metazoa; phylum Chordata; class Actinopteri; order Siluriformes; family Siluridae; genus Silurus; species Silurus asotus. The sequence goes on along the minus strand of MU598598.1, from coordinate 1,370,641 downwards.
TTGGGCTCTTGAATGAGGCCCTTAACCCTCAACTGCTCCGTTGTATAAAATGACAAATTGTATTTGGCTTCTAATAAGGGCATCTGCCAAAATAACATAAATGTAAATGTATAGTTTTCTGACTGTAACAGTAATAATAACTCCATCCATCATACAAGACTGCATATATTTTGACCAATCAGCATTAAGAAGGCAACAGCACTGTGATATAGTGACTATATAATAACTAGCACCTTAAACCTACATTAAACATGTTTACATTGACAGTATACACCATTAAATCTAGACATTTCATGTTGGATAAATAGTTTGTAGGATTTTTTGGTGGTGTGACGAATTACAATGGATAGAAAAAAGTTTTCATATTCCCTGAAATTATGTACAAATAAATAAATAAATAAACCAAGATAACTCATGCCAATCCTGTTTCCAAAATCAATGTGAAATTACATATTATATAAATGTATTTTAGAACAAATAAATGAAAATAAAGTCAACTTTATTATGGTTGCATAAGTTTGCACACCCCTAAATTAACGACCATTTTGTTAATGTCCTTTGTTTTTTTGTTTTTTTTGTTTTTTACACTACTCAGTATTTTTCCGTTATGTATCTACCACCGATATTTTCCCACTCTTTTTTGTGCAAAAAACTTTCCAGATCTGTCATACTATACCATCCATCATGCTGCACTCTTTTCAGCTTCCAGAGATTTTTCGTAGGATTCGGGGGTGAGCTCTGGCTTGCTCATTCAAAAACACTGATCTCCTTTTGGTTAAGCCGTTTCTTTGTTGTTTTGGATGCATGCTTTGGGTCACTGCCCTGATGAAAGGTGAAATTCCTTTTCATCTCAAGGTTTGGCGCTGGTGTTTGTAGCTAATCGTGATTCCGTGATCTTTTGTTCTAAATCTCACACCAAAAAAACTGATCTTTTTGGGATTATGGCATTATTATACTTTTGAATTGGTGTCAAGTCAAGAAGTCATACAGTTGAAACAACAATCCTCCAGGATCAAGTTAATGCATAAGACAATACAAAATTAAACAAGACAGGACAAGAAGAGTCAAGACATAAGCAGACCTTCACAGAGGATTGTATAATGTGCATGTGTAAAAACATCTCAATACAATAAGAATAAGAATATGTGAATGACAACCAGCACACAACTGGATATGGAATGTAGTGCAAGTGGCATCTTCCATATAATAATAAATACATTTTATGGGCAAAAGAATTGGAACACCTAACTTTTCCAGCCATATGTGGTTCTTTCCCAAACATGAAGGTCTTGAAGGCCTGCTATAGATTTCTGACCCCCATCCTATAAAACACCTTTGGGAAGAATGTGAACACTGACTGCACCCCTTGCCTCCTCACTTTACCTACATCAGTACCTGACTTTACTAACACCGTTGCAGCTTAATTAATCTCACACAAATCTCCACAAAAATCAGTGGAACATCTTCCCAGAAAAATGGAGGAGAAGGTGGATATAGCATGCATGGTTTGGTGAATGATTCCAAATCATGCTTCAGCCATGAAAATGTGAAGAAAAATGAAACGAAACAGCTGATCCTTATTTGAGGTTAATTAGAATCTTCATCATTTCATTGATGACGGTGTGATAATTACTTTTAAACACAAGGCTGAATGTGATTGGCTCATTCTAAGCACAAAAACACATCCCTGATTATTAAGTGTGTGTACACTAATACAATATTATTGTGCATTTTTGATTGTCCATATTTCCCCCTGAAATGTTTCATGAATATATATATGTTATTTACTACTGTAAATTACTCTGGTGTTAATTATAAATGGAAGTGAATCAGAGCGTTAAAAACAGTGATGTTTTTGGAACATCATGTGGTCTCTTTGTGTGTTTTTTTGTTGCGATTTAGACATTTGAATCGTTTTTGTTTTGTTTATACGGCAAATCATCAGCGCCAGGATCACAGGAGCTGAAAAAAGATGAAAGCATAATGAACGTCGGCTCCAAAATGCCACCTCTTTGTACGAATTATGCATATGGACAAACATTGAATGACTAATTTATGTCCACTGATGGAACAAAAAAGGTGTTTCATCGTCTGGGTTTTTCGGGGTGCAGGCGCATTGTGTGTGAGCCAGCTTAGCGGGCCATTGTCACTGGACGCTGTGCACAGATCGAAAACAGTGGAGAGTTAATTGGCTCAACAAAACTCAATGAAACCTAGTCCAGATCAAGAAAACACTGGTTTACTAAAAACAAGTGTCAAGTGTTTTTGTCTGTTGATGAAACACGTTTTATTCTCTTTTTTTTTTTTTCAATTTGGCCGTCAGACAGTATGTCGAAGGAGCGCCACTCTCACTCTAACGTCTTCTGCAGACGAGTGATAATTTGATGCAAACAAAAACATAGCTATCTGAGTGTGTGTGTGTGTGTGTGTGTGTGTGTGTGTGTGTGTGTGTGTGTGTGTGTGTGTGCGTGTGTGTTTGAAATGTCATAGACAATCTGTTTTGCTTTGCGTATGACCTCTGTTTTGCTAAGGCTGTAGAAATACTCCTGGATTCAAAACATTTTAAAAGGTTAGAGTCCAAATCTTGGATGATTATTTCTAAATCATGACCTCTGTGCTAAAAATGAGTCAACCACATAAACTTCACCCGTCTTGTGGATTTATTCTTTTAAATACAGTAGGGTTTTAGTGATCTTCTCTTTCCTTCTGTTCTGTGGAGCTGTCTGTTATTTTCTGATGCCCATCCTCTGTGGTGGGCCATGCATTTAGTACCTGGGCTTTCAAGCCAGCTCAGTCCTGGGGATTCCTCTGGACACTGTACAGAAGGTGGGAGAAAGGCAGATGATAGCTACACTATCATTATTGCTGGAGAACATCTCTCACCCTCTGTATGAAACAGTTTCATCTCTGAGCAGCTCCTTAGGTGACAGACTGTTACCTCCTAAGTGTCTGAAGGAGCCATACAGACGGCCTTTTCTACCTGCTGCTATTAGACTTTACAATTGAAGCTGCTCTCAGTGAACCAATCACCAAACACCCAATGTATTACTGTTTACTGCAATAATAGAAAAATACAAAGTTTTTTAAAAACACATGAGGAATAACAGAAATTTTAAAACAATATTACCTGTGTGCAATATGTCTGTTAGCATAAATACACACTCTTGGTTGAATAAATAAAATTTCCCCACTATGGGACGAAAAAAGGTATCTTATCTTATCTTATCTTATCTTATCTCATCTTATTTAATTTTTCCCGGGCTGAGACACGCTAGCTAGCTTTGGGGTCGGCCGACCTTCACACTGTATTTTTAAGTATGTCCAAAAGCAAATCAATTTTTCTTTCTCCGTAGGCATAAAAAAGTCTAACTCAGATGTATTAATATGTCCAGCGCTACACACATGTTTTTCCAGTCTAACGTGGCTGTAACAGTTTCACTCTAACCAACCAATCAGAGGATGGAAAAATGCTGACGCTATTCTGGGCTAGCGAGCTGCTCTGTGAGGAGAATATAAAATCTGATTTGTTAAAGAAACAGACCCATTGATAATATTTCATTCTATGGTAAAAAAGGCCAGCAGTACTGACTTCCAAGGCCCTGGGCAGATTAGATTGACATGGCAGCACATAGAGGATGAGATCTAATTGGACAAAAAAATCTAACATCCACATACACGTACTGAAAGCAGTGCTGCCAAGAGAAACACTACGAAATTAAGAGAATAAACTGTTGGGAATAAATTAATACAATTTCATGGAACAAATATTAAAATTCAGGTTGTTAATGTAGGTCAGTGCTTCTGATAGTGTTTAGGCCAGCAGAGAAGACTTTGCTGGCCCTCACCGCCCGTCACTGCATATAGTGGGAGATTACTGTGGATAATTCCACTTGAACCATGAAGATAGCTTTGGACTGTAATTAATTAAAACTATCAAGATCACTTAATTAAGTCTTAATCATTCAATATATAACCTCAGCAATGAAGAAAATATAATGAATGAGTATCCGAATGTCACTCAGAAGAAGATGGGTTTCCTTTTTTTTTAGTCTGGTTCCTCTCAAGGTTTGTTTCTCATGTCTTTTCAGGGAGTTTTTTTCGCAATCAACATCATCTCGGTCTTTCTCCTTACAGATCAACCTATAGCAGCAAATTAATAAATGGAAAAATTATATTTCATTCCCCTGTGTGAAAATAGCCATTTATAAAATTGCTATAAAATAAAAATGAAATGAATTAAATTTGAAACATTCAGATCAAGGATTCAGTCCTAAACCTGGATTACTAACTCTTTACACAGCCATTTTGAGATCTCTCCAGAGATCGGGTTTAAGTCTGGACTCTGTCTGGGACACTCAAGGACATTTACACAGTCGTCCTGTAGACACTCCTTTGTTATCTTGGCTGTGTGTTTGGGGTCATTGTCCTGTTGGAAGATGAACCGTCGACCCAGTCTGAGGTCCAGAGCAGGTTTTCATCAAGGATGTCTTTGCATTCATCTTTCCCTCGATCCTGACTAGTCTTCCAGTTCTTGCTGCTGAAAAACATCCCCACACTATGATGCTGCCACCACCGTGCTTCACTGTAGGAATAGTATTGGCCAGGTGATAAATGGTGACTGGTTTCCTTCAGACATTAAGCTTGCCATTCAGACCAAAGAGTTAAAATTTAGTTTCTCGTGGTCTTAGAGTCCTCCAGGTGGGCTGTTATGTGCCTTTTACTCAGGAGTGGATTCCATTCGGTTATTTTACCATACAGGCCTGATTGGTGGAGTGCTGCAGAGATGGTTGTTCTTCTGGAAGGTTCTCCTCTCTCCACACAGAAACACTGAAGATCTCTCAGAGTGATCATTGGGTACAAAAACCCTTGCTCTGTTTGACCGGCCGGCTCAGCTTTAGGAAGAGTCCTGGTGGTTCCAAACTTCTTCCATTTACCGATGATAGAGGCCACTGTGCTCACTGGGACCTACAATGCTGGAGAAATTTTTCTTACCCCTTCCCCAGATCTGTGCCTCGATACAGTCCTGTCTCGGAGGTCTACAGACAATTCCTTGGACTTCATGGCTTGGTTTGTGCTCTGACATGCACTGTTAACTGTGGGACTTCATATAGACAGGTGTGTGCCTTTCAAAATCATGTCCAACTGAATTTACTACAGGTGGACTCCAATCGTTTTTTATTTTTTTGTATATTTGCAAAGATTTCAAACAAACTTTTTTCACTTCGTCATTATAGGGTTTTGTGTGTAGAATTTTGAGGAAATACTGAATTGAATCCATTTTGGAATAAAGCTGTAACATAAGAATATGGGGGAAAAAGGGAAGCTCTGTGAATACTTTCTGGATGCACTGTATTTCTCATTGCACTGTAACAGTGCATACTGATACTAGTTGCTGTTAACACATTGTGCTGATTGGCGTACAGAGGTTGGGTGTTAACATACTACACATTGTACAAGCAGATGTTAGCAGAGCGCTGGTAGATTGGCAGGCATATATTTTCATTGCGATGTAGTTGTAGGTTGTTTTCATTCTGCACATGTGTGGTGTGTCTTTGCAGTGTGTGTGTGTGTGTGTGTGTGTGTAAGACAAGCAGGCAGTCTGGTTAACAGTGGAAGTGTTGTTCAAGCCTGCCAGGCTCAGAGGGAGTGAATGTTGAATGAGGCTGCTGTTAATACGACTGTGAAAGGAGGGGCTTTACTGACAGAATGCTGAAAAAAAAAACGAAAAAAAAAAGAAACGCCTCAGCGCAGGTGACTGCCGATTGCCACCGTCGGCTTAAATCAAATTTTCTTGGTCTCCTGCTGATTCTGAGATGCTGAAGGCATGGAGATGTTTCCCTCCGCCTATTCCCCTTCCTGTCTGTCTCTCTTTTTTCTTTACATCTCATTCCTCTGTTTCTCTCTATCCGTGTCCATGTCTTGTGCCATCATGCCTCTGTGTTTCCTGTGTTATTCATGTGCTCAGGGTTCTTTTTGCCAGTTCTTCAATTTAGATTTAAGAAGACAAACGGTGCAGCGAATCCGTCACGGCACCAGATTCGCATAAATGACATTTTGCTGCTCTGTAGCTTTAATCGTTAAAAAAAAAATAATAAAAAATAAAAAAAAGTGACGGATCAGTGTTTAGTAATGCTTCGCCTCGTGCTCTGTGCTGCTTTCTGCAAACTTTTACATTTCTCCTGAGAGCTAAAGGAAAAGCGACACAACTCTCTACATTCAGTGCTTTTTTTAGATATATGTATTCAGAATTTTATAGATGATTTACACTGTGTGGCCAAAAGTATTGGGGCACCTCACTTTTCCAGCCATATGTGCTTCTTCCTCAACCTGTTTCCACAGAGTTGGAGGCACACAATTGTATAGGACGTATTTGGGTGCAGTAGCATGAAATTCTTTCTTTGCATGAACTAGGATGCATGACAATGCCCCTGTGCCCAAAACTATCTCATCAAAGATATGGTGTACATGGTTTGGCATGGAAGATCTTGAGTGGCCTGCTGTGTAGAGCTCTGACCTCAACCCTATTAAAAAACATTTGAGATGAATTGGAATGCCGACCGCACCCAAACAACAGAACACAGATCTTTAAAAAAAAAATTTCGTTCACATATTTAAAAAACATAATAAATAAATAAATAAATAAATAAATACTGTAATTTCGGACTATAAGCCGCTACTTTTTTCCCACGTTTGGAACCCTGCGGCTTAAACAACGAAGTGGCTGATTTTTATACTTTTTTCCTGGGTTTTTCCCGGTTTCACAACCTTCAAGCCAAAAAACAACCCCATAACAAAAACTTTTTTTTTAAACGCACGATGATGCCAAAAGTAAAACCCCCGAGAGAAATAGTTGTGAAAGGAAGGAGGAAGACAGTGAACAATGACTTACTTGGTAGGCTGCTGTTTAGATACAAGCCGTTGTAGCGTGTTGAGTCTGGCTGAAGGGAGAGCTCGCTAACTCCAGTTGCAACAGAAATCTTATAAGCACAAACAGGTTCCCAAAACTCGTGCTTTTTTATTTTTCTTGGCAACAGCGTTACGGGTTAGTCAAAGAAACTTAGAAATGAGCATCAGAAAATAATAAGGACATATTCCTCGGCCTTGCACACATGCAGTAATAGTGGAAGAATGCAGTGACGTGCTGTTCCCAAATTGCCGCTCTGCTCTTAAAGGAGCCACAACATATTTCACCCGTTACACCGTGTAACAGACACTGTCTTCTGTTAAAGCCTGTGTAAAGTTCATTAGTTTCAATGTAGACACCTGTGGCTTATAGACAGGTGCGGCTTATTTATGTTTAAAATAGAAATCTTTTTATCGCTTTATAGTCCGGAAAGTATGGTAAATAAATGAATAAATACATTTTTGGGGACTAAATATATGTGAGAGAAAATAAATAAATTAACACAAATAAATAAATTCATTTATTTATCAATTACTTTAAAAAGAATTATAAAGTTTTATAGTGTTCAATTGTTTAAATTGTTGTTAATAGTATAAATACCTAAATAATAAATAAAATGTATTATTATTATTATTATTATTATTATTATTATAAATATATGTAAAAAAAAAATTATGATTTATTATTGATTTTTTTATATAATATATTAACATATAACGGATGTGAAAACGATTACAAACCCTTATTAAAATGGCAGGTTGTCATGCCAGATTAAGAAAATTCAAAAAAAATTTCCACCTGTAGCTTCAAAACATTTTAATTAAACATTTTAACAAAGCTTTCATTGGAAATAACAAATGAAAAATAAGTGTTTACACCCTTCAAATAATTCTTTATCAAAGCACCATTTGAGATTATTGCATCACTTTATGGATGTTTTGGGTTAGATTATAGAGCATATAGAGTATAAAACAACCTTTCTATCCTGCTCTTCCTTTCAAATTCATGAGCCTGTAGATTTTATTGATATTCATTGCCGTTTTTTTGGCAATATTTGTTGCCTATTACATTTTTTTCTATAAATTATTTTGTTCCTTTTTTTAGTACAAAGCAACGTTCTAGTGGATGTTAATTATAATTGCAGGCTTTTATTTGTACATTGTTTCAATAAACACTAAATACCACTTTCATAAATGTAATGTTTTGAGTGAACTTCGGTAAAGCTGTGTAGGTGTGGTGAGGAGGCCTGAGGTGCAATTCATCCCAAGGATGTTCAGTAGGGTTGAGGTTAGAGCTCCATAGCAGGCCACTCAAGATCTTCCACTTCAACCCATGAAAGCATATCTTCATGGAGCTGGCTTTGTGTCATTCTGGAACAGGATAAGTTTCCTAGTTCAGATGAAGGAGAAAGTTTAATGCTACAGCGTCCAAAGACATTGTGTACCTACAATTTTATGGTTGTTTTTGGAAGAACCACATTTCCTGTGTCTTGACATCAGCCGTGATGTTCAGACGTGATCGCTAGTGGTGCTACGAGGTTTGAAAAGAAGCCCTGGAGAAGCCGGCGTGTACACCAGAGCAATCTGAGCCTGTGTAAGGAAACACGTTCGATTCTGTCACCTCTTTCATTCACTCCTGCTATGTCCCGAGCCTGAGGCCAGACAAAACGCTATTTGTCAGGAAGGAAAAGACTTTCATTACCAGTTTGTCAGAGCACAGGTCAGCGCGAGCGCCGGTGATTCATCACACGCCTGGGCCGAGAGTGAGAGTTGGGTTTTGACACAGCCATACTTCTTGAGCTCGTTGAAGGTCTTGCGTTTATAGTGCATGAAAACTCATGTAGGCAAATTTCAGACCTACATGCTAGCATGCACACACACCCACATACACAGCAGCGTGACTGTTAGCTGAGTTTGTCTCTGTATGCTAACAGATTGTCAGTCGTTCACGGTCGAAATATTACGTTCTCTCCGTCTTCCTCCAAACAAGACTCCCGAGACGTTGATTTTGTTCGTCTCCCTCAGCGGCGAACTCTCCAAAGCGCCTACTTTTGTCAAAGTTCTGATCTAAATGACAGCATGGTCATGCTTCAGCTAGCGAGCTTTGGCTAGACGAGCCTGCCAGATCCCAGCTGTTCGGGTGCTGCGAGGTATGTGTATGTGTGTGTGTGTGTGTGTGTGTGTGTGTGTGTGTGTTGTTGGGAAGGGGTAAAAAAAAAAAATTATCAAAAAACTAAACCGAGCAGTCACTGCTCCACACACCCAACGTTCCACTGTCATTTAATGAGATCACATCGCTCATCAAGGTTCATCTGCCGTGCGTAGACAAAATAGATTTAATTAGCCTAGCGCAGAGCGGCGTGCGCATGTCTGCAGCTTTGCTTTTTTTTTTCCTGAGAAATAATGACACATTTACATGTAAACATCAAACTCTAATTAGCCAGTTGGGTTTATGGAGAGCATTAAAGTTCACCAAATGACAAACAAATGTGTTTCCAATTAAACATGCCTGGTGGAAGCTATTTGTGACTTCTCTCTCTGTGGGACGAGAGTATGTATGTGTGTATGTGTGTGTGTGTGTGTGTGTGTGTGTGTGTGTGTGTGTGTGTGTTTGTTTTGTTTGCACCCTCGTCAGAATGAATTGATATGCCGGGCATCGGCTCAAGATTGCACCCTGTGAAAGAAGCTCTTGTCCTCAGCTTCCTCGGACTTTGCCAGCCGGGAAACACTGCGTTAGCTGTAGAGGCGAGCATGTGCATAGGAGCAGATGGTGCAAGAATGAAAGATCTGTAGAAACAAACAAGGGGAGGAATACGATTGGAAGAAAACAATATGATTCTATACATCTCTAATTGATATTTGCGTTCCATGTTTTGATGTTTTGCACTGTGCCAATGTTTGTTTGTTTTTTTGTGTTTTTTTTTTTTTTTTTTTTAACTTAAAAAGTAGATATATACTGTACGTAGATATAAAAGTAGATTGTAAACGGAAAGGCGGAGCTAAAACCATATTGAACTTGGAACTTTGAACAAATATGATGTTTAATTCACTGTTTTTTGATATTCTGTTGTTTCTATTAATTATATGTATAGTGTAGTGTATATATATATATATACACACACTACACTATACATATATAATTAATAGAAACAACAGAATATCAAAAAACAGTGAATATATATATATACACACACACACACACACACACACACACACACACACACACACACATATATATATATATTATACACACGCATGGTAATACCTCGGTACCCATCCGCTGCAGGACTCATCAAGTTGAACAAATTGAACTGAAAAATGTTCGCCACCTGTTGCATGCTCAGAACTCGGCACAGACACTTGCAATGGAAATCATGAGCGCTTCAGACTCACAGTAAAACAGTAAAACAGATTCATAAAGAGTCTTGTTAGCTCACTAACAGTGTCAGAGAAAATAAAATGCCCTCCATAGCGTTCTGTTGTGCGCTTTCTGTGCAGTTTATGACTAAACCATGGAAACCACAAGGCTTTAAAAATGCCTTTGGAAAATGCATTGTTTATGTTACATATACATAAATATATACACATAAATATACATGTGTGTGTGTGTGTGTGTGTGTGTGTGTGTGTGTGCAAACATACATATATATATTTATAGGCAATATAATGGTCAGGTGTCCAAAATCTTATTATTATTATAAGTAGTAGTAATAGTAGTAATATTTAAATATTTAATATGAATGTGTGTGTATGTTGTATGTTAATGTAATAAAGTCCTCAGTGCCCTGACCTCACAACATTCACATCAATATTCATAAGTACTGTACATCATGACATCAAATAATCAGTGAGATGGATTGATTCACTCTTCCTACATCACCGAGTTATTTACACTTTACTATAGTGGCATTGGTGTTCATTTCTGAGCTTTGTGTGTAGGTGCGTATGTGTGTGTGTGTGTGTGTGTGTGTGTGTGTGTGTGTGTGTGTGTGTGTGTTGTGTGTGTGTGGGTATGTGTGTGTGTATATAAGAGAAAGAGTGAGATAGTCAGTGTGAGTCAGATCCAGCATGATGGATGAGCGAATAAGGAAGTTTGTGCTGTCTCCCTCGTTTGTGATCATCCGTTTCTCAGAGGAGGAAGATCTGGCATGCCAACATGTGGCAGGTGGTGAAAGATGGAGAGGGAAAAGACAGACCGAGAGAGAGAAAGAGAAAAAGAAAATGTTGCTCTCCTCCCACTCTGCTTACAGCAACAGATACATCAATTACTGTGCTGATTGAGTAATGCTAACAAAACTCGAGGAGAGAGAGAGAGAGAGTGAGAGTGAGAGAGAGAGAGAGAGAGAAAAGGAAGGAAAGCACATTTCTGTTGTTGTATCCTTGCACTAAATAATGGGTTCAGTAATTAAGATTGACTGTTATAATTGCTACACATTTGAAGCTGCCATGGTGGAGGAGAAAGAGTGGTTCCTGAGAAGAGATTCGCATCTTCTAAAAGGCCAGCAGTGATGAGAAGCAGGATTTTTGGAGTGTCTTCATAATGCAGTTGTGAACTGAGGTTCAGAATTTAATATCATAATCTCATCAGATACTCATTTACAAAAAGGTTTTTTTTGCCCCGTAATTTTTGTACTTTTTTATATTTGTTTGTGTATTTGTTGATTTATCTTTATTTATTATTACTATTATTATTATTATTATTATTATTATTATACTATCCACTCAGACAGATGGTGATTAAACCCCATGCAAAATAAATAAATAATGTAATTCAAGAGGAAAAGAAAGAAAATGAATGTGAAATTGAACATTTAAAAAGGAGACGAAAGAGAAATAAAAAGTAAATATTATGTCTATCAACAAATCCAACACGATTTTGTGGGAAGAAAAGGATTGAGTATAATAAGAGGGGAAAAAATGCTCTTTTTATGTGCCTTTATATCTCTGTATCTTAATGTTGGTGTCATATAATATGAGTATATTTTATAATAACAGCATGTCCTGAACGGTTTTATTCTTCTTACACCTTCATTTTTAATCCCAAAAATATGTATGCAATTAATAAATCAATGTTTTTCTAACAGTTTTCTAAACATTTTAAGCTGTAAAATCCTCATGAAACAAACAAGTTCTTGTCGTGTCTTACATTATAGCAGCTGTAAACACTAGTGTCGTTCTCTCGCCAGCGTTTCTCTATTACAGGTCGACCGATAGTGGATTTTATAGACAGCTCGGTTTGATCTTACTTTCCGAAAACCAATTAATCAGCAGTTTGTTGTTTTTTTGGGATTCTGAATAAAACATACATTCCATGTAAAATAGTACTGTACTCTATTACAAAAAAAATAAAAAATAGTACTGAATCATGAAACAGTGCCTAATTAAATGAATACTGATAAAATATTAATTAAATAGAATTATACAATTAATAAATGATAGATGCTTTCCATTGATCGTGCGCTCTTCATGCTGAGCGCAGTTTCATGTTTAAAAACAAACAGCACGTGGTGTTCGTTTTTCACCTCTAGAGGCCGCTCTCGTAATGACAGCGGGCTGAAAGCCGGAAAAACTATCGGCATGGACTTTTTGCTGATAGTTTCAGCAACAACTATCGGTGACAATTAATCGGGAAAACCGATAAATCGTTCAACCTCTACTCTCTCTTCAGTGCAATTGCTAAGTAACCACAAATGTATAAATTCCTAGCGTTTCCTATTCGGGAACTTCGAACTGCGTCTAGTTCCCTCGGGGAACTAGGGTTACATACGTAGCCTATAGACGTCGGAAACTTCAAGCTTTTTTTATGATTTAAATGTATTTTTCATAAGAACCCTGAAATATTTCGAGCTGTACAGATCCACACTCTTTCTTTTTTTTCATTTGGGGTTGTTATTTTTGCTCCGGGAGGCGCCGGAGGCTCGACGTATCCTCAGCCAGACTCATTCTCAGCCTTGTCCTTGCATGGAGCCAAAGCCACATGCTAATGCACATGTGATCCACATTTTGCTGCATGATGATCCCCGTGACCGTCGGCCAGGTCTGGCGTGCCAGCACCCGAAATAACAAAGCGTTTCAATCTCCCCAATTAGGCCCATGCACTGACCCAAGTGTGTTTACCTGTGTGTGTGTTTATTTGTGCTTTCTTTATTTAGCAGGAAGTAATTGCAATATAGCACATGGATATTTTATAGAGTATTAACAGTGGATTTCAACTGGATTGGGATTTTTATTATTGATAATAATAATAATAATAATGATAATAATAATAATAATAATAATAATAATAATAATAATAATAATAATAATGATAATAATATTGATAATAATAACAATAATAATAACAATAATAATAATAATAATAATAATAATAATAATAATAATAATAATAATAATAATAATAA
>MU598598.1:1327323-1357277 GCA_024362625.1 Silurus asotus | reverse complement strand
TATTTGTATATTAATGAAAAATGCCCTGAAAGGTGCTTAAAAAACAAATATATACAGAGAGAGAGAGAGAGAGAGAGAGAGAGCATATGGTGTATGTGTTATCGTTGATTTTTTCACTGTTTTCACTCTTTTTTGTCGTATTCTCTCAAACATTATGAGTGTCTCCATGCATCACATCCTCACATTCACTCGAGGTTAAGTGGCTTGCTCAAGGGCACGTTGTCTTAAAAAGGTGACTAATTTACTCATTTTGCGAACACCCCATTTATTGCGGAGCACCTTAATGCGCGTGATGTGTTAGCGTTTAGCATTAAGCAGTCATTTCTTTTAATGGGATGCCGCTGCTGCTCCCATGAGACGAGACACGGCGGGTGCAGAATTTTAAACACCGATTTAGCCGGGTGCTGAGCAGAGCCACAGATGATTGCCACAGATAGCAGCAGTTAGACAACCTCACACGACAGAGGCAAACGGGATCGCCGAGGTCATTCAGCGAAAAAAAATTTATGTTTTCATTTTTTCTTGTTTTTTTAGTATATCTGTACATTTATCTAACACCAGTACATATATATATATATATATATATATATATATATAGTGGTGTTAAAAAGTGTTTGCCCCCCCCTGTAAAAACTGTTGTTTATCACACCTAAATTTAATTTCTCTCGCCACACCCAGGCCTGATTACTGCTACACCTGTTCACAATCAAGAAATCTCTTAAATAGGACCTGCCTGATAGAGTGAAGTAGACCAAAAGATCCTCAAAAGCTAGACATCATGCAAAGAATCAGAAAAAATGAGAAAGTAAGTTATTGAGATCTATCAGTCTGGTAAAGATTATAACGCCATTTCTAAAGCTTTGGGACTCCAGCGAACCACAGTGAGAGAAATTATTCACCAAAAAAACAACAGTGGAACAGTGGAGAACCTTCCTAGGAGACCAAAATTACCCCAAGAGCACAGTGACGACTCAACAAAGAGGTCACAGAAGACCCCACAACAATATCCAGAGAACTGCAGGCCTCACTTACCTCAGTGAAGGTCAGTGTCCATGACTTCGCCATGAGAAAGAGACAACAAAAATGGTCTGCATGACAGAGTTCCAAAACGAAAACCGCTGCTGAGCAAAAAGAACATTAAGACTTGTCTCAGTTTTGCCAGAAAACATCATTATGATTCCCAAGAATTTTGGGAAAATACTCAGTGGACTGACGAGACTAAAGTTGAACTTTTTGTTCCATTACATCTGGAGTAAAAGTAACACCATATTTCAGAAAAAGAACATCATACCAACAACAAAATATGGTGGTGGTAGTGTGATGGTCTGGGGCTGTTCTCATGCTTCAGGACTTTGTGATAAATGGAACCATGAATTCTGCTGTTTACTAAAAAATCCTGAAGAAGAATGTCCGGCCATCTGTTTGTGACCTCAAGCTGGGGTGAACTTCGGTTCTACAGCAGGACAATGATCCAAAACACACACCAACATGTCCAACTCTGAACAGCTGAATAAAAAGAAAATGAAGACTTTGGAGTTACCTAGTCAAAGTCCTAATCTGAATCCTATTGAGATGCTGTGGCATGACCTTAAAAAGGTGGTTCATGCTCAAAAACCCTCCAATGTGTCTAAATTACAACAATTCTGCATATATGAGGGGACCAGAATCCCTCCACAGCGCTGTAACAGACGCATTCATCACAAACACTTGATTGCAGTTGTTGCTGCTAAGGGCGGCCCAACCAGTTATTAGGTTTTGGGGCAAACACTTTTTCACACAGGGTCATGTAATTTTGGATTTTGTTTTCCCTCAATAATAAAAACCTTCATTTAAAAATTGCATGTTGTATTCACTCGTGTTATCTTTTAGTGATATTTAAATCTGTTTGATGATTTGAAACATTAAAGTGTAACAAACATGCAAAAAAATAAGAAATCAGGAAAGGGGCAAACACTTATACACACCAGTGTGTGTGTGTGTGTGTGTGTGTGTGTGTGTGTGTGTGTGTGTATATGCACATACATACTTTTGTTAAGAAGTGCACTTGTGCTGAAAGTAGTGTTTTTACATTCGGCCTCCTGAGTCTGGGAAAAGGTCACTCATGGGTAAGATTGGTGTTATAGGTATAGTATGCACTTTCGCTGTAATTTGGGAATCGCCAGGTCAAACGTGTCGGCTGTAGCGACGTTCCTGGAGCGTGGAAATTCCTCCTTGCGGGTTTTTTTCAAGTAAATATAGCGGCTGAAATGATGTGTTTAAATGCAGAGCAGGTGGTCAGTGATAACCTCTAGTTATCACACAGATAACACTGTAATCTAGAATGAAATCTCTTTCGATGGTCTGCTCAAACTGTCAATCACCAGCTCCTCTCTCTCTCTCTCTCTCTCTCTCTCTCTCTCTCTCTCTCACTCTTTTACTCTCACTTGCTCTCAGTCTTTGTCTCTCTTGATTTATATTTCTCCCACTTTCTATCTCTCTGTCTCTCATTTTCTCTCTCACTATCACTATTTTATTTCTATTTTTAATTTCTTACTTTTATTCTTTCTTTTATTCTTTCTTTCTTTCTTTCCCTCTCTCACTTGCTTTCTCTCTTTCACTCTCTTCCTTTCTATTTCTCCCTCCGTCTCTCTGGCTCTCTTTCTTTATTTTATCACTTTTACTTCTCTATTTTTATTGATATTTCTCATTTCCCTCATTATTTCTCTCTGTCTTTCTCTCATTTGCTGTCTGTTTCTCTCTCTTTCTTTTACTCTTTCTCACACACTTTTACTCTCTCATTCTCTCTATTTTAATCTCTATTTCTCATTTCTTTCTTTTTTTCATCCTTTCTTTCTTTCTTTCTTTCTTTCTTTCTTTTTTTCTTTCTTTCTTTCTTTCTTTCTTTCTTACTTACTTACTTTCTTTTTCTCGCCCTGTCTCTCTCTATTTTTATCTGTAGCTCTTATTTCCCTCATTTGTGCATTATTCTTTCTTTCTTTCTTTCTCTCTTTCTCTCTCTCTCTCTCTCTCTCTCTCTCTCTCTCTCTCTGTTTTTGTCATTTTTATCTCTATTTCTCATTTCACTCATTCTTGCTCTCTTTCTCTTTTGTAGTTAAACCCTGTGTGAAAGCATAGCTGAAAGACGTCATGCTGTACCAAAGAATGCTGTTCATCTACAAACATTTTTGTAATAATCTCTCTTTCTCTCTCTCTTTCTGTCTCTCTTTCTTTTTTCTTCCCTTTGCATCACACTTGGATTTTGGATTCTTCTCTGGATGTTGAACAGGTATGTGTCTTCGAATTCATTCTGCACCAGATTCAGCACATATTTCACAGGAAACACATTTGCACAAATTTTCCCAGTTCCAATAACAACTACTGACAGAAAAAACTTGAAGTGCACCCCGAGCTTGATACGACATGTCAATGAAAATATAATTTACTACTGAAAACATCAAATATTTCCACATTTGTTGTTGCGATTCAGGTAGAGAAAAGTCGTTACTCCGTCTTATACAATTCCTGTAAATATTTAAAGCTTTTTCTGCAATAATATGCAGTATTTTTATCCCATAGATACGTTTAATGTTGTGAAACGTATGTGAAATTTGGTCTGTTGTTCTTGCGTACATTATAGCAGCTTTTGTATTCTCTCTCTCTTCCTCTCTCTCCCTCTTTCTCTCAAAAATTATATAAAACAAAAATTTGGCTCAGAAACTACATTTAAACAGTCTTTGGTAACTGTGTTGCTTTCTGTAAATCAGACATTAAAACAATAGTAAAAAAAAAATTACAGTAATTTTTTAGTAGTTTTAAACGTTTTGTAGTATTATTTTACCCTTAAATTAACTAAACTAAAAATTCCTTTTGAAAATACAATTGTTATCGTTTTTAAGCATCATTGAACATTTATTTTATAGCAAATCTATACACCGTGATACATCTAGTGTTTTGTATTATTTTAGGTATAAAATTGTTACTATAGAAACAATATTTGTTTATATAAAACCCACAAAATATAAACCTGCGATTTGATTGGCAGCTGCCCTTACTGAGAATCCCTCAGCCAATCAGGTTCACCAGGTGCTATTATAAATTGAAGTCGTTCTCCTCTTCTTTTTAGATATAGTATGTGATGTAGAAAAGCAGTGCATTTGAATCGCATACATCGTGGTCTGTTCTGGAATGTTCAAGCGCAGCAGATACTCAATCAAAAGCGGCTTTTACACAGATCCTGATTTTCCCGAACACAGCAGGGTGCCTTCGCTAAAATCTGTTTTTTATTGCAAATCGAGCTTCTGATCACTTCAAAATCCACGTCTCCGGCTCGGTTTCTCCGTGTCTGCTCCTCCCTGCACTTCTCACCATATTTAACAGCTTGTTGCAGTGATTTGGTCGGTTATTACACAGTTCGGTTTTAATTAGTGATCGAGATGCTATCAGTGATTATAACGCAGGTGCGACTGTGGAATTTATAATTAATGAACAGAATCGTGCATACTGACTTTTTTCCCCCGTCCTTGAATTTGGTAGCTCTTTACATTTTGCATTCGAATCGCGTTTATCATAAGGCAAGTCAAGGTGTAACTAAAAATAACGAGAAAACAAAGTGTTCTAGAAGTTAATAAAAACGTCTTTTAAAAAAAACTAAGCGAAAATTGGGTTCGAACATCAAATGTCTCGGCGACGCATAATAGAAAAAAGAACCTCGGGTTACATTTTCACACTGACAGCTGAAAGCTTGTACATGCAGCCGTTATTTACCAAATAATAGAAAAGACATGGGCCATTATGAGTTGTTTGCCTATTGCGTTTGTGAAATTGTGCTCGTGCCGGTGTGTGGGGACTTTAATTAAACCCCGTGGCCTCGAGCGCAGTGCGAGCAGCAATATATCACACTCATGGCATCAGAAATGCAAGGATACAGATCATTGGCTACTGAGGTCAAGTCATGTGATTGGAGGAAATATGAACAGTTCTGGATGGGAACAACCATCAGTGTGCAAGGCCGGGTTTAGAAATGTTTGTGGAAAAAAACAAATTTAAAGAGTAAAATTGTGATAATAGATCTTTCAGATCTATTAGAAGCAAGAATCAGGAAACACAACAAGAACCAGGTTTTGGAACGTGTGGAACTACAGTGACATGCAAAAGTTTGGGCACCCCTGATGAAAATTTCTAATAATGTGAACAGTTAAGCAAATGGAAGATGAAATGATCTCCAAAAGGCATAAAGTTACAGACGACACGTTCCCTTTATATTTTAAACAAAATATTTAATATTTTATTTTCCTTTAAATTTTCAAAATAAAAGAAAAGCCCCTGCAGCAGAAGTTTGAGCACCCTGCATAGTTAGTACCTTGTAGCACCGCCTTTAGCAAGTATCACAGCTTGTAAACACTTTCTGTAGCCAGCCAAGAGTCTTTCTTTGAGTTCTGTGAGATTCCTATGCCGTCTTGCACACACTGTTTTTTTGAGGTCTATTAACAGATTTGAAATGATGTTTAGGTCAGGAGAGTGTGAAGGCCATGGCAAAACCTTCAGCTTGCACCTCTTGAGGTGGTCAATTGTGGTTTTTGAGGTGTGCTTAGCATCATTATTCGTTTGTAGAAGCCATTCTCTTTTTAACTTTTGCTTTTTTTACAGATAGTGTGAAGTTTGCTACAAGAATTTGTTAGAATTCAATTGAATCCATTCCTCCCTCACCAGTGAAATGTTCCCCGTGCCGTTGGCTGCAATACATCCCCAAAGCATGATCGATCTGCCCCCATGCTTAACAGTTAGACTGGTGTTCTTTTCATGAAATTCTGTGCCCTTTGTTCTCCAAGTATACCTTTGCTCATTGCGATCAGAGTTCTATTTTAATCTCATCGGTCCACAGGATTCCCAAAATCCATCAGTCTTGTGTAAATGTTTCTCAGATGCTGAATTTTGTGGTGAAAAAAAGGTTTTCTTCTGCAGACCCTTCTATGAAGGCCATATTTGTGCAGGTGTCGCTGAACATTCCAAAGGTGTTCAATACAGTTAAGGGTCAGACCTCTATAGCAGGAAATCTTCAACTCCAACCCATGTAGACCATATCTTAATGGAGTTTGCTTTGTGCACAGGAGCATTATTATGCTGGAACAGGTTTGGGTCATACTAGTTCAAGTAAAGGGAACATTTAATGCTACCACATCTAAAGGCAATACAATTGTGGGTCTCTAAAGGAAAAGACAGATATGGCTGGAGAATCCAGGTGTTCTTTTTTCTAGATGAGTGTAAAATATCTTTGCAAATGTCTTTGTGGTATGGTTTTTATACATAACAAAAAAATTCTTAGATGATGTCTAGGCTGAGATTACTATAGAAACGATAACATTTCATATACCCCATGTCCCCCCTCTGCACAAACCATCTCAATCAAACCTCTCTCACCTTGTCTCCAAAATGTCCTACCTGCTCAGTCCATTAAATAAATGAATTTCTAATCCTGTCCATCGTCGTCACTCCAGTGAAAATCTAAGCATCTTCAGCTCTTTTTTTAGCGCCTGTCTCTTAGTCAACACCACACCAACACCACCATACAACATCGCAGGTCTCACTACCGTCTTACACACTGAACAAGTATTAAACTGAATAAAGAAATGAAGTTTAACAACAACAACAAAAATATACTAATGTAAATAAAAAGAATGTAGATTAAAAAAAGAATGTTTATTTAAGTCTTGGATTTTAGAGATTCGTATAAATCATGAAGTTTACACTTTAAGCTATAACGCAAGCGATAACTGGAATTGCACCATAAACGTTCCACAACATAAAATCTAACCATAAACCAACGTCTCCTTCATTAACAAATGAAACAGTAAAATCCTTGGTATTTGTTTTTTCTAATAACTAACATATTTGGTCATCTTGTGTCTTATAATGAGTATTACATTATAATAATCTGTATTAACAATCCTAATGGTGTGAAAACATTTGCATGTCAGTGTAAAAGAAGAAACAGCACTTTTTGCATTGTTCAAATGCTGTATTATTTCACTGCATTCAAGTGGTGAAAGCTGGTTTATTTGTTGCCTGTTTATTAGGTATAAAAATGTAAGTAATAAAGCGGCAAAGTAATGAATAGAAGAAAAAACCCTGAATAAATGATAAACATTGCATTAGGAACTATTATAATAAACAAAACCGTAATGAAGGCCGGAGCTGTGTGTTGTATAAGTGCGTGTGTCAGACAGGGGAAAAAAAACCCTGTGTTTGATTGACAGCTGGCTCGCACTATAGGCCAAATTCCTGTTCCCCTCTTTTTATTTCAAGACTCCCTCTATCTCTCTTTCTTCCAGTATATTTACTTTAATGCTGAGACTCCGTTTGTTTATTAGATTGTCAGGAGCCGGGGTTATTGCCTGGTATAAGAGATGTGACAAAAATTTGCAGCTGATGTGATTTTTCATACTGCAAACGATTAAGCCTTTGTTTATTTTTTTAGTTAAATGGTTTTTGGCGTCATGTTGGATAGATGTTTTACATGCAGATATGATTTAGATTTTAGCTGATTTTGTCATAATTCTGAGAGATTATTCACTTTTGTTTATGCTAGCATTGGTCAAAATTGAAATACGAAGAAAGCACTCAGCTCATACACTGAATCGTAATGGTTTACAGTTGGCTTTGATGGTGTGGGATTATCTTGTCCCTCAGTAATGATGAGTCATTTTCCAAATCCTCTAAGAATGGCAGAAGGGAAAAAAAATTATGAGGAGGTAGCGAGAGCTCGGCTGCAGACGGATGAGCGGCCGCTATTAAGTTTTAATTTTAAAACAAATTATGCAATTAGCTCGCCCATCAGGATGTACGCCGTTCACGAGGTCATCGCAACCTTCCTTTCATCTCGTCCCGAGCTGAGGATTCGGAAAAAAAAGTGAAGTAAAGGTAAGGAAAGTGGAAAAGGGAATCGTTCATGTAAAAGACCCTCTCTCTCTCTCTGCCAGAGCAACTCGTAGCTCTTTTTTTTTTGTTGATGGGATTTCCTTTAATGTTTTTTATGGCAGTATTCATGTCCTTAAACAAAGAGGCAATTTGTCTGCGCTTGAGAGATAATATTGTCAAGGGAGACATGCAGTCAATTTCAGACGTCTGCTTTTCAGACAGGGAGAGGTGACAGTTTCAAGGTGCTCGCGAGAGCTCCTCTCACAATAAAGCTCGCCGTTGGATCAATTACATTAAACAGCGCTAAACGTTAGCGATTGTTTTAGCGTTGCGATGTCCTTACGTTTGGCACTTTAACGTGACTCAATTTTGTGAAAGAGAACTGAAGAGGTCAGGAATTAAACACAACGAGGTGTGCTGTTCTAGCAAATCTATTAACATAGCGATACAGCAATATGTTATTTTTTTGTCCAATCGTAGCTGAAACATTCAGAGAGGAATATTTTCTGTTTATAACAGCTATAAACATCCATTCCCTCACCAGGCTTTCTTTTTTATTTTGTCCTTTACAAAATTAACACGTTCTGGAGAAACTGCAAAGTTCCTGTGGTGTAAAATGTACTAGCTGTTATTTGACTGGGATTTGGCTTGCTTGTGAAACTACTGTCCAAGCCACTGTACAAGAAAATTATTAAACCCCTTCTGATTGGTGTAAAATGCGTGACCTGGCAGAACATAAATTAATTACCTCATTGTGTTATTTATTAGGGTTAATAGGTAGGGTCAAAATAAATCCATCATTAAAAAAACATTGAATTTAATTTTTTTGTATAATTATATATAGTGCTTTTAACAATAAACATTGTCACAAAACATATTTATAGAAATTAATATATTCAGGATATTGATAAGTTTATTAGTTTATGTCTTTAGAATCAGAGATGAAGAAAAAATCTCCTCGAAACTTTCGAAAGGAGCCAGACACAAAAAGGAACCTGTCCCCATGGGTGATAATGCTAGTATAAATAATTCCTGTTTAGCATTGATCTACTAAAGAGTGTGATGTGTTTCCTGGCTCTGATCTTCAGTGTATGGTTTGTATGTATTTATTCTAATGACCAGGTTCATGCAGTCACGTTTTTCACAAATGCACACTTTCTGTGTCTACAGGAATGCAGTGTTTTACGTTTTCTACAGCTTTATGGAGGAACTCCTGCTTATTGCCTAACCCCTACTTACCTGGCAGGGACAGTAACTAGTTTAGGAAGGTGGTTTGCCCAAAGGAAGGCTTAGCCATTGCATGTCGGGCCGTGCTGACCTTTTTTCTTATTCTCCAAATGTGGGAATCTCGACTGCATGATTTCTGATAGTGGGGGACTGCGTTTGCACTCTCCCCTCAGTGGTTAAGGTCAGGGCTTCAAGCCCCAGTATCTCCAAGAGGCCCTTTACCCTCAGTGCTCCAGGGGAGCTGAATCATGACTGACTCTGCATTAAAGCACCTTTCTAGAGAAAGTGGTAGCTCAGTGGTTATATTATATATCTAACTATATATGTGCTTGATGGTGTGTGTGAAAAACACAATTTATATAATGTATATTATAAATTATATATATAACTGAGCAATTGAGGGTTAAGAGCCTTGCTCAAAGGCCCAGCAGGGGAAGTTTGGTGGTAGTGCGATTTAAACCCATGCCCTTCTGATCAGAAGTCCAACATCTGAAGCATTGAGCTACCCCATGCCAATGGGTAATTAGCAATAATTGAGGGGTGATGACTGACTTTCAATGATCTTGCTAATGCAACTGGGCAGTTGCTAACAATCTTCCTATCAGACGTCTAACATGTGAACCCCTGAGTTACCATTTATAATACAATGCAAGCTAAGGCACACTGAAGTCAGAACAAAAAAGAGCTGTGGTATAAAATCAACTTCTCATTATTAGTAAGCAATAGAATCAGATGGTTACTGTAATAGAGAGACTGAACTGAACTGAGATACTGACTCTCCCCTCACATTTCCTCATTTGTATTTTTTATTCCTTAACAAGTTTACTCCCCGAGGCAAACACTAGTCATTTATCTTCCTGTTCAAGTCCCAATTAAGACATCCCTATTCGCTTTCACACTGCAAATATTACATTTAGCTGAAGAATGATTTACTCTCTTCTTATGTTTTACAAGATGTGAAAAGACAGATCAGATAGATTTACCTCAGACTGTAGCTTTGCTGAAATTTAAACAGACCTGAGAACGAGTGCTTGCTTATCGACCCCAAATTCAGTCATCTTAAAATCCCCACAACTTTATCTACTCACATATCAGCCATGTGTGATGCTGAGGGCAGCGTTCACTTCCATCTGACATGATTCAGTCTGTCAGGTTTATGCCTAGAGACTGCATTACCCAGATTCCACTGCGCCTCCTGTTTGTCGCATGATCACTTATACCTCTTACTTGTCACCTTGATTAGCATTTTATCAGCTCCAAATCATTTCAAGTTTATTTATAAATCTTATTATTATTATTTCGGCTGATCCCATTAGGAGTCGCCACAGCGGATTATCCGTCTACATACTACTCTGTCCTCTACATCTGCCTCTTTCAAAACCACTACATGCATGTCTTTCCTCACCACATCCATAAACCTCCCCCTTGATCTTCCTCTTTTCCTCCATCCTCAGAATTCTCCTACCGAGGTACCCCATGTCCCTCCTCTGCACATGTCCAAACCATCTCAATCACACCTCCCTCACCTTGTATCTAAAACATCCTATATGCGCTGTCCCTCTAATAAACTAATTTCTTTTCCTGTCCATCCTCGTCAATCCCAATGAAAACCTTAACATCTTCAGCTCTGCTACCTCCAGCTCCACCTCCTGTTTTTTAGTCAATGCTACTGCCTCCAAACTATACAACATAGCAGGTCTCACAACAGTCTTATAAATCCGGCCCATTTTTATCTCTTTTAGCGTTGCTTTTTTTTCTGTGAACCTAACCAAATGGAATTCAGCTGTGAATGATCTTGATTGGTCAGTCAAGTTTTATTAAAATGTGTCAACATTCACACAAGAAGTCAATCGATTCATCGGTTTTGTGAAATCGACGATAGTTGATTCCTGAAACTTACAACGGCAAAACTCAAATCGCTGACTCCACGTGCTGTTTGTTTTTACACATGGGATTGTGTGCTGCACAGAGTGTGCTATGTTATATTTATTATTTTTTATTTATAAATTATATAACCCATTTATTATGGTTGCACATGACACTCTTAGTCGCAAGCCCGGATAAATGGGAGGGTTGCGTAAAACATGTTTCAAATCAAATATGTGGATCACGATAAAGAATTTCATACCGGATCGGTCAAATCCCGACCCGATGTGGTGGTGGAATGAGGAAGTGAGGGAAAGCAAACGGAGAAAGAGGTTGATGCAACAGAATTTGGATCGACAGAGTGATGAGAAAAGTAAGCAGAATTACAAGGAGATGCGGCAACAGGTAAAGAGGGATGTGGCGAAAGCCAAGGTAAAGGCATATGAGAAACTGTATGAGAAGTTGGACACTAAGGAAAGGAAAAAGGCTTTGTACCAAATGGCGAGGATGCAAGTTATGGATGGAGATGGAAATGTGTTGACTAGTGAGGAGAGTGTGGTGAGAAGATTTGTATTTTGAGCAGCTGATGAATGAGGTCAGACAGGAGTCTCCATTGACTATGATGTTTGTGGATGATATTGTGATTTTTAGTGAGAGTAGGGAGCAGGTTGAGAAGAGCCTGCAGAGGTGGGGGTTTATGCTGGAGAAAAGGGGAATGAAAGTCAGTAGAAAGAGTACATGTGTGTGAATGAGAGGGAGGGCAGTGGAGTGGTGCGGTTGCAAGGAGAAAAGGTGGCGAAGGTGGAGGAGTTCAGGTACCTGGGGTCAAGAGTGCAAAGTAATGGAGAGTGTGTTAGAGAAGTAAAGAAAAGAGTGCAGGCAGGGTGGAGTGGGTGGAGAAGAGTGATAGCAGGAGTGATTGTGATAGAAGAGTATCTGCAAGAGTGAAAGGGAAAGTTTATATGACTGTGGTGAGACTTGCCTTGTTGTAGGGTTTAGAGTTCGGTACTATTTACATAGTATTTTAAGTTTGTTTCCTATAAAAAATAAAATAAAATAAAAAAAACATCAGTCGATGAATTGGTACCATCCAACCTAGCTATTGATATCCATAAAATTCACTATCAGTTCGACTATTAACTCACACCTGAATACGAAGATAATAAGTGTTACAGAAACTTTTGCTAATCTGGTGGGGAATTGAAGTACAGCGTAGTTTATGTAAACCAACTAAACAGCATCAGCATTTTTGCCCAATATACATCTTTTATGTGTTAGCTAATGTTATCATGATTTTTACAGTACAATACAATTCCAGAAATTGCCTCATGCTTGTACATGGCTACTTCAGTATTCCTTGGATTTTGTCTCTGGCTCTGTTTTATACTGTACTGCCTGTTCCTAAATAATTTATATTAAATTCCTGAACAGGCATTCATGTGAAAACAAAGGTAATCAAAGCAATGTTACTGACTAGTTTAAAGAATGCCGTAAATCAGGGCATGCTCGAATACCTTAAGATTGGATAATTACTTGGTTTAACGAGGTGTTTACTCCAAATGTGTTCTCAATAACTTTGACTGCAATGTCATGTTTTACCTATTAAGTAGAAAAGTAAATTGGACTTTAGCCCCAAAGCACACTTAAAGAGCTTCCGAGGTAATGGTTTCTATAAATAACACCACTTGAAGAACAGAGAATTAGTCTTATCCTGCTTTTCCAACAAGCCGAACACGGGTTCTGCCACAGTCTCGGTGCAAAGGTTCGTCTGAAAGCATTGAAGCCAGCCCAGCTGGAGTAATGAACAGGATGTTATCTATCCCAAGCA
Source organism: Silurus asotus (assembly GCA_024362625.1). Taxonomy (NCBI): domain Eukaryota; kingdom Metazoa; phylum Chordata; class Actinopteri; order Siluriformes; family Siluridae; genus Silurus; species Silurus asotus. The sequence goes on along the minus strand of MU598598.1, from coordinate 1,344,463 downwards.
GAGAGGTAAATGCCAGTCTTATCTGCAAAGCTTTACCCATATGTTCAAATCCGTGGCACAAGGACAGGAAAAAAAACGGCCTGCTTTCCACTCCTATCTCAACACAAACAACATAGCACGCTCCAAAATGGAGCCAGGCAGCAGTGTGAGCTCCACACCAGGCTCTGCTTTCAGGCTCCAAAGCTCACATGAGTATTTACCAGAGCTTAATGACTGGGCCTTGCTAACTTTCCACTCGCTGCCAACCAAAGGATATTTTCCAGCTGAGCACTCATGCTGGTGTTTGTAGCATTGCTGCTTAAAGCCAATTTGATTTTGCCAAAGGCTTTCTGGCCTGCTTTTATGTCACAACCAAGGATATCAAAAGTTACATATTTCTATACTGTACATATCAGAAATACAGCATGTACCCAAAAATAGGACAAGTCATATCCTTGACCAAACATTTACGGTACACACTCAGGGTTAGGGGTTCAATCCTGAGCTCAGGTGTCATATGTCACATGTTTTCCACATTTCTCTAAGGGTTTGCTCCCGGTTTTTTTAAAAATCATACCAGTAGGTACATTAACAATGCTAACCCGCTTCCAGATTAGAATGAGTGTATACGTGGTGGTTTTACTAGCTTTGTTTACAAGAAAGTACTTTTTTTTTACACATTATTCCCCTCAAAATAGACCCCTTGCAGAGCAATACAGTGCTCCCAACATTCCTGCCACTTCTGGAATGTGGCCTGGAAGTCTACTTTTCAAAGCGTGTCAAGCATCTTCTGCGGATCGCGCTGAATCTCCACAATGGGGTCAAAACAGTGACCTTTGAGCTGGATCCTTATCTTCGGAAAAAGGGTGAAGTCCGCAAGAGCCAAATCTGTAGTAGGTTAAGTGCTGTAGTGAGATCATGTAAATTGTTCTCCAGCGATCATATAAAACGCACAGGGAGTGAAACCGGCGCTAGCTTTTGAAAAGGGAGGAAAGCGCTAAAGGAAGCAGGCAGTGTGGCATGGAGATTCAGGGTCTCGTCATGCTTGAAACATGGCCAGCATCTCCAGGCAATTGCAATGTGTGATGCAGCCTTCCCAAGAGACCTTGTGTGGAGCGACCATTTATGACTGCTTCCCAGCCCCTGAAAGGATGCATCTGTCGGAATCGTTATGTGATGAACAGGAACTTCCAGCACAGGGCCTGAGACAGGAACCTGGGATCTCTCCACACATCCAAGGCACGTAGGACTCACCACATGACCTTATTTATACTTGATCAGTAGCCTCCCCCCACAAAAGAACCCTCGGGTTTTGAGCCACCACTGAAGGGCCTCATGTCTGCCCTCAGACCCAGTAGTCTTGAAACTGCTTCACAGTGAGCGATTGCCTTCTTTTCCTTTTTCACAGCTGTAAGGGTGGATTTGACACAAGCAGGGAATTGTGCCCCCATAACGAACGAGTCCCATACTATGCCTGAAAGGAGGTTCTCAGTATTGAGAAAGCACACAGTTTTTGGCGTTTAGCCTTGAACCCAGCTCCCTCATGTGGGCATAAAGGAGATATCAATGCCAGACTGCCAGCTGCTCCAAATGAGCCTCTATCAACCAATCATCAATATATTATAGAATGTGGACACCCTGAAGTCTCGGGGTTAGTGCCGCATCTGCACTTCGTAAAGATGCGGAATGAGAGGGCAAGACGAAATGGAAGGACACGGTATTGGTATGCTTCGGCCTCGAAAGCAAACCTCAGGAACTTCCTATGTTCCATGACCAAAGCCTGCTCAGGCCCCACCAGGTTGAACCAAGGCGAAATAGATGCACAGGACACATTAAGACAAATGTGGCAGATTGCTAGATAGTCTGTTAAGGAAATCAGTGTCTCAAAACTGAACTCTGGTGTGCCTAAAGCCAAAGCAACGCCCTGGTGCAGCTCTAAGGGCCTTCCGAGAAGCGACAAATCCTCCAAGTCCGCTGCGGTACTGGGCGGAAACGAAGAGGGCTTTAGCTAGAGATGGCTGTGGCTGTGCGTGACAGAATTAACGGACCAGCAGGGTGACCAGACCAGCTCCCTTAAGGCCGCTCGGGTGTGGTAGGCACTGTATACTGAGGTGCACAGCGCCCCTTTTCTGGGAGTCCCCAGATAGTCCTGTATCAAGACTTTTTGGCCAAAGCTCCTCTATTGAAGGTGATGGTCTTTAGACCCATTGGCTTACAGGGCTTCTGCCTTGCAAAAAACTTGCACTCCTTCTGCTTAGGATCCTTTGCAACGCTCTGCTTTTTGCACCTCATGATGCCGGAAGTGCAGGGTTGTGGTGGGGGCTGTGCTCACCTGAGCGATGTGGGAGATACCAGGTGCCCTAGTATGGCCCTAGTGGTCTCTTTAGATGCCCTGAGAGCTAAGTCTGTCGCACAGCATTTCTTTGGGATTAATTGATCTTATTTTAAATAACATCAAAAAATCTGTGTGAGCTCAAGTTGAAAAAAGTTGATATACCCTGCATTTGTTTGTGAGTCAGTCTAAATGTGATTATTTAGCTTTATATACAACATAAGACAATACCTCAATCTCCGGTTCAGTAGAACGGTTGAATAAACATTCAGAATCATATTAATGCTCATAACAAGAGGACTGAAAAATTGTGAACAGCTGACCTGTTTATGACTTTGTTCTACTGCCCACCAATGCACATAGCAATGATGGAAAACAGGGGCTTTGTTTCTAAAGCAGATCGAGTTTCCAATAATTAGAACTGTGGACATTGTTGAAAAGGATAAAGGTGCTTGTCTGCCTGGTCTTTGTGCTTCAATTTGTAAGCTCAGGCCTGTTCTTTCGTTCCTTATTAATGGGCTGATAGCTTTATGTTTGCATTTGATGTTGTTATATTTATGCAAGTCGCTATACGCTATAAGCTATTTTGTAAAGGTGTAAGTAAAGCTTGTTTTATTGCCTTCACTCTTTTTGTCCCATATTGTAAGATAAGATAAGATAAGATAAGATAAGATAAGATAAGATAAGATAAACCTTTATTTGTCACACAGTGGGGAAATTTCTATGTTACAGCAGCAAGACAAAGAAATAAAAATAGATGCAAATGTATAAAAAAGAATATACAAAAAAATTAAAACAGAGAAATAAAAACAAATAAGAATAAGAATAAGAATAATAACAAACAAAGAAATAAAAATAAATGCAAATATATGAAAAAAAGAATATACATATACTACAATAACAGAATATACACAGTACAATGTATAAATACAAATAGGAGGAGAAAAAAGTATGCATTTCAGGTAATATTTCAAGGTGGTATTGCACGTAATTGCGGGTAATATTGCACATAACACTGTACATGATTCATGTAATATTGCACACAGATAATGTAATTGCACAGCTAAAAAAGTAATAACAGTGTTGTATTTTGGTGACTGGTGACTGGTAAGTAACAGTGGCTGATCTCAGTGGTGGACAGTGTAGAAGCATCTTAGTCACATTCTTCATGTATCTGTCTTTAATCAGAGTATCTTCATCTTAGTAAAATTTTTACTCACATGTTGTTTCTTAGTACTTTAAAGTGAAAGAGGTATAAAATGTTTTAAATAAGAATCTGTGTTGGAAACACCACAGTAAAAGTGGCATGGGTGAAGTTAGCGTCCTCTCACTGCATGTCAAAAGAAAACTCTATAATGTGCAGGAGAATGGAACACGTCCAAGTGTTCTCACAAATCAGTATCTTCACTTTAGGAACTTCAGTATATTTAAAAGTAAGTACTTTTTACAAACACTTGGAATGTAATGGCAATATATTTATGCATGAGGATTTCTTTTGGCCTTCTTCATCCACCACTAGCTGATCGCCTATTCGAACTATTATTCACTTAGTGTTGAATTTTCTTTCACAAGCCAATGATTTCTGTTAACAATGAACTTCTCCTGGTTATTTCACATAATTTAACATTGTTTGAATTGCTGCATAAGAACACACTAGTTGTTAAAGTGAGTTTTTATCGCTGTTAACAGCTGCATTGCCGATTTTGTTGAATGTGTTCTGATAGAATACACGCCATCGAGTACTTTTAATCAGTTTTCCTGTATTGGTTAATACATGGCTAGTGTGCATTATACAATTCTAATGAATGACATTAATGTAAATAACCACCTGATGCAATGCGAACTGCATTAAAATAGTGTAACACACACACACACACACACACACACACACACACACACACACCTAGCTATGAATTAACCTACCATACCTTATATATCTAATTAGGATAAACTAGAATAAGATGTTTGCATATTTTGTTATATTTATGCAGCAATATAAAGTAAGGTCGAACTGCATTAAAATAGTGTAACACACACACACACACACACACACACACACACACACACACACCTAGCTATGAATTAACCTACCATACCTTATATATCTAATTAGGATAAACTAGAATAAGATGTTTGCATATTTTGTTATATTTATGTAGCAATATAAAGTAAGGTCTCGGCAACGTTCTGTTTAAGATGTTCTGGATTTTTATCTTTTTTTTCTTTTCTTTTTTCTTTTTTTTTTTTTGCTCATTTCGCTTCTTTGTTTACTTGAATTTGATCACTGATTTGTTGAAAAGCCCAGCTGTTCCATCCACTTGTGCATCTTCTGTCTCCAAACACCCGAACAGGTGATGTGTTTCCGCAGGCTTGTTTCTCATTCCACACAGATGGAAAGAAGGAGGGAGGAAGGGGGATATGAGGGAGGATGAAAGACAGGCAGAAAAGCATGTCAGAAGTTTTTTACTGTTCATGCAAATAAATTTTTGATTTTGTATGTGTGTGTGTGTGTGTGGAAGGGGGTGGGGGGTATTTCAGACTAATTAATATGATGTAATGGGGATTCCACCATTGTTTTGTTTATTTTAACATAGTTATATTTAACATATATTAAAATAGATACCTTTGAATGCTTTCAATTAAATGTCTTTTATTTCATTATAACATACATTATATTGCTAAAAGTATTGGGAAACCTCATCTTTCCAGCTCTAGCATTTTACCTGAGACCCGAATTACAATACCCAAGTCGACATAACCAGCTCTATGAAGATATGCTTTACATAGGTTGGAGTGGAAGATCTCCTGCTTTAGAGCACTGCACTCAACCCTATTGAACACCTCTGGAATGTATGTGAACACTGACTGCACCCCAGACCTCCTCACCTCACCTACATCACTACCTGTCTTTACTAACACCCTTGTAGCCAAATGAATCTCACACACATCTCCCTAATTACACTCCAAATTCTAGTGTAACATCTTCCCAGAAGAGTGGAAGGAATTATAATAGCAAATAGAGACTAAATCTTGAATGTTCAAAAAGCACATATCAGTCTTATGCCTTAAGACTTTTGTCCAAATATCCATAATTTAAATAGTACTTGAATTCTTATATTAATAATGATTATAATAATAATAATAATCCATAAAACAGTATTGTGTCCTAGCCCAGCACAATCTAGCTAAATTTTAATTACCAAAATTACTTTTAATACTTTATGTTATTCAGTAAGTCCTGAGAAAACTCATATGTGATTGAAAATTCTGAAATAATCTGAATATCACTGAAGAAAGATAAGTAAGCTCTCTTTCTTATTTTCTACAATGTACAAAGTGCGGCCTACATTTATTATTCCTAAATTATTTTCTTTGCTAATAATTCAAGTAAATTTTTAAAAAGGCACAATCATTGCTGTCCTCGTTGCTCTAGCATCGCTTCTAGTTATCCACTCTGTCCGTATGCTTAAAAATCAAAAACACAGTGATGAGATTACAACAGTAGATTAATCAGTCAGATGTACTTATAAAACATATTTAAAACAAAACTAAACAAAAGCCTAACATGCTGTGCATAATTCTGATTCTATGATGGCATTTTAGTGGAATGTTAAAAAATTCAATAGAGTAAATAAAGTCGTAATATTTAGAAAAAATAGCGAAATTACGAGACTTGAGCTGTAGCAATTGATTAAAGTGTCAAATCACATCATTTACATGGAATTTTATGGCCTTTTGGCGGATTCTCTTACCTTGTTTCCTTCTTACAACTAGGCAGTTATGGGGTTAAGGAGGGGTCCAGGAGTAGCAGTTTAGTGTGGCTGGATTTGAACTCCAGATCCAAAGTCCAGTGCGTCAACCACTAAACTTGAATTTACTGTTATAATTAGTAAATGAACACTGCATCAATTTATTGCATTTAAAATAAATTAGACAGACATTGAGGAAATTGCCTTTTGTTCATTCCAAACTGGTCAACTCCAAGGATATCGATGGTTACATCTGCATGCTGTTCAAAGAGAAGATGGTTTTTCAAGAGACTATGAGAATGATGATCAAAGAAATCGACCCTGAAAGAGTTGAACAGCGGCATGCTAGAGTTCTTCTTCGTCGCCAGTACTTCAGCAGGAACCCAACGCGTTGTGGCATATGGATTCATATGATAAGCTTGTAATTTTTGACTTAATTTTTAAAATATAACGATTTTATTCTCGTACTGCAATGACTTTATTCTCATAAGTTTGACTATATTCTCAAAATATTATGACTTTATTCTCATATTGCTACGACTTTTATTTATTTATTTCATGCGGCACAAAAAGCCCTTAGATGATCAAATGAATCACAGTTAGGGGGCAGAAGAAAATCTGATTTTTAAGGTTTACATTGTGCGAAAACTGGTTTTATTTTAGTATATTTTCACCATTAATGGTAGTGCGATCGTTGAACCATTCAACAGACCGTTCAGATTCAGTGTGTCTGTGCAAGTGTGTGTCCTGCTTGTACTGAGTCTGTGTTTATTCTGTCTGGTCCCTGCATCCCATCTGATCCTGCCATTAAAACACTAGCATAAGTGCGTAAATAATGACTTCATGCCAATTATCTCTACACAGAGGCAGTTAATATTTACTCTCTCTCAGCGCGAGCGACTGTTACCTCTGATAAACGGTGTGTTTGCTCAGCGCCAGTGCTCTCTCTCTCTCTCTCTCTCTCTCTCTCTCTCTCTCTCTCTCTTTCTCATTCCCTCAAACAGCTGGAACTCTGCCACTAACACTCACCGCTTAGAAAATTAGTGTCCTTCTACCTGAGCTTCTCCACTAACGAGCATATGCTTTACCACCGCGGGGGGCCTGAGCGAAGGCACGAGACAGAAAGCGATAACACCATGTTAACAATTACTTCCAGAATGATCCTGAATACCCATTAGACCCCATCTGCACCCTTTTAACCTTGTTAGGCTGAGTGCCCGGCCCAGGACGCTCGTTCCTGAATTAAAAGCACAGTTGAAATGTTGTTCTCTCAAGGAGCAGTAGATTGTAAAATATGTTTGTGTTTTTTTTGGCTCTCTGGGTGAAGAGCTGCTGTGTGCAGGGTTGTCCAAACACGCAGTTAAAACAGTCTTATCTGAGCAGAGGTTAATGAGGAGCAGCGTGATGTTGGGGGTCGGACACAGTGGAGGCCTCGGCTGCGTTATCAGCCGGCTCATACTCGGCTAAGAAACCATGGGCATCTTTGCCATGCTGGGAAACACTGATAGCATTCCTGTTTCTCCAGCACCAGCTCCAGTCAGCTTAATTACTATTTTTCTATCTGTAGTCCTAAACAAGTTGATTGTGGTGGAAGTCTTTCAGTTTGGATGTGTGATGATCGTGATAGTAATCAGGTTCAGGTACACCATGAGCATCACAATCCTTATGTGGTGGTTTGGCATAAATCTTTTTGTTGTTATTATTATTATTATTAATATTTTTATTATTACATCTGATATATAAACACTTTAAGTCCACATTAGCAGCAAAAAGCCTCAGTAACCTTTAGTGCTTTTGCATTACTAGAACCCTGGAAATCATTTATCATAATCATGTTTCTACTACAGAAACCTTTATAGCAAATTATTTTAATAAGCTGCGTTAGTGTTTACACAGCAGCACCCTTTTATAAAACTAAATGTCCCCAGAAACGTTGACATTAGACAGTGTTTATATAGTTTAATTTAAACATTATGGAAAGTGGTACCTGAATGGGTTAAGATGATGGACTTTGGATCAAAATGACATGAGTTCAATTCCCAGCACCGCCAAACTATTACTGTTGGGCCCCTGGGGAAGGCCCTAAATCTCATCTGCTTAGTTGTATAAATAAGATTTAATTTGCTCTGAATGAGGGCATCTGCTTAATGTAATTCAAATAAGAACCCAGAAACCTTATTTATTCATTTTTATTATTATTGTACGATCCTTTAATCTTGTTTTTACTAAAGAAACACTTTCAAGAATGTGTTAATGAATTGTATGGGTTTAGACAACAACACTCTTTTCAGGAAGATAGAAATAATCAAGATTTCTCATGTCTAATGTGACAGACATTGTTTACATATAGTATAACATTTCCAGATACTTTAATGTTTCTCCTACAAAATCTTTTCAGGAACTTTGCTTGGGAACTGTGTTTGGTCCTTAACATCAACTGTTTAATTGCATAAATAAGATAATTGTAAGTCATTCTGCATGACAGCCAAATGACATAAATGTAAATTTAATCTAAGTACAGAAATCGCTTCAAAAGCTTTGAAGAATTTATAATGGTAAGGGTTCATAAGAAAAATAAAAACCAGGAACTCGTTTCTAATGTGACATATATTTTTTATATAGTTGAACCTTTCTAAGAATACATTAAATCGAAAACTTAATTTTGAAAGTTACATTTACACTTGTTCAAAAATCCATTCTCAGTATTAGCTAGACTTTGCATTTCCTAACAATGTGCAGCACCTTGGAGCAAAGTCACAAGGGCTCCAAAAACCAAAAATGGAAGCTTGGAGAGGCTGAAGCTTAAACTCTGAGCCTTCCGATTAATAATCCAAAGCAATAAACGCTGAGCTACGCACTGTCTTACTCCTACTGACTTTCATTCCCCTTCTCGCCAGCGCATACCTCCACCTCTCCAGGCTCTTCTCAACCTGCTCACTACTCTCACCACAAATAACAATATCATCCAAAAACATCGTAGTCCAGGGAGACTCCTGTCTGACCTCGTCCGTCAACCTGTCCATCACCACTTCAAACAGGAAAGGGCTCAGGGCCGATCCTTGATGCAGTCCAACCTTCACCTTGAACCAGTCTGTCGTTCCTACTGCACACTTCACTGCTGTCACACTGTCCTCATACATGTCCTGCACCACCCTCACATACTTCTCCGACACACCAGACTTTCTTATACAATACCACAACTCCTCTCTTGGCACCCTGTCGTACGCTCTCTCTAAATCTACAAATACACAATGCAACTCCTTCGGTCCTTCGCTTTACTATTCCATAAGAATCATGTGTATATNNNTATATATATATATATATATATGATTTGTACAGTGCTCAAACACTTGACACTTTAAGGCTAATTGAAGTGTTCACCTGAGTCTGAAGTCTGAAGTCTGAACCGCTGACTCAGAGAAACTGGGTCGGCACTCCATTTGTGTCACGGCAGCGTGAGATGGAGTATGCTCCAAAACGCTGTAGCATGAGTGTGTGTGTATGTGTGTGTGTGGTTTTTCACACCTAGCACAGAGAACGGCAAAGTGAAACCGAATGCTAATTGAAGTGCTTGAAAGGGCCATAACCTCACACACACACTTACACACATACACACACCTTCCCGATCTCCACCAGCTCTGCCCCCTGGGATGCGTGAAATTGTTTTGCATCCTAGAGACGCCTCCTGTCCACACACACCCTCATTTACACACTCGCAGCCCGTGTGTCACGGACCTGCCCTGCAGACACCGCTATCTCGCCTCCTAGACTCGTCTCAGACTGTCATCCGGCACGCACGCAGCAGGGGCGCTAATATTGTCCCTTTTTTTTCTAATTTAATTAAGCACAGTTATCGCTTCAGAGGAACATATTTCAAAGGAGGGTGAGAGCACAATGGTGGTGAGAATAACAATTTCACTTTGAGCCAGACCATGAAATGTGTGAAAAGCTATTGCTTTGGATCACATTCCTCATGCTAATCATTTGGGTCTACTGTAGAAACGACTTGTTCTTTTTGAGTAATGAGAAATACAGGGAGGTCTGAAAAGCTAAGGTCTTGATTTAGTTAATCAGGGTTTTTTTTTTATATATATTAAAACCTAGCATCATTCTCAAATAGTATACGCTAATAGTGCTCTATTCATCCTGATGCTCTACCTCAGGAGTTCTCTTCAAATTAATGACCACTCCGTGGGGATGGTTTAACATCAACATCCTAAAGATCAATGAAATATTTCCTCGCCACAGTCAACACGGACTCACTGATTAGGGATAAACTTAAAGCTAAAAGGAACATTCTTTTACACAATATGAAGGCATGTAAACCATATCTTCATGGAACTGGCTTGTGAACAGTCGCATTGTATATTATTGTATGGCTCCCTCTTTATACGTTCTGATTAATAAATATGGAATATTTATTTACAGTATTGATGAAATTTAAACAGCGCTTCTTCATGGACGTGTGGGTGTTACTGTATATATTTACACTACTGTACCTTGCAGCTCCTGGGTGTTCTGTAGGCTTTTATAGAAGCTGGTCTAACTGTTCTAGGTCCCTCAGTCCCCGCTCTCTTCAGCCCGGCAGAGATGGAGATAAATGGCCTCCTCGTCCTGCCGCACTAAGTAATACGGCTGGTGATGAATCGCTGCTTTCAGTGACACCAAAATTGGAATCATTGGGTTCAGGAGGCAGAACTAAGAACACCTCACATGCCCCTTTTTTCACCGATGTGAAGTCATCTGTCACAACGCCACACCTCAAGGCCACACTAGGAATTCCCCTCCTTTAGTCCTGCTGCTCAGATTAATGAGGGTGAATGAGACAGGGAATAAGGGCCTTGTTAAGACACGACCCCGCTGCGTTCGTCGCAAAACCTTGGCATCTGAAATAAAAGTCCCGAACTTTATCGCAGAGACGATAGGAAGGTGGAAGGTGCAACTGCTGACTTCTTACACTTCTCAAGCTGTGTCAACATTTGCAGAAATGGATTGTACAGTATCTAATCTAGAATTTATAACCTTTAGTCTTTGTAGACCGAAGTATGTGAGGGAGAGTGTCGCAATGGCAACGTGTGAAGCCTCAGGACACCGCTTGACTTTAAATTTAATGAGGTTTTTTTTCATTACACAGCATGAATTACACACTATTTCTGTCAAATTCAATAACCCTGTCTCCCTGTAGAGGGGGAATGAAAACTGGGTCAATTGCGTGATGGAAACTGTAGAAGTGTGGCCATTTAGGAAAACCAGTTATATGTTGATGCTGTTTAGGTCATAATGGGTTTTTCTGCATAAAGTTTTTGCCAATGCGAAGAAACCTGTTGTACAGTCGTACGTTCTAAGACCCTCTGAGAGTTTGGAAAATCCGCGAATTTTGGATGCACCCCGCAGGACCTATGGTACCTTAGTGAAATAATCTAGACATTATGTCACGTTAATACAATAATGTGTTTTAAAAATGTTTTTTAATTTGTTAGTAAAAACATCTAAAATGTTCTTCCTAACGTTCCTGAACGTTCGGTTCCCGCTGCGGATTTCGGCGACTTTTCAGAATTTCCGAACCGTGAATTTTTTGGGGTTGACTGTATATACTAGGAAAAAGTTAGCAATTTGATGCATCGATTTAAAAAAGTGTGCAGGGAATACAAGTTGCAGTTGTAGTCATACAGCAACATTTCTCTGGTAGCTCTCACAGACCAGCATCAAAAAGAAAATGTAAAAATAAAAAGAAAATGTAAGAATAAACAAAAGACATTTGCAAAAAAAATTATGTCTATGTAAAATTAAATATATGTGCAGTGGGACATAAATAATGAAATATTGCACAAGATATACTAATAACTGCTAACTAATAATAGTGCTAATATTGTAATAATGATGTTATTATAGTAATAAATAAATAATAGTAGTCTGGGTGTAAAAGTGTATTGTATCATTGGCTGTGCATCGGGATGTAAATCGCATCAGCCTTTGTTATGGAGTTCTCTAGTATATACCATTCATTTAAAAAAAAATGCACAATCATTGTATTTATTTTTTTAAAGGGACACATAGGGACCTGAAACACAGAATTGTATTGTATTTTTGATTATTCCTTTGAGAAGTGTCACCTTGCAAACACAGCTATAATTATATATGATAAAAAAAATATATCTGTGATCATTTACTGTCAAAAAAATTTAATTTCTTTTTCAAAACAAGCATTTTCTTTTTTATTAACCAACATCCACATTCAGTGCTACAATTAATTAGGAATCCAAATTAATCCAAGTCCCAGTTTGCATGCAACATACCACATGTACGTTTTTTTAACAGCAGAGGCTCGGCTATTTAGCAAACTACACTGCAACATTTAAATGTATGCGCTTATCCAACCGAGGGTTAAGTGTTGGGGGATATACTAAATCAGTGGAAGTGGTGCTTGGATTTAAAATCATGACCTTCTGATCAAAAGTCTTACACTTTACTTTACTGAGCTACCACTTCCTTATGAAGGTGCTGATGTGAGTAGTATTCTAAGAGTTGAAGCTTTGTAAGCTGATCTGTTTATTTATGAGGTGAACAAGCTGGATTAAATAAAGGACTTAATAATAAAGTGTTGCTGCATATCTTCCTCTAAGTCGGTACAAAGCAAGGACCAGATAAGGCTATCCAGAGAGAGTCAAAAAGCATTATGGAAAGCTGTTGTGATCTGTGTACATCAGCCACAAGGGTGTGAGTAAAGTCAGGTAGTGATGTAGGTGAGGTGAGGGGGTCTGGGGTGCAGTCAGTGTTCACATTTATCCCCATGGTGTTCAGTAGGGTTGAGGTCAGAGCTCTATAGCAGGAGATCTTCCACTCCAACCCATGTAAAACATTTTTTCAACGACCTGGCTTTGTTCACAGGAGCATTATCATGCTGGAATATGTTTGCTTGTGATGGATGGATGGATGGATGGATGGATGGATAGATAGATAGATAGATAGATAGATAGATAGATAGATAGATAGATAGATAGAAGTAAAAAGTAGCTTTACTATACATTAATCCCCCCCCTTTCACCGCCCGCAAGTTCTACGAGAGACATTTCCACCATGCATGTTCCTTTCTTTTTTTTTTTTTTACCCACGCCGTCCAAATTGCCGACATTCCACCAGTTCCAGATGCCAGGATTGAAAACTGCCCCCACTTGTGCACTACATCATTACTGTGAAATTGAATGGTTGCTTATGGAACAGCGCACAATGATTATGGACCCAATATCACAGGATGATGATCATTACTCATTGCCATTCATTATGCGGAGGCGGCACATTTGCATATTTTACCCAGGTGTGGCAATCAGAGGAATGGCATTATTGCAGCAAACAAGGAAATTTGTGTAATTTAATTTCGGCTAACGAACAGCCCCCTTCGGAATCAGTGTGGCTGTAAAACAGTCACTGGAACCTCGCTTTCCCATTTTCCGACTGCTCCTCTTCTTCATCTGTACATTGTGTATTTTGCCTTAACGTCCAAATGTCTGAATGCTTTTTGACAGAAGTTAGACGTCTATCCAGTAATCAATATACACCTCAAATTCAGCACCACATCTGTACAAATGGATGATGCATGATATCATTCTCTTTCGCTGCTCTCCCCTCATTGCATTACTCAGCCCTGCACACTCATGTACAGATGACCTTCAGGTCAATTTGCTCCAGGCCTGTATGACAAGCCCATATAATGAGCATTCGAGGTCAGCCCCTCTGAGAACTCAGCGCTGACCGAATCACGGCTGCTCGTCTCATTCGGTTAACGTTTATCGCTGTTTGTAACCGCTTAGTTGTGAGAAATGACATAGATATATGTGTTGAGCCTCACAGGGTTAAAAAACACATCGCAGATGGAGCCCCCTCATTCATTTGTAAGATAACAAGGTTATTTGAAGTGACCTCTGAACCCAATGTCGTGTTCTGCTGCTGTTTTCCACTGAATATCAAGCAGAGGATAATGCAGGGATGAAGGTTTTGTGGGTGGAAACTGGTAGAAAATATTTAAAAGAAGGAGACAGAAAAAGGTAGATAAACAGATAGATGGATGAATAGAGAGAGAGGGAGAAACATCCATTCTTGTTTTGTGTCTGGAAATGTCTTACTTTTAATTCTGTATTTGGAAGCTTTGCTCCACAAATTATTCCATTATCTTTTACTTTACTTCTAACACTCATCCTGAGTCTAGGAGTTGGATAATGTGTGTGTGTGTGTGTGTGTGTGTGTGTGTGTGTGTGTGTGTGTGTGTATAACAGGTTTTTAGTCTTTTAGTTACTGCATCTTAAGACGTTCTATACTAATGTGTGCGTCCAACTTTGTGGTTAAGATGTTACATTTCTTTCTTCAAAAGGTTGTGAGCTCAAATCCCAGCACACCACTGATCTGCCACTGCACGACACTTAACACTTAACCCGATAGATAGATAGATAGATAGATAGATAGATAGATAGATAGATAGATAGATAGATAGATAAACTTTATTAATCACAACAAATTGGATGCTAAGTGCATTCTGCAACTGTAATTTGCAGAATGTCCTGAGCTCCGTTCTAAAGATTAAATTTTTTTTAAATAGAAATATGTCTGTCAATGACTATCACATTTTACAGTTATCATTAGATAACTAATTGCTGAAAAAAACTATACATGTACATGTATCCTCACATTAAATAAGTATTACCCCTTAAAGTCTTACAACCTGAAAAAGCCTTAATTGTAAGTGTGTTTGTTACTGAAGCTCTGTAGTCTTTTTCTGTTGCTCTCACCTTCTCATCTATCAGTGACTTATAGTAAGAAGATGAAAAAAAAGAATATTTATATATATAAATATATATCAGTGGCCGAGTAAAGACACCATTAACAAGATGCATGAATTACATCTCTGACTTTTGTGAGCAGTGTAGTGTCTCCACAAGCCGGGGGAGTTTAAAGTAGATTGAGTTGTTTATCCCCCCATATATTATTTTATATAAAATTGGAATAAATCTATTAAATCTCCACTCTGCTTTTTACACACAAATCACCTCTCAGATGGATGAAAACAATAACAACTGACCTGTGTGGCTTTTAAAATTCCTGCTCTTTTTTTTTTACTGATCTTGTATTAGCCTTCGATATCATTTTACCTGCTGCATGAGAGGACGAATGTGATCACAGACCTGCCTGGCAATTCCTAGTCCTGGCATGTCAACATCAAATACTTCTTTAATTGACTCTGAATCGCACTTAGTGTGGTGAGTAGAGTTGGGAACGGGATATTATGAACTGTCAGTTCGCATTTAGGACCAAATTTGCCCTGGGATTTGAAGAAGAAATGAGGAACAGGACTGAGAGAGGAGGGGGAAGTGGGTGGAGAGAAAAAGGTGAATGGAGGGAAGGAGAGAGAGTAGAAAAAAAAATATAGAGAGAAAATTGAGTAAACATCCTTTTAAAGTTTTTAGTATTAATATTTGAGAAGTCCTGTATCCTATATATAGTCGTATATCTGATTTATTTATATGAGCTGTCATGAAATCTAGCTCGTCCTTAAACCAGGTTTTGTGAAGATCCCTTCAGCATCTCACGCATCCTCATTTTTGCTCTTTTTAAACTCTGTTTAAAAAAAAAGTAAAAATCGGCACGTTTGGTTTTTTTCCAGGACGTGTCATTGAGGCCTGGTTAATCAAGCAGTTTTTTTGTTTCGCTCTCTATGTTTCTTTCACACTCCTGCCTGTCTTTTATTTCCAAGCCATTCTCAGAGAAACCCAGGCATACGCCAGGCTACAACTTATGTCTTATCATGTCTGCAAACATCACAGCACAACCAAAGCATGGAAGAATGACAGATCGGCTTTTCAATATGTACTGACAAACAAATTAGTGAGGAGACGCTGTGTGCTGAATAACTGATGCGGTGAGCGCTGTGGTACGGAACCAGTGATAGGGAAGAGAAAGAGAAAATAGCCGTGCCCCATCTGGGCCGGAGAGGAATCGGTGCATTGGTGATTTCTGTGCTCGTACGTTCGAGTGAATCCTCAGGACTGATTACACATGTCAGAATGGCAGATGCAAATAAATAGCAGGCGGAATCAAACCTTCAAGATGTACAGAGCCAGAGCAGATGGTGATAAACTAATGTAGATCATTTTTACAGTGCAAACAGGCAAAGGAAAGTAAATCTGATCGAACGTGATTTCAACATTTTACACAACTTGCACATCGACGTCATGTGATGTCATGAATAATGTGCTATAAATCAGGCCACGTTTTCTGAAAATCGTGTGCAGAAATCGTGTTAAAAATCATGTGAACATAAAGGAATCTGTAAAAAGAAATCTTATGAGTAATATAGAAACATAAAGGACTCATGAAAATAATAACCTGAACATAAAATTATAATTTAAAAATAATAATAACTGAGTAAAAGAAGCGTGTACAAAATTTTTTTTATAATAAATCACTTTTGAAGGTAAATGTTTTAAACTAAAATCACATTCGAGAGTAATGTAATTTAATTTAGTTTTATTTGTATAGTGCTTTTAATAATAGACATTGTCCCCAAACAGCTTTACAGAGATAAATCGTTTACAAAAATATATTTTATCAGCACAAATCAGTCCTTTTAAGTTTATCCCTAATGAGTGAGCCAGTGGTGACTATAGCAAGGGAAAAACTACTTCCTGAAAAGGTAAGAGGAAGAAATCTTTAAAGGAACCAGACTCCAAAATTCATTATAGTTCCATCATTGTTGACTTTATCAACTGTTTACTGATTAACCTTTAAATTGAGTATAAAACTGCCCATTGCAGACCTAAGACATTGTAGAATCATGTTAAAAACCTGGAAAAGCATCAGGGTCGAAATAATCATGTAAACATAACTAAAGAAATATTTACATGGGCATAAATTGTTTAAATAAATTATACAAATATGAGCAAATAATGTTTCAAAATTACCTAAGCAAATAAATCATATAATGAGATGCTAGCGGATTTTCACACAATACAAATTACTATGTAAAAGTATATTTGTAATTTTAAATATATACATACAGAGAGATAGAGAGAGAGAGAGAGAGAGAGAGAGA